>OX387377.1:3350800-4600800 GCA_947563715.1 Lycia hirtaria | reverse complement strand
GATTCAAACAAGCGTATTTAGGATCACAGTTATGTTACCCGCAGTTGGGTATAAAGGCAAAGTATAACGTAGTCTACGACAACCTACTTAACAAATAGGTACAAATACCTAGTGACAGCCTAAGTATGAAGCATCACGTAATCGAGTTGTCTACAAGCAAGGTAATATGGTTAATAAATATAAATATAGGGCAATCCAATTGTCCGTCCGTCTGGCTCTGGACAGTCACATGCAAAGGTTATATTCAATGAGAGTATTTTTTTAAAACCTTAGTTCTTAAGTTATGCACTACGTGGCGCCTCGATCGGTCGAAATTTCAAGTCGAACAACTTGTGTTGTTTTCATTAAAAACATCTGTTACAAATTGTTCTCAGATGAATAAATCGAAAGTTTTAAAAACTTTCCTAAACTTTGAAGAGTCAATTTTGCAGTAAAATATATTTTTAACATGTATTAATAAAAAAATGCATTTCACAAATATAATGTACTGTTTAGAAACCAACTTTCATAGAGTATAATGTACTTGTCATGTATGCATATGAGTGCCATCTATCGGCAATTTTATTTTTTTAAAGCCCTCATTGTCTTGCTTATAAAGTCTACAAATATATTACTACTTCATATAATGGAACACTCAGTTATTAAAAAAAAATACTACACTACACATAATAAAAATAATAAAGAAAACATTATATAATTGGCACTAGTTAAAAAGTACGTAGATTTTTTTAGTTATTATTTTTATGTTATTAAAAGAAAACAAAACAGCCGACTGCAAAAGAGCGATTATATTATCGGCAGTGTAAGTTGTTGATATCGCTTGCGTTACACTTGTTAGAAGACTCAATCTTGATCTAACATATCAAAATTGGTTCAGCCGTATGTATACCTATACAGAAGAAATAACATAAAACAAACAATAAATAAATAAATGCAAGCTTACAGATACATTTGTTTTGGATGTGTGAAAAACAATGCAATAGTAGATATATGTATATATTACAGCTTAATAGGATGTACTAGATAACGAGTAAAAGTAGACCAACTTATACTAGTAGTTCTACGAGCAGTAGTAGACCTAGCGAACACAAACTTTTGCATTACTTGTTGTAAAAAAGTCTGTGCTCGCGAGTTCTACTGCTGAAATTCGAATTTCTTGTTCAGAAATTAGTATCGAATATTTGTGGCAAATATTATCAAAATCGACCGACGAACGGCAACGCAGCACTCTCCAGTTTTTAATCAAGACTTCAAAACCATTTATACCGATAACTTCTTGACAGATTCTGCTCATATTTTAAGCGTTTCTAACAAATAATTATCAAAATCGATCAGTTAATGGTTCCATAGCAAACTTCCCCTTGTAAGGGAAAATACCCATTAATCAAAAATCCCCGGCGATAAAACATTCTATATAATTGGACACCCTGTATACAAAGATTCCATGATTACCAAGATTCGTCAAGATTAGTTGAAACAAGTATCTATATTAAAAGAAAAACAAAACACCCGACTGCAGAAAAGCAGTTTTTTCAGTCTAACTTACGATTTCGTTACGCTTGATGCGCTGTTGAATCTAAGTTTCTTGTGAGAAAGTATGCGTAAAAGATATAAGTTATATATATATATATATTCGTAATCACCGTTAAACATTCTTTAGTTTGATACCACACTCGATGTATTTTGAATTTTTTTTTTTTGACATTACTTTTTGCCGCCAAAAATCTTGTTTTTTTTTAATTTTTATGTACCCAGTGTCACTCTCACGACTAAAACAATTCTATTAACACAACTCCCATAAAAATACGACAAGCCGTTTAGACTCTAGGGCGTGCCAAAGAAATATACAAACATACATACACTCGAAAAACATAACCCTCCTTCTTTCGCAGTTGGGTAAATAACGACCTGCGCGCGAGTACCAATACTTAACGATAGTTTTTGGCGCCGCCTCAAAATTACTTAAGTATACTTACATTACTTTAAGGACTTAGTTATTAAAGTTAAATAAAAACGGTTTATAATTTTATGCTTTTCAGTTTTTTCGGAGGTTTATTTTGTTTGTAAAAAGTTTTTATTCAAACAAACAAACGAAACGCGATTTAAGCCACAAAATAATTTAACTGTTCG
Organism: Lycia hirtaria; assembly: GCA_947563715.1. Lineage (NCBI taxonomy): Eukaryota > Metazoa > Arthropoda > Insecta > Lepidoptera > Geometridae > Lycia > Lycia hirtaria. Next base: position 4,598,670 of record OX387377.1, on the reverse strand, counting down.
TGTCATGCCGTCCACAAAACACAAAAGTCATAACACTAAAACTTATACCACAGCATAGCCACAACTCTTAACTCAAACCGACGATACTGGCGGAACATAGTAAGCATTCATCACTTCAAACTTAGTCTGTGGATATAAATACCAGCTTATTTGCGAGGTATAATATACTATGCGAAGATGTAGTTTCGGGATAATTTCTTACCTTAGTTTATTGCTTCTATATGTATATTATACACTCAAGATTACTCATATTACGCGATTCACATTTTTTATACAAATTAGATCTACGATTGACCACCAACTCGCCTGATGTTAAGCGACGGTGTGGCCGAGGATGGAGCTCGTCGATCTAGAAGATACCTATTAAAAAGAATTTTGCTCTTTTGGGCTCAAGCTTATTAAAGAACAACTGATACTAATGAAATAAACTGGAGGTACAGAAAGGCATACAGAAATACAGAAATACATGGAGTGCGAAAACGTGTCGATTGACTACCCATTTGTAAAAATCAGTCTGGAGATAACACATGAACGTCCATGTGTATGATTAAATACATATATCAATTAAGTATCATTAGATTTGCCTCAGCTGTGGAAGTGACGTGGCGTATATTATTTTGAAATGGCAAAATAAAGAGGAATAATTGTCAATTTTTTATTCGTATATTTTGTTTTTCTTTCTCTATTTATAGTTTTCTTTTAAAAATATATATATAATCAAAAATCAACATAAGTACAAATAATAGAAAATGACAATATGAATACAATATATAAACTACCTATACATACTATATATATTTGTTAACATAATAAAATAAAATAAAACAAATAGTCTAATTCCTAACCAATGTTATTGTAAGGCTACAAGTCCCTCGCATGCAGACCCTGATCTGAAAGTTCCCATCGCGCTCGCAGCGTTACCGTCTTTTAGGGTTCCGTAGTAAACAAGGAACCCTTACAGTTTCGCCAAGTTCGTCCGTCAGTCCGCGGCTTAGCGTAAAAAGTGTAAGTACTAGAAAGGTATAATTTCGTATACAAAACGGTAGAATAAAATCTTTAATTATTATTTTTTTGAGGTACGTCCCCTACACGTAAAGTGGTTTTTTCTCATCTACCCCGTCGAGTGGCGTATCGCTGAATAGCTAATAAAAAAACATTGGGGGTGTGCGAAAACCATTTTTCAATTTAGAGATTCGTTTGCGAAATATTAAGCTTTAAAGTGATATTTTTGCTAGAGTCAAGTGTGTCCCCCTCTACTGGCTAAACGGATGCCCTTAGAAATATAAAAAAAAAACAGGCTAGTAGAATATATGATGAAATTAAAAGGAAAACAATCACGGCTAAGTAGCCTCTACAAGTTATCGAGTTATAGTCAATCAACTTAAAATAATTACTTAGACACGTTAAAAACTAATATTTCATTTCAATTAACTTAAGTTAACTCATATGTTCGTAGTATCAAACAAGAGGCCTGTACTAAGCTCACATATATTATAATATGTAACTACGGAACCCTACATTGCGCGTGGCACAACACGCACTTGACCATTTACCTTTTGATATTATATTAATATGTGTAACAGCCTCTATTAGAAAAATCTCCCTGCTATAAACTCGGAATCTTATACACAGTAAGGCCTAGGCCGCACTACGGTTTTTTCCCGCGAGCGGTAACCGCTATAAACCGCGAAACCGCTCGAGACGGTACTAAATCAATCGCGGGGAAAACCGCAAGTGCGGCCGCTTGTATTCGTTTTCCTGTTTCATAAACTTACGCGGTTGAAAACCGCTGCGGTTTAATCGTAGTGCGGCCTTAGCCTAAGAGCGTATTATTGAATCTGGGTCGGTAGATATTAAAGTCGAACAAAGAGTTATGGGAGGCGACGGGCACTTTGCTCGCTTAAAAGTGGTCGCTTAAAATTGTCCCCACGTATTTGGAGAACGATCCGAACCCAATTGCATTTCCATTTTAATTTACGATTTCATGTTCGAATATGGTTTATTTTAGTCACATTTTAGTTAAATGTCTAAGTGGTGGTATTCTCGTGGTTTAATTTTTTTTTTGTCATTTTTGACCAACATCAAATCAGAGAGGTGTACAACACAAAATATGTCGTCTAAATTTCATTTCTTTATGACATATTTTTCCAGTTACTTTGCATTAAGGACTAATCAGAAAGTATATATCCTTTCAAAGAAATAGTAAATTTTTCAAATTGTTTTATTTTTAAATTACGGAGTTTAGAGATAACAAACATAAAAAAAATACAACCGAACTGACCTCATCCTTTCTGAAGTCAGTTAAAAATAGTAACAATGATTGACAAAGTATGTTCGTTGTTTTTCTAAATACATAGCGTAAATTCCAAATCGAATACATTAAAAAGAATAAATGAGACAGAATAAAAGTACTAACATTCTTTTTTATCTGAAAAGTTTTAGGTAGTACAAAGTAAAGCAATAACCGTTAGGGCAAACAATTCCGGAAGTCTAAAATTGAAATCGATTGGAAGCATCGATTCAACCGTCAGAGTTTGATAATGTGACTGTACTATTTTAATAACCGACAGCACAAGAAGGAAGACAATTTCATGGCGTGTAGAATCAAGGGTTTATCTATTTATGGATTGTTTTAACAAAATCTAAAAAAAAACAATAAAAACTGATTACAGTAGCAAAATAATGACCATAAACTCAACTATCTTAGCACTTTTCGTCAGTAAATTCTAATAACAATCTAAAATAAATAAATAAATATTGGTGGACATTTCACACAACACCGCCTAGCTAGCCCGAACTAAGCAAAGCTATGGAAACTAGATGGCTGATAGAATATATATATATATATATATAGAATATATATATTTTATATATAATCTCCCGCCATATTCAGACCCGCGTTATGACGTGTACCCAATGGAAGGTACTCAGGATAATAAATTAAATTATAAAAAAATATAACCCAGTCGGGCTAATTTTGTTTATAGTATTGTATTAATTAAAGGTAACTGAAAATTAAAAAAACAATCAAGCATTGACACAAAAACGTATACTCAACTGCGTATAAAGCGTAATGAAATTGTAAGTTACACTGCAAAAACATATTTTCTGCAGTCGCATTTTAAAAAACAAATATAGATCTTGTTAACAATTATTATAGTAGAAAAGAATAAAGGTACAATTTTAAAATAAATAAATATTTTTCCTATTAATCCGTAAGATGCCTTATGAACACACGTGTGTTCATAAGGCATCGTGGATTCCCCATATTTTTTTCAATTTAGTTTTTTTTTAAATAGGTACCCCAGTCACTTCTGGCACTCGGCATCGGCCAAGCGTGGACACAAAAAAACTATATAATTATACTCTTTTCGACCACAATTGGTAAAAATACTGGAAATCAGGTGAGTCGGTGATGCGTAAGCCTATTTTTAGCCCCCGACGCAACAACGAAGGGGTGTTATAAGTTTGACGTGTCTGTGTGTGTCTGTCTGTGCCATCGTAGCGCACGAACGGATGAAATGATTTTGTTTTTTTTTGTTTGAAAGATTAATTAGTCGGGTGTGTTATTAGCTATGTTTCATCAAAATCGGTTCAGCCGTTTTTTTTTTTTGTCGGGGTTTTTGAATTATCTAAACTTATACTTGTCGAATAAAAACAAATCGAAGTTTGTAATAAAATGCCGATTTTATTTGACCGTGGTCAATCAATTTCGAGTTGTGTTGTGTGTCGGGGATGTCCCCGAATATTTGGACCGTTGTTCAGCGAGAAATGTCGGCTTACGGTTGTGAGGGATTACGGTGGCGTTATTGGACGGACTTTTACACCAATTTGCATGTTTATTGTTCCTTTTTTAACCCCCGACCCAAAAAGAGGGGTGTGGTTGACGTATGTACCGCCGTATGTGTTAAAAGACACAGGCTATTTATGACTTATACGTAAAAATATAACATAAGTATACAATTTATAGAGGTCCTGACCCAGAGTAAAACTACATCAGGCGAGTTGGCGGTCAAACGAAAACCTACATAAAACTACATAAAAAAAATCATGCTCATCTTTCATGATCACGCGAGTAAAACCGTGGGGCACAGCTAGTATTGTGTAATATGCGAAACATACTAGAATGAAATTTTCGGAAAAGAAATAAATATACGCAACAAAGAAGATAAAAGCCTAGGTTTTCGTAACCGGACATTCAAATACCTCGTTATCCACACTTTATGTATCTGCTGTTTATATCCACGCATTAGTTACGGTGCTGTACACATAACGATGTGATCCAGCCCTTATTCAGATGCGGTCGAGATCTCTCTCACCCAGGTACCAATACCAGGTACAACCATAGAAGTTATAGGCTTAGAATCAACGATATTAACGCGTTCCAGCGGAAGACTAGCGGTTGCTGTTAACAGCCAGCAGTATGCTGAGCTGGGACGGGTTTGTGGCGGAGACATCATACTTATTTATATCATCATCATCACCAACCATTGTCTACCCACTGCTGAGTATATATTAATATAGATAGATAAATAAACTTTTTATTTCTTTATTTTTTTATATACAATTTAATATACTTTTGACATTATTATTATATTATTTTAGTTTGACATTATTATTATTACATTATATTTTGACATTGTTTCATTAATTAAATATTTCACATTGTTACTATTAAAATTTTTGAAGTTCATAATGCAATATATTTTATTTTTATTTTTGTGTACTAAGAAACCAATTGTGTTATATATTTCATTAATTAATTTTATTTACTGTAGATACTCAGGTATCTACGTCAAATTTTTTATATTAGGTTAAGATGACGTGTAAATAATAATATTTTTACGAATAAAATGAATATGAATATGAACATAGGTATCCTCTTTAGCGCGCCATTCGTTCCGGTTTTGTGCCAGTCTTCCCACTGCCTTGCCGATGTCATCTGACCATCGAGCTGGAGGTCTGCCAGGCGTTTTCTTTCCGTCTCGCAGCTACTATTCTGTGACTGCTTTAGTCCACCGCTCGTCTTCCATTCTGACCAAGTGTCCCGCGCATCTCCACTTGAGTCTTGTAATCCGCCTAACTACGTCTTCAACCTTCGTTTGTCGTCGAATTTATATATTTACTTATATATTATAGCATATTTTGTTTTTGTTCTTATAATAACTGAATGAACTTCATCAATCAGCCAATTAAAACAGGGATTATTATAACCCAAGGTGATGATTTCGGGGTCTACGGCAATAAGGTCCATTGCAAGAGATAGATGATAAGACCGGAGCTATGTACATTGTTCTCTGAGGCATGCGAGACTCGCGAGCGCCACGTCATGCGTTAACAGAGACCGTGCGTTAAATAATCTCGAGCGCGTCAGAATAGGGGTGGCGGCTCTTTCATCCAACGGCCGGGAGGGCGTAATCTAATGACCATAAACTTCAATGGCTCTCACATCGGAGATCATAAAGGACGGGGTTGCGAAGCAAAATCACGGAAAAATATGAATAACGTTACCTCGAAAGAGATATAACAATAACCGTAATATACTACGGAAATTGGTAGGGTTTTTTTAATTTGCAAGTATGGGTCTATTCGGTCGTGAATGATTTTGTCGAATTTTTTAACATGAAAATGCTTTCAAAGCTCCGTGAAAGAGGTGGAATTTGCAATGAAATTTTAGTTGAATTTGACTTTTTATGCCTAATGAGGGCACGTATTCGTGCGAAAATGAAAGACACCCATCCTTCTATGATGGTTATTTTTCTTTTTACTTTTGCAGCGACCGAAGTTTTTTTGTTTCAATTTTACCTGAAATGTGTTGTATATAATCTCTGTCTGTTTGTTAGTTTTTCACAATCAAACGGGCAAACAAATGGTTATGAAATTTGGTACTAAGAAGGCTTACAATCTCAATACAGATGTAGACTACATTTCATCATTATCATCATCATCATCATCGTTTTGCATTATTACGTGGGTGAAACCGCTAGCTCACCTGATTAAACGACGTTACAGTAAATGATGTAGGATGTTTACCTGAAAAAGAAAACGTTTACTTAAACACACTGTATAAAAACCGTCTTACTTATAAACGGGTGTTAAAATCTTATTCACTGAATAAGGACTTGTCACTTTCTGTCAGACGAGATCTGTCACGCGCGAAAATGGAACAAAGCACTGTTTAAATAAAATGCGCTTATTCAGCGTTTAATAAGTAACACGGCACATGTTTAGAAGTAAAATAGATATCGTGCATGTCGTAGAATTATGATAGAATCAGATTTTTTATCGAACACCTGGACGGTTTAAGTGAGGCAAGTGATGTGTCGTCAATCAGTTGCATATATTAGTATTATATATAGTTAAAAAATAACTGAAACAACCGACTACAAAATACGTAAAATGTCGGATGACATATTTTTTCAAATTATTTGTTTTAAACACCATATTACTGAATTGATTCTGATAAAATTTCCATGAGTCCAATCTGAAAGTAGGTACATCCTATCAAATAAAAATAATAATTTCTAAATCGATTGATAAATGACGGAATTATGAGGTAAAAAGCATAAATATATAAAAGTAATTTAAAAAAATCAACTTCAAACTGTAAAGAGAGAAATAACACGAAGAAAATCATTACTGGGCGTCTACATAAGTAGGTACGTAAACCAACTATTTTTGAGGTCGGTGTCAGGACCTAAACTGCCATCAACTAATTACCTATACAGACACCGACCTCAAAAATAGTTGGTTTACGTACCTACGAGTACTTAGGTAGACGCCCAGTATTGATTTTCTTCGTGTTATTTCTATCTTTTCAGTTTGAAGTCGTTTTTTTTTTTAAATTACCTTTATTTATTCATTTTTAATAGTATTTACTTTTTGAAGTCGGTCAATAAAGTATGCCAGACCTTTTCACATAGTAGTGATAGATAGACCTACCGAATTTCGTCCAAATCCGCCCAGTAGTTTGTATAGCGTCGTTGATAAAAAAAGCCCATATCTTGAAAACCGATTTCGATAAAACTTACAGTGACTCCTAAGTTGAAAGATACTTTATTCAATAAATATTTTGAGCATTTATCATTCAATCGTTAGAATTTTTGAAATACGACTTCTAGTTTCTGCGTAATGCGTGGACAAACATACAAATATACAAACATACATACACTTATGAAATTTGGCACACATGTTTAGAAGCTGATATAGACTAACATATACAAAAATTGTGCAATTCTGACAATATTACAAACATACAGGTCCAATTGATAATCTCCTTTTTTTGAAGTCGATAAAAATACAACCGAATTGAATACTTCCTCCTTTTTGTAGTCGGTAAAAAATAAAATATTGAATTATATAATTATTCTATGATGAAGTTACAGTTTTATCAAAATGCCGATTACTTTAAGGTTTATGGTTAGATTCGTAGTCAGAAGTATTACATATAAATTTAGAAAACTTAAAAACCCCGACATAAAAAGTCAGGATAGATTCTGTTGAAACATAGCTAAGAACATTTCCGATCAAGTCGTCTTGAAAAACAACTAGATCAAAATCGATTCATTCGTTTGGGATATACGATTCCACAGACACAAATCAAACATACAACATCTCTCATTTTGCGACAGAGGCAAAAAAAAACATTTAAATAATGACGTATTTACGAGGGTTTCTAAGAGGTCAAAGACCTTCGCTGGTTAGTAATATTTCATTACACCTATATTTCTTTAAATCGATGCCAGGTTTGATCTTCAAAAATTCTGATTTTCACAACATCCAAAGCAACACATTAATTCTGTTTTCAAACTACCAACTTCCACGTTACAAAGTTGAAATGGTAATCGGTAACCGCCGCAAACGGGCGAGGTGACTCGACTCATTACCAAGTCAAACAGATTTCAAATCGAATGATCCCGAATCGATTATCGAGAGGAACGATATTCCGAGATATTCCCTAACAGAATCGAATTCTTATTGAATTGAAAACGTGAGTGTTTTGATTACTCGATCCAAGTGGCTCATATCGAATGACATCGGAGTTAGGATGTAGGAAAATATATTGACGTCAATCTGTAACTGAACGTCGGATCGGAACAGAACATGTTTTGAGAACGAGATTAAATGTAAATGAAAGGATCGCATTTCATTAACCGACAAGGTTTAACGCCGATTAAACCACAGACATAATTTCTAGACTTCCGTACAAAGGGTGTGGGAGCCTATTCGTGGAGCTACTATGTTTATCTAGGCTGTCTGTCCGACAAAACGACGGTGGTAAGATCGTCAGCTGGACATACGAACATGTGAAAAAAAATATTTTTCTCGTGTCAGCTGATGCTCTTTCCACCGAGCTACAACCAGCTGACGGTTTTATTTATTCACAATAACATATAAACAGTCATGTGACGAAATTTCACACAAACCATTAACCCGTCAGGGAGCTACACTTGCCTCTAACAAACATTATCACTTTCATATACCTTCATTATTTTTAAAATACCTACCTCTCCAACGATAAGTCACACGATGGGGACACGTTTTTTAAACAATGTAAAATATATTAAAATCATAAATTTATTAAATTCAATCAATATATTTTTTAATTAACCTAGACTGTTCCACTCTTGGGTAAAGGTCTCCCCCATTTCCTTCCATAAATCGCGATCCATCGTTGCCTCCTGCCAAACTTCCCGAAATGCATCAAGATCGTCACGCCAGCGTTTTTAGGCCTTCCAATATTCCAATATTAATTAAATAATTTAGTTATTAAGTGATTAATTCCGATTCACAAGTTTTGACCAAACAATTTTCAGAACACTAACCTATCAAAATTCACGAGATCCCCTCCCGGGGTGATCGTTTACTTTCCCATAAACCAGTTGTAGATTTTCATTAGCGATATCACCTCGCCGGCGCAAACAGAATCCTTCATTTTGTACATTTTCCACGTGATGGAGCTTCGCCACTCGACCCACGCCGCTTATACAGAGTGTGCCGAAAGCTCAGTAGATAATCGAAAACTGATAATTTTATCTCGATACGATTACAGAACGTATACTTTTTGTTTTAAATAGCGGTCCTCCTTTATCAACCGACTTCAAATTCATTTTTTTTTATCAGCCCTGTTTGTACAAACTGTCCCATTGCCGGGCGCGAGCCATCTTCTCATTATGAGAAGGGTAAGGCCATAGTCTACCACGCTAGCCAAGTGCGGGTTGGCAGACTTCACGCATCTTTCAAGATCATTGAGAACTCTCAGACATATACAGTTACAGTTTCCTGTTACAGCTACAGTTTCCTCACGATGTTTTCTTTCACCGTTTGAAGTTGGCGACAATCAACGATACGCACATAAATTCCGGCAGCCTTGTGGTGAGACCGTCTGACTTGCGATCCGCAGGTCCTGGGTTCGAATCCCACGGCACGCACCTCTGTCTTTTCGAAGTTATGTGCGTATTGTTGATTGCCGCTAACTTCAAACGGTGAAGGAAAACATCGTGAGGAAACCTACTGAGAGTTCTCAATGATCTTGAAGATGTGTGAAGTCTGCCAACCCGCACTTGGCCAGCGTGGCAGACTATGGCCTAACCCTTCTCACAATGAGAAGATGGCCCGTTCCCAGCAGTGGGACAGTTTGTACAAACAGGGCTGATAAAAAAAAAAAAAAAAAAATGTTACATTGCCGTGGACTATCAGATTTTTTCGTTAAAAAAACTCTACACCACAGCTTGTACGTAGATAACTAGAATCTTTGTTACATAAAACCATTGTGTCAAGACAACCCCATATGAGATTCAATGCAAACAACGTCTATAGCGAGTTTCGGTATACGGCGGTAGAGATGGTAACCGCCATATGGTTGCCAATATTATGTCAAAGCGAGATTAAATCGTTCTTTTCACTAATCATTGCATGAAATAATATCGACATAATAATATATTGTATAACGTCACATTCCTTGCAAGCAAGGTTAGTAAAATAGGCTTGCACTTGACCGCTAACTCGCTTCATGTTAAGCGACTGTTATAGTCTACGATGGAAAGCCGAGATGAAGCGTTTCGTTCGAATTTTTAGAATATCCAGCATGTAACGACACCGCTTTTTCGTGTTTGTTGCCGCACGATAGAAAAAAGGACAAGGAAATAAGACCATGCAGATCAGATGTACACTCATCGCTATATAATAAAATAAATAAATCGATAAACTAGTAATTTTACGACATTATACTACTAATGATGATGTGATTATAATATTTGATTCATAATATATTACAACGGAACATAGATAATGGAGCTAATAGGGAGGATATTAAGATGGAATAGGAAGTTTGGAAGAAAGAGGCCTGTTTTGTAATAATTGGCGTCGTTGGAATCGGGCACGTTTTAATCACACCCTGTACCGTCCAGGGGGACAAACAAAAACTGTCTGGGAGTTTGAAGCCAAACATTGGCCACAATACAAGGGCTTTTATTAGATAAATGCAATTACTTCGACTAGGTTGGGGCATTGTCGGGTACGGCCCCGCCGTTTGAGATTCAAATCAGGGGGCTGGTGGAAGTTATGGGACCGGGGCGATAAAAGAATCGCATTTTCGAGCGTTCTGCGATTGTTTCGTGTCTAATTGCGTGCGGTGAACTGTTATAGGTATGTTTCAAGACGATTCCCACAGTTTCCTATTGTGCTCAATTGCCCATCATGCAGATAACAGTTAATGTTATGGCTTGCACATTTCCAATTTATTTTAAAAGAGTGCGATTTGGTTCCCTTTAACAACTAGCTGCTTCTCGTGGTTTCACCCGGTAACTTACGGAAAATATTATATTTTTGGGGGATAAAACTAATTAGCTTTTTAGGGTTCCGTAGCCAAATGGCAAAAAACGGAACCCTTATGGATTAGTCATGTCTGTCTGTCTGTCCATCCGTATGTCACAGCCACTTCTTTCCGAAACTATAAGACCTATACTGTTGAAACTTGGTAAGTAGATGTATTCTGTGAACCGCATTAAGATTTTCACACAAAAATAGAAAAAAAAAACAATAAATTTTGGGGGTTCCCCATACTTAGAACTGAAACTCAATTTTTTTTTTCATCAAACCCATACGTGTGTGGTATCTATGGTCTTCAAAAATGATATTGATTTTATTTGTTTTTTATATTGTTAATTTTTTTCTAAACTGAATAGTTTGCGCGAGAGACACTTCCAAAGTGGTAAAATGTGTGCCCCCCTTGAAAAAATATGTGGTAAAATGTGTGCCATCAAAATCGGTCCAGTAGTTTGCGTATTGCGCAAAATTGCGCATTTCGTCGCAAACCGGTTTTTTTCGTTTTTTAAACTATAATTACTTGTGACTATCCTCCTCCTCTATTCGTTTGCTCACTGCTGAGCGTCGTGATGCTCCCGATCCTGGTGTGGCAGATGACGACAAATTTCTTTCCATCTCTGACGATCCTCAGCCTGATGTATTGCATCAGAGATTTTCGTGCCCAGATTTTGTGACACTTGGTCGGACCATCTTATTGGGCTGCGTCCCCTGGGTCTTTTGACTTGTGACTATATATAGTTTATATTACTATTTATATACATATTGCAATATGCAACACTTTTTATAAAAAAAAAACACCTATCATCTAATTAACTGTGACCACAGATACTGCCAAGTGTTCGAAAAATGCGATCTTTAATTATTAATTATGTAAAATATAGACGGTTGTGTAATTTCAAAGATATATGCTGTTTGTTGGTATGTAGTAAGTATGTAACTTAAAACTGCTGGATCGATATTTTTTAAACACGGCACGGTAGACAATATGGACGCTGGACAGGCATCCGCAAGCTTTCGTACCAAATGTAGAATGTGCTACACCTCTACGAACATGTTATGTGCTACGCAGGAGGCAATGCCCCCGTAGCACGCATCCGACCATACGCAAAGTTTGTCGGTAATATCGTAGATAGTAGCTTGCCTTAAGCTTGCCTAACATCGGGTGAGTTAGCGGTCAATCGCAAATCATGCGATTATTTAAGTTTAATTTTATTTAAGTATACGTGTAATTATAATTTTAGTTCAATTTATAGTAATATTAAGATTGTTAACATAATGTATACATAAGTATAAAAACATACATACACTTTTTGCTATAATTGAAAAATAAATTGAATCAAATCTTATATATGATTATATCTTGGCAAAATTTAAATAATAAGTAACTACTTCCAAGGTAGGACAGATAAGTATATCTGAAACGGGTATCTGAACTGTTTGTGAAACGGGGCTCCTGTACATACTTGTACAGGAGCCCCGTTTCACAAAAAAAAACAAAATACTTTCTGGTTTGGAATTGGATCAGTGAGACACAATTGTGGCTTTAACGGGTGAGCCGGTACACTATCATGGCACAGGGACAGACAGGCGGAGCGAGATGAATAAGGCTCCGCTTGAACCCTTTGGGTACGGAACTCTAAAATAAGGTCGTTAACAATTACTAATTTTTTACAGATATCGTTGATATTTTTACTCGATAACATTATCAAATAGAGGTGTTGTAAGTTAATTTTATATCCAACCGTCCGTATAATCTTCCCCTCTTCGATTTAGTGAATTAAGTACGGGTTTAGGATTAAATCCTAATCCCTCGTAATCTCTTGTGTTTTTATTCTTTTTATTCAATTAACACGGATGGACACCAATTGTAAAGTAGGGTTTTTGGGTGTCACGATAATCTTTACGATAAAATTCTAATGCTCCGTTGACAGAACGTTCGCCGTCGACAGGCGTCTAAGTAGATAAGAGTTTGAAAGATTCGATATATAATTTGTAATTTTCTAAATTGTCGGTACAAACTGGTCATGAATAGGTAACAATCAGACTGAAATATGGAGAGACAGAGTTATTTTAACTTTTTACCCAATTATATAATTTTTTTTTTTAATATTACTAAAGATAAGGATACACTATAGGCAGTGGTGATGAACAAGTCACGTCTAGAATAACAAGTATAAGTTTAGAAATCTCAAAAACTCAAAAAAAATATGCCTCAGACACGATGCCTCAGACACAGATATACATATACACAGATACACACGCCAAACTTATAACACCCCTCTTCTTGTGTCGGGGGTTAAAACGTGCTAGACTAGATAGTGAGTTTTTTTTTATTCATATTTATTTTTGTGACTTTTATTATATAAACATGACAGTCCCGTTTATACAACGGGACTTCTTAAACTATTGACCACTTGAGATGACTTGCACAGTCAAACAACTCTTTAGCTGCGTCAGAGTTAGGATCAGGATATCCGCGCAGCGCAGCAGGGCGGGGTAATAATATTATTATATAATTGTCCGGCGCGTAACTCAGTCTTTCTCTCAGACAGGTACTAAAATTAACTTCTACACATTCAAAATTACCGCTTTTTGTTCATGATGGAATCTAGAAAGTCTATACTTTTAACCACAACATGAGAGTGGATTGAAAATAGTTTTTGTACGGAAAGTTGATAGCTCTCCGGGTGACGTCATCCTTTGCCAATAACACATGATAAGGGCTGCTTAACATGAGGTAATAGGTTTTGTCACGACTACAAAGCTCGATACGCCTTTGAAAGTCTTTCACCCGACTGCGCGGTTAAAAGAGGTTAATGTTTTTCGGGTATATATTTGTGTATTTGCATTAATTTATAAATGCGTATGTTTATATACATACTACGTCACGTAGTAGATAGCTTTAGTGATTTTGAAGTGTGAGTTAGCATAAGTTAATATTTTGAATAACAAGACTCACGCATAATATAAGAAAACTCAGTTAAATAAAGTTATTTTAAGACAATTATTAAGGACAATCATTTTTATAGTATAACTAACTTTCTCTCTTTTTGGGTGGGGGATTAAAAATGCTTGAATATGTGTACTTACGACAAAGAAAGAACGTAAGGAATCTCTGCAATAATCCTGTAAAAACGAAGGAATTATATTTTAAATCAAACATGGTTTCACACAGAAAAATATAATTATTACTTTTACATTGGAATAACGTTTAAGTATAAAAATAAAAATGAATGAAAAGCATAAAACTTTATATGAAGGGTTCAGTATTTTTTTCCTTTAATGTTACGATACGGAATCCTAAAATTTCCCACATCCAAACGTAAGCCCATTCATGTCCTGTTTATTAAAACAAAACTTGAAATCGGTTTATTTGCTAAAGCTTAAAAGGTAGGATTTACGTGGACGGCGGGCAAAATCTACGCAAAAGTTGGATTAGGCCGCTTACACACTGCGACTTTCTATGATACGCTTCTCGATCACAGGACTATATCGCGACTTATAAATATTAAGAGACATTTTACACAACACCATCTAGTCCAAACTTAGCATAGTTTGTATTATGGAAACAAGATGGCAGATTTAATTATATATATTTTTAGCCGATCCTTAATAATTTTACTATAAAATAATAAAAAAACAATGGAAATTGATTTAAGCAACAAAAAACTTCATAAACTGCGCGCTAGCTTATGAAGACCCGATGGGTGGAGCGACGTGACGTAATCAAGATGGTGGCGGCCGCGGAATGCAAAAATGGCGGTTCTCCGCTAAAAATATATTTTTGATAATACATATTGATACACCCAAAATCAGAAAAAACATCCATGCTAATCATACAAATGTTTGTCCTGGGTGAGGATCAAACCCACGACCTACAGCTTAGCAGGCAGACATACTAATTGAAACACCCAGACACTCCGACTTTTACACACAAGTCTTACTTTATGCAGCGATACAATCGTGAAACAATTCGTGATACAATCACTAGTCATCTATAAAAGTCGTAGTGCGTAAGCGACCTAAAACACAAAAAGGTTAAAAATACCCGCACAAAGTTGACATTATTCTAAAATCAAACAAAGCACAAGTCTGCTTATGTTTACATGGGTATGTTTATTATGACTAAATTATTCATTGTGTTTTATTCATTTTGCGTAGACGATAAACCCAGTTTATGGCGTAATAAATGAAAATGAATGTTTTTTTTTTCGGAGGCGCGGCCCCTCGTTCATAATTTACAGCGTCCAGATTAGTGACTTATGCCTTATTGTAGTGCTGTTTATGGTTTTTGACATAGGAGTGTTGTAGTAAAGTAGAACAATACTCGTATAGTGTGACATATTTTATATGTCATCAAATGAAAAGGCTTACCATTTTCAGAGTTTCGTAGTAATTCAAGGAACCCTTATACATTCTCTATGTCCATCTTTCATCTGTCTGTAAGTATGTTTTTTTTCTATGTTCATCGATTTTCCATCAATTATGATTATAAAAATTATAAACTTTAGCGTATAGTTTAGGATTTTTGAATATCCACCATGGAACGATGACGTTTTTTCACGTTTATTTGAGACTGTATTATATTTTCTGAACATTGCGAAAAATGTGGTTTCTGAAAGATCCTTGACATACATACTGATAAAAATATAGGTCATGCTGAAACTTACAACTATAGTAAAACATTCCCGTCCAAACCGTTCAAAGCCTTAATAGCATTGCAAATGTCGCTTCTCTGCCAACTTTTTAACGATTGGCAATCTTCCATATTTTTGGGGCTACGATTTTAGGTACTCTATGTTATTATTTCATAAAACCCCGGTAAAGTTTCAAGGTTGAGAGGGAAATCTTCGAAAGATACGGGGATACGATATCTTTGGGAATGCGTTTGAAAATGTGGATTTGTATCAATTGTGATTAATATTCTGTCAATCCTATATTAAAACTATCTAGGAATTTTCAAGATTAGTGGGAAGAGATATTTTCTAGATCGACGAGCTCAATCTTCGAGCGCAATCGAGTTGGAGGTCAGTCATAGATCTTTCGAATGTAAAAAATAATCAAAAAAGACCTGATGGAAGCAGTATATCTCCTGATCTCCTGTCCAGCTCATGGATGTTCTTCCTACGCTGCGCTTGTTGGTGCGTGGTCTCCACTCGAGAACTTTTTGACCCCATCAGTTTTGCGTGCTATGTGCCCTACCCACTGCCACTTCAACATCTGCTGTTCTATGTCGGTGACTTTCGTATATTTACGGACCTCATCATATCTGATTCGATTTCGCAGATACCTCGGACAGCCTTCTCCACAGCTCGTTGCGTGACTTTTCACTTATTATTGTAAATTAACTATAAATAAATATAAATTATAACAAACACTATGTATTAAGTGTTATAACTTAACACTTGGTTTCAAATTTACCTTTAACTATGCTGTGTACTGTTGTAATTGGATTTTAGGTTCACAATGTTTTGCCGGTTGAGCTTATTGTATATTATATTTAGCCTATTATCTGTAACTGTACCTATTTCAATAAAATAAAATAAATAAACAACGGAAAGCTAATTGTAGTAATTTTCACGGGTCACCCATAATAGTATAGTCAGTAATCACGTTTCAGTGTCACATTTTTCGTCACTCGTCGTAAACTTTCGAGTTTGACTTGACTACACTTAACAAATAGCACGATTTCAAAATTCCCGAACCCAGCCGCATCGGATTCGACGATATCGGGATCCATTAATAAAAAAAGGTTAAATTATCCTACTTACATTTTTTTCTTTACATTACATTTTAATAAAAAAGTTGAATCCAAAAAGGTGTAACATTAATAACGCAGCTGTCAGCTAAACGTGCACACGTGGGCTTATTGTACGAATACTTAGGGTAAGGATGAGATGATCGATCACCCTCTGACGTCACGAGCAGCTACCCTAAATTTTTACCAAAGATATATACACCAAAAAAACCAAAGATATAGACATTTAGCAAGCCTTACCAACGTGGCTGAAGGAATTTTAACACTTATAAGAAATGAAAATATAAATGACCATTAGTTTAGGATCTAGAATAAATTATGTAGAAAGAGTGTGCGTGTGTGGGTCGCGTATAATCTGTGTGTCATTAAACTGCAAGTGAATAGGTTTCGTCTAGGCAATTGCGTTCCATCGAAGATAGCAATGTCGCTCGACATCAGGCGATTCATAGTAAGCTTATAAGATCTCGATATTCTTTTTTTTTATAATTTAATTTCTAGATCCACAGACACCAGGGTCCGTGAACTTTGTCATAATTACAAACTATTGTTTACTACTTATCGTAACGTGAAAATTAAAGATCTGGATATTGGAACCGATCTTTCCTTGACAATCCAATGCCCATTTATCATTAATCCCACCTCACTTAGTATTTTGTATCGTCCCCAATACCAAACTTTGGCGGCAAGTTCGCCCAACACGTAAAAACATTTAAGACAGAGCGACCAGTTTAGTAAAATTGTTTTCCCCTTATCATCGAAAGTTAATTAAGAAAGTGACCGTATTTTTGTGGCTATAAGGTAGAAAATGGTGTGACATCTGTCGAAACTCGTGATGCCAAAGTTTTGGGCCCACTTTAGTGGCTTTTGAAGTCGCATTAGGGCGAAATTACGGCGTTTGTCACGTTACTACCATAATTTTGTCGTTACTAGATATTTCATACAAAGGAAAATTAATTTTGATGTTTTTGTGATATTTTAAAGTCACTTTTCGTTTGTTGGAAATAACTACCGTTACTGTTTACTGTTTTATCGGTTATTAACATAGAATATACGATATGTATATATTCTCGTTAAAGACGGCCAGAACAAGTAGTAGTGCTCCCTGCGATTTGATAAAAAAAAACAGGCAAGTGCGAGTCAGACACGCCCACTGAGGGTTCCGTACAAACTAGTAGATAAAAGGGGTAAAATATATATATTTTCCTTCATAAATCGAAAAATATGCATAGTAAAAATATTTAAAAACCGGTTTTAGGTTGTGCTAATTAAAGCTCTTTCATATGATACGGATACGGTTAAAACACTTAAAAATTTGGACCCTCCTTCCTTGCTTTAAGACCCTATTTTGTGATTAAATAAAAAATGTCCAGTTTTCGTTTTTTTTCCTATATGTGTATTATGTAACACAATGCTTCTTGCCAAATTTCATAGTTCTAGGTCAACGGGAAGTACCCCATAGGTTGGGACTGGGAGAGGTGCTGTAACCCCTAGGAGGGAAGTTACAATAGATCCGCGAGTGTCGCAGTGACAGGGAGGCTCATGGCCTTCCACCCTACCTCAAATAAATAAATAAATGACCCCATAGGTTTTGATTCCCTTGTGAGTGTAGAAATGTGCGTTTTATACGACATATTCAGCTGTAACTTTTTTTACAAAAACTGAGAAATTTGATTTATCTTTCTGCAGCAATAGACTATTGATCTGCGTATATGGTTTTAATTTCAACACGATACCTTCACGCGTTCCCGAGATAAAGGTCTTGACACCCGGACAGACGGACAGACGGACAACAAAGTGATCCTATAAGGGTTCCGTTTTTTTTCCTTTTGAGGTACGGAACCCTAAAAAGTAAGTAAGTTCGTATAGACTGAGTGGCCAGCCCTAGTGTCAGAGTTATTAAGCCGCCAAGAGGCCTCTGACATGGCTTGACGATTGACAAACAACCGGGACCTACAATTTACGGTGTCTTCCGACCCACGGTAGCACTCAGAAAGAATTGCCACTCACGGTCACCCATCTGAAGACTGACCGGTCCATCCGTTGCTTGAATTAGTGATCGTTCGAGAACACCTAGTAAAGCTACGCCACGAACGCTACTTGATATAAGCAGGCATTTTCATTGGAAAATTTAAGATTTTCCAAAAAAAAATGGCAGCAGATGGCACAGGACCGCGACTTGTGGAGGGAAGTGGGGGAGATCTTTACAGCAGTGGGACAGTAAGGGTTAATAAAACAAAAATATATATATACATTATAAAGTACTGTACCCTTCTCATAATGAGAAGATGGCCCGCGCCCAGCAGTGGGACAGTTTGTATAAACAGGGCTGACAAAAAAAAAAAAAAAGTACTGTCAATAGCAATTTTATTCCCCCGACAATATTCCCAATCAAGACGCAAATTGATATATCTCACAAGAGACATATTTGATCTGTGCCTTTGATTCTCTCGATACAAAAAGGGTAACCTCAATCAAAGTCAAGAATAAAATATACATGAATACGAAGGAGTACGAGTATCTCATACATCATAGAGCAAGAATCGGACCCTACCAATATCTACCAATAATTTACGAGTACGAATATTTGTAAGGTACTGTGGAAAAACATTGTAGTGTCTACAGCTACTCGTATAGTTTTGGACTTCAAAAAGTTTGTTTGTTGTTTACTCCACATACTCGTACTATGAAGATGGTAGGCAAGATGGTGGACAAGGTAGGCAAACCTATCACGACCAGGACCCTACCATCGGCCGTATAACGTGAATTTGACGTTGTGCGTCTACAATGAAAATTAGACTTTGGCTTCTTAAACTTAAAGGGTAATTTTCATTGTCAATGCTCGCACGTCACGTACGTGAACGCGGCTGATGGTCATACGGAATAAGGGTCTTTTAGAGAAAGATCAGATCAAAAATACCGGCAACCGAGGGCCATGCATGATAACTCTAATGTAAAAAACTGAAAAAACCGACAACAAAATACGTAATTTTGTTTTAAAAAACAAACTGCTGAACTATTTTTGATGATATTTGAATGGGACCCACCTGAAAGTACATCCCTTTAAAAAATAATTATCGACATCGGTTAAAAAATTACGGAGTTATGCGATAACAAACAAAAGAAAAAAAAAACAGCCGCATTGTTAACCACCTTCTTTTTGAAGTCGGTTAAATTGCGGCTATCCAAGCTGTATTTTGTAGAAAGAGATCGCGCGAAACCTTTTTAAGGCTCCTTAAAAGTTTGAAGAGATCAGTTTGAAGTAGCCCGCGGATTTATTTATTAGCCGAACAGAACCTCACTGAATGGAGTTGTGGAATAGTTGCAATACAGACAATGAATAGTATGGATACTGATGCAGATCGATGTATGAGACGAAATTTCGTACAAGACGGGGCTTGAACTGTGTTTTCAACATGAGTTGTTTGTAATGTAACGGACAGACTGATTACGAGACGGACATAGGTTTAAGACAAGTCAAGCTACGAATGCTAATGCTATCACAGTATGGTAAACCATATTGGACTATACCATCAATTATCGTAATTTTATATAAGCGAAAGTAACTCTGTCTGTCAGTTTCTCAGTCTGTTTGATACCTTTTCACGAACAAACGGCTGATTCGATCATCATGAATTTCGGCGCAGAGATTATTTAAAAAAAAATGAAAATTATTTATTCCAGATGTAAATCCATACCAATTAAATTATATTAAAGTATAAAATCATAAAATCAAGTAAGTTAAATAAAAAATAATTATATATAGGAATAAATAAATGAATTAAATTAAGAATAATCAATAAATTATGTGATTTAGAGAGGGCCTGGAGAAGAACATAACGCAGCCGAACTCATTTTATCATCATCAACTTCTTCTCTGGTCTTCTGTCTACATTAGGACTGGTCTTCCTAAGCTGAGCTCGACGGTGCGTGATGTCCATTTGACAACTTATCGGTCTTATCAGCCATCATTCTACGTGTTATGTTTAATAATTTTTTAACACCGACTAAAAACAGGGGTGTTATATGCTTGACGTGTGTATCTGTGTATATGTATGAATATTTATGTATCTGTGGGTCTGTCCGTAGCACCGTAGCTCTCAAACGGATGGACCGATTATGATGTAGTTTTTTTAAAGAGAATATCATCGAATGTTCTTAGCTATATTTTATAGAAATCGGTTCCGCCATTTTTGTCGGGCGTTTTTGAGTTCTCTAAACTTATGCTTGTTATTTCAATGCTAAACTACTTAATAAATCACTAACATACGTACTTGTAGTGTTTCAGTAATGCCCATACTGCGAATGCAAATTTACTTTTCGTTCTACGATTCCCCAATAGGGAATCAGGATAACATATTTATAGACCGTATTTATGAGGTGCCGATAATGCCAATGTGCTGGGGGGCCCTGAAACTATGGCTTTGTTTCAGCGGGGTGGGTAACTTCGTAACTGCGGGGATGATATGAATAATGATAGTTGCGATCAGTTGCGATAGATGTTCATTTGGCATTCCGCGCTGCGGTAATATTCGACTAGTTTGTGAGGAGCTCCATTTGATTAAAACTACCTATATGAGATTTTTAATAGAATTTGCCTGGAGCAAATTTTTTTAAGATATATACTTGCACACAGAAGACCAAAAATGGCTTAGGTCATGAGCTGGAAGATACATATTGAGATATATTACTAATTCTTCTACGAATTTATTTTTGCCAGTGAAGTTTACGGGAAGAGCACATCCAAATTTTATAGATTTTGATGTGCCTTTATATCTCATCAATGTATAAAACTCCCCGAAAACTTTTCAGGTACTTAACCTGATTTTTGAGAATCAAATACCAAACATTACAAGTCAACATCTATATTAAAAGAAAAACAAAATACCCGACTCTAGAAAAATAGTTTTTGCAGTCTAAGTTACGATTTCGTTACGTTTGATACGCAGTTGATTGTACTTTTTTGTGAGTAAGTATGCGTAAAATCGTTAAATCTTGTTAGGTCCATTACGTATATACTCGTGTTTGTTTATCTGTATATCAATACAATAATGCCTTTTAAACTGTCGCGACTTAAGCATGTTCATTTACGATTGATGCCAATATTCTTTCAAATCCGGATCATCCCGGATTGCTCGCAATAATATTGACATATCGCATGGCATATCGTTCTGGGTAAACAATGGTTAATGAAATGCTTGAGATAATCTAGATTAGACTAAATACATGATGCTTAAAATATGCTAAAACTACGGCAATCAATCGGTTAAAAAGTATTTTATCAGGCGAAGTTTATTACGGAACTTTTTAATTTTTAGCGATATCGAGAGAAGGAAATGTCGTCGATATGTTTTATTTTCTTTTTTATATTGTAACGAACATTAATTATATAAAAACGGTAGTTTCTGTTATTGAATTGATATTTGCTTTTATTTTTATGTCGTCGACAAACTCTATAAAAGTCGCCAATACGGCATTATTACAACTTATATGATTTGAATTATTCATGAAAACTTGTACACATCACACATGACATTGGCTAATTATCGCTAACCGCACGAGTATAATACAAATAAAACAAAAGAAACTTTAAATAATTTCGAAGAATACTCATATGAGTTCTCTACATTGACTCTACATTGTTGCACATGTTCTGGCCTTACCGAAAAACGTTACTTAACTTTAACCATCATCTTATATTATCTGTCTTCTTTCCGCAAGTGTCATTACGTGTCAGCGAGAAGATGACAAAATATGTTAAGCAATGCTCAAAGTTAAGTAACGTTTTTCGGTAAGGCCGTTAGACAGCAGTCAAACACAAACACGAATGCTTTCTACTGAAGAAATATCTTCCAATTCCCATCTACACTGTAGAGCCAACAAATAATCTCATTCCGGGCGCACCACCGCCCGTAGAATGCGTGATTTCCACAACTACCCGCAAAATGTCTCCGAGACGCATTGAGCGGGGTCGGGTGCCGGAAGTAGTATCGGTGCATGACTTGAATGCTTAATGTTATAGTAGACTTTGTAAATTTACTGGCCATATGTTGGATGATATAGGGATTTTTTGGTCTCAAAAACAACAGTTTGTTTAGATATTTTGTTGTTATATATATATATTATATATTATATATATAAAACATCATTACAATTGGATAGGATTCAAAAATGAAGACTATAGTAAAGTAAAGTAAAGTAAAGTTCTGTAAAGAACCTTGTTTCAATCGGATTACAGTGAAAAAATCCATACCGACTGAAGTTACAAGTAGTTTATGACACAAAAAACTAGGCCCTTTCGTCGTAGCGACTCTTGCGCAGCGGTCTCATGTGAATCTACGATTCGCGCGTAACGTAACTTGGACGTGGCAGTGTAACTCGCGCGTAGCAGTATAACTTTTTTGTTAATGTAGTCTTTTAAAACTTTTTTTGTCTTTGTGAAGACGTAACCAAAAAATATAACGAATAATAAAAAATAATGGAAAATAAAATCTAGGTACTATGTTTAAAAGCATGTAGGCAAAATTACTTAAAATTTAGACGTACATTGTGTTTCAATCTTTTACCAGTCATTGAAAGTTAGAGCGATCGAATTTTTGAATTTCTAGATGGCGCAGGGATTCTGAAAACGGTTCCCTCGGCTCGGAGCGGTTTTACTGCATTTTATTTTACAAAAATCTTTTGCATTTCAACGGCTTTCCCGCGATAGCTACACCCTGTGCTCCGTACCGTATTATTGGATTTAAAATGGCGCTGACACCAGGATAAAACTTCACGTTTCAGTTTTAAAGTTTTATCGCTGAGCACTGTTTTAACCATTTGCTTAGTTGTTTAACCCTGTTTAGTAAAAAGTGGAAATCATGACATTGTTTTACAAGTCCACGCGATATTTGTATGGACGTACGGCAGATCGCAAAATAATAGGGAAAACTATTTAGGACAACTTTCACTAGTCCGTTCGAACTGAGATTTTATGTACGGATAAGTTGTAAAATAAATACTGTTGTAATACGGGTATTTCTTTCATATTATTATAATAATGTTTAATTTGACTATTCATAATTTGTATTTATTTAATCTATTGTAATTAATTACTTAGTATTTACTTTTCATTATTATTGTTTTTACAATGACTTTATTATTGACATGTAACTAATTTGTTATTAATATATGAGTATGATTATAAGAAGTAAAACTAACGAGTTCAAGATAACAACTGATTTATTTAGAACTACCCTACGTGTATAAACATTCTCAATTATCACTACAGCAAATGACAACGCAATAATATGATACCATGAAGCTGGTCTAATGAGAGACGAGGAAAATCAACACAGGAATTTGGTATACGTAGGGTATATAGTCTATTTACTTTAGTCTACATACGCGGCCTAGTATATATATGCGGCCTTACCGAGAAACGTTACTTAATTTAAAGCATATTTTGTCAAATTCTCGCGGACGCGTAATGACACTTGCGAAAAGAAGACACGAGAATGAAAATAAATAATAAATAAATATTGGAGGTAATTTTTCACAGAACATAGATAGTATTTGTGAGAAATTCCCCAAGCCCCAAACAAAGCAAAGCTTGTATTATAACAAGCTAAATCGGAAAACATTAGAATGACAACACTTAAAAAATATATGTTAGTAACGGAACAACAAATTAAAACAACATTTCAACAGAATATACTTACGATCGGGATATGCGGGTTCAAATCCCGTCGGATATGTGTAATTTTCGAACGGTTTATTAATTTGTAAAACATTTTTTTTTTATAAATGAGGAAGTATTTTCGACGAACCCTTAATTATACCTGTATAACATGTTAGCAAATCCCGCATTCCAAAAAATGTTGAAGTTCTGGTATTTTATAATGTTAAAATATCTATACCATAACACCGGAAGCGTGGCCATTATTCCCGTGGGGTTGCCATGTTAATTAATAGAAAATAATATAATTGAAGAGTTGGCGGGGTTGTTTTGTTCCCATCGCTTTGTTTATCTCGCGGTATGTGGGCGTATACGTGTTTGTGATTAATATCGCTTACGTATTTTGATTATTTCCATAATTCGGTACAATGCGTAGAACGCTTTATGGAAATTTTAATTGCGCCTTTAGCTGCGTTCTATCGTTCTGCTCGCAAACTAACAAAAGCGAAAGTAATTCCGCCTGACTTCAGTAGGTTAGGTTAACAAATAATTCAGGTTAGGTTAGCAAATAATTGTTCACATTTCAGGTGTAAGGCTCTTAATGCATTCGGGTATTTTGTTAATATAGATACTGTGTGTGTATAACAAGTATACATTTAGAAAACGCAAAAACACCGGACTAAAAAACTTAACAGATTTTGATTAAAACATAGATGACTAAGATCACTCGACAAAATCCTCTATAGAACAAAAAAAAATTGTCTGTCCAATCCAATCAAAATCTGTCCATCCGTTTGAGAGCTACGATGCCATAGACAGACAGACAAATACAAAAATATACAGATACACAGAGATACACATGTCGAACTTATAGCACCTCTCTTTTTGGGCAAGGGGTTAAAAATACATATGAACATTTTTTGAAGCTGAATTATATGCGATGAAAACTGCTCACAGTGCAGTGAAACATCGGGACAAGTTTAAATAATTACAGTTTAAAAAACTAAAAAACACGCTTCAAATTATTGTATTGTCATCGGTCCTCGATAAGTCTACAAAGTTTGAATGAAATCTGACTGTATGACTGGGTCAAAATCAAGTCTAAAGAAGTCGGTTACAAACGAACAAACACGCTTAAAGGCGAAGCTAATAAAAGCGTGTTAAAAAAGGAAAAGTTGATACTACTAAACCTGTAAAAATAATAAACCACCAGATTGTTCAGAAGTTTCCTACATCCCATGTGACAAACTTATTGGTAAAATGCTCCTAAATACTTATTGGGATATTCGGGTTCAAGTCCCGTTCGATGAGTTTTTTTTTTACTGTATAAGTTTGTAGATAAAATAAATAAATATTTGTGGACATTTCACACAACACCATCTAGCCCAAACTAAGCAAAGCTTGTAACTATGAAAGCACTAGAAATTTGCGACTATTATTGTTTTCATGATAAACATATTATAGTTAAAGACCACTCAGTAAATATATACTTATATGCGAGAATGTTAAAAAGAGGGGCTAACCGTCACACCATTTTTCACACGAGTGATAACAGGAGCTTGTCATGTCTTTAAAGGGCTGGACCGAGTTTTGGGACCATAAATTACAATTAATGTCAAATGTAGGATCCCTATTTCAACATCTAGGGATTACAAACTTATTTTCCACATAATTGTACCTACTGTTAAATGAAACAATACTTTGAAGTATTTACATAATTTCTAACCGACTTCAGAAAGAAGGAGGTAAACAACACGACTGCATTTTTAACCGACTTTGAAAAAGGAGGAGGTTATCAATTCGTACCGTATTTTTTTTTTTTAAAAATTGGTTCACGAATTACTCCGTCATTCGAGAACCAATTTTTGTGTTTCCTGAATTGGTGTATAGAGAAAGCTCCCAAGTTGGTCCCATAATTATTTTATCGCTTTATTACTTTTTGAATAATCTCTAAAAGAAAATATTTTCATTGTATTCCTGAGTAAGTGCGTCAGATTATAGAATCGCAGAGTTCCACCTACACGTTTTTCTTTGCAAGAGTGTGAAATATTAAGAATTATCGTTTAAACATCTGCACATTTTCTAATCTTCGAAGACGAGCATTTGACATTCAATGACATTTGTCATTGCATTCTTGACAAAAGAAAAAAAGAGCGGGTGAAGAGAGGTCTCTTTAAAAAGTTTACAATCGTGAAGGATTTAGTAAGTTGCGTTTGAAGTCAGTTTTTTAATAGAAAAATTATTTATGTTAATTACCGCATAACTCCGTCCTTTATGAACCGATTTGAAATATATTATTTGAAATGTGAATTTCTATGTGAAAGGACATACTTTCAGATTAGTACCGTAGTAATTTCATCAAAATCGGTTCAGTGGTATAGTATTACAACAAAATATTTGGAATACACATCCAAATATTTTGTTTCATACTAATAACCTAAATTGCGTATTTTGAAGTCAGTTGTTTTAGATTTTAACCGACTTCAAAAAAGGAGGAGGTTATCAATTCGTACCGTATATATTTTTTTATGTATGTACGTGAACCAATTTTTGTTTCAATTATGATTATTGATATTGCTGTATATTTTGTCATTTACTAATGTCAATTAAATTGTTATCAAAACTCTAATAATTTTCACCCTGATGCTATTAGTGATAAGGCCGCCAATTGTTACAATAGTTTTATATTGCTCTCTTCTTATTGTAATTTCATGGTGTGTATAATAAAGAGGTTATCTATCTATGCTGCTGTTGCTTTTAATGATAAAGCCGCTAGTTGTTCAGGTTGTTCTAGTAGTAATTATTGTCCTGTATAATTTAACAATAAAAGTATATATTGTAGGTACCTATTAAGTTATTATTACGTATGTAAAAATACAATCTAACTGAAACCCTCTTTTTGAGTCATAAAATAAAAACACTCTCTTTCTTTTGTAGTCTAAAACGTAGATCAAACCGCCAAAATAAATTGCATCCTATCCTTTTAAGTCTCCACTCCACTTTCTCTAACAATCCAGTGGAATAGAACGGAACGCACTATTTATCAACCCTGACCAAAGGCCGGACAGACCTTTGATACTCTGCGACTCTGCGATTTCTAAAGTAAACCTTCTTTGTTACATTTGCTATAAAGAATTCCTTTTATTTTTTAAGCTGTTGTTACGAGATGTCGACGAGATATCGTCATATTGTAATCCCCACATTACGAGTAATTCTACTGAAATACATGTATGTACCTAGCTAAATTATAATTCCATTTTTAGGGTTCCGTACCCAAAGAGTAAAAACGGGACCCTATTACTAAGACTTCGCTGTCTGTCTGTCTGTCTGTCTGTCTGTCTCCAGGCTGTATCTCATAAACCGTGATAGCTAGAAAGCTGAAATTTTCACAAATGATGTATTTCCGTTGCCGCTATAACAACAAATACTAAAAATTAAAAAAAATATATATTAAGGAGGGTACAATAAACGTGTTTTTTTCGTATTTTTTTGCTCAATATTAAAAACGGTAACAGGTAGACGCTTCAAATTTTCACAGAATATTTACTTGTATATTACCTTTCAAAATAAATAATTAAATAACAATAAAGTAAATATTAAAGGGGGGCTCCCATACAACAAACGTAATTTTTAAGCAATTTTTACTCGATCTTAATTAACAGGTAGAAACTTGAATATTTGTAAGTAAATATTTAGAAATATATTAACTATAAAAATAAATACCTAATCTAATACATAAAAACTCACAAAATTAAAATAATCCGTGCATCTAAACGCGGTGCGAGCGCCGCGCCGCGGCGTGGTGGTGGCGCGAGCGCGAAGCGGTTGCTAAGCAACGGCCGCGCGGGTAGTGCGGGAGGTAGCATCACGGAGCGAGCCATAACCGCGCGTATTCGCGCGAGCGTCGTCATGCTGCCCGGATGTGTATCGAAAACCTACCTATAAGTTTGCAATTTACTACTTGGAATTTCGTTGATTTCTTGTTATTTTATACGATTTTCTATTATAGATGATAGTACGGAACCCTTCGTGCGCGAGTCAGACTCGCACTTGGCCGATTTTATTTAAATTGGGGGTGCAAGTCAAAGATATAACTACAGTCTTATCTTGCAATATCCACAAAACGATTCCGAATTATCATGATTACTTATACGCTCATTTTAATGCACTATTGGGCATATTAGGCTGTCCCATAGAACGTTATTCGGCACTTTTTCCGGCTTTTTATGTTCAGTCCTAACAAAATAATGGTCCAGAAACCTGGATGTAGTTGCAATGTAACCAGTCTTGGGTATATTACGCCTACATCCAGTCTCAGAACATTTGCCGACACGTAAATCTCACTCTATAAAGCGTCTACCCCAACGGTTATCTGTTCTAAGATAGATATGACCAGCCCACTTCCACTTCATCCCACTAATACGCTGAGCTATGTCGGAGACTCCACTTCACTGGCGAATCACTTCGTTCCGGATACAATATCGAAGACCGATCTCTGATATCTACGAGTGAAATAAAAGAAAAGCCTTAAACAAACGGTGCACTTACATCTGAATTCGCGACAAATGACCTGGCACGAAACCCACGTTGGGCGCCAGTTTTACGCTGCGTCCCAATTTGTAACGGTCGCGGCGAAGCTTTGTGCGCTCGTCTACCCTCAACCTTACCGCTACGGAACCCGTGATAAATCAGCATGTGCCGGTTGTTCAAACACACTGTACAAACAACTCTGTAATACCGTGACTGAACTTTACCATAGTAAAATAATAATTTAGCAAATAATGTCGTAATGATGATACATTTGAATAGCAATATTTTCATTAAAGCAACTAAGTTCATGAACGTTTTGAAGATAAATTAATTGAGTTTTAGCATCGGTTTTGGCGTTTAATATATATGTTGCGGGTAATTATACTAGAAGAATAAGTAAATATAGGTTTACCCTGATTTACCTAGTACTGCCCAAGCTTTTTAGGTAAAGTCCGAATAATCAATAAAAAACAAATTTTATTTGGCGTTCATCACCAGTACATACTTAGGTCTAACCAACACTGACTGGGATAACCCGTAACTTATATATTTTTAATAGATAATATCTCTACATTCGAAAAGCTGACTGATGAGTAAAGCTATTTGGCCGAAGATTAGAAGGTACTTATTCACGCTAGGCATGAAGATACCTGGGATAGATATAGTTTTCAGGAAACCAGGACGATTGTAAGCTGTAATACATTCCATTCGGTTCGCATGATGCGCGTTTGTTCTTATAATCTCTAGCTTTTAAGCCATCAAACAAATCTATAGGGAATGGAATTCTGGAACTCTATTTCCATCACGCATACCCCATTCTGTCGCTGCATTTATTATGACAAAGCCCTAACTCAAAAGCAAGTTGTAAATCATGTAACGCAGAATGACACAATCTCCAACCCTGTCAGTGTAACTTACACTGTTATATCCGGATGCAAAATCACTGACATGCGGCGTATGACCACAAGTCCCATGGCAACATTTCAAAAACGGTTTAACATACGACTTCAGAACCATTTATTTAAGTGACGTTTTCTTGACACGGGGTATCAGGATGGAATGGCGCAATAGATGTAGTTGCAAGTCACGATTGCGCACAGCCTTTGGTTGTGTTCGTATCATGTTTACGAATGTGTGAGTGGCGCCTGCTCGCTTCGTACCGCACACAGGCTAGCGTAATGTGTATGTACACTAATGTAAAACGAATACTACATGTAAAGGCTCGCACGTGTTCTTCAATTGCAACAAGTATACAATTTTTTTTTGTAAAAAGTTAGGATAATAAATGGACAGCTCGGTCAGGACGTTAAGTTTAACTCGTTACTTCTTAACATATAATCAATTATTAACTTTAAAAAAAGTCTCAGAAATATATTTCGGGTGCGTTCAGGCGTTTTTTCGCTTGTAGGGATTAAAACAGCTGTGACAAAAAAAAAAAAACCGGCAGTTACCGCTTTTAAAATACTAATACTAACGTTGAAAATTCTGTGAAGCATAAAGAGCAGCTCAACTATTAAAAGTTGATAGAACTTGATATGTATCAGAAAATAGCGCAGTTCAGTTTGGTCGAAAGCCGGGAACAGGGAGCAGGGAGTTTACGCAACCTCCTGGACCGGAACCCGCAATGCAGTGAGCTCGCTTCCACACGCTTGTGTAGGGGCAAATTAAATTTAATTTGTGGGCAACATTTCACTATAGCCGTTGAAAGTATAACTGGCCGATCATAAAATCGGATTTTTGGGCCGACTGCGCAAGAAGGTTATGTTTTTTATGTATATGTATTTTTGTGTGTATGTGGGTGGATATGTATTCCTACAGCTCGAAAACTCCCGACAAAAAAACGGCTGAGCCGATTTTGATGAAACATAGCTAAGAACACTCCCGACTAACTCACCTTTCAAACAAACAAAAAAACATAATCAAATTCGGTTCATCCGTTCAGTAGCTAACATGCCACAGATAGACACACACGCACACATAGACACGTCAAACTTATAACACCTCGTCGTTTTTACGTCGGGGGTTAAAAAAAGGGATTCTATATTTAAATAAATTATACATTTACTTTCGCGAGATTCCCTTTCTCACGTTTTGTTGTTACGGAACTACTACGTATGATCAACAATTCGGCTTTTGGTAAGCGACCTTGTGACCGAGGATGGAGCAAGTCTAGCCTCGAAAATGTGAAGATTCAGCTCATAGAAAATGTCAAGATAGCAATAGAGTAGGCTATAGCAAGTTTCACTCCTCTGCAGTATGCATCAAGAATGTGATGTGAAATCGGAGTATATAGATTTACGGTCATTTTGCATTTTTTTTTAAATAAGCCTGCGAAAACAACCAACACTTTATTTATCTATTTATTTATCTTTGCGTCGTATGAAATAAATTAACTCTGAAAAACAACTCACAATCTAACGTGCATTATCATACTAACTACAAAGGCATTACCACTCCAAAGCAACATTCAAAACTACGGTATAATTATGTATGAAATAGTCGTAGTTAACCTCACAAAGTACGAGTTTCCAACAACTGCTACAAACTCCCTCTCAGCACACGGATCTTCACGTAAAGCGTATATAATTCGAACAGGGTTACCAGATAGGAAATTAAGCAGTCCTGAGAATATTGAATATATTTAATTTTATAAATAATAAACATCATATAGTTTACAAAAAATATTTAATTTTGTCATTTTAACTTTATAGCTACGAGTATATTGTAAAAATCATAAAACCAGTATCTATAGTAAAAATAAAATACCCAACTGCAAAATAGCAATAAGCCAATCAAGCTTAAAACAAGCAACTTATTATATACTTGTGTTTTGTGAGTGTTTTAAAAGGTAATAATAGGTTTGCGATTGACCACCAACTCGCCTGATGTTAAGTCACGTTGCGTGTGTACGTTTTCTTGAGAACGTATGTGTACTGAGTTGCTATGCACATTTATTTTTTTGCAAAATTTCTGTTATAGGTAATTATAGTAAAAAAACTGAAAAAAATGACTGCAAAATACGCGTTTACGTGAATGATATTTTTTCAGTTATTTTGTTTTAAAAACTGAACTGATTTTAATTAAAAAAAATATGGGGCCACTTCTGAGGCCCAAAATTATATTTCATAATTGGCGAAGTACTCGCTAAACAAAACAGTCGAATTGAGAACCTCTTCATTTTTAGAAGTTGTTTAAGCATATTCTGAGTAATATATCCTGTGAAAGTCGGAAATTACAAACGAATCTACCGACACCTCGCATATAAATCAATCCCGTCTATTTTGAGTGAAAATATCTGACTATACTGTCAACTGCATTAGACGATCTATTGCAAAGCAAACAGAATATAGACGCTCCCCCGATTGGCGTCTCCCTTGGCAGTCAAAATAGACGTAAGTGACATTAATCAAGTAAAAGTACTTAGAAAATGTGTAGCAAACACGTTTGTTTCCATAGTAGTCCCGAAATCTCAGGGCAGATCCTAAAATATGGCAACCCTAAATTCGGCTCACTTCAATTCAAAGCGGCTCTTATTCAAATAGAGCCAACTTCGCTATCTGCCGAGTTGAGAGTCCTCCTTTCAGTTCAAACTAACGTCTGTGAACTCACTAAATTAAAGTATTTGCTTCCCTTTTCACGCTTTGGACTTGTTTTTTAACAAGCAAGTATTTTCAGTCTATCTACAATACTAGACAGTTGTTGTTTTTTGTTAAGTTTTGCGGCAAATGGCTACTAGTCCTATATACGCACTCTTAATTAAATACTGACCGAATTCAAAATCACTAATTTTTAGCAAATGACGTTTAAAGTTTTTTGTGTAACTGGCATATTTTT
This sequence comes from Lycia hirtaria, assembly GCA_947563715.1. Taxonomy (NCBI): domain Eukaryota; kingdom Metazoa; phylum Arthropoda; class Insecta; order Lepidoptera; family Geometridae; genus Lycia; species Lycia hirtaria. The sequence continues at coordinate 4,566,067 of OX387377.1, read as the reverse complement.
TAAATGGCTGTAGAATCACAACTAAAAATCGTGATAAATAACTAAAACCACGTACTTTTTCTTAAAAACATGGCCTTTCAGATCCAGTGCAAGATATTAAGATAGTTTTAGGCATTTATTTAAAAAATGAATTTTAATTGAACCTATCAGAATTGAGCCCTTATTTTACAAAAAATAAATAGGTATTGTTGACCTAACTGAAAATAAGTCTACGTTTCACTCAATACTTGTAATAAAACTTTGACCATTTTTAAATTAAGTCACTATTCCACTAAACAAATACAGAATTGTGTGACTAAAGTCATAATAAGTCACTTTTCCACAAAACATCTAACTACTCGTTATGACTCATTTTAGAAAAAATCTTATGACAAAAAAAACGCCTTTTTGTAATCAAGTGTTTATAATAAAAAGAACTAACGAAAAATCACAAATCTTCTTGAAACATAATGGGTAAGTAACAAAATAACTGTTCACATTAAAAAGCAATAATGTAAAGTTTAGATAACCCTTAGTAAGTAAATACTTAGAAAAACTAGCATTTTGTTTTATGATTAACATTGAAAATCACGTCTACAATTAATCTTAATAAGTAGGTAACAACATGAGATCAGTATTAACTCTTTGAAACACGCAATAATAGTTATAATAAAGTCTGTAACTCAACAATAATCAGTCTATTATTCAGTCTAAAAAAGTAACAAGTCTTACCGATAGGACGGAAGTAAACTGTTATAAATAAATGCTAAAAACTTTATATCTAAATTTTTGTTAAACAACTAGTAATACTTTATAATTATAGGTGCTTAAACATTATTTAACTTGGCACAATATTGTCTATAAAAATATGAGGAGTTGCACTCTACGAAGATAAGAAGTAACAAAACTTATCAAAAATTATAATTATCCTAAATCACATCATTGTAATAACTGGCATAATAAGACGGTATCACTTTTTTGGATATTAGGCTCTTTAGATCTTTTTTTTTATTCTCATTAAGTTGGAACCGTTCATTATACGCCTTGTCTAGGACAATATCTTGTATCATAGGTAAGGGCTTTCGCAGACCAGCCCGTACGTCTAATTCCCAATATTCCTCCTCTTTATATGACGTCTTGAAGAAGAATTTGAAAGGTTCTTCTTTATGGAACTTTAATATTTTTACGTCATTCCATATTAGGGGGGTTCTGTTTATATCTTTGGTGAAATTCAAGCCCCATTGTGTTTGTAAATTCTTTACGTCTATGAAATCTTCAAATGTTAAAGTCTGTACTTGAAATTTTTTGCCGGTTTTCTTGGCGCTCTTGATGAGAGGAATATATTGGACTGGAGTATATATCGTGTCTGCTTTTAAATATTTCTGTATTTCCTTTTCAATTAAACTGTGCGCGTTATCGTTTTCGTTTTGTGTATGTCCCTTAATTAAGTATTTGTGAGTTATGCAGTTTATATTTTCAAATTGTGTCAACGCATACATATAAATTGTTGTAATGAATTTATTTTTATTTTGGCCGCAGCAATTGTCAGAATAGAACGTGACTTTTATAGATTTACTTGTACTTCGTTCATTAACAATTTTTAGAAAATTTAAAACGCAAGTTGCAATTTCAACAGAACCTTTCTGACCATGAGTTTCGTCCCAAAAGTAGCTGTAAACATCTGTATAAGCCTTGTTGCTCTCTTCCTCAGTCGCATTCTTTTTGGCTAATTCTGCAATAGTGAAATTGTAACAATTCATCTTTGATTTATAATAGAAACTACTAGATGTTCCAAGTGGTGCCTGCAATATTGCTTCTAGGTCGTATACGGCACATATGTTATTTTCGTCTATTTCGTATCTATCTTTTCTTTTTTCTATTCTCGATAAATCCTTCTCTTCTAAATGTTTATCATACTCTTCTTTTAAATCCTCGTTTGACGTCAATTTGTAATCTCTGCAGAGATCACAAAGGTCTTTTTTAGGCTGGTGAATTTTTATGCCGGTGTCTTTGAAAATTTCATAAAATTTACAAAATTTTCCTAACGGTCGTCCATTCTTTTGTTGCAGTTCCACAAAATCTTTATAAATTTCTGTCAATGTTCTGCCAGGAGAAATGTATTCACAAGATGACGTTGCTCTAGTATAATGAGACTCAATTCGTGGAATGGAAGCAATGAAATTTTTCATATCGCTGACCAAAGCTGCGTCGATTTTTTTATGATTTCCGTGTTTTCCACGTTTGTCCTCAGCCAAGAAGTTCTGTTCATCAGATTTTTCTTTCACCGTACGTATCATCCTGTCTGATATATCGATCGTATTTATAAAAAAAGTTTTGCAAACCCTATGACTTATATTACCTTGCTTGAAATGAAATGCGTAATTTGATTTTCTTGGATTTTGTGTCTTACTGTATTTGTATTTGGGCTTGATTTCAATCATACAACTTTTGATAAATGCTCTTTGCATATTTATATTCTTCAAACTCCAAAATTTATCAAAAAGGATTTTCCTGTCCTGTTCAGCAATTTTTTCGGAACATTTCAAGCGGCACTTTTCATTACAAGGTGGTTTAACCGAACGCGCATCAACTACTTTATTAGTTCTCACTGAAATATATGATTGACCGGCATTTCTTAAACGTTTTGCATTATTAAATTTCCAAGTCTCAGGGTCGCGCTTTCTCTTTCTGGTTAGGGGCTTTGGTGCTGTTGAACAATCAACACTTTCAGATGAAGTGCCCGAAGAACTTGATGACGACGATGATGAGGCCGAAAGACTTCTGCTTCGACGAGAAGAAGACCTTAACAATAGTGGCGGTGGCCGTTTATCTACACTCTCTATTCCTGTATAATATGTGGGATCTGAATCACTTAGATCCGGATCACTTTCGCCAGAATTAATAGGAGAAATTATGTAATTCTTTTTTTTACCAGTTGTTCGAGGGGATATTTGGAATGTTTCACATGTTGTATTGTTGCTAGTTGAAGGAAATGTATTTTTGTAACTTACAGTGGGTGTATCTGTGTTTTCATTCGCATAATTTAAATTCGAGGGAAGGGACTCATGAATTTCTACGGCTGGTCGTTTTTGGAGTATTGTGGTAGCATTTTTTGTTCTGACCAGACTAGATAAATCTATTTTACAGATAAATAACTGTTGGGACTTAGATGGTATATTATTAACAATAGTTGGGGTTGGAGTAGACGCCTGAACGAAATGGTTTTCAGATTCAATTACTGACGGTAGATCGTGACTTGTTATTGCAGCAGATACATGTAGAAGATCCTCTTCCGATCCAATTTCAGATATTGTTGGCATTTTGGTTTTGGTGGACGACGACAGTGAAATATTATTTCCATGTTCTTGTATAGGTGATGCGACTTTTTTTGAATTTGTTACAAAAGATGCTTGCGTAGAACGTTCTTGAAGGTCTTGTTCAGGAATTGACGATGTAGTAGTGGTAAGCACTTGCAAAGGACTTTCTTGAATATTTGTTTTAAGCAATGTTACGCTACTAGTGTGTATAGTGCGAAGGGTAACATCTTCACATTCAGTTGCAGATAAAATATTATTATCTGAGAGTTTATCGGTTGAACATGGCGGAGAATTTTCTTGAGAAAATTCTTTGATGATGGCATTACTCATAACAGCTGAATCTGCAGCCATTGTCGTAGATGAAAAGGATGGAACTGTGTCGAAAACTAACTTACGGCAAACTCTTCTTTTAGGTCCGAAATATTTCTTCTTAAACACTGTTTCATTTTCTGTGTTAGGACAATTATTTTCATTAATATTTAAGTTTTTAAATATCTGCTTCATACGCTGTTTTTCCATGGTGAATGTGAGATCTACAACAGAAAAAATAATTTCAATGTTAATTTTGTTTTGACTTAAACCATAAAATTATGTTTCAATTTACATAATATAGAGACTTATTTTTAGATGAAACGCATTTCTACCTATCATTTTTTGTATTACAAAGACTTAACTTTAAATGCGCCAAAGGAATGACTAATGTTTTTAAACTAAAGAGACCTAATTTGACAACGGGCAAATTTATTTTACGATTTTTAAAACAACACAGACTCAACTCTAAAACGGTCAATAAACCTGTTGCAAGCTTTAATCAAATACTGACTCAATACAAAGTTAGTCAACCAGACTACCTAGATACTTTATAAAACAAAGGCTTAACATAAAATCTGTCGATATTGCATAAACAAAGTTCATAATAAACTTACCTTATGTTTTTGTAAAACAATGGCGTATATCGAAATCGGCCGGCGTTCAACACAGCCACCACCTGCGACCGCCGACGTAAGACTGAGTCGGTCACTATTCGACGGAGGAAGCGGGTGCGCGGGGTATGGAAAATCTAGACTCATTTTATTTTTTACCTTAATGTATAAAAAATAGGGTTGTTTTTTTTTGTGTGGGTTATGAAGCCTGCTCTTTTAGGTCATTATTTCACTGTAACTCGTTTTGGCCAAATTTTTAGTTCGGTCGATGTTTTACTAAGAGTGCGAATATGCCTTGTCTTTGTTTTTAGGGTTCCGTACCCAAAAGGTAATTACTAAGACTTCGCTGTCTCTGGTAGTAACAGGTAGACGCTTGAAATATTCACAGAATGTTGGTTTATATTATTCAATTTAAAAATAAATAATTAAATTAAAATAAAATTAATATTTAATATTTTCCCATACAAAAAACGTGATTTTTTTGCCGTTTTTATAGATAATGGTACGGAACCCTTCGTGCGCGAGTCCGACTCGCACTTGGCCGGTTTTTTTTGTCTTTTATTTTCATTTAATATCAGTGTCTTAATAATGATAAATAAATCTAGTCACTAGTAGAAATGTAATATAAGTAAGTAGGTAAATCGAATAATATACTTTTTCACGTAATTATTTATGTGAACGTTTTTTTCCTATTGACAGTATTAGTATTGGACTTGCGAGGTTTATGCATTAAACATTTTCAATTATTTCTCAGAGTCGTTCTAGAAAAAAAAAATCAAAGTATTATATATATATATATATATATACAAAATGTGTCAAAAATTGCAAATTGTAATCAAACCAAAAAAGTTACGTTAGAAATATAAGGACAGTAGTGTTGACAATGTTGCATTTTATTAGGATTACATACGATTGAAAGAAATAATAAATCCGGTTTTTTATTTACTTTGATGACTAAAATTTTATATTTAAATACATTTATAATTCACAATAAAGTATAACTAACTTAAAAACTAATTAATTAAGCAAGAAAAAAAGCTTCTCCCGCACTTGGCCCGTTTTTATTATCTGTTGATTTAAGAGCCCTATTTGCACATATTCTGTGAAAGTTTCAACTTTCTACCTATTACAGTCCAAAAGATACCTACAACCAAGACAAGATGTAAGTGTAGGACAGACAGACACTGTAGCCTCATAAATAGGGGAGCCTATTCATACCCTTATAGCAGAGACTAAAAACGTACCTACAAGAGGACTTAACTAAAATTGCGTGCTTTTTAATTAATCTCAGCCGCAATATCGTTTCTAAAATTACCCAGCCGATATTATACGCTACGAGTATAACATAAACTCTCACCGAGAATGTATGCACTAATTCTGCGTGCTTACTGGCAACTCCGTCCAAACTTTACTCATTATACTGAAACTTTACAAAATTGTGGATCTGATTTCATATGTAAAACGGGACTTATGAGGGGAGCCTTCTAACTTACATGTAATTTGGTTAATTCCTATTCAAGTACCTTGAGGCGCATCTACCGCGGGTAATCTCGATAGAATTACTTTATGAAATTTATGTGCGTATTCTGTTCGCACATGAACAAGTTTAGAAAACTTAAAAGCCCGGACATTATAAAAACGGCTGAACCGACTTTAATGAAACATAGCTAAGGGACAGTTAAAACATATAATTATGTACAATAATGTGGCAATAAAGAATTAAATTGGGTATGTAAAGTTTTTTTTTGGTATTTTTTTTATATTTTTATATGATAGAATGGATCATTAAGAAAAACTAATTTCAATATTTTTTTATTCTGTTCAGTACTTATTTTTAAATATTTTTTTAAAGATAAAATCGTCCGTAGGAAAGATGACGTCATCGTACCTACTGAATAAGATGTTGTGATAGCCAACATGAACTAAAAAATACATATACGTCAACTTGACAGTGACATGTACCAATATTCGTTTTTGTCTCTGACTGATACAAGAGATCATCGGTTTTTGTTGTGTTTTGAAAAAACAAATACGTTGTGTAAACATAAAGAATGAAAAAAAGAATAATTAATCATTAATATTGAGCTCGTTGTAATTAATTAATGTTTTCTAAGGTCTTCGCGATTGTGTTTGCGCATTGAAATGAAACAAATTCACAATATTATTCAGAAACTACAACTGTGAAATGTTTCGACTTTCGTGCCAAAAATCCTAATAAACTGTTTTTTTTCAAGTAAAGGAAACCTTTAAAAGACTGGTGTGAACAAGTTAACGTAGACTAAGTTCCTGGGCGAAGCATTGATGCTGCAGTACAATGAACCAGAAAAAGGAACCAGAATAAAATAAATAATGTATAAATGTAAATAAAATAATCTCTTATATAATTACAATGAAATTGGTATATAATTAAACACAATAAAATCATTTCAAAAAAGAAGTTATGTACTGTCAATCACTTTTATTTCATATCCTGGCATTGTTCATAAGTTTTATCTCTTTAGCTCCTCGGATTTTTGCGATGTTGTTCTTGCCGCTAGTTGAGATGAACTCCAGAATGATAAGATTCTCAACCTTAGGTAAGTTAGCAGAGTCGGCACGTACAAAATTATCCATAATTTATCCAATCAGTAGGCAAACAGTTTCTTACAACAAAGCAGTGGTCAACGTAAATGCAGTATCAATCAAAACGGTAGGAAAGCAAGATAATGAACAGAATTAATTTAATACAAATGAATAGAGTAGCAGAGCACCAAACACACAAAATAATTATTTTCTTTGTTTATTTATTTTGGTATGACAGTTGTCATAGAGATATTGTCTCTCTTGTCAATGCCAATGCTGTCAGTTTCATCTTTTTTTACTAACTAAACTACATTTTATTTTACTACATTTTAGAGGTCGACTGAAGGTCAAATATTTTTTATATTTTCGCAAAAATTTGCGCGATCTCATCATTTTATGTGCCCTAAATTAAAAAATATGGATTATATACATATAATCTCGAAATGGTTTTGGAATCAGCATATGTTACATTTTTCTTTACATACCCAATTGAATTGGGACACATTAGTTTAAATCGTTTTCCAAACAACAAAATAATTGATCGATATCGGCCCTTCCGTTTGAGAGTTACGATGCCACTGATACATACCAATCATAAAGATAGGTTCGAACTACTCTATGGTTTCGAACGTTTGATCGTGAAAAAAAAGAGTTACCAGAAAAACCGTGAATATATTTGACTTTACTTGCGTCATTTCAAAACTTGTCGTTTAGTAATAATTAAAAGCCATATAACAATAATGGTGAGACGTGAATATATTGTACGTACTCGATCGTTGAACCCGCTTGTAAAACGTATACATTTACATGTGAAAAGTTTCAAGCGGTCGACCACTGAACACTGAAGAGCCTATTATATGAATATGAAGAGCATGTCATTTATGTTTACTTAAATTTTGATTTGAATAGATTTCGACTCGAGCGTTCTACCTTTTTACAAATTACAGTGATTTCTGTAGTAAGTTGACTATTTTGATGCAAACGAGTGTTTGTCACGAATTTAAATGAGACCACACTGGTTATGCGTAAACCGTGAAAAGCAAATTAAAAAAAAGTTTTTTTTTTAGGCGAACAAAATAGCAGAAATGTCATAATGGCAGTACAAATGATTAAGATAAAATATACATACATGTTAAATTTCGGAAACATTAGAATAAAATTAAATGTTTTATTATGAAGCAACTGATTTTTACAAGTCGTAGTACAATAGTAGATTGTTATACAAGGGGGTAAAAAGACCCATTGTAACGAGGTAGATTTTTACTCCCGAGCATTAGCGAGGGAGTAAATAGAAACCGAGTTAGAATGGGTTTTTAGCGCCGTGTGTTACACTCTACTTTTCACTACGATGATTGCGAGAAAATAAAATAATCCAATACAAAAATTCAAAGTTTATTTTATTAAAAATGAAATGTACAATTCTGGATATTTAAAGAGATGTTTGCAAAGAGAATGTAAATATATTCCAAAGAAATTATTCTACTTTTGAATAAATACTGTTTCGTGTATGTAGGCTCTTTGGTAACAGATAAAAATTAAAAAAAAATACTTTTCCCCTAGAGCTTAAAATGCTATTTTTCCCCCGCTTTAGTACGCTACAATGACGGACTTTTTGAGCAAGAGGAGTGAAAAAGTTGTTTGTTACGCTGCTGTAGAGACAGTTCTTTTAAGCGTCCATCTAATTAAAAGTAACACTGTAAAAGTTTTTCTACCTTGATGTTATCACTTATCTACATTCGCCAGATATTTTACTTCCCCCTAATTTCCCTGAAGCTCCCCTCATTTTTTACAACCACATATTGTGTTTGTTTCGGGGTCGCCATTGCAATGTAAATGAGACGTCCCACGCGCGCGGAGTTGCCGACCGCTGACACACTTAGTATGCGGTTTCAGATAGCTGTAATTCGAGCGAAATGCAAATATCTAGTTAAAAGCTTCGAGAGTCGGGCGGGCGAACTATGACGACCGAATGACAGATTTTAAATGGGGTGGGACTGACACCACACATTTATAGGTTTTCTCTACGTTGAAATGACCTTTCGTTTTTTTTTTCTTCTCATACATATTGTGTTTACGCGGTTGGTGCATTTGCCATCGGCAAATGCTTAATGTTGGCGGATTATAATTTATACTTGTGGAAACTTAACGCAAGAACTGATAAAATAGTAAGATCAGGGAGAGTTAAGGGCCTTTACAAACAAAGTCGCGTACGTTGTACGCGACTTTATGAAATAATGTTTCACAAACATACTCGAAGATTCGATATCTTCGCTTGGAAGATATACCTAGATTGATCTATATCCTTAAAAATATTGCCATGTGAAAGCGAGATAATAGATTTTATATGACTGTTGACTTTATGTAATTACAAGGGCGTCGCCAGCCCATGTGGCCCAGAGGGGGGCAAGTTAATATTATGGAGGATGAGAAAAATATGAATTGTAGGTACAGGTACAATTGCACGGCCTTAGGACTTTGGTTGCTTTGCAGTTGGCCACATTTTTTAAATCTCTGTGGGGGGGGGGGGGGGGCAGCTGCCCCCTCTGCCCCCCCTTGGCGACGCCCTTGTGTAATTATGTTGTAAAAAATATATTTAAAAATGTGGTTCACAGAGGTTATTAGTTTCCGCCATTGACCGCGTAACGCGTAACATTAGTTTTAAAGTTTAATGTTAGGTTTTTAAGCGTTACATATCAATGGCTAAAATGTATAATTCCTCTAAAAGGTAAGTTAGTTAGTACGTGTGCGACAGAATCGACAATAAGGCATCTAAGATCATAATCTCAGCTATAATTGTATTAGCTATAAGAAGTCCACTGCTGGACATAGGCTTCCCCCATGGATTTCCAAAAAGACCGATTGGAAACGGCTTGCATCCAGCGTCTTCCCGCCACTTGTATGAGATCATCCGTCCATCTCGTAGGTGGTCTTCCTACGCTGTGCCTGCTCTCTATTCGAGAACTTTTCGGCCCCATCAGCCTTCAGTTCTACGTGCTATGTACCCTGCCCACTGCCAGTTCAACTTGCTAATTCGCTGTGCTATCTAATATACGTTGGAGACTGTAGTATACACAACTGTTATTAAAAACAAACACCAGGTTATGATCGATGTTTTCATAGAACGGAAATCTTTAGACGTTGAAGGTTTAATACCTTACTGATGATTTTACTCCGCCTCGATCATGATGAATCCTCGATTTACCTGAAAACAATTAAAATAAATATTAATCTAATTTAAATTATAGCCCAAATATTTAATATTAAAAGTTGTGTTAGAAAATGGCGAACGAACCATTGGCCGAATCCAAAAACTCCGAATGGCAAAAAAGAAAAAAGTTTTTATCTATAGACAGTATAGACAGAGATTTTTTCGTTTTCGTTTCATCTATTACGATATGTTCTGAGACCTAGTATACTACGTACTCGTAGAATATAACAAAACCAGGCACCATGCGTCATTACACCCACGTTTCTATCAGCTGATAAATGGACGCCCGCGACGGGCCCACCGACTCCGTTACATGTATCTTATTTATTTATGTCCAAGGAGATTGGACCAGAAACTTATTTGTTCGAACCTCGTTGGAACGTTTTCGAAATTTTTCTCCAGCCAGTCCTTTTTTGCCTTAACTTATAGCTCCAAGTTTTGTGGTTTTATGTATTTAGCTACGAGTAGTGTGAAGTTTGGCAATCCTTATTGATTGTGGTTTTGTTGATAAAAATAGTCTGTTCAATTCGTCGGATTCTAATATTCTGTCAAAATACTGATTACTCCTCCATATAATAAGTAGGTATCTATTACTTGCATCACATTTTATGTAAGTAAATAGTCAATGTGAATTTCGAAAGAAAAATATACATAATTTCACTGTTTTAATTGCCTAAATTTAGCTTAATGCGAATGATAAATTACATTGAAATTCAATAAATTGACTTGACAGTTACTGGGACTTCATGGACGTTATTATTTATAACTTCAAAATCGCAAATGCGTAAGCCGCACGCTACCAATGACGTTAATACCGGAAAAAGGAGAAAAACTATGATTATTGAAACAGTGGGAACCTGGTTTAGAATAGGTTATTTATTAATTATAAAACAGCATTAAAATTTTAGGAAGTGTTAAAAACATCCAAAAAATCTGGAGAAATTCTATTAAAATATTAGGATTGTTAGAAAATGACCATTTTCAAACCAGTAAAAAAGACAACTTAAATGGAATTGAAACAGAAAACCCGCAATTCCCAAGTCAACAGTATACAATAACAAAAGTTCGATAGTGATCCCGGGCTCGATGAAACAAACAGCCTGTGAGACACATATAGCACTATTTCAAAGGTCAGTTTACGATTATAAAGAGCGGACGTCGGTAAAGGGGCATTGCGTGCTAAGGACTCGTCGGCCCGGATGCCCTAGGATCGGCGAAAATTACTCTCGTTTGTCGCTATCACAATGTTTGTACAACTTCGGACATACATAGAGATAGTGTTTATCTCTATGTATGTCCGATTTAACGCTTATAGCCTACGAACCTAGATTATATTACGTCACTCTTTTCTCCATATTATTTTTTGTAGTTTAATTTTCGGCTCCAACGACCCCGGCGTCCGTGACCTTTGTCAGATTTACAAACTATTATTAATTACGGGAAGATTACAGGATTATTTTATTTAACTTATTACTGTGTTGTGTATATGCCACGAGCAGACCAGCGACCCGCTTCATAATATTTAACTGTCCAATCATGAATGAAATAATATTTAAATAAGAGCACCTCAAAATCTATTAAATCACAAATTTTCATAACTCTCGGAAAACTTTTCAGGTAAAACTACCAAATTATTGTAATATTAGAAGTTACAATAGAATTAGTCACATTGTTATTTCCTTAGCGATGAAATGCTTTTGAATAATATCATTTAGCACTGACTTGTGTATTGTTATTGAACCACAAACACTTTTTAACAGCTGTGCCGATTCCACGCAATATAATCTCTGTGGCAGAATATTCCGTCTCATTTGTTATTAAAAAAAATAAGTAAGGAATCTTGTGTAGAATTTGCCTAGAGTCTAAATCTTAAAGAACTTTATAGGATTATCGTGAAAGGTTTGGCATCAAATACGGCATTGTTATGCAAATGATTTCTTTCAAGTTTCAGCCCTTTTTCTTTGGAGGAAAAAAAAGAAATCTTAACAAAGGAGTGAATTTGCAAAAACTCTTCGTCTGAAAATCCAACGAGCTTACAACGATGATACAGCAACATTGCAACACTAACGTGAGTACATTTCATTAAAATTTCTTTTGAACACACTTTTGAAAAAAACACATGCATCTGGGTAGAAATTGGATACCTACATCAATCAAGACTTTTAAAACTTGTCCAAGCCATTCGTGGCTAATATTTAAAATGTTGATGGCTAAATCATTCAGAGAAATAAAAAAAAACTTAGAAGTAACCGTATCTTGACCGTATCTTTGTTAGTTACCCTTTCACGACTAAACAATCATGAAGTGAAAACTACGGGTCACTCACGTCTGTTTTGAGCCGAAATATCCGACTATAGTTTCAACCAAAAGTGTGTGCAAGGCGCGTCACCGACCGAGAGTGACGTGTGTGCTGCTCCTTTGAAAAAGACGAATGCGGTTGAAACTATAGTCGGATATTTCGGCTCAAAACAGACATGAGTGACCCGTAGTTTTTATTAAAAAATGTGTGAAAACCACGTTAATTTCCATAGTAAAATCATGAAGTGGCAGGAAGACGCTGGATGCAGGTCTCTTCCAACCGGTCTTTCAGGAAATCCATGGGGGAGGCCTATGTCCAGCAGTGGACTTCTTATGGCTGAGTGATAATGATGATGATGACTAAACAGTTGAACTAATCATAATATAAATAAATTTAATAAATAAATACCGCATACATTAAAAATTTACATACATTTATGAGACGCAGCTAGCTTATTACAGTATAAAATACTCTCTGCCTGAATATATATATATGCCTCATTTGTTATTATAGATATGATTATTCCATAATTCTAGTAAGAATAATATTCAGGGTAACCCATCTATGACCCGAAATACATTTTTTCGATTCTTACTCGCCCGAATCCGTTTCGAAAAACTGTTTGATTCTAGATGTTTTATTTGACACAAGTTTCTGATTACGTAAGTTTCATTTGCCCGAACAATTATTAGGTTTCCGTTTTATTATACCCAGGTTCCAGATACCTTATTTGTTACGAAAGTGGTTATCAGACTACGGTTATCAGATTTATCAATTATTGGGTTAGGTTCTTTAGGTTTCTATTTACTATACACATAAACCTTCTTATTTACAAAACTTCGGTCTGACGTTGAGACAAAGTATTGTAAGTAAGTTGTTGTATTTTTTAGGTTGTCAAATGAGCTTTCGGGATTGTGAATGTCTTTTTCTAAAAAAAAAATTCGTTTTCGAGGAAATGATATACGATATTTCATAATTCGGATCATAGATAGGTAACCAATATTCAGAATAGCGACCCATGGTCACTTCATATTTCATTGCTTTTTCCAATCAGTCATCGTGTGACTCGGACCTTATTCTAATTCACAATAGTGAGGGAGCAGCCATTAGGCCAGCAATGAAGCCTCGTTAAACTTTAATTTGTAAAGAAAGGACGGCGAAATACAATCCTTGCAATTTGTAGTCCATCCTTTTCCGAGTTTCCAGCAACAGCTGCGGAATTAGGGAGCCATTTGTAAAAATAAAAAATAAGTAAATTTTATTCGGCTTATCCTGTGGATTTTACCAACAATTTTTCACGATTATTATGTTCGTCTTCATGGTCTGTGGGTTTTTTGTCTATGGTGTGTACATAATATTACCAAAGAGTTACCGGACTCATATAAAATAAATTACAGTTTAAAAAACTATAAAAACACGCTACAAATTATTCAACACAAAAACACAAATTATTGTGGTCAAAGTTCATTACAAGACTTTTCTAACAAATCCAAACACAGCTATGATACGATGTTCCATCATGAAGTTCTAGTTCATATCTTCCGGCTCCATCATCAGATCAGTTCGACAGTACCATATTATTGTATTGTCATCAGAACTACATACAGCTGCCAATTTCATCACGCTACGAACCTTGGAAGATGGTTAAATTAATTACCTTAGATTTCATTACATAGTTACATACTTACATACAGGTCGATCTAATAAAAGCGTGTTAAAAATTGTGAGTTTTGGTGAAAACCTGAATTAGATAGTTCACCACTCTATTATATTTTCCGAATCTTTATTTTGTGTTTTTCTTTTAATATCGTAACTTTATGTTGTGTCTTTGATACTCGGTATTTTCAACAAATTTAAATATATCGTATATTAGATAGGGTTTTTAGGGTAAGGTTTGGGAATTTCAGAGGTGGACCCATAAAAAATACATCAACTTGAGTTCAGTAGTTTCAGTTCCAATTGTATATAAAATATTCGGTCACATGTTGGTAAAGTAATTTAAATCTGTAGCCAAATATCAAATTTTGTATCAAATCATTGTAAAAAAAATAGTTATACACTTTTCATAAATTCAATTAGAAAACATCAATGGTTGAAAATAAAATGTCGCGGCAGCATGCCAGTTTCAAAAGGAAAAGCTACGTAGCCCTCGAAAACTTTAAACAGAAAGTACTTATATAGTAATACTAAACGAGATTTAGGCAAAGTTTAGTTCATTCATTATTTAGAGCTTAACTTTTGTCGGCTGATTAAATTTCAGGCATGCAAAGGTTTACTTATACGATATACTTGACTTCTCAATTTGTTCAGATTTTTTTTATTTCATTTAATATAATAAAAGATTTAAGTCTGTTTTGCAGTCTCTTTGTTACTTATTCACGACTAAACGGCGAGCTGTGAGGTTAATCGGTGACGATAAACTAGCTGCCAAGAAGCTACTTAGTTTCGAGCACCGCCGTAAAGTAGCATGTCTGTCTATTTTCTACATTATTCATTTCGGGGAATGAGCGCAAGAGCTTCACGACCTAATTCCATCCTCCCCATTTCACTACAGGACTAGCAGAAAGTCGGCGAATTACCACCCATTTCTCGTAGAAATGCCAAAAATCCGTACTCAGCGATATCGATCCACATTCCTGTTGCAAACTACACAAGAATGGAATTCTTTGCCGCCATCTCTGTTTCCTGAGACCTACAATCTTGGAATTTTCAAGTGAATAGATATTTTCTAGATCGACGAGCTCCATCCTCGGCCACACCGTCGCTTAGCATCAGGCGAGTTGGTGGTCAATCGTAGATCTATAAACATTTAAAAAAAACGGATTATTACGAAATTTGGTAACGAGATAGCTGGAATTCGAAAGAATGACATAATATGCAACATTTCATCATGTTTACCATTTTTATATTATTTATTTTTATTAGTCCAGCTCGATGACCACATTTGCGAGAACGTAAACAATGAATTTACTCTACGCCATAGACAAATATTTTTTCGTCTACTCTTATGGTTTTTTTTCTTTTTGTTCTAAACATACATTTTTCAACACACTTGCTCGTAAAGTGGCCCTTATTCAACCGTTTTTATGGCCGAAAAGTATCCTATTAAACACGCGTGCTTTTGACTTTTCTATTACGCACTAGTGTATTTTGTTTACAACCAATGTAAGGGCACCTGCGCGCGCATAATTAATTTAACCAATGCAAGGGCACCTGCGCGCGCACAATCTAAGCCTACTAGATTGTCAGAGTCCAATCAGAGATGAATACTTCTACCATACCGGCCCATAACAAAAAGAATTCACTCGAAAATCGTACTGGCAACCGAGAATATAACATAAAGAAATAAAACAGGCACGAATATTGCAACCAAAGAGAATAAAATATGCTACAACTGAAACATCTGTTGATTTTTGGATATTGTTTCAATAATTAAATATTTCAGATATAAACGGATGTTTTTTCCTCGGCTCTATTACGCCCTCGCCTTCGGCTCGGGCTGCAATTCCGCCTCGACTGTAATGACCAACTTAGCACACTTGTATCATAATGTACTATTAAAGCATTTTAATGCGTAATTGTGTTTTTTTATTCGATGCACAAGTGAAACAAAACAGCTGAAAAAAAGTGTAAGAAAATACACGTTTCGCCACTTTTTGCATTGCCGACAAAAACTCCATGGAAGATTTCAGTAAGTCACAACTTTATTTTATTTCCCGAAGGGTTTTGCTTGCCTTTATCAGTAACAAGACCAAGAATGACGTTTTAATGATTTATTAATTACTTTAAAGTGGCAAATGCGCAAACAGCGCGAGTCAATATCCCCAATACGAGAAAGAAAGAAGTGTCTTTATATAACACTTGCTATTTTCACAGCCGGGATAATTCCGCACATCTGCGTATAATTGTGATAAAAACCTTCACAAGTTCTGATATTTCCGCGTGAAAATCCTTCGTCCTTCATTATTTACTCTCGACGGGAAAGAATATTCTTGGTGGCGTTAATAACGCCTTGAGAGCTTTTGAATATTTCTACAATCACACTCGGCGCACGTTTATTTTGAATGTCAAGATTTTAAGACCTTTTTGGAAAGAAGTGTTACGTAAACAGCTTTGTGCGGAATAAAATGGCGAAGACAACAAGTACTTTTTTAAAGAAAAATATCGGGTACATTTCGGGGATTGTGCAGATCATTTTATACAGGATATTTTATAAACTTGAACATGACGGTATGTTAACTTAATACCTAATAGCTTGGGTAACTTTGACTCCATGCCAAACATTATTCATAGCTGATTCGAATCATCTTTTAAAGATTTTTTTAACCAACTTCAATAAAGGAGAAGGTTAACAATTCGTGGCATAATTTTTTTATGTATGTACTGTACACCGATTTCTCCACCATTTCCCAAAATATTAGTAGTCCAAACGACTGCTGATCAATTATAATTAAGTAAGTAATTTGACTACTAATCTTTCGGTAAATAATCAAAACCCCTTAAATCAGGTTATGTACAATGTTCTGAAGATGAAGACGACGGTTTGTGGGGTTCATATACTTCATGATTATAATTTATCTTATTGTTTTTTTTTTGTTTTGTATATTCTTGTCCCCTATCGAAATAAATTTTTGTCTATGCCTAAGTTAGGTGAAATAAAATCTTATTATGAAGTCAAAATATACACGCTACACAATTCTCTTGATTTCGCTTTAGTTTTCAATTCCATGCATACCCCAATAAAGCGGTGACGCTATCATTAGTGTAATTGGATATCGGAACAGACAGACTATACCTACCTATAGATTTATAGCTTTACATTGCGCTTAATGTCTTCACAGCTAATGGTTTCCATTGCGAGAGCTCAGGATTCAATGAACTTTTTATAGGGCTTTATGTTGAATTACTACGAATTAATTTAGAAAAGAGTTGGTAATATTTTTGAAGAAATTTAAATTTAGAACATGGTTTTAAATCACTGTAGACCATGTGTACTCTAACAACTAAACAAACTAATATAACAGTCCAGCTACAAGTATATAAGCAATATTATAGTGTATTACATTCTAACTATTTAACGAACAGTTGTATAACATTCACAAGATACTAAGAAAACAAAAACGATTTAAGTTTCATTATAGTCAACTTGGGTAACTTTGACTCCGTGTCAATTTCTTTCTTTTTTCGTTCTCGATGTTTTTGGAGGGAATAAAACAAGAACTTTCGAAAAAAAGCTATATACCTACAATGTTTGATACGAAGTCAAAGTTACCCAAAATCAAAGTTAAGTTACGTTGACAGTAACCGATCACACACAACTGATCTCAAGTCAGATGATATTTTTTGTGAAATGCGTAACAATTTTACAAGTATAGTAATAAGAAGAACATTGTCATTCATTATTCAATGTACACATAAAGCAATCGAAACGAAGTTGTCACCTCCGCCGGAATCAGCGAGCGCAAATAAAGGCCTGCCAGAGGTAATGTTAATTCAATTCGTTGAAGAAAACCTAATTTAGCAAAACAAACGCGCTCTGTTTAACGAACCCTTAAAGGTCAGCTTGTATCCTATATAAGCCAGTGCTACATCGGTGATGTCCAAATACAAAAAAAAAACACATACTAAAATAATCATCATCATCATCTCAGCCATAAGAAGTCCACTGCTGGACATAGGCCTCCCCCATGGATTTCCAACGTCTGTCATAGGGGGGTACTAAAATAAAATTTATTGTAATTGATAGATAGACAGATAGATAAACTCTATTACGCTGTGACTTGTACCGATTTGTAGAATAAATCATATTTTCTTATTATTTAACACTTGTTTGTATTTAAAATTATGTTATAGTCATTTCCTTAACTGACTATTTCAGAATATCAATGTGGTCACTTTTGACTATTTAGTCATTTGCTAATGTAATGTGGTTATTTAACGGTTCACGGGTCGTACACTAAAAGTCAGCGAAAAGTCGTAAGATCTTTCTCTTGAGTAGGTACATATCACAAGCTACGTTTTCCACTGTACTTCATTATTTTAAAAATAGTAACTTATCTTAATTTTTCTTTATTTTTCGCGGCCCCTGTAGCTGAGCATTTTATTCCGCTCGCTGATCTCTCTCCAGTGCGTAATCCGTCCGCTGTGACGTCACCCGTGCTGATTTCTACAAATCTTCCTCGAGTTAGTGACGTCACGTCAAATCCCCCATTGAGCCACTGTCTCATGAGATGCGGACCGAATACGTAGTCTTGTTTAAATAAAGTTGTTTTTGGTTTAAGAATGTTCTCTTTAAATATTTTAGTATCAAACAAGATGTCATTATAGTATCAAACAAGTACACGGAAGTGGGGGACAACGGGAGTGATCGGCTCTATTCCAAGTCCGTTTATAGTGAAGTACAAGTACGGAACTCTACATGAACCCAACACGCACTTAACCATTTCTTTTTAGCTGGTTTATATTTTACGGAACTCAAAGGTAACCGCCGATTTCTTACCTATTTAGTGTGTCTAAACGACTGCAGGGACTGCGGTCATGCCAATTTCTAAATGAATGAAAAATGTTACATACATACCTAGTCTTGCCGTAAATATTGTCACGAAGAAAAAAAATATTTTTTTATTGCAAATAATATTTATTACTTTTAAAGTGTGTTAGTTTAATACATAAATATAAAACAATTTAAAATATAAAAGCTTATTCGAAGTGGTCTCCATTGGCTGCAATACAGTCCTTTAAACGTTGAGGCCAGTTATCAATAGAAGCACGCACTCTTTCCATGGGAAAATTATTCACTGCCATTCACTGCCACTGTATGGATTGTTTTAGGGACTCCAAATTATCATGGCGTTTAGAGCAAGCCATACTCTCTAAAACTGACCATAAATCATAATCCAGCGGATTAAGATCAGGACTAGACGACGCGACGGCCAGTCTTCAGCTCTGATGAAGTCCGAAACGTTCACTTCCAACCAAGACTGCGTGGACCGAGCTTTATGACCTGGCGCCGAGTCTTGTTGGAAGGACCATAATTGGTTATTGAACATGGTGTTGTTAAGGGGCTTAACTACCTTCTCAAGAATGGTATTTTGATACACTTGTGCCGATGTTTTGATACCTTTTTCACAAAAATATGGCTCAGTCACTCCTTCATAGCTAACACCCCACCAAACCATCACTGAAGTCGGATAATGCCCACGTTGCACTCTGTCGACTAATTGGGAAGCTTCCTTAGAGCTTTGAGCATAAATATGGTCATTTTGTTTGTTAAAATGATGCTCAATTGTAAAGATTTTCTCATCCGTAAACAAATTTTTTCTGTGACCTCCCTTTGCGTACCGCTTCAGTGGTTGTTTCGATTTTACCACCCTATTCTTTTTTAAATTATGAGTTAAAAAAATGACCAGTGCGTCTCTTATAGGCTGCAAGTCCTAAGTCATCTTTTAAAATACGCGACATGGTTCTGGGTGCTATCTTCATCTCCCGAGATAAAATCTTTTGCTTTCGGACAGGATTTCTTCGAATTCTTTCCCTTACTGCTTTGACCACCTTTTTCGTACGAACACTACGTGGACGGCCAGATAGATCTTTTTCTGTCACAAACAGAGGAGGTCTCATTGTACCTATTAATAGCCCGGTACACAAACATTTGACTAATACCAAGCGTATGGAGAGTTTTAAAAATTGCATTTGGCTCCATACTAACTTTGTGTAATGCAATCACAGCGATTCGGTTCTCTTTATCACCCCACTCCATTTTAATATCGCAAAATATTGTACAATGTATTGGCGCCAAAATTAGAAAACACAATGAACAATCGTATAAAAATGACAGATTCCAAATTCAAATGTAATATCTTTCTTATTTTTAACTGTAACAGTATTTATGGCCAGACTAAGTAAACAACACAAACAAATTTCTCATTTTTGAGTCGGTATTTTTTATAAAAAATAGCCACGTAAACGTTTGACCACCAGCTCGCCTGATAATAAACGACGATGTGGCCAAGGATGGAGCACGTCGATCTAGAATTTTTATTCACTCTAGCTTTGAAAATTCCATGATTATAGTTCGTAGAAAACCGTGAACGTGGCAGGGGCTTCCACTCCTGTGCAGCACGCATGAAAATACAGAGCCCAAACGTAACCGCCCTAATTTCCAAATCAGTATATAAGCGACTGCGGTATCTGGAATTTCTAAATCGCTGTGCAATTTACAGTATCCCAGTATCTCGCCTCAAAAGATGAATTCAAGCGACGTGGCAAGCCACCGTGAGCGATTAGACATCCAAATCCCTAAGATTAGGGGAACGGCTGCAAAGCCTCCTAAATAAACAGATTATTGAGCTCACGATAATTCATGAAGATATTTATTAAGTTTTCTCCGTAGAAATTCTTTAGACTTAATTAAGCCTACCGAGCGAAGTAATTTGATGAAGAAATTTTCATTTTAACTTGAGCAGTCGGTAATAAGTCTTCTGACAAAAAATGTCTAATCTATGATGGTTTAAGTACGTGATTGTTCATTAAAATAATTTTATCGGCTTTATCGTGATAATTTTAAATACGTTTAAGAACTAAGGTTTCAAATATTTTGGTCGAAAGCTAAACTTCTAGACACGTGAGTAAGAAATGTCGACGCTGTTTTATTAACCGACTTCCAAAAAAAAGGAGGTTATCAATTCGACCTGTATGTTAGTAATATTGTCAGAATTGCACAATTTTTGTATATGTTAGTCTATACCAGCTTCTAAACATGTGTGCCAACAAATTTCATAAGTGTATGTATGTTTGTCCACGCATAACATAGAAACTAGAAGTCGTATTTAAAAATTCCAGTTTTTGAAATATTTATAGTTGGTTTACGTACCTACCTAAGTAGGTACATAAACCAACTATTTTTGAGGTAGATGTCTGTATACAACTTTGTTGATGACAGTTTAGGTCCTGGCACCGACCTGAAAAATAGTTGGTTTACGTACCTACTTAGGTAGACGCCCAGTATTGATTTACTTCGTGTTATTTCTATCTTTTCAGTTTGAAGTCGGTTTAATTTTTTTAAATTACTTTTATTATAATAATATTTACTCTTTTGTTTGAAATTATAAATTGTATTCACAATAGGTACAGGTCGAATTGATAACCTCCTATTTTTGAAGTCGGTTAAAAACGGTCGTCAAAGCTCATCACCGCTCATGTCACTGTCTATCAAACAATTGAAAAATATAATAAAACTTACAGTGACTCCTAAGTTGAGAGATACTTTATTCAATAAAAAAGAATTTGAAAGAATTTTTGCAATACGATTTCTAGTTTCTGCATAATACGTGGACAAACATACAAACACTTATGAAATTTGGCATACATGTTTAGAAGCTGGTATAGACTAACATATACAAAACCTGTGCAGTTCTTAGAATATTACATACATACAGGTCAAATTGATAACCTCCTTATTTTGAAGTCGGTTAAAAAAATATAGTTGCCATTAAAATATATTGAGAAATACACAGAGAGGGTAATAAATTTTGCCGAAACCCATCCATCTATTTTCGTTCGTAAACTTTTTAATGCGTAAAAATAGCTGAAATCCTGCCCGCTGATTCCGAAACATTCTTTGTCAGACGATTTAAGTTTCTCGTTCGAGCAAGTCATTAATATTAAACCGGTGGAGATATTACTCAATGCATATACATATTTATATCATTACCATCATCATGTCATCCATAAGAAGTCCACTGCTGGACATAGGCCTCCCCCAAGGGTTTCCAAAAGACCGATAAGAAGTGGCTTGCATCCAGCGTCTTTCCGCCATTTATATGAGGTCATCTGTCCATCTTGTGGGTAGTCTTCCTACACTGCGCTTGCCGATGCATGATCTCCACACGAGAACTTTTTTTGTAATATTGTAATGTTTAATGTATGGACTGTATCGGTCAAAGATGCCTGAAATTAATTGATTTTATTTATTTATTTTCGGCCCCAACGGCCATCAGTTCTATGTGCTAAAACTCATAGTGAGTGGCTACGTTACAGTACAGTATGTCATCACTGGTAACACACACTGGTCATAAACTTTTGACTTGAGGCACTAAAGTATATTTGATGAAAAGTTTTTGAGTTTCCCAAATGCTGCCCAAGCAAAATCAGTGCCGAACATTAATTAATTAAATAAATAAATAAATATTTGTGGACATTTCACACAACACCATCTAGCCCAAACTAAGCAAAGCTTGTACTATGGAACTAGATGGCTGATAGAATACATATATACTTTTTTTTGTTGTAAATATATACATATGATACATAGAAACACCCAGACACAGAACAAACATCCATGCTCATCACACAAATGTTTGCCCTGGGTGGGGATCGAACCGACGACTTTTCAGTTCAGCAGGTAGACGTAGACAGACTACCAACTGAGCCACAAGGCCAATTAATTATTATTTAAGAGCATGGCTTTTGTTGGTGGAGTAACTTCCATGCTCCTCTGTCTAACGCCAGGGTTGTCATCTCCCTGTACAACATGATATTAGCCTTCTCTTTTATTTGCTTCACGAATGATTTTCTTGATCTCTTTCCCTCAATCAAGTCATAGAGGTTCCCCTCTATGATGTTTTTCATGAGTTGATCATGGCGTACTGGGTTGGCCAAATCATCAATATCTGATAAAATTAGACATAGACATATTATCTATTAAGGAGTACAAATCATTTTTCTCCTTCTGGATCGACAAATAATCCCATAAAAAAATGGAATAGTAAAATATTAATTGAAGCGAAAGTAACTTTAAACTTGGCTTTGTTTATGGCGTTCCTCTATGGGTGGTTTGATACGGAGTAAGATAGCTTTTCTTCCTCATTTCGAAACTCCATAATTAGTAAAGCTGAGTAATTAACAAGCTTCTTATTACTTTTTGTAATTTACTCGAAGAACAATTTGTAGAGTTTTTTAATTATTATTTTTTAAAACAAAAAGTTAATAAAATCAATTATTTTATATTAATTCTGATAAAATGTAAGTACAGGGAGCTGTCACGAATAAAAGGCCCTCCACGAATGTGCAGCAATAAATTTTTGGGGTCTATCTGGTGATTGTAAAGAGGAGGGGAGGGGATTTGTGACGCGCAGTGAAAAAAAAACTTTCTCTAATGTCAGAAAATTAGGATTAGCCAATGAAACTCCATACACTTAGAACATAGATAGGTTTTCCTTTGTTAATCTGCGTGGCAAGCCTCAAGTAAGGTAATCGCCCGACTCGTCTTCAGTCCTGACACGTCGGGCGACGCTGTTAGACACGTGTCGTGGCTTGTGAACAGTAACAATACCATCCTGTGTGTTTAGAAAGTGCAACACCAAGATACTAAAAGACCATAAGAATATGGTCTTATACAAAAAATTGCTGGGTACTGAGATTTGCCGTGTTTTTACTTCATATTCAATGAGTATAACCTCTCTATAGATAAAATATCATTGGAATAAACCAATGGAAAAACAATGGCATTATCAGTATTCATATAAATCCACTAATTCAGTATATTTACGATTCCGCCCACTATAATAGACGATAAGACAATGCGATTAGAAAAGTAACCGATAACATCGCATGATAAGAGTTCATTTCAATTATCGACGCGCGCCAGATACTTGTTATGTACTGTTGAATATTACATACATGACATGCTTTTTACTTTACAGGACGTGAACGCCCATTTATACATACGACATCATGACCGTGTTATCAACGTATCAGACACGGTGCTACTCCGCCCACTGGAAAGTGCTTATGCTGAGCTGGGGCCGGATTGTGACAACAACATTACCTACTTAATTTTCTATTTTGTGTATACTATTTTTATTCTCTGTTGTATGTTTTTGTTACAATAAATTTAAGTCTATGTCGAGTTGACAACGTATTCGGTCGGTCGGTAATAACCCGGAATATATTAAATAAATTACAGTCCTTAATTCAATTCAATTCAAATGCATTTATTTCAGGTTAATTTATACCCATAGATGTACATTAACATTAATTTATAATAAAGCATATTTCCGTCAGCTAGATCCATACAAATAATATTAATGACATATAAATTAAAGTTCAGATAAATTCAAAGCCTATTAAAAAAAACAGAAAGGGGTTGCCACATTTCTCTAATAAGTCAGGCTATATCAATCAGTTGTCGGGCCGGGCATGGCGCGCTACGTGCTTGACGGGGCTTGACCGGTGCCGGAATGGTCACAAGACCGTTCCGGCGGCTTCGCCTTATCGCCTAGTAATTTAATTCAAACTTTTTTTTTTGCATATGTCGGTATTGGTATTGCATGATACGTTTATGAGAGCGTTTACGTTTAAGCTGGATACTCACAGGATATACGCATACCATGACCATAACCGTACTGACACATGCATAAAAATCTAATTTGTATGAATTAGTATAAGACTATGCCCACTATACCGTGCCGACACCAACCAAGACCGTGTCATGCACGGTACGGTCCAGACATTCTCCCAAGATTTTCTTAAATAGAACTAAAACTTTACTCTGATATTATGACAGTCACTGACCAGATTCTAGACAGAAAACGGTCACCAAACACGTATACGGGAATAATAAATTGACGATACGTTCTAGTGGGCAGTGTATTTTTATGTGTCTGATACGTTGAAAGCACGGACATGGGTATGACAAGTTGTAGTGAGCATCGACCTTAATAGTTTTGCGGTTATGTTACTAATTACTATCTGTAGGTCCTGTCACGAATGAACACAATACGCTGAGTCGCTGACCATAATGCGCAAAAGTCAATTTTCGTGTTTGTTTGCCTGTGTCGCAGTTCTATAGTAAAATCAATTCCGTTCAGCCCTCAAGCGAGAATTTTCCCATTATTGAGTGCTTTTTGTTTGTGACGGGACATCGATGTGTTATTTTTTCCTCTACTGGGGCTTTACTTCCTGCCACTTGTATGAGCTGTCCACTTCCTACGCTGAGCTTGCCGGTGCGTGGTCCCCACTCAAGAACTTTCGGCCTAATCGGCTGTCAGCTCTAAGTGTTATGTGCACTTAAAAAAATTGTATCAAAAAACCTTAGAAAAATCTAGTGAAAATGTATGCAAGTGACTATGCATAAATGTTTAAATAAAGTAAATAAACAAATATGTATGTATAATACTTGAGTAGCCTTTCTCGTTAGTTCAAAAGAACCACTCTCCTGTTAAGTTAACCGAACTATTAAGGGCATAAGTAGTACTCAAAGCAAACTCATGGATCTCACAAAAGGCTTACCAAGATCAAACCAATAGTGCTGTCCCTAATCGATAACACCCCACTAGTGACGTCCCAAATCGATATCAACCGTTTATCGAGTACCATTACCGTAAGTTTATTCAGGGCAAAAGTAACCATTAGCCGGAGGGCTCTGGAGGGATGCCCTCTTGTAATTAATCTTCATCATGTGGATACCCTGAGGGTGCGAGGGTACTCGAGATTGGCGAGGATTATTCGGACTTCCAACGGTTTAATGGGATAGTGTTGAATTGGGAACTGTTGACCTAAACCGAGTGAAGCCGTAAATGATGGTGCCACATGTTATGCAAATTTAGTGGGCGATATCTCGATGTAGCTGTATAAAGGCGGTTGGGATTTCCGCGAGTCGGAACGGTCGTATGTTGGTGTTTATGGCAACCCGATTTTAGAGATGCAAATGTTTACAGACGACGAACCAAACTGCTCCAACTATATGCATCGATCTTTTTTTAACCCGAATCTTTTTCTGAAATCCGAAATATTTTTTTTCCAAAATGCAGGATCAACGATCATCGCGATTTTGAGGAAACAAGCGATCAAAATAGCTATTGAAGTGAACAGAATGAAGACTTTAGTTTCGATGACAATAAAGTTCATTCCTATTGGCCGCTGATGATGAAGGAAGGAATTTCCTGATATCAATTATAGCACATTTAAAAAATTAAATAAATAATTTAAAATATAATAATTAATAAATTTTTTAAATATTATAGTACATTTAAATCTAATAAAAAACGACATTAAATTTTCGCCTAACAACTAGATAAAAACGTATCTTATCACGTCTTTTTTAGCCTTGACCAAAATATAACTTCAGTTTAAGAGGCAATAGCCGTCCATCTTCCGCATGGTACTTCATCACAGAGATAACTACTCCAGGCTACTACTTCGCGCCCCCGTCTCGTTCAGACAATAACGGCGTTATCCGTTATACGCGGTAACGGCGGAACTCATTAGTTACACGTGATTTAAGGCACTGCAGCGAGGTGAAAAATACAGCAACGTTCAGCCTAGCTATACTTAATGCTTGTCTATAAATTGCTACGATGTTCGTATAGGAATCAAAGAGTATGCTTCATTTCTAGGGTTCTTATCTTTGAAAATAAGGTATCATCCTCCTAATTTTTTATGGAAATGAAAAAATCTATTGTTTTACACAAAAACTATATACAAGACTGTATAAGAATACTCATCATCATCATCTCAGTCACAAGATATCCATTGCTAGACATAGGTCTCCCAAACTGATTTCTACAAAGTCTGGTTGTTAACTGGCTAACATCATCGTCTTTCTGCCATTTGGATGGGTCATCTGGACATCTTATGGCTGGTCTTCTTACGCCGCGCTTGCCAATGCGCAGGCTCCACACGAATACTTTCAGTCCCATCAGGCATCAGTTCTACGCGCTATGTACCGTGCTCTCAACAACTGAAAAAGCATTTTAAAGTAAAAACTACGGGTCACTCACGTCTGTTTTAGTGCGAAGCGCGTCACCGACCGAGTGTGACTCTTGCGCTGCTTCTTTGAAGAAGACCGCCGGATGCGGTTGAAACTATAGTCGGTTATTTCGACGTGATTGGCCCATAGTTTTATTAAAATATATTTGGAAACCACGTTAGATTCCATAGTAAAACTGAAGAAGCATGCAAAATTCCAATTACAAAAGAATTGGTTCAAAGGTTTTTATGATTTGTACTAAACAAGTTAATATAAAGCTTGTAAAAAAACAGGGTGGAACCAACTCAGCAGCAGAATTTATTGTCCGTTTAGCATATACAAGGCGTGCATAATCTAGGCGTCCCGCCGTCGCCACGTGACGTCACGTCTCCCTACCTAGAGCTTACTACGCTGTGTAGCCGTGTCAATGTAAGTTTCGCGTGCCGTCAGTGTTCCTAATTGTGTTTGCGGAACAAACTGGGAGAGATTATTAGTTTTGGTGAAGAAAGAAAGAAAAAAAAATACATTTATTCAACACATACAAGAATAATACAACAAAAATCAATGTATTGAAAGGAAAATAGTAGAAGCTATCAGAGTTACATGCCTACGAGTTTTTTTTTAATGAAACGACTTAATAATTATATATTTTTTGCCGTCTTCACTCACTTCATTTGCGCACCGTTTTTGCGTATGGTACACTGTAATCGCTGTATTTTCGTCATATTTCATCCAGTTTCAATATTTTTTTCACATAAATGATTGAATTATTATCAATCACTACAAATCTAAAATAAATATAAAATGTGCACAAACTCCATTGCCAGTGCCAAGTATTGAGCTCTGTAGAAGTTACATGAATACATGAGTACAACTCATATAAGCTTTAGTCACAATCTAAGTAAAACAAAAGTGGTGCAGTCTTCATTGAAAGGTATAGTTACTAGCTGTAATTCCATAGAAATTTCGTAAGAAGTTATATTTAAGCTATTGCATAGCTTCTATCGCGGGCCTTGAGCGTGGAGACCGAATCCAGAAATTCCGTAACGAAAATAACCTAACACACCGCGCGTAAAGCTATTACCGCGGCAGTCTCCGAGTGCCACACGTCTTTTTTTTATCACGTAAACAATAACTAAAGAAATAAAAATCACCATTTTAATTATTTTGTTTAACCAATGACATGTATCAAAGTTTGTAACTTTTTTTAATCACATTTATTTAGCCATTGTGTGAAAACGTAACAACGACATTATTGTTTTCCAAAACAAAGCATAATTAAATCATTTAAAGCTGAAAAGTACTTGCCCGCTCATCGCTCATCCGGTCGTGTATGCCTATCTATTGTCATCGAGTGACCTCAACCTTTCGCTGAACTGTTCGTGTTAACCTACCTTGAATAATAACGTGGATTAAAACCGAAACTAGCCAACTTTGGGGACACAAAATGCCCGGGAACAATTTCTAAATCGCTGTAGTATGGACTTAGACAAGGCACAGAATACTTAATAGTAATGACAAGGGCGGGAATAGGACTCTTTTATTGGACATACATTCGAGTGTATAAGTATACAGTCTTCACAAAACATTTAATTGGGCTACATCACAGACATAGTAGATGGAGCATGCGACTTCATTTATATGAAAACCTTGCGTGCCGCATTTTTGGTACCAACTGTGACGTCACACAAACGATTTTGTGATGGAATGTTCCATCCGCGCGAAATCTATTCAACCCAATGCATCCGCGCGCTTGTACGTTAGTAACTACTTGACAAAATATCGAATCTAAAGTATATATCACATGAAATTAAATAAATCTTGGTCGTCAACTGCGACTTTTTTATCGTACTTGTTGACACGCTAGGTACATACACTTGGGGTATCTATAGAAGTCTATGCCCATGTAGCCCTACATGGGCATAGTAACAAAATTCAGCATAGCTCCAAAGCTATCGGTTTTAACCAAAGACTTTCTCTGAGCATAGCGAAAAATGTGTTGCCAGTTTACGGATGTTACATGTGACGCCGTGACGTCATTGTTGTTGTCGGCCCCCATACATACTGTATGAATAATCGATATAGTAGGTATCTCAATTTAAACACATGTTTACAATCACTTATCAGTTTTGGCATGCAACATGTTCGAGGCGCATGCCCCTATAATTAAAAACATGTGATCATATATCAGTTAGTATCTATATCCCGCGGTCACAGCAGCGTAGTGATGAAAAATGGTGATGACTGCGATGATGAGTGTAGTCTTGTTCGTGAAATGGGTAACAAGCAGACAGACTGAGTTTCTGTCGCTTTTTAACAGACTTCCAACAAGAAAGAGGTTATCAATTCGACTGTATGTTTTTTTTGTATGTTTGTCCAATTCAATTCAATTCTTTATTTGTCCGTGAAATTTGGTATATGCACATAGATAGTTCTAGTACATAATAGCTCTAGTTTCTACCTGGGAAGGTAAACAGAACAAGTTTGGTCTAGACACTAACGTAATTTAAAACTAAGGCTGTATAACAGACACAACACATAGTAACGAACGAAATCAATTATAAATTGGTGTGTTGCCCATGCTACTACCAATCTTACTACTAGTAGTAACACCGGTAAGTAATTGAATTACCCTTCTTACTACTTTAGTTGAAAGTTGTTAGAACAGCAACATAAAATTTCCCGTGTTACTACCATAAAACTATAACAACAAAAACAAAACAAAATATGACGTATTTGTACTTTAAACAAAATGTAAGTAGGTATTATGCATATGAAAAAAAAAAAATTTACCAAAAAAAAAAATAAAAAAAAAAAAAAACGCTTCGGCCGCGTACGTAACTAGTTTCGTACGAAACATAATATTTTTGGTACGAAACTGGTGTCGATCGGAGATCTATGTCTTTTCAATGTCAATCATTTCAGTGTCTCTATTCTAGAATGTTAAAATTAATAAATGTCCATTATTATTATTATTTTAGAGTCAATTTGGAATGTCATTACAATTGATTGTTTAGCGATTACTACGTCATGTTTTTTTTTTTCGATGATTCTTTTTTATGTTTGGTATGTGGCGACGCACTATACGCACTGAGACATATTTCTATCGCATCCGAAACTGCTACTAATAATATAATAAAGAGAATGGTATATAACTGAATTAGGCTAGTAATAGTTATTTGTTTTAAAACCGGATGTAGGTGTTGAAATACTTATCATGAAGTCCAAATTTTAATTAAACATAGGAAAACAAATCTAAATATTATTTGCAATCGAATTTTAATCTATTATGAGCGTGTAACGGTAAAACCGTAGAATACAGGAAAAAAATTATTTATATAGGTACAAGTAAATATATATATACGTAAATCATATACAAAAAATATTTTAAAAATCCGTGTTCTGAGGGTAAAACTTGGATTTTTGCTTGTGCATTACAATTATGTGAAGGTTTTTTTATAGATAAAGAAGATACTAACAACACATCTATAGATACGTAACAAATCACGACAATATTACATATATTTCACAAAAGTTTAATTTTGATTAATATAATTGTATTACCATACATTCACTCACTATGTTCTTTATAAATCACGCAACGAGCTATGGTGATACGTGATACGTGATCGAATCAGAAATGAAGACATCAATAGATGTACGAAAATCACCGACATATCACAACGGATATGTAACTTGAAGTGTTAGGGCACATACCACCTAGAAGTGGTAGCCGATGGGGCCTAAAAGTTCTCGAGTGGAGACCAAGCATCGGCAAGCGCAGCGTAGAAAGACCAACAAGATGGACGACGTTATACAAGTGGCAGGAAGACGTTGAATGCAAGAGTCATCAATCAATCAATGGGAGGAGGGAATAGCAGTGGACTTCTTGTGGCTCAGATGATGATGATATTTTTATACATAAAAATCAACTCACATAGAAATAATATATACTTACGGTTTTCCTATGTTGAAATGATTCAAACTAACTTATTGTTTGAATCAAAACAGATTTTTGTTAAATATAAATAAAAATAATAATAATAAATAATAAATATTTGTGGACATTTCACACAACACCATCTAGCCCAAACTAAGCAAAGCTTGTACTATGGAACTAGATGGCTGATAAAATACATATATACTTTTTTTTTGTAAATATATACATATGATACATAGAAACACCCAGACACAGAACAAATATCCATGCTCATCACACAAATGTTTGCCCTGGGTGGGGATTGAACCCACGACCTTTCAGTTCAGCAGGTAGACGTAAACACACTACCAACTGAGCCACAAGACCAGTCGTAATAATAATATTACAATAATAATAATATTACAATATGAATTGTAATATTATTACCGAGTATGATTACGTAAGTCAAGACTAGTCAAGAGTAAAATATGTAAGGTTTGTCAATTACAAGTCAATGTAAATTACAAAACGAATTTAATAACGTATATTGCAAGTTGCCTTACCTTCGCCTTGTACGAAAATATAGGCGGATCATTCCATTGCAAACCACAGCCACACTGTATCTGTGTGGTCTTTACGTATTCCACGCTGCTGTGGAATCTTACTCTATATCAAAGTTTCAATTTTTTCTCACAATATACCAAGGTCTAAACTCTTTCAGTAAGAAAAACCTTTAGTAAAATGCCAGTACGGATACTAGAAGTAGGTTTCCGTCGTGGGGGCAGGACGTGATGAAAGTTCCCCCTTTAGCCCACCTCCACAGGGTTACCAGATACGATTTTTAAATTTCCCCAAACTGAATCCTTTACCCTAAGAAATGTGTTTGTTTTAAAATAATCCCCCTGAAAAATGAAAACATTGATTACTTACTCATTTTTATTTAGATAGATAAATTAAACGTAATAGATATTTTAAATGACATAATATTGCATGCCCGATGAGGGTAGACTGATAGTAACTTTATTGCATTTTAACATCTTCGCGCAATACATTGTAAATGTATCAGTTAGTCAATAAATGATTTTTATTCTATTCTATAGATAAATTAAACCTAAGAATGTGTGGATGAACTTTGTGAAAGGTAGACGTATGAAAATGTACTGTGAAATAATGTATGAAATATGTGTGTAAAAGGTGTGAATGTAGAGGTGATATCTGACAGTGGAGTGAAAGGAAACATGCACCGACATCACATAATAGGAAAGGGCAAGGAGATACAATATTTATAAAATTCTAAAAGTAGTTTAATGCAGATATTAATCATATTTAGTCGGTTAGCTGCACAAGACTACTAGAAATTTCGTTTACGAATAATTTCAACAAAATCGTGAAAAACTGTGCAACCTGGCAACCCTCACCTACCCAGGGGCACTAGACCCCTCTTATCTATTGTTTGCGAACCCGCCTGCAACCGCTGCATGAAACCCGACTCAAAAATTCATACAGGACTGAAAAGGATTTTTTGGTTAGCTACTTTTTCAGGAGGCTGCTAGGCTTTGTTCGAAATTCAAACAAAATATCATTCAACTATTTGATTCGAATTTTAAGTTTTACCTGACGTGTATTCTAAAGTAATTTAACCTGAAGGTATTGTGACGACGCCATTATGACTTATTTACCCAATTAAATACATTGAGACCACCAATTTGCCTGATGTAAAGCGACGGTGTGGCCGAAGATGGAGCTCGTCGATCTAGAATATATCTATTTACTCTTACCTTGAAAATTCTAAGATTGTAGGTCTCAGGAAACAAAGATGGCGGCAAAGAATTCCATTCTTGTGCAGTACGCAACAGGAATGTGGATCGATATCGCTGAGTACGGATTTTTGGCATTTCAACTAGAAATGCAAATGAATGTAATTCGACGACTTTCTGCTAAGTAGTCCTGTAGTGAAATGGGGAGGGTGGAATTAGGTCGTGAAGCTCTTGCGCACATTCCCCGAAATGAATCCTGTAGAAAATAGACAGACATGCTACTTTACGGCGGTGCTCGAGACTAAGTAGCTTCTTGAACCAAAACCCAAAATGCAATATCCTCTTTCTTATTCAGTTGGATAAAAACAAAAGACCCTCAATCGTCTTACACGATTCCAATCATTGTAGTTAATACAAGTCACTATTGCGCACAGCCTTTTGTTGTGTGCGAATCGAATTTATGTTAGTGTGAGTGGCGTCCACTCGTTCCGACATGCAACGCAACGCATGCAATGCGACGCAATATGCATATGCACGAATACGACATGCATAGGTTCGCACGCGCTTGTAAATTGCAACAATTCAACTCAACTGTTATCGTATAGTTGAGTTATTATCTTAAGTGATACTTTGAACATTTGTAATGTTAGTGAGTTAATTATACATATTGTGTCGCTGATATCGCCATGCAAATGAAGTAGGTATGTAACCGCTATTTATTTTTCCTTGTACTTATCTTGCATACGGGTCGAGTATTTTCTACACGCATCCATACTCGGCCCGTGCAGTTTAAAACTTATTATGTAAATATTTTAAATAATAAGTTTTTAACCATTATACGCGATAAATCTGTTAAAATTTGTTTAACTTCAATCAATTAGTAATAATAGTTACAAAACTGGAACAACCTACTTGAAAATATGCAAGTACTGAAAGTACTGAACCGATTTTGATAACATTTATATGCAACCACCTCTGAATTATGACCTATCAAACAAAAAAATAATCATCAAAATCAATTCATGATTGGCGAAATAATCGCGTAACAAACATACATAAAAACATACAGTCGAAATGACAACCTCCTCCTTTTTGAACTCTGTTAAAAACTATTCAGGAACAAGAAATAACACATACAAAGCTGCAAAGCTTTGAACATCGCCGCAAATTTGAAGTTTATCTGTTTTATTCGACAGCGCGAAGAGGATTGTTTTTACCCGACTGCGAAAGAAGGAGGGTTATGTTTTCGTGTGTATGTATGTATGTAAATTTCTTTGGCACAATTTCTAGGGCTAGGGCCTAGAGCCTAAACGGCTTGTTGTATTTTTATGTGAGTAGTGTCAATAGATTCGTCTTAGTTGTGAGAGTGACACTGAGTGCATCAAAATAAAAAATAAAAAATATGGATTTTTGGCGGCAAAAAGTAATCTAAAAAAAATTATGTTTTCAAAATGCTTTTCTGCAGTCGGGTATTTTGTTTTTCTTTTAATATAGATACTTGTTCAAGTGTATATCTGTCAATTTCGCATTTGTACCACGCATAGCTAAGATTAAAGGCCTCAGACAGACAGAGAGACAGAAAAACAGTTGGATAGTCCTGTAAATGGCAAACGGAGTGATCCTATGAAGATTCTGTATTTTTTATTTGTGGAAAGTATAAAGAATAACATGATTTACTACCAAGAATATGATATATCCCAAGGACTTACCTGATAAACACAACGTTTTGTCAATTTTAATATAATTTGTCATTTTTAGGGTTGCGTGGTAACAGAACCCTTATAAATTTGTCATGTTCGTCTATCAGACTGTATGTCACAGCTATTTTATATGTACATACATAATATAATAGTTTTAAAAACTGAGCAACTGACTTCTCATGGATGCCATTGTCAGAACTGAACCAGATGTCAGAACCAGAAGGAAGCACCAGCTTTCAAATAAAGAAAAAGAATCATCAAAATCGGTTCACCCAGTCGAAAGTTCTGAGGTAACAAACATTAAAAAAATACAGTCGAATTGAGAACCTCCTCCTTTTTTGAAGTCGGTTGAAAAATCATACGTGTGAACAATATTAAGGCGGATAGTAATATCTTTCACGCATCACAACAGTTTTAAACATATAGAATCATTGAATAGGGATATTATAAAAGTAAGAGGCCAATTTGCTTATTTAGATAGGAGAAACATTTAAAAAAAGTTTTAGTCAGATATCATTTATACTGCCGACGGAATAGTGAAGAAACATATATTTTTCAATACCTCAGCCAATTTAAAAGATATCGAAGAACAACTGGTTTTTAAATATCTCCTATCTAAGTAAACAAATTGGCCTCTTACTTTTCTAACATCCCTACTCAATGATTCTATATGTTTAAAACTGTTGTGATGCGTGAAAGATATTAATATCCGCCTTAATATTGTTAACACGTATGATTTTTTTACCGACTTCAAAAAAGGAGGAGGTTCTGCACGCGTTAAGCGAATCCTCAAGTAATATTATGCGTGCGAACATAATAAAGCTTAGTTTAATTTCTGTAAATCAGACATAACAAAATGAGTGTTACAAAACATATTTTTGACAGTAAATCCCATATCTTTATTACGCCATATCTAAATATAGCATATCCGACCTCATTCGAATAATATTATGTTAATGTCTTTATTTACATTTAGGTACGTAATACACCTGTATCTATAACACACTTACGTACTTTGTACTACCATAAAATTAAGATAACAACGGGTTGTGTATTTTATTTAGCAAATTTGAATTTACATGTAAAATAATGTGACATAAACCAGAAATTACGCAGTTGTGTAAATTTTTTCGAGTATGAATATCCATAAATATACATTTATTATAATATATTAAATATACATACATTTGGAAAATTTATCAAATCATGCATTACTTTGCGGAAATTCATAATCAAAAATATTTTTTTTACATTAGATCTACGATTGACCACCAACTCGCCTAATGTTAAGCGACGGAGTGGCCGAGGATGGAGCTATGAATAATTCTACACCTACATATGGCTTGATTTTGATGTGAGAGGTGTCGTAGACTCATCTTTAATTCCTTTTTCTTTTCCCCTTTTCTATTATTATATATTTATCATACATTTTTACAGGTAAAAAATATATACATTTTTATTTTTATATTTTTACATATTTTTATTAGTTTCAGCTGTTCCCGTATCTGTGATCAAATCTTGCAAATAAAATTTGACCCGCTTTCCGTTTTTGCGGATTAATCAGTTCAGACGTCTTAAAAAACTTTCATTTGCAAGTTTATTTACTTTAAAAGTGTTCGAAAAATAGTAAAAATCACTTTCTTTGCAAGCAAGTGCCTTTATTAACTACAACAAAACAATACACAAACTACACATACTTAACTATATTACTACACAAAAAGCAAATCGATTACCCCAGACCGATAAAGATCTAAAGACAATCCAAATGCTCAAACCCACCATTCACACGCACATCACGTTCACATTACGCGGCAGCGTACCCAGCATGCTAAAGTCATTGCCACGTTGAATGGCAATGCTTATGCGTTGGGTCAAATAAGCACTAAGAGTATTTTACTATGTAAATTAACGTGGTTTTCACACATTTTTAAATAAAAACTACGGGTCACTCACGTATGTTTTGAGTGTGCAAGGCGCGTCACCGACCGAGAGTGACGCGTGTGCTGCTCCTTTGAAAAAGACCGCCGAATGCGGTTAAAACTATAGTCGGATATTTCGGCACTAAGAGTACTTGAAATATAATGAGAATGATCAATTGCGTAGCTTCAATTATCAACACTTGGAATCCAATCATCGTAGAACACTTCATGTTGATTGGATTTTCAAAATGAAATTAAACAAAAATTCAACAAAATTGCTCATCATTCAGTGGCGGTGTTCATTTCCACTATTTACCTAATACCTAATTGTCCAAATAGAAGATACTACTTTCGGGTACGCACGTAGATACAATATGTTTACGGGTTTTACAATAAATAAATGGCATTCGACCACGTTATAGAATTAATGTGGTCAATTCTGAAGACACCACTAAACTAATTAAAATTCTTGCAACCCACTAAAATTAAACATAAACAAAAATAAAATTGTAGACATAGACAGACGATGGGACAGAAAGTAAATAAAATCTTGTTAAAAGTCTGAGCGTAATCCTAGAAAGTAAATAAAATCTTGTAAAAAGTCTGCGCGTAATCCTAACATATATCGAAAAGTTTACCAGAACAATCTGAAATCTAAAAGCACTCGAACGAAATAAGTTTTCTACGTTTTCTATTTTAAAATAGGTAGTTCGAGTGAGATACCCGAGCAACACCCCCGGACAGAAACATCGGTCGCATTGCCACTCAGTGTTTCTATCATTTCATGAATAGAATAGTCTTCAACATTGCGAATGTTTCTTTGTATTTCTAGTTTAAAATGTTTAGATTTGTACAGAAAATTCTGTCTGGAAACGATAATAATTGTGATCTTCTTGATTTCCATACCTATTTGTTTTACATGCTAAATAAGATCGCTAATTGTGTGAGTTAGGTATATTCTCGAAATTATTTAATATTTTCGTCGCCAAAAACCGACAATATTGATTCAAGTTTTTGACGTGACAACGTCTAATAAATCGATGAACGCCGGCTGCACGCACGAAAAAGTATGACTCATTGTCCCGTTACGCGTTACGCTCATTGTCCCGTTACGCGTTACGCTCATTGTCGGATTACATCATAATCATCATCATTTCATCAATGTTTTGTTATGACGTTGTCACGTTAAACTATCATCCGTAAACCGACTTTACAGACAACCAATTTTTTTTAATTAACTTAATAATTAATCCTCGATCATCAACATGGAAATGCTACTTATATTATGGGCAACTTTAAGTAAGATGCCCATAATACAAACCGCATTTCAGAGTTGGATAGCAATGACCAACTTTTGTACTAGGAACCAGCCGGAGCAGAAATCCTCAATCTTCTTCCATAACCTAGTCTAGTGCGCTCTAGACCAAACTCTTAGCTTCTTGTGGATCGTTCATTAATAACGTGAGCCTTGACCCGGAAGGGGGTTCGGGAAAAATTACGAAATATATACGAAGGGGAGAGAGGTAGTGAGGTGTATTTATTTTATTCTCTATGAACTATTAGTACAGCTATTTAGCCGTGAAAATGTAACAAACAGACAGATATAGACAGAGTTACTTTAATTGATAAGGATTCATTAACCGCAACATGCGTTGAGATATACTCGCACGTATCCAAGCCAAACGGCGAATAAGTACAAGAGAATGTAAGTAATGTCTGAGCCTTCGAATGCAAATGCGCTTACAATCGACAAGTCTCTTGTAATATGCCACCAAAATGTGCGCTCAATCAATAACAAGACTGGGAGAATCGAAGTACTACTGCAAGGTGACCTCAAGTGCGACGTACTCGCTATTACGGAGCATTGGAACAAAGAATCTAATCTTAAGTGTGTGGTTATAGACGGATACAAGCTCGCGTCGTATTTTTGTAGGAAACATCATGAACACGGCGGCTCGTGTATATTTGTTAGTAATAGTACAAAGTGTGTCGAAAATGCAGATTTGACGTTGTTATCGGTTGAATTAGTAATGGAAATATCCGCAATTAATTTAATTGACTTCGACATGACAGTGATATGTTTATACAGAACGAATTTAGTTAGTACTAGGGAATTTCTGAATCAGTTTGAAGGATTGCTTGAGAAGATAACAGAATTAGGTATAGACTGCGTAATAGTAGGAGATTTTAATATCAATTCAGCTTCCGCGTCTAAGAGTGATATAAAAACACTATCAAATTTACTGTCGGGACATGGCTTGACGAACGAGGTGGACTTCCCAACTAGAGTGACGGCAACGACGTCCTCTTGTTTAGATCACGCGTACACGAATTTGCCGGCAGGCGCGCTCGTCGCGGCGCCCGTTAATACAAATCTGAGTGACCATCACGGTATCAAATGTACGTTGGTACGACATACGCATATACCTACTCCTCGGTACGTTCGGAATTTCTCGCACACTAACCAGCGTAACTTCGTAGCCGCATTAGATAGTGTTGACTGGCATAATTTAATGGTATTTAAATACAGCACTGCTACAGAAAAAGCGGTGGCAGTATTAAATATAATTAAAAATAAATTTGAAATATGTTTCCCTCTAAGAAGGATATGTAGTAGTAAAAAATCAGACTCATCTTGGGTAACACCAGATGTAAAAAATTATAAATGCTTATTGTTTGACATCATTCAAATCAGTAAACAATATTCAATTAATGACGAACTTAATACTATTATATCTGACATGAATGATTATTATGACTCGCTTATAAAAAGTACGAAATCGAATTATTATAGCAATTTAATTTATAGACGTAATAACGCCTCTAAGGCTATGTGGAGTGTAGTTAACAAAGAGAGAGGAAAAATCAACACTCCCCATGTCGATATTACAGACTCGCTTAGAAAATCCGACGCTACTAGATTCGAGACCAAAAAGTCTGCACTTGACGAAATGAACAGGAGATTCACCATGGCTTCGTTAGCATGTGGGGCTCCGAGAGCTGACGTTACGCGAGTACGTTTCCTGCTGGCGGCTGCGCGCGCGCCGCCCGATCGTTCTCTGAGACTGCGGAGATTCAGCGCGGATGAGATATATCGTATCGTTATGACGCGGATTCCTCCCAAAATATCTAAGGATATATATGATATCTCAATAAAATTGATTAGAACAGGTATTCTATCGCTAGCACCGGTATTAGCTGACCTTTTTAATAGCTGTTTGATAGAGGGTACCTTTCCAAGTCCGCTTAAGATCAGCAAGGTATCGCCGCTGTACAAAGGAAAGGGAAAGCGGGAGAACATCGACAGCTACAGACCTGTCTCGATTATACCTGCAGTCGCGAAAGTATTCGAGAACGGACTTAGCTCTCGTCTTGTCGAATTTCTGTCCGACACGTGTGCACTATCCGACCGTCAGTATGCGTACCGCGAGGGGCGTTCAACAACAGCCCTGACCCGTGAGGTGGTGCGACGTGTTATGGAAGCCCGTGATTCCAGACCCAAGCTGCAGGTGGCGATCCTCTGCTGTGACCTGTCGAAGGCGTTTGATGTCGCCGATCGTGACGTCTTAGCTGTTAAATTACAGCATTACGGCATGGTCGGTGCTGCTCATTCCCTTCTGACAGGTCTGATGGCGCACAGATCACAAGTGGTCGTCGGCTGTGGAGGATCACTAAAATCCGATCCCATGATGGCGGAAACGGGTGTGGCGCAGGGGTCATCAGTTTCAAATATTTTATTCTCCATACTCCTGAACGACCTGCCCAATGCCGTGACTGCCGCTGACGTACTCATGTACGCTGATGACGTGGCCGCCGTGGTTACGGCGCCGACAGTGGATGCGCTTGAGCGGAAGCTGAACGACGCAGCCTCCCAGCTGTCAGGGTGGTTCCACATGAATGGCCTCGCTCTCAACCTGAACAAGACTCACTTCATCCAGTTTAGTCTGTCAGGGAAGTCTCAGAGACAATTGTCTGTGTTTGTGGATGGAGTGAGGATTGAGGAAAAGCAAACTACAACGTTCCTGGGTTTTGAAATAGACCGAGGACTAAAGTGGGACCACCACATTGACAAGCTGTGTAGCAAACTCGGAGGTGCTTGTTTCGCGCTGAGTCGAGTGACGAAAGTGGTGCCGAGTGAGGTTGCACGTGTGTGTTACTTCGCTACGGTACACTCTCAGCTTCAGTATGGCACTGAAATATGGGCTCGAGCCGCGGACTGGGAGCGAGCGTTCCGCATGCAGAAACGTGCGGTGCGGTGCGTAGCGCGAGTACCGTGGGACACCCCGGCTCGCCCATATTTCAAAAAGCTTGGAATCTTGACGTTACCTGCCATGCTGATCTATCAAGTGGCAGTGTATGCTAGACTAAACATCGACAAATACCCGGAGCGTGGTTCTCAGCATCACTATTCCACTCGAAACAGACACAAACTGATGGCGGTCATGCGTTCCCTTGAGAAGTCCACTAAGCTCACACATGTCATGGCCCCGACCGTATATAATAATTTGCCAAATAACGTCACTAGGGCAAGAACGTTACAATCTTTTAAAGTAAAGCTCAAAAAATGGCTCCTCGAGCAGTCTTTTTATAATGTTAACGAATTTTTTAACACTAACATTTGACATTTTTCTATTATAATTTGTACTTCAATTGACATTTAATAATTCAATCTAATTATTTTTTTACTTTTTGACATGATTATTATTATTGTAATGTGGTATATTTACACAGTATTCTTTGTTGTATTTTTATACTTACAAATAGTTGTAAGCTTATACATAATATTTTATTATTATTTGTAAAAACTTGACGTGTAAAATAATATTTTATCAATAAATATATGAATATGAATATGAATATGAATAATGTTCCTAACAATTCTGTCTCAGCCGCCACAAGGCAGCTGCCACTGCGAGTGACGAATGGCGTCTCCGCTGCACACACGTCACGGCGAGATTTAAAATATGTCCCGTCATGTTACGCCGTAACTTTCACACGTAACAAGATTACTATATTTACATTCGTTTGCTTTGTTTAGTCTGTGATACATTAAGACATTTGAATTTATGGAGTATTATTAAAATATTTTATTAATTTACTCCAGTCCACTACATATCTATTTTGCGTACCGCCAAATGTGAAATACGCTTCCTGAATCAGTTAGGCTTCACTTGTATCAGGCACAGATCCGATCTGTGTTGTATCTTTTCATCCAATATACCTCAGTGCGTCAAGACGAAAGTTTATAACCGGTGTGGGTTATCCGTAATGACATAATACGGCAATGAAACGTGGTCCCTAACTATGGGCCTTGTATGAAAGTTCAAGGTCAGGCAACAAGCTATGGAGAGGTATCCTCTGTGCTTTAAGTCTCTCTGCGAGATCGAATCAGAAATGAAGGGATCCCGTAGAAGACGTATGAAAGTTACCGACATAACACAGCGGATTAGCAAGTTGAAGAAGCAGTGGGCAGGGCACATAGCATGTAGAAATGATGGCCGATAGGGCCGATAAACTTTCGGAGACCACGCACCGGAAAGCGCAGCGTAGGAAGACCAGCCATAAGTTGGACAGATGACCTCATACAAGTTGCAGCAGCAGGATGTATGTAAGCCGCTTTCATCAAGTCTTTTTGGATATCCATGAGGAAGGCCTATGTCCAGCAGTAGTAGCAGTACTTTTACTTGGCTGAGATAAAGATGATAATGATGATGATCGACACAACGAAGAAGAACCAGTGGGTGAAAACAAGCTGAATAGATATGAGATAGATGTACTGATTGCCGCGCCAACTTGTTTTTACGGCTCTTTCCTAACTTTTTATTCGTCTCTTACTTTTGCGCATTTGTTACCCTCATAACTTGGTCAAATATAATGATCATGCTAAAGCCAAAACTATGAGGGTCTAAGAGTCCGAGGAATCGCTTCGAGAAAACATAGTCCCGACCGTACCCGCTGGTTCACATGGCGGGGGCACGGCCATGGTCCCAGATAAGAATGAAATATGGAGTTTTTTTGAAGCGTATCTGTTCGCGTGGCGACCGCGTGTAAGAAGTCTCATAACAAATAATACATTTGGCAAAGTAAACATTAACCCTTTTTTATTTTTGAATGAGTGGTACACACGCCATGAATGATGAAACAGAATTCGACATAGATCGTCTGGTACTAGATTACTTGACACGGTTACAGGGTAGAGGTTCTCCAGAACACCCCAGACCCCAGACAGTGATATCTCGATCACTCACATTCTCAAGAGATTTTAAGACGTTTTAGTTTAAGTAGACTTCTATCTAGCTCTCGCATAACAAACATTGTAATACATATGAATTTATTGCCTTGACATATGAAAGACCAGCTGTGTAAAAAAAAACTAAAATAACATTGATAAAAATATATTTTCCTATGGAAATTAACGTGGTTTTCACACATTTTTAAATAAAAACTACGGCTCAAAACAGACGTGAGTGACCCGTAGTTTTTATTTAAAAAATATATTTTCGTATATAAAACTCCATTTGCATGTATATGATTTTCGTCAGCAAATAAAAGATTCTGTTTGTATGTAATGTTAATATATTTTGATCCACATTAGATTTTGTTGAGTATTTATTGTAATTTTGTACTTATACACATAATTAATTTTTCGTAAATCTATTCTTCAAAAACGTAGTGGTTTCGCACTAATTCCGAGAAACGAATACAATCCGAATTCGTAAAATACGGTCCGGACTTCCGGAGTAGTTGTAGAACTATTTGTATGGTAGTTTACGCACTTTATAAGATATCAGTCATCCGATTTCTCTTTCATTTCGAATCGGATTTGTTTCTCGGACGTGTGAAACCGCTCTTAATGTGCGCAAGCGAGACAACAAATTTACCTACCCGCAGCGCCTTAATGAAAGAAAATTGTTCGAGACAATCAAGAGTGCGCCAGAATAGAGCTCCAGATCCTCGAGGCACGTCGTCAGCCCATTGTCTTGGAATATCTCACTTCGTCGCAGTTAATACAAGGAGCTTGTAAAGGCAAGTCTACATTATTGTTGCTGTGACGTGCTATAACTTAATATAAAGATTATAATAAGCCATGACGACAAGCTTAGCGTATGCCACTTAGTTTTTAAGATCTTGGAGAACTATAGGAGACAACCATATCGCTTAAAGTTAAGTTTCCAAAATTTTCCACGGACAGTATATTTGATTGGATGTTGATAGGTAAGTCTTAATCAACTGCCAATAAACACCCAATCGTGGCAAACTTGCTCGCGTGTGTGTAAAAATTAGTTGTGAAATACGGATCTTTAAAAGTGAAAATTGGTCGTTATTCAGTTGCATTCCAAAGAACGTTTATATTTTCATTGCTTTTTCAATATCATCGCTAGCAATAAAAAAGTAACTTGAAATACAAGAGCTATACATGTATTCTTCTTAAGAGTCCGTAGCTTAACCATTGTCCGTCTCGCTCGCACATATCCACATTATTGAAGATATAAAATGATTGCATGAACTTATAAAAAAATCGTCATTTGTAGAACTAGAAAACGTCACAAATATTCGACAAAAATATCAATTTGACCTAAGTTAATTTCCATACTTAAATTCATTTTTAGATATTATTAACGCCAAATGGTTTTTATGTAAATTTATTATTTTTTTCATAAATTTACTTGGATCAAATTGAAAATTTTGTCGAATATTTGTGATGTTGTTTTCTAGTTTTACAACGACAATTTTTTTATAAGTTGATTCAGTCATTTTATATCTTCAAAAAATTGGGTATGCGCGAGCGAGACGGACGATGGGGGAACTACGGACTCTAAACTATATATGAGCATCGCAACTCCAAAATTTTCGCTGTCCTATAATCGATTTTGCTTTTAATTATTATTTGATGTACCTACGATGTTCTATACGTTGTTTTTTTTACCAACCTCCACTTCAGTACGACAAAATATACATCCAGAATTATATCTTTACCTACTATGTAGATATGCCCTAAGAGCGATCTTGTGAGAGTTGGAGGAATGCACCTTTATTTGTGAGCAAATCGTAGCAAAATAAACTTTTCCACTCGAAACTGACTGGCCTTAATGAAATGTTGACGAATTTTCACCAGTATTCTTGATTAAACTGTCAACTTCACCTCCAAGCTTTTTTGAAATGAAGAACACCAAGTGTTGATATAGATTAAAATCTGTATTATATTTAACCCACTTCCGAATAGGAGGTTCTCAATTCAACTGTATATTTTCAACCGACTTCAAAAACGGAGGAGGTTCTCAAGTCAACTGTTATTTTTTATGTTTGTTACATCAGAACTTTCGACAGGGTGAACCGATTTTGATGATTCTTTTTTATTTGAAAGCTGGTGCTTCCCGTGTGGTCCCATTTCAATTTGGTCCAGTTCTGACAAAGGCATCCATGAGAAGTCGGTGGCTTCAGTTTTTTAAACTATAATTGTATTTTGTAC
This sequence comes from Lycia hirtaria, assembly GCA_947563715.1. Classification (NCBI taxonomy): domain Eukaryota; kingdom Metazoa; phylum Arthropoda; class Insecta; order Lepidoptera; family Geometridae; genus Lycia; species Lycia hirtaria. The sequence goes on along the minus strand of OX387377.1, from coordinate 4,521,265 downwards.
GTTTGTGCAGCGATTACTTCGCAATTATGAATTGATTTTGATGATTCTTTTTTGTTTTGTAGGTAGTACTTCAGAGGTGGTCCTATATACATTTTATAAAAATCAGTTCAGTACTTTGATTTTTAAAACAAAAAAAAACTGAAAAAGAACGTCCAATATGCTTTGTATGCTCATGTTAGCGAGCTCAGCAATTTCTTGTCCCAGATGAACCAAAGATAGTAATTAAGCTCCATCAACACCGTAGCTTAACATCAGGCGAGTTCGTGGTCAACCGCAAATCTATTTAATGGAAAAAGTCCGCGATTGGCGCAAGCGTCCGTCGCCTGCGTTGATTGGTAGGAAGTTTGTCATTCCACAAATACAGTTTTTTTTTTCTCCACTATATAACTAAAATAAATGTACATAACTTGCGTTTCCACAAGAAAATTTCAATTAAAACGACTAGGTAGTCGCGTGCAAGTATTTTCAAGGAATTTACACTAGAATTCAGATAATATCTTCGAGGTTAGAAAAATATTAAAACATTCACTTTTACTTATCGATTGTTAAACTAACTTACAAGCGGTAGGTTCATACTTGAAGGTTACCTGTAAAAAAAAGATATAATTAGAAAACTCAAATTAATTTTAAATTAAAATTTCGACAGAGTTGGGTACAGTCCGATTACAATTATTTTTCCTTTGAAATTTGACATATTTTTGTAAAACACAATTCTATCCTCGGCCTCGGTCTTGGAGAGAGAAAGGAAATAAGTTCGTGGCAATCTTCCATACAAAAAGGAGAAAACCGTTAACTATCTTCAAATATTATCTGATTTCGATAATTATTTTTATAGGTTTTTGGCGGGAACGTCTTAGTAACGTGTTTTTGCTTTGTTTTATTTTCCTAAACTTGTGTTATTTTGAACATTAATGCTACAAAAATGGTTGTGTTTTATTCATTAAGTGTTCGATAAAGTGCGTGAGTGTGGGCAAGTGAAATAAAGCAGTAAAACGTGTGATTTTACGTTGTCGGCAAAACTCCATAGAAGCTTATAGTAAAGTCGCCACCACTTTACTGAAGCAGGACTCGACTTATAAATTGACTGTATACGTGACTTAGATTGTAACTTGTTTTATTCAAGAAACTTGAAAAATCACTGGCAAATGCTTTAATGCGGGTCCAATACAAAAACTGCGAAAAGTGCGAAATAAGGAGGGTTATGTTTTTCGGGTGTATGTATGTATATTTCTTTGGCACGCCCTAGAGCCTAAACGGCTTGTCGTATTTTTATGTGAGTGGTGTCAATAGATTCGTCTTAGTCGTGAGAGTGACACTGGGTACATCAAAATAAAATAAAAAAACAAAATTAAGGATTTTTGGCGTCAAAAAGTAATCTCAAAAATAAAATGTTTTCAAAATCCATCGAGTGTGGTATCAAAATAAAGAATTTTTAACGGTGATTACGAATATATATATATATATATATATATATGTGTATATATATATAACTTATATGTTTTATTGGAGTTTGGAATAGGAAGTGCTAATAAATCACTTCACACTAATAATATAAATGCGAAGTTTGTGTTAGTTTGTTACTTCTTCACGGTAAAACGGCTTGACGGGTTTGGCTGAAATTTGGCACACAGGTAGTTTATAATCTGGATTAACACATAAGATACTTTTTATCCCGGTATTCCCACGGGAACGGGTAAATCAGGATTAAACCTATTTCATACCTCAAAAAAATCACCGACAACTGTTCCATTATAATTGTGTTTAAAGGTAAGGAGAGGGGAGAAGGGATGGGGAGGGAGGGGCAGAGGGGAGAGGGAGGGGGAAAGCCAAGTCCTGTCAGTGAATATGAGTAACATATAACATATCACATATTATCACAGAGACAGAGATGTATGTTATTATTTATTATATATATTTTATTATATATATTTTATTATATATATTATTTTAGCTATTTCGTAACAAACAAGTGACTTTACTATGTTATTCTGAAGAATGCGCATTTATAATATTTTACAGTGATTTTACGCATACTGTAGTATACACATAAGTAATGTCTCAGTAAAGTGGTGGTGACTTTAATGGTAGCTTCTATGGAGTTTTTACCGAAATATTAATCGAAATAAAGCGCTAGATGTACTCATGTACTTGATAAACAAATCACAATTTTTATACAAGTAACATTACACAAATTTAGGAAAATAAAACAAAGCGACAACATATTTCTATGACGTTGATAATTATTTAACCCATGCTAAAAAGGCAAGTTGGCAAATGATGTGTAAAAAAAAACAATATAAACAAAGTAAGCAAACGTTGACCTCATACAAGTGGCGGGAAGACGCTGGATGCAAGCCGCTTCCAATCGGTCTTTTTGGAAATCCATGGGGGAGGCCTATGTCCAGCAGTGGACTTCTTATGGCTGAGATGATGATGATGATGAAGCAAAAGTTGCGGTTGTAAGCCTTCTAATTATATCAAGCGGGCAAATGTATGTCACATTTCATCCCGAAAAATTTACAAAAGTTGGAATATTGCGGGTAGTTTTGCAAACTAAGCTCGTTTTAACAAACTAACTTTTTTAAATTAGCTTTAAGCCCGCAGAGTCAGTCCCCTGCAGTCGCGTCACTGAACATTATCATTATTCCTGTCCTCCCTCTTCATTACGTAGAATTAAACACTTCACGATGTTTAAAGTCTAATTAACATTACAACGGGTCCCGTCCGGGCCTGGATGATGCAGTGTTGACTCTAAAATGTCCTCCGTCCATGTACAGCGGAATTTTCAGTGTTTAGCAGCGTTTATATCGAAACATCTACATATATATATATATAAATCAATTGCTGTTCGTTTGTCTCGCTAAAACTCGAGAACAGCTGGGCCGATTTAGCAAATTTTGGTTTTGAAATGTTTGTCGTAGTCCAGGGAAGGTTTAAACGTTGAGAAAATATCGGGTCCACTCATTGATAGCTGATACGAAGTACCGGGTCATCTAGATTTTAATGAATAAGTTATTTAAGATAAATCAAATAAAGTCAATTCCGTATCAACAAATGCTTTGTCTTATGTGACATAACTTTCGTGAGAGACAAAAGCCTGATACTACGTACGTATACTGTGTTGTTCAGTTTGCATGCCAATGATAAACTGAATTAGAGATACGTTAGAGATACGCTTTTTTTTAATGTTAAACAAGAAAGCTCTCACAAGATAAACTCTATTACTTACTTACTTATTTATTAATTTAGTTTATTGGTACACGAAACAAAATACAGTCTTTACAATTTTTACAATGTACAATTCATAATTTGGACCTAAACTATATTCCTTAAATGTATAGACAACATGTTATAATTACAGTTACAATAATAAGATTTTCAGTTTCAAAAGTAAAAGAAATAAAAAGAAAATTGGTAACATCACGTGATTAAATTAAATTAATTAAACTTCATCATCATAATCATCATATGCAGCAAACACAATATTTTTAACGTCTTGCTTGAATTTGTAAATTTTTTGATTGAAGACATCAATTGAATCATAGTGTTTTTTAGATATTTCATTGTATTGGCGACACATTCTTACTATAGGGTTATAGAAAGAAGTATTATTATTGTACACCCCTAATACGAAAGTATCAGTAATCTGTGGTCCGCTGATCTAGTTACGTCCCGGCACGGACGGGATCCTGTATGAAAGAGACAACGTTAAAACACGCCCGACGCGTAATTCTCGCGTTTATACGTTTTGAATGGGATGATATAAAAATTTATACGGGCTGTATGTGTTATCTTACGTAATTAGTTTGATATGGAGGGATGATGGGACTCCTGGGAGACGTGCTAAACCTATTGTTATATGGCTGATGTCTTTTGAATTGTGGAATATATCAAAGGTGTAATGTTGTAGTGGTCTGTTTTATATATACAGGATAAACTAACTATTGTCGCTAATACAATGTAATGGTGTTCTCGTGAAGCTAAATTACGAATAGTTATTATTAAAAGTACCAACATTTGTTATTTCTATATTTAAAGACAGGTGTAGTGTGCGAGCGAGACTTCAGCGCCACCCTACTCTGAGCCTTAAATATTTTGGCCACTTATTTTTATCATAAATCCTTCAGAATTCCGTCCCAGTATCTTATTCCGCGCCAGCGTCATATTTTAGTTATGAATAGCTGCATATCTGCGTCCGTTTCTTTATGCAAATGTTTTCATAAAGCATTTTTACTGGGAACGTTTTAGCATTTCGAGAGTAGGAAACATCTGTGCCAGTTTTCTCTGCTTTAGATTTGACTAACACTTCTTAAAACATAAAATATATCAAAGTAAATATTACATAAGAAGTTTTTGCTACAGTAAAATATATTGTGTATTGCCAATTAGTTTTTTTTTTTTTGGTCCAGCTGGATATTGTTATATTCGTGTTATGGATGTTTGTTCTTCATCTGGATGTTTCTAAGTAACATAAGGAATATTTAAGGAATATTTCGCATAAGGAAGTATTTACAACAATAAAGAAATATATGAGTATTCTATAAGTTATGTAATTTCTATATAGTAGTATATAAGTAATATTAATACATAATTAATATAAAAAACATCCGACTGAATAGGAGCAACTTTCATAGTGTATTTAACTGTTACGCTTTATATATATATATATATATATATATATATGTATATAACTATATTTTCGCAAATAAATATGAGAACGGCCAATGTAAAACGTATATTTTAAATGAGCATTCTATAGAATAATAGGCTTGTTGCCACTAATAACAAATTGCTTGGTTTATAGTTTCTAATTATAAATGAAGAGACGAGAGAGATAAGAAAAAATACAGTCTACTTGACACAGATGTAATCAGTTTGATTTCGCACACTGTGACGTCATTCAAGACGCCATGACATTATTCATCGTTTTTAAGGGAAATCTAAATTGTATTTTTTTTTTTACAAAATACGTAATGTAAATATTACTTTTTCTTTAAAATATAGGTTTTTTGGTATAAAATAGATATTAAGGTATATAATTAACCAAGTTTCCAAATTTAGGCAACTAGCCTAATCTTGTAAAATAAGTTATTTGTCAGACAAGACTTAAAAATGTTTTTTTTATTTAATTTTATGCGTTATTTGTGTTATTATTATTCCAAAAAATTTAGCCTTTGATGTTCAGAACGTCAAAACGATTCTAACGACAACTCGCATATCAAAATCAATCAAACCGTTTAGGCTAAAGGAGATAACACAAATACATACATACCCAATTACAAACACCCAAAAAAACATTATCATGCTTCTTGCGCAGTCGAGCGAAGACACACATGCTCTCATAATTACGGAGTAACCCAACTTCCGGGCGACTTTTTCCTACAAATACTGGATGTACAGATTGCCCCTAGTTTACCAGAGACTGCTCCCGGGGGCAGTTTTTCCTCAAATTACTTCGAACGAGATCACATCTCAAAGACTTTCGGAAGTCAACCCAACTTATGGACGCGCAGTTACTTGTAAAGTCTATATTTTATTTACTATTTTTTTCTTTTTTCTTCCAACTGACTGCTAAAGAAGGGTATGTTTTTCGGATACATAGAGCAATATTTGTACAGCTTGGTGGCTAAAGTGCAACTTTCTCTGGTAAACCGTACATCATTTTAGTTTAAAAAACTGAAACAATCGACTTCAAAATACGCAATTTCGTTTACTTGGATAACATTTTTATCCAGATAATTTGTTTCAAAAACCAAACTACTGGACCGATTTTGATAAAAATATCTATAGATCCAATCGAAACTGACATCATTTCAAATAAAAAATAAATAAATAAATCGGTTTATAAGTGACGGAGTTATGAGGAAACAAACATAAACAAGTATAAGTTTAGAAAACTCAAAAACCCACGAAAAAATATAACAACTGAACCGATTTTGATTAAACATAATTAAGAAAATATTCGATGTAATCCTCTTTCAAATAAAAAAAAGACCAAAATCGGTCCATCCGTTTGAGAGCTACGATACTACATACAAGCACGCAGATACACCAATACACAGATACATGTGAAACTTAAAACACCTCTCTTTTTGGTCAGGGGTTTAAAAACCCAACCTAATTGTTAACTTCCTTCTTTTTTGAAATCGGTAATAAGAGCCCTAGTTACGACAAATGCGTCTCAATGCCGTATCACAGTTTGTGTTTTGATAGTAATTAATTACCGAAGAGGGCTACGCTCGTAGTCTCTTTGCGAGATCGAATCAGAGGTGAAGATATATCAGTAAATGTTCGAGAGTAACCGACATAGCACAGCGGATTAGCAAGTTGAAGTGGCAGTGGGCAGGGCACATAGCACGTAGAACTGATCGCCAAGGGAGCGAAATGTTCTGTAGTAGAGACCAAAGACTATGAAGGGAGCGTAAGACCAGCTACAAGATGGACAGACGACCTCATACAAGTGACAAAATTGGAAATCCATGATGAGGCCTCTGTCCTTCAGTGAACTTCTTGTGGTATCATATAGTGTATTCCTAGCAATATTCTCAAAATACTCATTCGTTATTTAAATTTAAATTAATATTCAGATTGTCAGTCTTTCAAGTATCACGGGGAGGAATTTGAGCGAAAAACATTTACGTGAAAGGTCAATAAAGCGAATGTGTCATTTGGGAGAAGATAACGTCAGTTTTATGTACGTTTTGGACGTGGGTGAATCCAGTAAGAATTTAACATTACGGAGGCAGTTATTTTAAAGGTCATAATTATTTACATACTATATTCGTAGCATACGCTCACCATATAAATAAAAGAACCGGACAAGTGCGAGTCAGACTCGCTCACCGAGGGTTCCGTACAAACTAGTAGATAAAAGAGGGAAATCATTTTTTTTCTATTTTCCTTCATAAACCGAAAAATATACATCGTAAAAATATTTAAAAACCTGTTTAAACTAATGCTAATTAAGCTCTTTCATATGATACAGTTAATTCACTTTAAAATTTGGACCTTCATTCCTTGCACAAAGACACTATTTTTTGTGATTAAATTTAAAATGACCAGTTTTCGGTTTTTTCCTATATGTGTACTCTAACACAATACTTATTGCCAAATTTCATTGTTCTAGGTCAACTGGAAGTACCCCAATAGGTTTTGATTCCTTTGTGAGTGTCGAAATGTGCGTTTTTTACGAAAACTTAGAAACTTCATTTTTCTTTCTGCAGCAAGATACTATAGATCTGCGTATAGGGTTTTAATTTCAACTCGGTACCTTCACGCATTCCCAAGATAACGGCCTTGACACCCAGACGGACGGACAGACGGACAGACAGACGGACCGACGGACCGACGGACAACAAAGTGATCCTATAAGGGTTCCGTATTTTCCTATTGAGATATGGAACCCTAAAAATGGATAAGTTACTGTTGTGCCACGCACAATGTAGGGTTCCGTAGTTACATATCATAATTTATGTGACCTTACAGGGTATCTTGTTTGATAACACGAACATATGAGTCAACTTAATATATATTATAACACATTTTATATATTTTTATTATCAGTGTACGAATGTACACAGTGTAGGTGAATTTAATAATTAAATAAAATAATTACTTATTGATTACTGACGTATAAACATCGAATTTTTGTCGTTTGGACGTTTATTTAGGTCAAAATAACGGGGAGGTAACCGTGGACCAACTAACGATAGCACAATAATTATTGCGCTATCATTTTATAATTCGGTAAAGATGGACCTGTGGCAAAACCAGTTATCAAGTGTGTCCACGGGCATCTCCTCATAATAACAGATATAAAAAAATAACAACTATTTTTAATACATAGTATTCTATGTATTATGTATTAGTATTCTATGTGTTGTGAATCTGAAGGAAGAATATTTATCAAAAGTAATTTCAATGAGTTTATATGTAGGTAAGTAATTATAGTTTAAAAAATAATCGGCCAAGTGCGAGTCGGACTCGCGCACGAAGGGTTCCGTACTATCATCTATAATACTACAAAGTTTAGTTCTGTTTATAAAATAACGAGAAATCAACGAAATTCCAAGTAGTAAATTGCAAACTTATAGGTAGGTTTTCGATACACATCCGGGCAGCATGACGACGCTCGCGCGAATACGCGCGGCTATGGCTCGCTCCGTGATGTTACCTCCCCCGCTACCCGCGCGGCCGTTGCTTAGCAACCGCCTCGCGCTCGCACCGCGTTAGATGCACGGATTATTTTCATTTTGTGAGTTTTTATGTATTAGATTAGGTATTTATTTTTATAGTTAATATATATCTAAATATTTACTTACAAATATTCAAGTTTCTACCTGTTAATTATGATCGAGTAAAAATTGCTTAAAAATTACGTTTGTTGTATGGGTTTGTTGTTTGTTGTTTGTCCCTTACAACAAACCCTTTTTGCTTTTTTGTTATTTAATTATTTATTTTGAAAGGTAATATATAAGTAAATATTCTGTGAAAATTTGAAGCGTCTACCTGTTACCGTTTTTAATATTGAGCAAAAAAATACGAAAAAAACACGTTTATTGTATGTATCCCTTAATATATATTTTTTTTAATTTTTAGTATTTGTTGTTATAGTGGCAACGGAAATAATCACGGTTTATGAGATACAGCCTGGAGACAGACAGACAGACAGACAGACAGACAGACAGACAGACAGACAGACAGACAGACAGCGAAGTCTTAGTAATAGGGTCCCGTTTTTACCCTTTGGGTACGGAACCCTAAAAACTGGAAAAATAGCTACTTTTGAAGTCGTTTTATTTTTTTTTGTTAAAAAACCAAAGAACTAAACCAATTTTGATAAAATTTATCTATTACAGTACTAAACAAAAAAGAATCATCAAAAACAATTCATAATTGGCGGAGTGATCGCTGAAAAAACATACATAAAAAACAAAGTCGAATTGAGAACCTCATTCTTTTTGAAAGTCAGTTATGAAATGTGCCGCGTGCGAGCGAGACAGCGCCGCACTCTACCCTTAGCCTTAAATTCGTGGTGTGATAATTCTGAACCAACCTTAATATCAAATCCTGTTTTGCAGCCTCATACGCAAATAAACGACAGAAACATCGTATATCTTTCATTAAAGTTGTTGGCTGTATGCAAATCGTGTTATTTGGTTGTTTCGACACACGACACCTTTACCTCGGAGGGTGCGAAAATCCCGATACGGAGTACGGAGGCTAAATACCTGTAATCTCACTAATATTATTAATTCATACGGGACTCGGTGTGTTTGTTTATTCTGTTTGGGTTTATAATTAACTAGGAATGACACTGATAGCGCTCGTGGCGTAGCTTGAATAGGCGTTCTCGAACGATCACCAATGTCAAGCAACGGACGGACCGATCTGTCTTCGGATGGGTGACCGTGAGAGATATTTCTTTCTGAGCGCTACCTTTGGCCGGATGACACGTTAAAATGTAGGTCCTGGTTGTTTGTTCTTAAAAACAGCAATCGTCAAGCCAGGTCTTTCGGCGTAAGACTTCTTTAAGGCTTTTTAAGGCTTCATAATTCTGACACTAGGGCTGGCCACTCAGTCTATACGAACTTACTTTTTACACTGGTAACTGAACGGCTTCAGGTACAGACTCGTGGGGATGCAGAAATGAGACAGCAACATTTTACATATAGCACACAGATTAACACTAGATTCAAAATAGCAATTATTTGTGGATTGCCGAAAATCCGTTATACGGAGATAACGATTTTTAGGATTTTTCTAATATCCCACTTATTTTGCTTAAAAACGTAACTACTCAACTGATTTCAATAAAATTTCTATGGGACCAATCTGAAAGTAAATATTTTTAAATAAAAAAATCCAAATCGGTTTAATAAATGACGGAGTTATACGGTACCAAAAAAAAACAATCGAATTGAGAACCTCATCTTTTTTTTGAAGGCGGTTAAAAATGTTATTTGAAATTTCTATTTAATTTTGTCTCTGACGTCATATCGTCATGAACGAATTAACCGATTCTAATTTGTTTTTTTTATATACTTTTTTGAATAGTAAATTTATCTAGAATGTTCCCAGCGGTGACTCAAGAAATTCTATTCAGACGTTTACATCTCTGTTTCCTGAGACCTACAATCTTGGAAATTTCAAGGCTAGAGTGAATAGATATCTTCTAGATCGACGAGCTCCATCCTCGGCCACACCGTCACTTAACATCAGGCGAGTCGGTGGTCAATCGTAGATCTATCTTCTATAAAGAAAAAAAAAACATATAATCATTTATAGCATTATAGCACGTCGAATGTTACAAAGTGAGGGTGTTGTATGACGTCACGAAGCTCTGAGCAGAAGACGTCACGGAGTTTTGGCGGGAACGTCTAAGTAACGTGTTGTTGCTTTGTTTTATTTTCTTAAACTTGTGTTATTTTGAACATTAATACTATAAAAATGGTGGTGTTTTATTCATTAAGTGTTCGATAAGGTGCGTGAGTGTGGGCAAGTGAAATAAAGCAGTAAAACGTGTGATTTTTCGTTGTCGGTAAAACTCCATAGAAGCTTCTAGTAAAGTCGCCACCAGTTTACTGAAGCAGGACTCGACTTATAAATTGACTGTGTACGTGACTTAGATTGTGACTAGAACATTTACAACTTATTTTATTCAAGAAACTTGAAAAAATCCTAATACTTGACACTGGCAAATGCTTTAATGCGGGTCCAATACAAAAAAGAAGAAGAAGAAGACGTCACACGGTAGACGTCTAAGAGAATGTACTGATCGTAACACAATTAAATAATTACGCCCAACTTGGGCCGAGGGCTCACGTGGGGGCGTCACTGATTGTAACTGAATTATCGGTACGCGATCACGAACTTTATTAGCAGACTCGTACCTACTGGGACAGCTGCTGAAGCTTAGTTAATTTTCATGAAATTAGCTAAGAACCTATACAATGGGGTATGTAATAAATAATAACGGAGGTACAGAGTACATAACACGTAGAACTAATGGCCGATGGGGCCGGAAGGTCATATTAATAATATAAAGGATCATTTATTTATTTTTTACATTCATAATCCGAAAAATTACACTTCGTAAATATAATTAAAAACCAGTTTAAACTGGTTCTAATAAAGCTCTTTCATATAATAACCCACATGATACGGTTAACTCACTTTAAAATTTGGACCCTTATTCCTTGCAAAAAGTTTTTTTTTTGGAATAAATTAAAAATGTACAGTTTTCGGTTATTTTCCTTTATACAGCTGCAAGGGACTACAGATCTGCGTACAAAGTTTTAATTTCATCTCAATACCTCTACGCGTTCCCGCGATAGAAGGTTATAACAGACGCACAGACGGACAACAAAGTGATCCTACAAGAGTTCCGTTCTTTTCTTTTGAAGTACGGAACCCTAAAAATATGAAGGAATCATCCTCGTCAAAACTCACGAAACCACGACATCAATAGCTATTATCTAGGTTGTAGCAGAACATCAATCATTCCTAACAATATCTCAACAAAGCTTTCCATGTCCGAGGGGCGAAGTTATATTAACATTATTAGGCCGAGCACCAAACGACTGTCGAAACTTATAATACAATTATATCGGACAAAAGATTATTATTGGTCGGGAAAATTGTATCAAACGGCGGGCGAAGTTAGAGGCGTCTTATGAACTTCCGGAAGCGTTATTGGTATTGAAGATTCGACTAACAATGTGAGATACGTGTGTATAAGTAGATAAGTAATAATATACGTTAAGGCCACGCTTACCCGCAAAAACGTAAATTTATATAAAATACCTACTTGTACTATTTTCTTGTATTAGTTCAAGCTCAAATTTTTTGTATGTAAAATGTTGGTCTCTTGGCTAGGGTTCTTCTACTACAAAAACACGATTGCTGGTAAAAAGTTTCGATAGCTTTTTTTTTTTTAATTAATGTCCAAGTTGTTTAAAGACACTAACACGAAAGTTACCATATTAAGTAGCTATTAACTTTTTTAGCGTTCTACTGGAACACATTGTTGATACGTTTACTGCACTATAGTAATTTATTCTACAGTAATTTTGCTTGCGAGTTGTCCCGCGGCGCCCGGCGCGTCTGCGTCGCTCGTATAATGTGATATGAAAACACCGCGTCCAAAAAGTGCGGACTGAGGTAGCTTAAAATACCTAAAGTTCTGGGGAACCCTCGCCTTAAGATGTACATAAAGTATAAAGTTATTTAAAATCGTTAGTATCAAATAACAATAATTTACGACGCTACGGTCCACAATGGAGCACATTTGCCTAGAAGAAAAACCTCATTCGTTATTTGAAGACATCTCAGTTATATTTAACGGGTAAAATCCACTCAGGTAGTATATTAAACAATATTTAGAAGTTCATATAATAAAAGTGGAATCAAAACGCTTCATCCGATTGACACTGGCGAATGCCTTAATCGCACGAGACGAATAGAAAGGAGAATAAAACTCAGATAACTACGCAACCTATATACCTACTGTTCACTCTTACACGTGCCAGATGTTCTTCTCCCTTTCAAATACACATCGGCGGTTAATACCACAATTATTACCAACTTAGTATTCCATAGTCACAGCTGTCATATTCGGCAGCACTGTAAAAATAATATCCCTGTGAATTCCGTTTGTGGCTCGTGACTGGAATGGGAACGTGCCATGTCGGGTAATTAAATATGACTGCTTTGATGTTCGAGTATTGTTGTAGAATTGGTATATGAGAGCATGTTTGGGTTTGGTATTGTGCCTATTCGTTGAATGAGTCTTAATGTTACAATAGGTACTTAGGTACGAATCCTTAGTATTGGGCGCCCAAGATACAGGCCTAGCCTAGTTTGGGGCCCATAGGAATCGATTTTTTAGATAATTTGTAACTCTTTTTTTTTTTTATTGTATCCAATTGCATAATATTGTATTTCTTAGTCAAATAAATTATTATTATTATTATTATTATTGTAAAATTGAGACGCTGCCACGAGTTTATGCGTACACGTGTCTATCCGTCTGCCAGAATGAGGGTAATGATTTTCATCTGGTGTACATCTATCTTTACGGTTCCATACCTCAATAAAACCGGACAAGTGCCAGTCAGACTCGCCCACCGAAGGTTCCGTACAAACTAGTAGATAAAAGAGGGAAATCATATATTTTTTTATATTTTCTTTCATAAACCGATAAATATACATCGTAAAAATATTTAAAAACCTGTTTTAGCTTATGCTAATGAAGCTCTTTCATATGATATCCCACATGATACGGTTAATTCACTTTAAAATTTGGGCCCTCATTCTTTGCATAAAGACACAATTTTTTGTGATTAAATTAAAAATGTCCAGTTTTCGGATTTTTTCCTATATATGTGTACTCTAACACAATGCTTCTTGCCAAATTTAATAAGTTCTAGGTCAACGGGAAGTACCCCATAGGTTTTGATTCCCTTGTGAGTGTCGAAATGTGCGTTTTTTACGACATATTCGGCTGTAACTTTTTTTACGAAAATTGAGAAATTTTATTTTTCTTTCTGCAGCAAGAGACTATGGATCTGCGTATATAGTTTTAATTTCAACTCGATACCTTCACGCGTTCCCGAGATAAAGGTCTTGACACCCGGACAGACGGACAGACAGACAGACGGACAAACGGACAACAAAGTGATCCTATAAGGGTTCCGTTTTTTTTCTTTTGAGGTAGTACGGAACCCTAAAAAGGAAAATATAACCCTTATAAGGTCACTTCGTTGTCCGTCTGTAAGTGCGTCTGTGTAGACTTTTGTTTCTCAGGAACTTGCGGAGGTTCCAAGTTGAAACTAATATCAAAAACGTAGATCTACAGTATCGTGAAGCTGTAAAAATTCAAGCTACTAAATCAATTCAAAATGCCCAACTGAATAAGAACGATTTTTTATGTAATATACGCTTACGTTACGTATAATATGATGTTGAGTGTAAGTTTTCGGGAGAAATTATGCGCAAAGTCGATTTAAATAATAATAAATAATTATTTTAAATGACTTATTGTATACGAAAAAGTCCGTTGGAGGTTACTAAAAACTACATTTATTATTTTTGCGTATTTGTATTATTATTATAACAAAAAAATATATATATATATACATATATATATATAGCCCATAATACTCGGAAATCGAAGACAAATTTAACGACACCTCACACATAAAAATCAGTCAAGGCATTTAAGCTGTAGAAGGTAATATAGATATATATGTACATACACCAAATAAGCATAACCCTCTTTCTTGCGCAGCCAGGTAAAAAGGGCACCTAAAACCTACCCTGAAGATTTAATCCCAATCAGCCATTGTCTACTGTTAGGGTCTTAAATATCCCGTGCTTGCCTGTAGTGACCTATTCCGTATTAATAATAGAATAGGTATCCGAACTTCAATGAACGAGCCTTTGAACGAATTTCATTGGTTTCTAAACCAATGACAATACACGTATTGTGAATTCCTTGATTGGCAATTGTTTAAACTAGACGATCAAGGTCAAAGAAATGTACGACAATGAAGAGTGCAGTCAACCCGAAATTTTGCGGTTCAGATAAAATTTAGATGAACCTAAACTAAACAGCGTCTTCCTGCCACTTGTATGATATCTTCTGTCCACCTTGTGGCTGGTCGTGGTCTCCATTCGAGAAATTTTCGGCCCCATGAGCCATCAACATTTCTGGATGCAAACCGCGTCCAATCGGTCTTTCTGGAAATCCATGGGGGAGGCCTATGTCCAGCAGTGGACTTCTTATGGCTGAGATGATGATGATAAACTAAACAGACATTTAATCCCTAATTTACTTGGCAAAGTGAACCTTTAGCAATTGGATCTGGGGGCACGGCAGTGGCCCTGGCCAACTCGAGTCAAACTTTTCAAAGCATAAATGGGGAATTTTCGTACACTGACCGCATAACGCGTAGCGGTTGACATTGAATACTAGACTCTGAGATAGAAACTTTAAAGTCTAGTTTTCAATGAAAGTTTTTATGATAACGTGTCGATATACATAAAGAATAATGCTCCCTTTGTGTTTAACATCAAGTTTTCGGAATAAGCTTCGTCAACAAAATGACGCTATCAGCTCGTCAGAGTCGACAAGCTCGCGTAGCGCTTAGTTCGATAGACTAAGCACGTGCCAGTTCGATTGCGTATTCGTGGGTACGCGTTTGCACAAAAACATTACGGTTTGTAGATTCTCAAACTTTGCCGCCTTTCAGAATAAAAATAATAAATAAATATTGGTGGACATTTCATGCCACACCATCACACCATCTAGCCGAAATCAAGCAAAGCTATACACGTATTATGGAAACTACATGGCTGATAGAATACATATATACTATTGTTTTGTATTGTAAATACATACTTTTAATCTTAGATTATATATTGTCTAGATGCCTAGTAAGCGTTCTGTAAAAACTTCCACTTAAAAGGCACTGATATTGACATCTCCGATCGACCCCCCTCCCGGCCCCCGCCAAATGCCCATCAGTCATTCAGGAGCGCTCGCCGCGTGATCACATTACGAATATAAATGTTTTAATAAAAAAAATATCAGTTTGTGCTGTAAAATCCTGTAAAAAACATCCAGGAAAAAAAGAAAAGTGTGTAAACATCACATTTCTTAAGTAAATATTCAATTTTCTGATGTATTTCTTATCAAAATGACAAACCAAAATTTAAAATGAATTAAAAAATATTGAAATATGGCGCCATAATGCTTGGTGTTGCCAAGGGTATAAAATATATTTACCAATGATAAGCTTTGTTTTTGGCCAAAAATGGAAAAGTGACGAAAGAGTTTTATTACCTATTGACTCTTAGTCTTAAGCACTTTCTGTTTCATATAATGACGAGGATCTGACGAAGGTATCAGATGATTGCCACTGGAACACCCTGATGGAGAGGACTAAGACAGTCCAGTTTGGGCTCGTTTGCTTTGGTGTCTTAAGCACTTTCTGCTTCATATGGTGACGAGGGTCTGACGAAGGTATCAGATAATTGCCACTGGAACACCCTGGTGGCAAGGACCAAGACAGTCCAGTTTGGGCTCGTTTGCTTTGGTTTCTTAAGCACTTTCTGCTTCATATGATGACGAGGGTCTGACGAAGGTATCAGATGATTGCCAATGGAACACCCTGATGGAAAGGACTAACACAGTCCAGTTTGGGGTCGTTTGCTTTGGTGTCATAAGCACTTTCTGCTTCATATGATGACGAGGGTCTGACGAAGGTATCAGATGATTGCCACTGGAACACCCTGGTGGAAAGGACTAAGACAGTCCAGTTTGGGCTCGTTTACTTTGGTTTCTTAAGCACTTTCTGCTTCATATGATGACGAGGGTCTGACGAAGGTATCAGATGATTGCCAATGGAACACCCGGATGGAAAGGACTAAGACAGTCCAGTTTGGGCTCGTTTGCTTTGATGTCTTAAGCACTTTCTGCTTCATATGATGACGAGGGTCTGACGAAGGTATCAGATGATTGCTACTGGAACACCCTGGTGGAAAGGACTAAGATAGTCCAGTTTGGGCTCGTTTGCTTTGGTATCTTAAGCACTTTCTGCTTCATATGATGACGAGGGTCTGACGAAGGTATCAGATGATTTCCACTTGAACACCCTGGTGGAAAGGACTAAGACAGTCTAGTTTGGGCTCGTTTACTTTGGTTTCTTAAGCACTTTCTGCTTCATATGATGACGAGGGTCTGACGAAGGTATCAGATGATTGCCAATGGAACACCCGGATGGAAAGGACTAAGACAGTCCAGTTTGGGCTCGTTTGCTTTGATGTCTTAAGCACTTTCTGCTTCATATGATGACGAGGGTCTGACGAAGGTATCAGATGATTGCCACTGGAACACCCTGGTGGAAAGGACTAAGATAGTCCAGTTTGGGCTCGTTTGCTTTGGTGTCTTAAGCACTTTCTGCTTCATATGATGACGAGGGTCTGACGAAGGTATCAGATGATTTCCACTGGAACACCCTGGTGGAAAGGACTAAGACAGTCTAGTTTGGGCTCGTTTGCTTTGGTGTCTTAAGCACTTTCTGCTTCATATGATGACGAGGGTCTGACGAAGGTATCAGATTATTGCCACTGGAACACCCTGGTGGAAAAGACTAAGAGAGTTCAGTTTGGGCTCGTTTGCTTTGCTGTCTTAAGCACTTTCTGCTTCATAAATTCATCTTAAAAACTCAATTGTTCAGAAACAGCATTTTTGGAATGGAGGGCCCATTCCAAATATGCTGTTTAATTATTATATATTATATATAATATTATAAATAATATTATTATATTATTATATATAATAAGATACCTATAAGTCTTAGAAATCTGACAACTAATTTATTTAAAAAGAAATTTAAAGCCTTGCTGGTTGAAAAATGCTACTATAAGATTAAAGATTATATAGACGATCGTTCCTTATGAACAAAATATTTTAATGTTTAGAAATTTTACTGACACAATTAATAAAAATAAAAATAAAAAATAATTTTATATAATTGTATTATGACATGTTTAAATTGACATTTGGTAATTAGGTATTTATAGTAGTTTTAAAGATCGATAGCGCCCTCTGATTTGCACGCCTCCTCAGGCATAACATGAAGCACATTAAAATTAAGAACACCAAAAGCATGTTATCACTCATGTTTAACGCAAATAAATTTACTTTGACTTTGACTTTGACTTTGAGGGTCTGATAAAGTTATCAGATGATTGCCACTGGAACACCCTGGTGGAAAGGACTAAGACAGTCCAGTTTGAGCTCGTTTGCTTTGGTATCTTGAGCACTTTTTACTGCATAAAAGTAAGTAAGTAATTACGCTTCAAAAAATGTATTTACAGTGTGCTGGTTTTCAGAACAAGGTTTACGGTGCCATTTAAAAGAAAAACAAGGGGCACTTAAAATAAATAAAAATATTAAAATAAAAACAACTGCGTCAATATCTGCCATCTTTATTAAATTCATTGCAGAACTAAAAAGATAGAAACAGGATTTCAAATTGAATATTTTATTTTGGTTTACAAGTCATCAACAACGTCATTTCATTAATTATATATTTAAAAACCTGTAAGCTCAGTTAAGCTCAGTCATAAAGCCCGCCCTGAACTTTACCAGGCGCAAAAGTACCCATGACTCTAGCTGCGTTACCGCGTTGAATAGCGATGGACAACCTTTGCACCAGGTAGGAGCCGGAGCGGGGGTCACCACACTTTTCCCATATCCGGCGCCCTAACTCGTGAATCAAACTTTTGGCTTCAGTGCCCCAGCTACCCATGGTCTCGACAGCAATAGGTACAAAATCATACCTCACCTCCAAAGCCGCATACTTCTGGCGTTTTTTATTCGAAGCATCCTCAACAGCCGCCCCCGATGCGTGGACCGAGCGACTCAAGTGACAGGCGGCGAAAGTGCAAATGCACGTGGCGTCCCATTTTTTTCCATTTTTGGTTTTGAATAATCTTAGTTGACAGTGTTCACAAACGCAGTCGGAGGCATCTGCTCACTCCGAGTTGCTCTACCTATATCACCAACCAAATTATGAGAAGTGAGCGTGTTATGCCTCCGTTATGCGTCCGACAGCGTTGACAACGCTGTCGGAACGGTGAAAATAAAATATTCAAATTAAAATCTTGTTTCAATCTTTTTAGTTCTGCAATGAATTTAATAGATGGCTGATATTGACGCAGTCGTTCTTTTTTTTAAATATTTTTATTTATTTTAAGTGTCCCTCTACCGTCACCTTGACAATATTATTTCCGTGATGGCGGCCATATGCATGTTCAGTTTCATCAAAATTGAATAGTTTTCCAATCAGATTCGTCATTATTTTTAACATAAGAAATTTAATTTAATACATGTCAAGATTCTTATTATGTCATATTACTATTATGTCAAATTTCAATCAAATGTACACATGTTAAATTACATATGGCAATGTCAATGAAATCTTATATAATCATATAGAATATGTTTCTGATATTATTTGTTTTTCTTTCAAATGGCACCGTTAACCTTGTTCTGAAAACCAGCTTTAAATTGTATTTACAGTGTAATACAATTTTTGAAGCGTAATTATTTACTTGATAATAAAAAGTGCTCAAGATACCAAAGCAAACGAGCCCAAACGGGACTGTCTTAGTAATTTCCAACAGGGTGTTCCAGTGCCAATCACCTGATACCTTCGTCAGACCCTCGTCAACATATGAAGCAGAAAGTGCTTAAGCCACCAAAGCAAACGAGCCCAAACTGGACTGTGTTAGTCCTTTCCATCAGGGTATTCCATCGGCAATCCTCTGATACCTTCGTCAGACCCTCTTCATCAAATGAAGCAGAAAGTGCTTAAGACACCAAAGCAAACGAGCCCAAACTAGACTGTCTTAGTCCTTTCCACCAGGGTGTTCCAGTGGAAATCATCTCATACCTTCGTCAGACCCTCGTCATCATATGAAGCAGAAAGTGCTTAAGCTACCAAAGCAAACGAGCCCAAACTGGACTGTCTTAGTCCTTTCTACCAGGGTGTTCCAGTGGCAATCATCTGATACCTTCGTCAGACCCTCGTCATCATATGAAGCAGAAAGTGCTTAAGACATCAAAGCAAACGAGCCCAAACTGGACTGTCTTAGTCCTTTCCACCAGGGTGTTCCAGTGGCAATCATCTGATACCTTCGTCAGACTCTCGTCATCATATGAAGCAGAAAATGCTTAAGATACCAAAGCAAACGAGCCCAAACTGGACTGTGTTAGTCCTTTCCATCAGGGTGTTCCATTGGAAATCATCTGATACCTTCGTCAGACCCTCGTCATCATATAAAGGAGAAAGTGCTTAAGAAACCAAAGCAAACGAGCCCAAACTGGACTGTCTTAGTCCTTTCCACCAGGGTGTTCCAGTGGCAATCATCTGATACCTTCGTCAGACCCTCGTCATCATATGAAGCAGAAAGTGCTTAAGACACCAAAGCAAACGAGCCCAAAATGGACTGTCTTAGTCCTTTCCATCAGGGTGTTCCAGTGGCAATCATCTGATACCGTCGTCAGATATCATCTGAAACATAAAGTGCTTAAGACACCAAAGCAAACGAGCCCAATTTGGACTTGCATGCTTTCAACAGTAATGTTAGGTTTAAATTTCCGGTTGAATAATATCGACTCCAAATAATTTTTTTAAGTCTCTATGTTTTGGGGAAATATCTAAGCACTGGTATCACAAGCATCGTGCACACACATGTAAATGGTGTAAGCAATATACCCTCGATAGGCGGCTCACTCACACACGTAAAACGTTTTTGCTTCATATTGAACGATGCGCCTAGTATTTGAACACGGAATCTAGAGGTATATAATCTAAGCTTTTAATAAATAAATAAGTTTCCGGCAAGCTAGTCAGGAGACCGTCTGACTTGCGATCCGCACGTTCTGGGTTCGAATCCCACGGCACGCATCTCTGTCTTTTCGAAGTTATGTGCCGCCATATTAAATATATATATATTGTTATTATAACATATTGTTGATTGCCGCCAACTTCAAACGGTGAAGGAAAACATCGTAAGGAAACTCACATGTCTGAGAGTTCTCCATGTTCTTGAAGATATGTGAAGTCTACCAACCCGCACTAGACCAGCATGATAGACTATGGCCTTACCCTTCTCACAATGAGAAGATGGCTCGCGCCCAGCTGGTAGCCACTGCTATTTCGCATTATGACGAACAACCACATAAAATCTCTTTCCCATTCTTATTTTATTTTTGACGTAGCAAAAATAATAATTGAGTTCTGTGGTTCAGATAAACATCATCATTCATTCATCAATCATCATTATTCATTCATTCATTTTTTTTTTTCGTTCATTGTGGTCATGGTTATCTAGTTGTATGTGGTTCAGATAGTGGTCCAAGGTTACCAAGTTTGGGAAAGACTGGTCTATGATAACACGAGCTATCGACATGGGAAACGTGACGTGCCGAGTGCGGAAATTGCGCAGCGTTTATATTAGAAGCATATCATAAGATATATTGTCCAATTTGTTCATATGTCGAAGAGGATATTCTGCAATTTACTACAATATACTAAAATAAACGAAATCTGAGTAAATGTTGTTGTCGTCGGTTGATGTATTATTTGGGCTGTTGGAGAATTCTTTTTTTTTAATTCTAGATAGGTTTGTGCTTGGCCGCCATCGCACTTGATGCTAAGCGAGACGTTCTTATTTATGAAGCACCTAGGAATAATCGATCCAACCGCGATATAAGGGTGTGCTTAAAGTGCGCAGCTATCTCTCTCGCGAATCACAACATTTTTGTACATAGGTATCTTCTGGGCAAGCGTGCTCCACCGCTGCGTGCTGCGTGGTTTAGCGTGCACTTAGTCTTCGCTCTAGTGAGACAAAGTCAAACGCAAGCCCATTCAATGTTAAAATATATATCACTGACAGGAGATATTATAAAAGTGAGAGACACGTTTTATATTAACAAAGGAGTTTTGAAAAAAAATATATATATATTAAGGAACTCCTCAGCCAAGTTTAAAAAACATCGAAGATTTTATTTTAAACATTTCTCCTATATTAATAAACAATTCTGTCTCTCACTTTTATAATAACCCCTAATGATAATAATAAATCAGTGATTTTACATATGTAAAAATGTTGTAATGCGCGACAGAGATAGCTAGGTACGCGGTTTAAGCCGAACGTTAGACGTGTTATTTTAGTTCAAAGGATCCAGCGGCTTGCACATTGCTATACGTTTCCTACCATATCCTTCCTGAAACTAATTTCACGTTCTCAGATCAAAAGGAACTATTAGGGCTTTGTCACACTATGAGTAACTCAGGAGAAAACTAGAGAGAGAAAGGATCAGACCTTCAAAAGTTACGCCTGGAGTCACTGAGTGAATACTTCGCATGAGTTCACCTTGACTAGTGAGGAATGATACCTTTTGTAATGACCAATAAATTTCCCATAAAAAAAAGTAATGACGTAAAAAAATAATTGTTGTCTGTAAAGTCGGTTTACGAACGATAATTTTACGTCATAACAATGTGTCACAAGCCGAATGATTAGGCCGATCGTGCCTCTCTATCGCTTGTTCCGCGCTCTCGCTTGCACGCTCAGCTCAAGCGGAACGTGACACTTTTCGTGCGTGCAGCCGGCGTTTAACGATTTATAAGACGTTATGACGTCAAAAACATGACGAACAATACGAAACCATGACCCTTCTTAAGCGCGAGAGATTTTACTGCACCGCGTATGAAGTCGCGGCCAGTATGCTAGTGAGTAATAAGTAAATTGACTACTGTCGATACTAATATTGAATTTGCAACTTCGGGGATTTCCCAAGTCTTGCATAACTGCGGTTACTCATGCATGACATGAGGAAATAATATAATAATGTATTGAATGTATTGGTTCTCTGTACAGAAGTGCGACTCACGACCTTCGCCTGCTAAATATAGAGTCGATTTTAAATTACACGTGCACGATTCTAAAGTGAAGAGCACACAGATATGTACGAATATAGTATAGTACACCCTGTAATAAGTTAGAGTGACAATATACGTAGTATTCATTGGCTGGTGAGTTAAGGATTTTTTTTAAGTTCAACACACTGGCATTACCTATAATATGTTATTGGTAATTTAAAAAGTAAAAATTATATTCCATTCGATCATGCCTTAAATAAATATATTTACCCTCTTTTCTCAGTCGGATCAAAAGATGATTAATTATAACGACAAAACACAATCCTACACCCAATTTTAAACAGTCCGGGTAAAGCAGATAATTACCGCAGCAACGGTAACGAGTGATTACGAATGTTGCCATTAATAATCCGAGATCGCGTTACTAATTTATCACGACGATGGCAACACAACGCAAATGATGCGCCTCCGAATGGATTAAATCCTGGAAATCTTACAATTAAGAGCATGAGAATAAAAGGAATCCGATGCGCGAATCTGTGATGAGATAATACCTACTGTGAGAATCAAAATTAGAACACTGTTACTAAATGTAACCCGGTTTCTCCAGCGCGTTACCGAAAACAAAATCCGGCCAAGGACGAGTTTGACTCTTCCACTGGGACTCGCGACTAAGAAAAAGGGTATTGTAACTCACAATACCTACCCTTTTGCACCTAACTGCGTAATAAGGAGGGTTGTTTTCAAGTGTATATTTGTATGTATGTATGGTATGTTTCTATATGATCGCCTACAGTCTAAACGGCTTGACAGAATTTGATGTCATTAGATTCGCGTTTGCGATATAGAGCAAAAAGGAACAAAAAAATCACGTTTGTTGTATGGGAGCCCCCTTAAATATTTATTTTATTATATTATTTAACATTTGTTGTTATAGCGGCGACAGAAATACATCATCTGTGAAAATTTCAACTAACTATCACGGATCATGAGATACAGCCTGGTGAGAGACGGACGGACGGACAGACAGACAGCGGAGCCTTAGTAATATAGTCCTTGGATACGGAACCCTAAAAATCGTGATGATAATAAAAATGCCTAATATATTCTCTTCTAGGTTCTCAGCTACCTACAAAATTCCATTTTATATGACACATGTGTAACGTTGAATTGGAGTCATGAAATGTGGAATAGTAGAGAGATGAATATAGGCATTCATGTGCATAATTCCTTATGTTAAATTTGTAAGTACATGCAATCAATTTATATGTATGCATACATAACCTCCACACAAAACTTACAGAACTTTTTCGTATTTTATATGCAAGAGATATACGATTGACCACCAACTCGCCTGATGCTAAGCGACGAGTATGGCCGAGGATGGAGCTAGCCGATCAAGAACATATAAATGAATTAATGGTCGTCGTAACAGATAAATGATATTTTAAGGATTATCCTAAAGAATTATCATTTAAATGCATTTTACAGCGCCAAAATGAATTGTCAAATGAATTATCGCGAAAATGCACACTCATCAACATACCAAGAGTGTCGCAAGCGCAACTTACACAACGATAATCACTTACACAGTATTTTGTCTTTCTTGTAATATAGATAAATACTTAATTTTTTTTTTTTTTTTTATAAATAAATATTTGTGGACATTTCATGTAAACAACCAGGGGCATTATTGATAGATACAATTGAACTGAAAAACCCGACTTCACAATACGCAATACAACACATACGCGACTTGCTGTTTACTTTTCTATAGGCACTTGGATGATATTTTACCAGTTATTCTGTTACCAGTTATTTTGTTATAAAAACCAAAGTACTGCATCGATTTTGATAATATTTTAATTTATATGGGACCACCTCTGCAGTATGACCTACCAAATACAAAACTATAAAATCAATGCACAATTGGCTGAGTAATCGGTGAACAAACATAAACAACATACAGACCAAATTGATAACCTCCTTCTTTTTGGAAGTCGGTTAAAAATTACGTGATAATATTAAACTGTCGCAGCCATATCTAGGCACATGAAAAAAAAAACTTTATAAAATTTGAATTTTCCGCCGCATTTCTGGTATTGGCCCTTAAGTGAAGCCTATTTGATTTGGCTCATGTCCCGTCCTTAATGATGACAGCTGTCAAAATCATAGCCCGCTTTTTCCCCATTTTCGGGGAAAAATTATTTTTTCGCTCCTTGTAACTTATAATGCAACAATGTAATTCAGGAAGAAGTGTTCTACATTGTGTTGTCATGGAAGTGACACGTCTGGTATCAGTACAACATGGAGGGCGAACTGAACAACTTTACTGTAGTTTTCATATAAATAAAAACTTTTTAAAATAATTTAGCCCGTATAGAAAGAGATAAAATAATTTATTTATAAACTTTTACTTGTACTATGTGCTTGTAACACAAACTTTTTTGGTAATTCTTAGTGTCATTTTATTACTTATTACATTTTAGGGTTCCATAGCCAAATGGCAAAAAACGGAACCCTTATGGATTCGTCATGTCTGTATGTCTGTCTGTCTGTCCGTCCGTATGTCACAGACACTTTGTTCCGAAACTATAAGACCTATACTGTTGAAACTTGGTAAGTAGATGTATTATGTGAACCGCATTATTTTCACACAAAAATAGAAAAAAAAAACAATAAATTTTGGGGGTTCCCCATACTTAGAACTGAAACTCAATTTTTTTTTTCATCAAACCCATACGTGTGGGGTATCCATGGACAGTTCCAAAGTGGTAAAATGTGTGTCCCCCCGTGTAACTTCTAAAATAAGAGAATGATAAAACTAAAAAAAATATATGATGCACATTACCATGCAAACGTCCAACGAAAATTGGTTTGAACGAGATCTAGTAAGTAGTTTTTTTTAATACGTCATAAATCGTAAACCGCAATTTACCTTTCATTCAATCAACTCAAATATAAAAAAAAAAATTCCCCATTTTATCTACTAGTTTGTACGGAACCCTCGGTGGGCGAGTCTGACTCGCACTTGTCCGGTTTTATTTACTTCTTTATCCCCTATCCTATCCACCAATACTGGACTTGCGTGATTTGAACATTTGCCAAATTTTAACTGCTAAATTCCAGAAGATTACATTTCCTACTTCTTTATCGACTATAGATGATAATGGACTTGCACGATTAGCACATTTGCCAATTTTATATGATGTTAAATCTCGTT
The DNA here is from genome assembly GCA_947563715.1 of Lycia hirtaria. NCBI lineage: Eukaryota > Metazoa > Arthropoda > Insecta > Lepidoptera > Geometridae > Lycia > Lycia hirtaria. Next base: position 4,495,579 of record OX387377.1, on the reverse strand, counting down.
ACGTCAGAAAATTCCATTGGAAACATTATCTTGCAATCCAGAACACAGATCCGGATGTTTACAACCAACAGCTTCGTATTTCAATAACTGGTAATGGTGCAGTACTTCCCCTGACGGTGTCTGTAAGAATACTAGCAATACAGCAAACAAGAAAGATGTCACAGGTTATTTATCGATCAAATTACTCTCACATTAAGCCAGGGATACACTGGCGGACAACTCCGCGTGTCCCCAGAAACAATGTTTTGGAATATTTTACAGGATACTAGGCGGTGATTATAGAAATATCAAAATGTCGCGATTAATGCTGCATACATATTTCTTTATTCACAAAACTCAAATAGAGGTGGGCTGGAACCATTTTTAGTTAATTTATATGGGTGGTCGATAAAGGCAGTCACAGAATGGTGGCGCGGCACTAACGCACTACATAATATGCTCGCTCTCGGAATATCTGTAACGCCACCTCCCGGGATCTATCGCTCGATTTTGTGGCATAATGTATACATGAATTAAGAGAAATTTTGTCGGGCGCTCTACCATGAAAAAAAAAGTAAATTTTTTCGTGATTCGCAATTGTTTTGATTTCCCAATACTAATGCAAATAACCGTGATAGTTTAAAAAGTCTTTAAAAAAATGAAAAAGCTGAGATCTACACCTATACATTTTACGATTTCAATATTTTTTTATATAATTGTAATCATAAATGGCTACGCCTCTACGGTTTTTTTTTTAACTAAAAAAATCACTCCAATCATCGATTAATATTTAGGGGTACAAAATAATTTCTTCCTGTTGTACGAAAAACGCGATGTACTGGCGAAAATAGCCGCGAAAACTTTAATATGCTTCTAAGTGAATCTGTTGCGTGGCATGTTACAGGAAACTTGTTATACAATGACTCAGCGTTAGTTAGAGACACATTTAGTGTAGTCGTGACATTATAAATACGTACTTATGTTTGTGTAAGGAGCCTGGCATCCAAGGAATCCGATTGAATTCCTCATAATGGCTTGGAATGCGTTGATTGGTTGACAGTTGGCAGGTTCCAAATTCAATTCGTTTACGTTGTTTAGACGACGGAATGCGGGTATCTTCAGATAAGGTATGTGGAAAAAAGCGTGTAATTTAACTTGTCAGGGTTGATATCCGGATAATCGAATGACTAATAGATGTGGATAATAGACGGTTTTTTTATTTTTTTATATAGTTAGTGATACATTAATACATATATGTTTGTTAAAAATAAATTGTATTAATATAAGTTATAATATCGATAAACTACATGGCTAGAATATTTAGTGTCCAGAAGAACCTACGTTTTAGATATATACCTACTTGCATTATAATCAAAACCGCAGATGGTTTTATACATAAGAAAAATCTAAAATATATGTCATATAAAAAACCCTCGCCTACAAATCACGTGTATGACAAAGTGAAGGATAAGAATGTATAATACTTGTGTTCACGCTCGAAGCCGCAAAGTCTGTATCACTTGGTATGACAAACCTCGCCGTGACAAATCAGTGTAGGGTGTCGTGTAATCCAGTTATGTCCGTGAGTGATCACTGCGCGTATGTTACACACACGTACGTAGTGCGACACCCCTACCATGGTAACCTAAGTATCTATGATCCGAAATACCAGGGATCGTAAACGGTATACGGTAAAACGGTATAACGTACCGGTATAATAACGGTAGTGGTATAAATTATAAAGGTAGACCGAAAACGGTGATAATAACGGTTAAGGTATATAATAATAACTGTACCGATATTTTGTTATTTCGGTACCGAAATCACCGCGTTGCATAAGACCTCTCGCTCTTACGTGTTTGCATACGAACGGGGGATGGCGATGCGTGGGCGGTCAAGGTCAAAACCCTTATTTTTCGGTTACGGTAGCGCAATTTATAATGATATCGTTATTTGTCGGTACCGTAAAATTCCTATACCTTTATTTTCAGGTATCAAAATAAAAAGGTATGACGTCATACCTTAACCGTTATAACCTTTATCTTTTCGGTATGAGGCCCCTGCGAATACATTTGCTCGAATCATACTTGCCTGAATCCAGCTGAAATCCAATTTCAGATGGATTCAGAAGTTTTACTAGGCACGAGTTTCTGATTCAATAAGTTTGTTTAGCCATAAATGTCATTTTTCCATACGAATTTTACTTGCCCGAATCCATCTGGAATCCGCGCGCCACTCAAGGAAAGAGGAGTGGAGATCTCCGGACCTCCACCCCTACTAGGGAAGGGTCTCAGGGGACTAGCGCCGTCGGGCCTTTGGTATGAGTGCCAGGAAGGAACACCCCAGAGGTTTTTGTGGGGAACCCGGGATACCAGCATCCCCTACGCAGCCTCCCCGAGGGCGCAGTGGTACCCATAAAGGGTTTCCTCTGGGTCAAAAAAAAAGAGGAGGGGTAAGCGCAGCCATTTTCAGGTTGTTACAAGGTATTGAATATTTGACTGGACTCGCAGCTCAGTTGATGGTATGCCCGCATGCTAAGCCATAGGTCGTGGGTTCTGGACCTAGGACATTTGTCTGGTGAGCACGGATGTTTGTTCTGTGTCTGGGTGTTTCTATGTATAATATGTATTAACAAAAAATAATATAAGTATTCTATCAGCCATCTAGTACTCATAGTACAAGCATTGCTTAGTTTGGGCTAGATGGTGTTGTGTGAAACGTCCACCAATATTTATTTATTTATTACACGTTACTGTTTCTAAAATTAGGTATAAAATACAAAACAATAAAATTAGTTTTGTATTTTATACCTAATTTTACCATACCATAAGCATTTACCATAACTTAGTGCTAATGGCTTCCTTTATAAGGAAAACTAACGTATATACCTAATAACAATCATGTATATATGTATTATAATAATAAAGGTAGTACTAGGTAAACGTTGATTTATTTTATTAATAAAGAGCGAGAAGGGCCGCGTTCTGAGTGGTATTTAATACAGCAGATTTCTATTGCAATTCAGCGCGGCAACGCTGCTAGCCTATTAGGCACAAATGCGCGAAGGATTTGTAAACCTATGAACTAAACGTTCACTCGTTCATTTTTTTTGTGATATCAACAAGGAGGTTTTATATCGCAGTTCTCGCACAACAATTGCCATTTTTCAAAAACAATTTATGCAAGCTGGTCTTGCACTTGACCAGTTTTAGTATTTCATAATCTCACGAACAGGCTCCCGCAAAATTAGTACTGAGTCCTAAAATGAGGTGGGTAGGCAAGCAATTCGTCTCCCCCCCCCCCCCCTCTCACCCTCTCCCCCTCTCTCTCTCTCTCCCTATCAATCTCCTTCTCTCTCTCTCTTTCTATCTATCTTTATTTCTATGCTCGATGTATAAAGGGGGTAATAGTAAATTAAGTGAAAGTAACAAAAGGTTAAAGTTATTGATATTTAAGGTGGAACTTCATTGGTCTCAATACCACAGGGCACTTAACGCGTTATTTACAAGCACTCCCTGTAGATTGGTTCGACGAGTGGCCTTTAATCAAATTGATTGAAACGGAACAACTCTACTTGTTACCTGACTCACTGCCGCAAACTTACTATATTGCACAAAAAAAAATGAAATTTCTTTAAATTATTTTACAGTGAATATTTTTTATGGCTATTTGAAAAAGAAAAATATGGAAACCTTTACACGCAAATTACACGTTAATACGAGTATGTTAGATAAATAAAGACATTATTGTACACATCTATAATTTTAAAGAAAAGTAGTTTAACGGGCGGCGTTAAAAGCGATCTCTTCCAAGTAACCATAGGATGTTATTATATTATATTATATTATATTGTTTTCCGTCAGACTGTTTGTCTATCTATTTTTGGTGAGCTTAGGCATTTTTTTTTTGATATCTCGTGTAAAATAATTTATGTAAATTTTCGTAGTCTCCTCTGAAAAATTAACTACTTATATTTTACAAAAATTATTTGATTCAATTTTAAATAGCTCTTTTACATACAGTCTGCTCTTTTTTATTTATAGTATCATATTGCATTTTAGTATGCTCAGATGCTCAGTACAAACAAATATAGACGAATTAAGAACCTCCTTTTTCGAAGTTGGTTCAAGTCACATCAGCTGTCGAGTCTATGACATCGTGTGCACAAAGACAAGCCCTCGTTCACAAAACTCTGTGTCAGACGCTCAAAGGCCGATACAGTGAAGTGTCGCTCAAACGATTTTTCCACGATTTTTCACATTTACTGCCTTTTTCAGCTCAATCGTCCGGCTGCAAAATTCAGTTCACATTTCCATTGCGAATGCGGAATTGGTAATATAACGTTTACGAAAGTTTTCGAGTGGAGACCACGCACCGGCAAGCGCAGCGTAGGAAGATCAGCCACGATATGGACAGATGACCTCATACAAGAGGTGGGAAGACCCTGGATGCAAGCCGCTTCCAATCAGTCTTTTTGGAAGTCCATGGGGGAGGCCTATGTCCAGCAGTGGACTTCTTATGGCTGAGATGGTGATGATGATACACATGCAAGCTTGCAAAAAAATTAGATCAAATTATTTTTTATGCACTTATTATGTTCCACGTGACTGTCAACATACCTTCTGTGATGTGACATTGTTATCTACAATGGAAGACAGTTACCTGGAAGAAACAGATAAAAAAAATTGAACTTTAAAAATAAAATATATTTACCGGGAAAAATATTTCTTTTTTTTTTTCAAATCTAAAACCCCGTAAAAAAGGGGTATTTAGAGATAGGCTACACTTATAAAAAAAAACAGAACTTTAGCATACCATAAAACAATATTTTTTTAGGATTCCGTAGTCAACTACAAAATCATATAGACGGAAATGACGAAACTATACGGATTCCTTGTTTACACCGAAACCATAAAAAATGTCGCATTACATTTGACATTTCTTTCCATGCTTTACAGAGACATTAAACATTTTCCCGCTGAACATTCTCGAGAGCTGTGAAACTTGTGGAAAAAACATTATTCAAACTAGTCCGTACTTTGAAACTCTACTCGCGGGCTTATAACAATTTAAGCCATAAATCAGGACTGTCATGGCGGAACTTAATACAGAAAATAATGAAGTAATCCTATACAATTACCTATAATACATATACAATCACGCCTGTTTTCCCTTGCGGGGTAGGCAGTGTTAAAGACTATGAGGCCGCTTAACGCCACATTTGACCTTGGTTAGAAGGGTTAGATGGAAGGGAGAGGGTGTATTAGAGGGTCAGAGAGGATACGAGGGTAAAATAATAATAATATTGGCTTGGAGTGACAGGGGGTCAGTCTATCGCCTACAGAAATGCCAATTTCCCTCAAGTCCCTTAACTGACTTTTATAGTATCTAGTAACTACAGTTAGCTATCAAGTACATTTAGAAAACTTAAAGACACCTGACATAAAAAACAGCTGAACAAATGATGAAATAGCTAAGAACACCCTCGATCAAGTCATCTTTAAAACAAGTATATATATTTTTAAAAAACTGGGCAAGTGCGAGTCAGACTCGCCCACCAAGGGTTCCGTACAAACTAGTAGATAAAAGGGGGAAATTATATTTTTTTTTTATATTTTCCTTCATAAGCCGAAAAATATACATCGTAAAAATATTTAAAAACCTGTTTTAGCTTGTGTTAATAAATCTCTTTCATATGACGGTATCATACGTGATACTGTTAAAGCACTTTAAAATTTGGATCCTGCTTCCTTGCATAAAGACCCTATTTTTTGTGATTAAATTAAAAATGTACAGTTTTTGGATTTTTCTTTATGTGAACTCTATGACTACTTCTTGCCAAATTTAAAAGTTATAGGTCAACGGGAAGTACCCCATAGGTTTTGACTCCGTTGCGATTGTCGAAATATGCGTTTTTTGCGACATATTCAGCTGTAACTTTTTTTAATGAAAACTGAGAAGTTTGATTTTTTCACAGCTCCAAGGGACAGTAGACCTGAGTATTTGATATGAATTTCAGCTTGATACCTCCACGCGTTCCTGAGGAAAAGGGTCTTGACAGACAGACAGACGGACAACAAAGTAATCCTATAAGGATTCCGTTTTTTCCTTTTGAGGTACGGAACCCTAAAAACAAAATACCCGACTGCAGGAAAGCAGTTTTTGCAGTCTAATTTACGATTTCATTACGCTTGATACGCTGCCTACGCTGAATTCCAAACATTTCAATGCAACCAAAAAGTTTTATAGGTTTGACGTGTGTATCTGTGTAGTTGTGTGTCTGTATGGTATCATAGTTCTCAAACGCATAGACTTTTTAAATCTAGTTTTTACCCGACTGCGTAAGAAGGAGAGCTATGTTTTTCGAATGTATGTACGTTTGTATGTGGTATGTTTGTTTCTATTTGAGTGCCTACAGCCCAAACGGCTTGACCGATTTTGATTTGAGAAATGTCATTAGATTTGTGAGTGACTCTGATATAAAAATAATTTTGTTTCTTTTAATATAGATACATGATGTTGCTTTTTTCATAAAAAAAATATTTGCAGTTATAGTTCGTACAACGTTTCAACAAATAAAATTATTACATTATCAAATCTGTTCATCTCAAAGTTATATGAAAACATATATGTAGTCATTCAGAAAAATAAATACAATCGAATGATATGTATGTATACAAAATACCCAATATAATATACATATAAGACTCTACTTATTAAACTAAATACGGGAAAACTGATAACAAGGTCATAAAACTCGATATTTATATCATTTGGTATTTACACTACAGTTGACTAAATTCCCGTACGAAACCACTGGTTAATCTAAACATATGTCTGAATTATATTACACTAAAAGAAAATAAAGAAGAGGTTTATTGTACACACCTTAGAAATAAAAAAAACACTAAATATGTCTGAAGGTCTGAACATATTAGACCTGGCCAAGTTGAAAGTATATCTTTTTGAAGTGAAAACTTCTTTAGCGGCGTTGTGCATTTTTGGGATGGGTAAAAAATGTTAAGCTCGTGTCAGATCGTAAGACGGACAGTCAGAAACCTATTGTAACGTTCTGCATTTAAAGTTCATTATTGTATGTAAAAGTTTGTCCTTCTAGCATGACGTCATTTCGTTGCTCCGAATGCTTATTTTCGAAACATGTACGTAACACTCGTTAGCTCAATAGGTTAGAGCACCGATATAAATTTCAAATTTTCAATCGGAGGGCGGAGGTTCAAATCCTTCGCGAGTCAGTCTTTTTGCTATTTTATTTTTTAACCGACTTCGAAAAAGGAGGAGGTTATCAATTCGGACCGTATATATTTTTTTTTATGTATGTACACGAATTACTCGGTCATTCGAGAACCAATTTTTGTGTTTCCTGAATTGGTGTATAGAGAAAGCTCCCAAGTTGGTCCCATAATTATTTTATAAACATCGCTTTATTACTTTTTGAATAATCTCTAAAAATTAAAATATTTTCATTGTATTCCTGAGTAAGTGCGTCAGATTATAGAATCGCAGAGTTCCACCTACACGTTTTTCTTTGCAAGAGTGTCAAATATTAATAATTATCGTATAAACATCTGCACATTTTCTAATCTACGAAGACGAGCTTTTGACATTCAATGACATTTGTCATTGCAATCTTGACAAAAGAAAAAAAGAGCGAGAGAAGAGAGGTCTCTTTAAAAAGTTTACAATCGTGAAGGATTTAGTAAGTTGCGTTTGAAGTCGGTTTTTTAATAGAAAAATTATTAGTGTTCTCTTCTGCCGGCACTCCCGTTGTTTTTTTTTTACGCAAGTTAGATCTACCATTGACCAGCAACTCGCCTGATGTTAAGCAACGCTGTGGTCAAAGATGGAGCTCTTCCATTTAGAAGATTCACTCTAACAATATATCTTAATATTATTTTGACCGATTTTGATCCTATTTTAAATTCTTGTTTAAGATGGTACGAATTCCAAACACATTTCCATATTACTAGAAAGCAACATCACAATTTTTCAAAAGTTTCAAAAAGTTCAAAGTTAATTTTCATACATGAAAATCATTTTTACGGTAATAATTTGTAAAAATATTTCTTTTGTATCAAAATTGTCTTGAATTAAAATGATATTTACGTCCAAAACTTGTGCTGTTCATTTCTATTATATTGTTCTGTAGGACTATCTTTTTATAAGTTCTTTCAGTCATTTTATATCTACACTACAAAAATGTTTATACGCGCGAGCGAGACGGACGATTGTGGAACTACAGACTCTTAAGGCACGTCATTATTTATACATTATAGATCTACGTTTGACCACCAACTAGCCTGATGTTAAGCGACGGTGTGGCCGATATTAGAGCATTCCTTACCATAATTACAACCTAACCCTGAGACTAATAAGTAATTTGATTTTCACTTAAGCTTCTGGTGTATATTCGCGTATCTTTAATGTATTCGCGTATATTCGCTTGTCTCTATAGAATGTTTGCGTCCCATTGTAGTACGTTTCAACTTTCAACGAACTCCTAAGAACATACAAATGTTTCTTTGAAGAAATCTCTCGTACTTATTCGTAACCCATTGTTCAGGTAGCAAACAAGCGGGGAGGGGGGAGGAAAGGATTAAAGTCAGAATGCATTTAATGGAGTGGATGGCTGACACAGGACTTTGTCGACTTCCTTTCATCTTCGATACGGGCGTCCTGTTCAGGATTTTATTTTTCTGTCATCGATTTCAAGAATGAAGGATTTTCCATGCGCTGCAGAGTTTACACGAAACTCTAAAGGGTTATGTTCTCCGGGTGAATGGTAGCTTTGTGTAATAACTTTGTGTAATAGCAGTTCCACACGTGTAGTAATGACAATTGGTGGTGATGGTTTACAACTATCCCCATCGAAAATTTCATAACAATTGGTCCAGCCGTTTGATTGTGAAAAGGTAACAAATAGAAAGAGAGACAAAATTGCTTTCGCTTACATATTAGTTAGAATGTAATGTAGGTAGGTACATGAACACAGAAATTATATACTAATGTATCAACAAGTATATACTCATACCTCCTACAGCCTAAGCTGCTTGAGCGATTATAATATGAGGTGTGGTTAGATTCGTATTCACAAGAATATGAGCACGAGCAGTAGACCACGCGAGCACAGACTTTTCTGCAACAAATATTTTTTTTTATGTTAGACAGATCTACAATTGACCACCAACTCTAGTACTGGTATGGAACTGAGATGAATAATTGAAAATATATTTAATTTCAACTTTATCATCATCTCAGCCATAAGAAGTCCACTGCTGGACATAGGCCAAGGCCACGGCCAGTAATTACAACTTACTTTGCTATAAACAATTATATCTGCCGGTTGCCTTACTAGGCAAAGTGGTTTTTTTTTTCAAGGCAACCTGTAATCTACTTATTATTAGGTTTTACCATGATTTTTCTAAAACATTTATCAAATAAGTTCCGTTTGCTCGATTTCTGGACATTTTTGCTAACAAAAGCATTATTTTAGTAGCACAGTGTTCTTTAGACTATGCAAATGTTTTTTTTTTTGTATCTACTACCAACTGTCTAGGTAACATAAAGCTGTCATGTCTTTGGAAACCAAACAACTTTTTATATGGGTATTTGTTGATATACAAAATTCGAGAGAATATTTGAAATGAAGTTATAAGATTTTACACTCTAACTTTACGCTGATAAGATTTACTTTACTTGGTACGTGAAATCATTTTACTATATTTTTTTTTTTTGCAACTGTCAACACATGAAAAACTACAGACTACAATAGTGTCACTTCTAGTTTTTGTGAGTACAAATACGTCATGTCTGAAAATGTGCTTACGATAACACACTCTAGCATCAAATAAATAAGTGTGAAAATGGCGTTCGCCGAACGTTCATGCATATTGTAGTAGCTTTTACGAGAATGAATATGTTTTCATATCTTATCTGATTGTCGTTCTGTGTAAACTTGGTAATATTTACTCAACTAAAAAAGGAAGTTACGGCCATCGTGTTCAACTATTTACTCTTTATAGCGCCACTTCAGAAAGTGGTCTCAAATGTTGTTATCAGTTATCGGATTTGTTTACGTACACTTTTGCTTTTAGATAAGTGACTCAATTGCCTGTGTTATCCGTGTTTTGTATTTTTTTTTTATATCTAAGTAAATATTTAATTGATTGATAACCTTACAGAATGTACGTTTAGATTACGGGTAACGTAGAAACCCAATTCTGGCAACTTGCGATTTTGCGTTTTTTTGCTTTTTTTTTACGTTCATGTCATTGATCTATATTACGTCTGGATTTGTGGCTCTCAAATTATTATTTTCGTATACACTACGTACATTTCCTAAATTTAACCGGAATTGTCTAAAATTCCTAGGAATTGTACAGATATCATAGATTTCACACATATCATTTTAAGGTTCCGTACCCAAAGGGTAAAAACGGGACCCTATTACTGAGACTCAGCTGTCTGTCCGTCCGTCCGTCCGTCTGTCACCAGGCTGTATCTCATGAACTGTGATAGTTAGACAGTTGAAATTTTCACAGATGATGTATTTCTGTTGCCGCTATAACAACAAATACTAAAAAACAGAAAAAAATATTTATTTAAGGGGGCTCCCATACAACAAACGTGATTTTTTTTGCTCGTTTTTGCTCGATATTGATAACGGTAACCGGTAGACGCTTGAAATATTCACTGAATATTGAGTTATATTATTCACTTCAAAAATAAATAATTAAATTAAAATAAAATTAATATTTAAGGGCTCCCATACAACAAACGTGATTTTTTGCCGTTTTTATAGATAATGGTACGGAACCCTTTGTGCGCGAGTCCGACTCGCACTTGGCCGGTTTTATTTATATTATATATAAAATATAGATATTGGTCTTGCGGTTGATCGCCACCTTACCTGTACACCTGTTCACTATTCGGGTCCGAAACTATAACTCCATCTCTGTCATTTTGTATAGAAATTACATGATGATGATGATGGAGATATAGCTTCCGACCCGATTACGAATCCGACAAGTTGAGAATAGCCCTGATGTTAAGCGGCGTTATGTTTATGCGGTTAAATAACACGGATCGCTAAGCCAAGATTCAAAAGATTAAAACTATCGACGCCATTTGCTGAACTGTTTCTAAAGAAAACAAACTGCTCTCGCCGTGGAAATTAACGAGAGAAATATAAAAAATAAAAAGAATTATTATTTCAGTCTCACTGTAATAAACGAAGTTAAATGAAGAAAACAAAACGAAGAAGCAAAACAAGCACGAATGGAAAGAGCAGCTGTGATTGACTGCAAGTAATTACATTCAGATGCCTCTCGCCACTCGAATATTGTTTTTTCCTTTTGAATTATTAATTTTTCTTCTTCGACGTTACTGAAACATTGTTTTCGAGTTATCTAGAAGCTTTATGTACGAATAATACAAAAACTTAGCCTCGTTTACTTCGAAAATTACTCATATTATTTCCTTGTAGAAAGAATAACTTTGTGAAGACTTAAAAGGTGAGGTAGAAAAAGCTTGGAAGACGAAATTATTTTTATTCGACTACCTAAAAAGGAGGGTTGCAGTGAGGTATGAGGGTAGTGTTTTTCGGGTGTATGTGTATGTAATCTGTGCGCGCATGTTTCACCAGCTCAGTGATGAAAACCTACGATGATGATGAAATGTAGCTTATGTCCATATCCAGGTTGTCGGCTATTTATGTACAATTAATAACGATCCAAATTTCAAACAGCTTTTTCTAGCTCGGGTAACTTGTAAGTAATCCCAATTTTTGCGACAATCTAAAATTATTCTTTATGTTATCACCTTACCTTAGAAATTGCCTGAAATTGTAAAAACGGATTTCTAACATTAAGTAACACTATGAAAATTTGTAATTAGATTAACATGATAATATTTTAAGAATAATCTTATATGGTAAACATTATGATTACTTAAAACAGTTAGGCACCTGACCTAGCTACACGGACAAAAACTATTTGTTTGATTTACCCGCCGTACGCACCTAAATCCAGTGGAAAATGCCAATATGTACCAGTGATGTGGAAGAAACACATCTGTGAGATGATGTTGCCATTTCAGATTTATTTATTTATCTTAGAAACACCAACAGTATACATTATTACATGAGACTTAGTAGGTAATCTTTAATATTATTACAAGTTCTGATATGCATACCCTTAACAGGTGTCTACAGATTGAAACTATACCTTTAGCTTACCTCATCTTTATGTCATAATATTATCACAACCCGTCCGGTAGCACCTTACCATAATACACTGATATGCACGTGAAACATGAACCCATATTTAATACGTTATAATCGTACATATTCTTACTTATTAATTATCTCTACGTACACATTTTAGTTTGTTGTAATTTGTAACTATTAGTGAAAACTTGTAAATGGCCTTATTAATCTATTGATCTACTTATACTTGTGAACCTAGCTGTAAGTTTTCCATAAATAAATAAAATAAAAATATTATAATATTGGAAAAGTAGCAACTCCCCAGATTTACTAACGACGCACGACGACATCGGTAATCTGTGCCGAAATTAAGAAAAATTGCCTTGACAGATAGACAACGAAATGATCCCATAAACAACAATTCCAATTTTTTCCATGTTGTACCACGGAATTCTGAAAACCTTGGCTAAGTACTTTTAAACGATTTCAGCGGTCAGTGGCCACTTCTTAAAATATTTACGACCGCCAGCGTCACTTCAATAGTCTTGTTTGTATAGAGCACTATGGTAGCAAAAAATTTGAACAAACAACTAGATTGAAAAGAATAATGAAATAAGGACAGCAGCGCCGTCAATACAACATTAGTTCTCTGACTAAACAGACTCTACCTCTACATAGACGGGTTTTACTGTTCACAAGTTGAATTTGAGCTGAAATTTGGTTCCAGCGGAAGACCAGTGCCAGCCGTTCGCAGCCGGCAGTATGCTGAGCTGGAATCGGTTTGTAGAGGACACAGTTTTTTGTTTTTGTTGTGTTTTATGTATTTTTGCTATTGTGACTTCAACGAATAAATATATTATGTCTATGTCTGAAATTTGAAACGTTATATGCGTCAAGTGCCTCAATCTTCCTCTTGTTTTAGCATTCCAATGCCGTCTGATAAAATGTGAAGAGATGCTTCCGCTTATTTCGATGTCGTTTGCTTCGCTGCACGCACTGCACGTGTGTCAATTTAGTTCCAGCCGTGCGTTACACTCACACGTGTTTTTTATCGATTTATAACTAACATTTCTTTAGGACACTGGTTTATTGATTTCTTTCCTCGATAACAAGAAATTATAGTTAAAAAAAACTGAAACCGACTCCAAAATGTGCAATTTTGTATTAAAAATCAAACTACCAAATCAAGTTTGATGAAACGCTTCCGGTCTGTTTGGATCGAATCTTAGTTGTACTTGACTCATTTTGAACATATCTTAAATTCACCTTTTCCCAAAATAACTGATTTCCCAAATATCTTTGCTCATGAATATCCGTGATGGTCGTGATGTCTGACGAGGTACAATCAGGAACAATTATAAAATATACTCCATGTTAGTGTTTACGTACTCTTTAGTGGATTAATCACTTATAATATCTAATGTCACTTAAAAACAAAGGAGTACTAAATTTCTTTGCTTGATTAATATAATGGTTTTGCATTATCATAACCGACACCAAAATACGCAATTTTGTGTTAAAAACCAAACTACTACTAGACAAAGTTTGATGCAATATTTGTGGGACCAATCTGGAAGTATCTATGTATATCCTTTCAAACAAAATCTGTTTATAAATGACGGATTTATACAGTAACAAACACACAAAAAAATACATAGTTGAATTGAGAATCTCCTCTTTTTGAAGTCGAAGAAAATAAAATAGGAACACTTGTAAGATCACTTCATGATCTAAATGCACCCCTACTACAAATAGGAAAGAAATAACGCTTTCATAATTACAAAAGGTAGAACGAGAGAAAAAGTTTTGCAGACTTAAGGTGGTACGTCACGCATGCGGCGGGAAATTCAAATTTCAAACAGTTTTTTTTGTCCTTGTAGCTAAGTCAGGTGTTTTATGTAATTGGTCATAATGTTTGCGACAATCTAATTATTTTTTATATTATAATGTCATTCTATTTACCAATAATACATCATGTGACATATATTAACCTAATAACCCATTTTTAGTAAATCAAGCAACTTTTCGGGATATATTGTAAGCAACGAGGTGCATTATTTATAGTTAATTTGACGTGAAAACATAAAGAATATTCCTAAATTGTCGCAAACATTGTGAATACTTACAATAATTAACCGAGCTGGGTATAAATTCACAAAAACTGTTTAAAATTTTAATTTCCCGCCACATGCGTGACGTACCACCTTAAGTCTGCAAAACATTCTCTCTCGTTCTATCTTTTGTAATTATGAAAGCGTTATTTCTTAAGTAAAACTTTATCTCAACATTAAAAATCCTTACACTGATTTCAGTCCTCATTTTTAGGGTTCCGTACCCAAAGGGTAAAAACGGGACCCTATTACTAAGACTTTTATGGTTCCGTACCCAAAGGGTAAAAACGGGACCCTATTACTAAGACATCGCTGTCTGTCTGTCTGTCTGACTCCAGGCTGTATCTCATAAACCGTGATAGCTAGAAAGCTGAAATTTTCACAAATGATGTATTTCCGTTGCCGCTATAACAACAAATACTAAAAATTAAAAAAATAATAATTAAGGGGGGTCCCCATACAATAAACGTGTTTTTTTCGTATTTTTTTGCTCAATATAAAAAACGGTAACAAGTAGACGCTTCAAATTTTCACAGAATATTTACTTGTATATTACCTTTCAAAATAAATAATTAAATAACAATAAAGTAAATATTATACAACAAACGTGATTTTTTTGCCGTTTTTATATATAATGGTACGGAACCCTTCGTGCGCGAGTCCAACTCGCACTTGGCCGGTTTTTTTTATTATCGAGAAAACATAACCCTCCCTTTTGCTTCGCCGTAGTCGGGTAAAAAGGTAACAAACATACAGAGAGACACAGTTACTTTCGCATTTATTACATAAAGAACTTATGTACCATTCAAGCAAATAAATCAATAATACAATTCTTATAACGAATGAGGCACAGATTGAATTTAACGAATGAGGAGATGAGGCTCCTATTTGACTTCAAACGAATTTCGCCTAGAGGTCAAGCGCAGGTACGTTTTCGTCATGTCCCTGACACTTGCCTGTGCTATTCATAGCTGTCACTGTCATAGTATCGTCCGTTTGATCACCGCTGTCAGATTGCGCCAATTTCCGTAGGATGAGGTCACTGTCGTCCTTCTGTCCTTATAATCATTATGCGGGATGTGGCCGAGTCAGTGACAATGCGAACAATATGACGCCTAATTATTATGGATGAAATTTCACAGAAGTAGATTGGTATGCAAAGTTGTCGATTTAAAAATAAAGGATAAGAATGTGTCAAGACACTGTAGTAAGTCTCCGTAGCCAACAACATAGTCAAAGTTGTAATCGCAGAATGTTCAAAATAATTTTAATTTAAAATTATTAGTATAATTTACTAGCTGCATCTTGCGGTTTTGCCTGCGTAGTGATTTAAAACGGTGATGATTATGGTGGTATAGGCTTATAGCGTATGTTCTTATTCAGCCCATAAAGAATCTTTATGCCAAATTTCATAACGATTGGTTTAACCGTGAAAACGTAACAGACAGAGAGACAAACAGACTTTAGTTATTATTATTATTAAGTTAGGATTACTTTCGCCTTAATTTGAATTTGGTTAAATTCGACTTTCAAGATCTGTTTTTGTCTATAAAAAGTTATGCATAGTTGTACAATGGGTGAGTTTCCAAAAAAGATGCATACTGTATCAACGATTTTGCCTAAGTAAATTAAACGGGTACGTCATCTTTGGCTCTCATCCAAACAGCTTTGCTGGAGAGCCAACTACAAACTCGGGTAAAATCAAGTTAGATGGCAAGTCTTCCGCTAAATTCATCGAAAGCCAGCCCTCGACCGGCTCGCCCTAAGCCAATTTTAGTTTTGATAGCATTTAATCACCGTTTCAAATCAGTTTGAGGGGTCTAAACTATCTGGTTCGAAACGTGGTTACTGTTTTGTTGTTTAAGACAAGAAACTTGAAGCTTGTAAGTTGAGAGAAACGTTGGGACCGCAATTTTCGCCAATAAATTAAGCATTTTCAATACAACAGGAGTTCTAAAATTGATTTTACCCCTAAATGTCGTCCGATTTTTTTTAATTTTTTTTTATACAAAAATAGGCTTGCGCTTGACCGTCGACTCACCTGGTGTTAAGCGACAGTTACGGTCTACGATGGAGCGCACTTGTATGTGGATGTTAGGGATATGTGTTAATGTTTATTGGCATAGTAAGTTTTTTTTTTTTTTAACTAAACTCGTGTTATAAATTGATTGATAAATTATTTAACTAACTATTTTAAAAGCATGTAAAAAGTAATCAATTTAAATTAAAATTTCGTCAATTGAAATCAATAATAAATTCAATTCAATTGATAAATTGAATTTATTACGTAAAATTCTACGATTGATAAATTGAAGTTACATTTTTGATGTTCACTCTACGTCCAAACCTCAAAAATACGCTAATTCTGTATGTTCTTTACATTGGACCCACGTGATTAGCGCATTTGCCATTGTCAAGAATTGATATCAGTACAAGTTTTATAAGCGTAAATGTCATAATTATAAATAAGTACTAGACCTTAATCTGAGTCAAATACATACATACCTACGTCTTTCTCAGCATAATGCCAATATCAAAAAGTTCCAGTCGTGTCTCACTAGAGTAGTAGTGTAGTGACTGTATTGGAAGCTTCTACGGAGTTTTGTCAATAACATGAAGAGACATGTTTCACCTCTTTATTTCAGTTGTCCAATTGCCCATAATCGTATTACTTATGCACGTAAATAAATATTATTCGAATATAAACCAATAACACAAAACACTTTCAAGTTTAAGGAAATAGAAGAACGTCGACATTTCTACGTCACGAACTCTATGTGTTATAATCAGTGATTTTTACGGATACATACCATAACGAGAGTTAATTAGGTTTTACATGAAAACTCAAACAAAACTGCAAATATTCTAAATTAACTAAGTAAGATTTCGATCATAACAACATTATGAAAATTACGTTATGACAACTAAACTGAAATAATGATTTACAAATCAAAACGGGTCCCCCGACGCCAACCGCTGACGTCACCCATCTCCACCGTTGCCAGACTTGCCAGTAACAATCACAAATTTACTCAAAACGTGAACGGAGGGCGCCACACACGCGTTTTGTAAGCAATACTGAAAGCCTTCCAAGTAAAACGACAGTTCCCCCTCTTCGCCACATCGCCACATAAATAGGTCGTTCTGTAATAGGATGTCAATCAAACTTGGCCCTGTTTTCCAAATACATGAATATTCTTGTCAACAATAACGAGGCTTGTGGAAATATTCAGATAATAGAAAACTCACTTAAAAGTGACGTAAACATGAATATTTATGTAGTTTTTCGTTCAATCGAGTGATCTCGACTGAAAAACTCGTGATAGAAGGAAACTTGTTAATGAAAGTGTTGAGGTTAATCGGTGACGATAAACTAGCTGCCAAGAAGCTACTTAGTCTCGAGCACCGCCGTAAAGTAGCATGTATACCTATTTTCTACAGGATTCATTTCGGGGAATGTGCGCAAGAGCTTCACGACCTAATTCCACCCTCCCCACTTCACTACAGGACAAGCAGAAAATCGGCGAATTACCACCCATTTCTCGTTGAAATGCCAAAAATTCGTACTCAGCGATATCGATCCACATTCTTGTTGCGTACTGCACAGGGCCCTTATTCCGTATGACCATCGGCCGCGTTCACGTACGTGACGTGCGTGCATTGATAATGAAAATTAGCCTTTAAGTTTAAGAGAAGCCAAGTCAAATTTTCATTGTAGACGGACAACGTCAAATTCACATAATACGGCCGATGGTCATACGGAATAAGGGCCCAAAAATGGAATTAATTCTTTGCCGCCATCTCTGTTTCCTGAGACCAACAATCTTGGAATTTTCAAGAGTGAACAGATATTCTCTATATCGACGAGAGCTTCATACTCGGCCACACCGTGGCTTAACATCAGGCGAGTTGGAGGTCAATCGTAGATCTATCATGCATAAAAAAAATAACTAGTTGTATTAGTTCTAAATTTAAATACACTTGTAATCATTATAGGCTGGGGTCAGGCCCAATAATTTATGTAAGAATATTTCATTGAAATGAAACAAATTTTAACGGATTTATCGCGTATATTAGAAAATATTCAGAACATTTGATCTTGATGAAGGATAACAAGAACAAGTATCTATACCAAAAGAAAAACAAAATATCTGACAGCAGAAAAGTGGTTTTTGCAATCTAAGTCCTGATTTCGTTACGCTTGATACGCTGAATGTTCTTTTTTGTGAGAAAGTATGTGTAAAATCACTGTAATGATCATAAATGCGCTTTCTTTAGAAAAAAAATTGCAAAATCACTTGTTGATTACGCAAAAGTTCGTTAGAGACACGAAAAAACGCATTTTTTTATTTTTTCGAGATGTTTAAGAGATGTATTATTATTATTACAAATACGTTTAAAAAAACTCAAAAATCCCCGACAAAAAAAAATGGTTGAACAAATTTTGATGAAACATAGCTAAGAACACTCCCGACTAATTCATCTTTCAAAAAAAAAAAAAAACGGTTCATCCGTCCAGGAGCTACGATGCCACAGACAGACACACACACAGACAAGTCAGACTTATTAGACCCTCGTTGTTTTTGCGTCGGGGGTTAAAAAATATAGCCTCAGGGAGTGAAGACGAATCTAACGACACTTCGTACATCAAAATCGGTTAAGCCATACCCAGTTTCACTCGTAAAACAATCCTTCTTCTTGCGCAGACAAAAAGCGCGAAAAGTCCCCCAAACCTCTAGCCGCTGCTAATAATCCCAAAATGTTAAAGACATTTCCTTCTGATAAACAGATATGGCGACGTCCAAAATAGCGTTCTGTTGAGTCATAACTGTTTGGTCAGACTGTTGATATCGTATGTCGCATAGATCACGCGCCGGCTGGCCCCAAGGACACTAAGTAAGTTCGTGTAGACTGAGTGGCCAGCCCTAGTGTTAGAGTTATTAAGCCGCCGAAAGGCCTCTGGCCGGCTTGACGATTGCTGTTTTTGAACAAACAACCGGAACCTCCAATTTAACGTGTCATCCGATCCACGATAGAGCTCAGAAAGAATTGCCACTCACGGTCACCCATCCAAAGACTGACCGGTCCGTCCGTTGCTTGACATTAGTGATCGTTCGAGAACACCTAGTCAAGCTTCGCCACGAGCGCTACTAAATATATATATATTTTATTATTATACATTTTTAGATGAAATTACAGCTACGGTTTTCAGTTATAGCAAATCTTTCTAGAGTTCATCCATTATTATAATTGTAAAAGTTTATTTGTATGTATTTAGGTACAGATTATGCCCTGGGCCCTGATACCGTATGACCATCGGCCGCATTACGTGGATGTCTTGACAATGAAAATTAGCCTTTAAGTTTAAGAAGCCAAAGTCTAATTTTCATTGTAGATGAACCCACGTCAAGTTCCGATGGTCATACGGAATAAGGGCCCAGGTTTAAGACGTATGCTACTTTTTACTGTTCCGAAGTAACTACGAGGAACCCTTATAAATTTGTACACGTTCATCTGTCAGTCTGTATGTCAAACATTGTACATAGCCTGATTCGAAGGTTCTTGATTTTTAGGGTTCCGTACCTCAAAAGGTAAAAACGGAACCCTTATAGGATCA
Source organism: Lycia hirtaria (assembly GCA_947563715.1). Taxonomy (NCBI): domain Eukaryota; kingdom Metazoa; phylum Arthropoda; class Insecta; order Lepidoptera; family Geometridae; genus Lycia; species Lycia hirtaria. Next base: position 4,475,649 of record OX387377.1, on the reverse strand, counting down.
CTTTGTTGTACGTCTGCCCGTCTGTCTGTCTGTCTGTCTATCTGTCTGTCCGTCCGTCCGGGTGTCAAGACCTTTATCTCGGGAAAGAGTGAAGGTATCGTGTTGAAATTAAAACCATATACGCAGATCAATAGTCTCTTGCTGCAGAAAGAAAAATCTCAGTTTTCGTAAAACAAAGGTACAGCCGAATATGTGTAAAAAACGCACATTTCTATACTCACAAAGGAATCAAAACATATGGGGTACTTCCCGTTGACCTAGAACTATGAAACTTGGAAAGAAGCATTGTGTTAATAGTACACACTACACATATAGGAAAAAATCCAAAAACTGGTCATTTTTAACTAAATCACAAAAAATAGGATCTTCAAGCAAGGAAGGAGGGTCAAAATTTTAAAGTGCTTTAACCGTATCATGTGGGGTATCATATAAAAGAGCTTAGTTAGCAAAAGCTAAAACAGGTCTTTAAATATTTTTACAGTGTATATTTTTCGATTTATGAAGGAAAATATAAAAAATATATTATTTTCCCCTTTTATCTAATAGTTTGTACGGAACCCTCGGAGGGCGAGTCTGACTCGCTCTTGTCCGGTTTTATTTTGAGATGAGCATGGGTCACTATGCATGGGTCAAGATTTCATAAGTCGAATATGGAACAACCCATTTTTTTATTAGGTAGACTACTTTTAATGTGGTTTTACTTTCTTTTTTTTTTTTTTTTTTGTCAGCCCTATTTGTACAAACTGTCCCACTGCTGAGAACGGGCCATCTTCTCATTGTGAGAAGGGTTAGGCCACAGTCTTAGTGGTTTTACTTTTATGTAAGTATTATAATTCTTGGTTGATTGGTTATTTATCTCAATAGTATATTTTATCATCAACGATGTTGTTGCTGAAATTAATTAATAAGAATTTGAATCAGTAAATTCACGTAGGCAACATATCTCAACTCAATTCAAGAAAAAAAAACACACTGATAAATTGGTACACATCTGCGCAAATATTAAAACTGTTGACTTACCTAAAGAATTGGTATGTTTCTTTATTTAAGCAAATACTTTAAGGAGGCAATTAACGATATGAACCTGTAATCTATAAGTGTACCAAGTTGTATACAGAAAATAATAAGACCAGTATTAAAAATACCCCGTTTCCGATTCATTATATTTTATGATAAAAACGTTATAATACAATGTGTTTGGTCACAGGTGTTAGAGCCGTAAATGGTGAAATATATGATACATTTTATCGACAAATCAATAAAAAAGTGTACATAGCCAATAATTTTCAAAATTCGTGAAAAATTAAAAGTCTTGTTTTATAGTCTTTGAATATTTTTTTCCTCCTATTCTTGAATATAATTTTATTATCGTTTATAAGTTGATGTCTCCATATCTAGCTATCAGATGATGTATTTTGTGTGTTATTTCAACTTTTACATGACGTGTGGTTATTCATAAATCAATAACCAATATGCAATCACCCGTGATTTGGAAAGAAAAAAAAAACAAAATGGCTGCCAGTTTATGTTGAGAAAAAAATAGGGGTTGATTTTTCGATAAAATTTGTTATACCTACATATAATATTTTCCAACATCTGTGATCAAACACATAGTATTGTTAAAAATACTTCCATACTAAGGTCCGCCAAAGTTAACAACTGAACGCTTTTGATGTGACAAAAGAATTAGTATAATGGTTTGTTTGTAGTTTTTTTATTTTTGAGAGATTACATTTTCGTTTTACACATGACAACCTACAGCTGTTTAGGGGTAGAAAGACACCGTAGCCTCACGAATATGCTTCCGAATCCTTAATACGAAAGCCAACAAGTATCTATGTTAAAAGAAAAACAAAATACCCGACTGCAGAAAAGCAGTTTTTTGCAGTCTCGTTACGCTTGATATACTGTTGAGTGTACGTTTTTTGTGAGAAAGTATGCATAAAATTGCTGTAAAAGATTATAAATGTGCATTATTTAGAATAATTCAAGAAAAACCACTTACTTTATTATGAAAAAATTCGTTGGAGATTACAAAAAACATTTTATTTTTATTTTGCGAAAAATATATTATTATTATTACAAACAAATATAACCTATGACATTCTGGATGTGAAAACGAATCTAACGACACCTCGCAGATCAAAATCGGTCAGGCCGTTTTTATGCTGTAGGCGATCATATAGAAACATACATACATACCTACAAACATACGTATACACTCGAAAAACATAACCCTCCTTCTTATGCAGTCAGGTAAAAAGTAGAAATAACAGAATCTGAGCGACACACCAACTTTTAAATATTCTGTGGTCATACCTACAATTGAACATCACTGACCTATTGGCCTCCATTGCATTGCAGTGCAATAAATAATAAATATTCTTTGTTTGAGCGCTGTGTGTATGCTGTATACTATTATTTATGCAGTATGCAAAACAGTTTTTGTTTTTATGAAAAACCTAATATTTTAACTAAGCAGTCAGATATTAACTAATTATATGAGAAGTCAAAAGAATAGAAAACGTAGGGTCAAAGAAAATTTTACTCTCAAATGAGAGTATACGATCAGCCAGTTCACATTCCAGGCAAGGAGTTCTTATTTTGAATCACATAATCACTTTTTTATCAGGCTTCCGTACTAAGGGTGCCGGGAGCCTATTCGTGAGACTATATACTGTGCCTGTCTGTCCTACAATTAAACGCCCGTATCTTTTGAACGGTAATAGATACAAGTGTCAAAATTGGCAAGATTGTAGAGTTTACCTTGATGTAACACTACAAATACAAAAAAAATATTCCACAAAAAAATAAATGCATAGTGAACGTTTCGATGACAGTAATTGTTATCAAGTGATAAAACTCAAAGATAATATAAGTACATAAACTTAAAATAGAGTAAAAATAGGACAAAGAAAAAAGGTCTGTAACACTTAATAGCATTTCAGGCTATTCCTACTGTGTAAAATACCTTTGTGAGGATACAAATGCCTCGGTGTGCGAGTAAAACTCGTATGACGGATTTATATAAAATTAATAAACATACTTTCGAATAATTTACAAACGTCAGTCTCATGAAAACTGAATCACGAAGTATTGAGAACAATTTTCACTTTGACAACTATGTTATGTATGAAAATATTAAATCTAACGTGGAAGTATTGACGTTTTAACGTTTATTTCGGTCAAAATATATATAAAAAATATTGTTAATATATCGTATCGTAAAAATATGCATATTTATCCAAACAAGATTCAACAAATTGTATATCTTCAAAAAAGCTGTCGCGTGCGAGCGAGTCTGCGACGCGCGACACCGTCCCACTCTGGGCCTACTCGTAAGTTACTCTATGTCTGGGCCTAAGGGCTTATACGAAAAAAGCTGGTTATTTCGCTCACGCATTTCTACAGTTTTAAAGATATAAATTAATCGGGTGTACTTGCGTCAAGAGCGTCTCAGAAAAATAATGCCTCATACCAATTTACCTCTGACACGTAGGATATCGAAAATCAATAACTTTATTTATGATTCAACTAAACACATAAAAAAAAATATAGCCGTAGCCAGTATCAACGATATTGCATAATAGTATTGGAAATCAATGCAAAAGTTTATAAACGAACTTTTAACAGAGAATAATTAGCAAGTTTTTGACATTAAAATAAATATTAATTGAAAATGGCAAAAGGGCAAAGCGCGCGAGTCTAATGTCCCCTAAGAAAGACAAAGAAGAAGAATAATAGAATTTATGTTGTCCTGCGTAACGAAAATAAATGTCATGTCCGGGAGAAATAAGCGTATGTATGTATGTATCCTAAGGACATTATAAAAATGCATGCCAAAAGAACATTGCAAAAATAAAAACTCAAATAGTAACCCAAATTTATTTCTTCACACAAACCATAACGATAAAAACAATATGCGTTTACACTTAGCACATTAGCGTGGTTTCGACACAAACTGTTGCATTTTGTCAATACAACTACGTCAGTGGTAAATATTTAGTTCGTGGTACTTCCATTAAATACAGTATTACACCATAACTTTTTACACTTCGATCTAGCACAAGGTCGTTCAAATACAGTTTTCAGAAAACGTTATAAAATCACGTTCACGGTTTTCGTTTTATTAATGTTTCTTAAGGCGCCGGGGAAGCGCCGCATATACTCAACTCTTGCTCATCAGATGTCCGTTATATATAGTATACGTTTACAATATTATTGAATGTATTTTTTTTTATAAATATGTGTATGTCAAGCTCATTTACACAGAATCATAGACTATATGTATAGTGAGATGTTTATTTTGACAACTTTGACAAATGTATACAAAAAAAAACATGTTGCGACAATTATATTACTTAAAAATAACATACAATATAAAATAAAATATATATTAAAATTAAAAAGAATACTTACTAAAATATTTTAACAGTGATCTCACGAGGCTAACGTTTGTATAATTATTAAAAATAAATATATGTATTGAATATCTAAAATAATGATTTCGAGCGAAAGCGAGATATCAACGTAATCCACCCAGGCGCTTTAATACTCTGATAAATCGTAGTCGCACATATTATAACATGACAATACATGTTTTTTACGGGGGGAAAAACCTACAATTATGGTATTAGGCAGGCGAACGACACAAATCAACTGTAGGTAATTATATACAGTTAATATTGCTGTGGACCGACTTTCAGAATATCTAAAATTTTAGACAGGTGAGTAGACCTTAAAGGCCCACTGGCTGTACCGAGGCAAGCATACCATGACTGTACAAACACATGCAAAAACAATAGTCAGTATGAGACAATCCTCACTTGACGTTCCTGCACCGACCAACACCATAGTGTGCCATGCATGGTCCGGCAACGAATTGACGGATAGAATATTTCGCTGATGCGAATTGCTCCGAATCCGGACATCTTAAGTACATCTCCTTACAATTCTAAATTATGAAATTGACCAAATGTGTGTCATTCCACGCGCAATGTAAGTTTCCGTAGTTACTTCACTATAGGCGGACTTAAAATAGAGTTACTTGTATGATACTATGAACATATTGATTGAATACGCGATTTAAATAGAATTTGTACGAAATTTGCTTTATCCGAGTACATTTTTTGTACAGCCTAAACGGTTTTACCGATTTAGATGTGCGAGCTGTTGTTAGATTCGTCTGCACTTTCTGAGTGTAGTATACCTAATGCAAAGAAATATGTGATGTGGACTGGGTTGACCACGGAAACAGTAGAAAGTAGTTGATAGAGCCCGCAGGCTCAGTTGTCCTTAAAGAGTCCTTAAATGAGCTCGTAAGCTACAAGATGCGACTTGTGGTTCGAGCTAACCCCAAAAATTTTTTAAGTGGTCAACTGACCCCGCGGGCTCAGTGGGCTGCAGGCTCAGTTGACCACCGAATCGTATATGTATACGGTAGCTTTCCGACGAGTACAAAGTCGCATGCACAGCTAGCACCTAGATAGGTGCGAGTTAGATGAAATTATCCTGTTGCCAGCACAATGGACACATCCTGGAGACAGTGTCCATCTCGAGGTCATTTCAATTTTGCACGATGAAATTACAGACAGCTTACAACAGTTGCCAACTAATCTGCAATCTTACTACTTCGTAAAAAAAATATACTTATAATAAACAAATACCTTTGTTAAAAGAAAAACATAATACCCGACTGCAATAAGAGCGACTTTCGTAGTGACACACTAACAAATAGAATAAGTAATACCCATTTGCAAAAAACTTTCCAAAAGCCTGGCTATAAAAAAAAAACCTGATGATAAACCTATTTACCTACCTGCATCTCTCACTAAAATCTACCAAAACATCAAAACCAGTGACATGTTATTAAAAAACCGGACAAGTGCGAGTCAGACTCGCCCACCGAGGGTTCCGTACAAACTAGTAGATAAAAGGGGGAAATCATCACGATACCTTTACGCGTTCCCGAGATAAAGGTCTTGACACCCGGACAGACGGACAGACAGACAACAAAGTGATCCTATAAGGGTTCCGTTTTTTTTCTTTGAGGTACGGAACCCTAAAAACACAAGAAAAATGGAATTCTTAAAAACATCACCTGCTTCTTGAGTATTTGGATAAAAAAAACTACATAGAAAATAAAAGTATAACATCTTGCCGTGTAGATACACTGGTAGACAACACAGATTAATTTAAAATCTCTCTCTTTCTTAAAAAAATATTTGCCAATTTTGTTCTTCTTATATTAACATACTGCAAGATGTAGAAGAAAGAAATTGCAGAAGATAACCCGAATCTCATGATGCATTGAACATCAAAATTACTATATATATACTACTTTCAACACTTATATTTTTATAATTATAGAGTATATTCTATAATCATAAAATATAAGAGGTCATGAATTCTATTTAGGTAATTTTGTATCAGATGTGTCACATGTCATAGGTAGTTTTTAAATTACTGAATTATTTTTGTGTTTTCTAAACTGTTTTTATTGGAAAATTGGTATTGAACATAAGTATATATGTATATTGGAAAATTGAAAACGACAATTATAACTGATGTTTTTAATTAAAAAAATAGGCTTGCGCTTGACTATCAACTCACCTGGTATAATTATACACATGAAATATATTTTGAATGCCCATTGAACCAATGGCTACAAATTAACATATATATATTATGAAGGCTACCCTAGAGTGTGCTAGGGTATCATACATTAAATCCATAGAAGACTTTAATAGTACTACATAGTAGAACTTGAGAAAATAGATCAGATAATGCTTTGGCCATCATACACAATGCATTATGTGCAAATTCACAGAAGTACATTAGATAAATTTTATTTTACAAGGTCAAGCATCCCAGTTTAACACCCTTATCTTCTATATATAAAAAATAAATAATATTCTTTCGTAGCAAGCTGGTTTATCTGTGTGAAGCACGCTTCTACAATCACTTACTGGAGTGTAACAGGAGTGCATCTACAACTAACATATTTAAAATTAAATTAAAATCTTTGCTCCATAGCAAGGCTTACTAAGCCTTATGTACACAATTTTATGCTGTCACCATGAGTAACTTTGACTCCGTGTCAAACATTGTACACAAAGGTTTTGGATTTCTTTCTGAAAAGATAAGTAGTCAAAACAAATGTTCACTAATTAATTACATAATTTGAGTACTAATTTATTGGGAAAAAAATCAAGAACATTAAAATAAAACTACATACAATGTTTGTCACGGAGTCAAAGTTACCCACAGTAACAGTACTTGTAATTACTTAAAAGCATCCGACTTGTACCTAAATGACATAAATTTACCAATAAATTATTATTTGTATTTGCATCACTTGACAACTGCTGGACTGATTAAATTATTCACTTTATGGTCATGATAGCCCGAACATGTCTTTGAGAATTAATAACCAGAAAGTCAAAGAAGAAAGTCAATGTTCTTTTTTACATGACTCCAGAAAGAGGGTAATGATTTCAAATGTCTGTCTGTATATCTAATTCTATGGAATGATAAAAAAAGCCAAACCCATTTGATAGATTTCAACACATATTATGAGTTTCTCAGTTGTGAGAGCAGACACTATATTATTTCAGTACAGTGAAAAAAAATATAAGAAAAATAAAAATGTTCCAGTTGGATATCTTGTTTTTCTTTTAACAATAATATATGTATATTTGAAGGCACAGTCCTGTGGTGAGACCAGAATCAGAGCTTGCGAAAAGCCAACTAATATAAGACTATTATAAAAACTAAAGTAAGTCTGTCTGTCCGTCTCTCTGTCTATTGGTTTTCATGGCTAAATGGCAGAACCGATTATTGTAAAATTTGGTATAGTGATAGCAGTGAACCTGAAGATGGACTACATTTTACCATCAGAATCACTGTTCACTATCACCATCATTTTTCATCACTCTATGGATGAAACTATGGGTCAATAGCTAGTTAATTATAAACATAAATAATTGTGTTTTTATTACTCCTTCATGCATGAGTTTAATTTGTAATATAGAGTGTACTATATCCATACAACCTGGGAATAATAGATTATTTTTAAGCCAAAAATATTAATGGTTCCCACTGGATATCAGGTGAAACCATAGGACACACTAGTTTATAATAATGCAGTTTGTTTAAAAGAGAGGATGCTATGCAACATAGCTATCTGAAGCAGGGATGTTTGAATTGCACTGATAAATGTATGTAGCGCACAGATAAACTATAATTATATTGTATTCATAACAATAACTAGTATAATACAGATATATATCTGTATTATACTAGTTATTGTTATGAATACAATATATCTGTATTATACTAGTTATTGTTATGAATACAATATAATTATAGTATTATATATAGCTATTCTGAGTCTGTACCAGAGTTTATTTAAATCACAAGTAATTTTTATGATATATGTTGCATAATATTAGGCAAGTTAACAAACTATTTCTACATAAAAAAAAAGACAACATAAGATTATTTTTCCTTAATTCCTGCAAACTTTAAGTAGATAAGTACATACCTATATAGTTGACGAGGCAGGCATTTTGTTAGCATAGCTATTCCATTCAAATATACATACATATAGTTGTATCCATATAGGTAAAAGTTAATTTGTAATGTTTATTTTTGTTGATGCCATGTTTGTATCACTGTTTTTCCCCATTAAAGTGCAATAGAGACTGATAACCCCAGATCTTAAATTTTACTTTAATTACACATAAAATCAAATAAATAGCGTAACATTATTTTTTTAAATTATTATTGGAAATATTTAGATTACTTAATATAGAGGCAGCAGGTTACTGTATTTTAGGTACTTAGACACTAGTACAATTTAGTTTTATGTGAACAGATTATTTTGCAAGATATCGACAGGCGATGACAAAATCCAGAAAAGATAAAAAGTTTAGGTAAATAGGATTACTCAAGGTCTAACAAACACTGATGCTCATCTGTTTCTAATTTTAGAACCGCGTTTCAGGCTTATGTTTTAAAACTACTTATTTTAGCTTATCTTTAGTCGGAGTCTAGACTTACCTTTTCTATGCTCCAATAACAATTTACTGCAGTCTTTCGCCAAAAACGGGGACGAGGATAATATCACAAAAACAGGTCCATAGAAAAACACAATCGCTATGCAGTTTTTGCAGTCACACGCTTTTAGAGAGCACAAAATTTAACGAGACTATTGCCCACAAATGGTTATGAAACTTAATTTACAAATCGATTATTAAAAACAGGTGAAAGCGCGGAAAAACAAGTATTTTAGAAAACTGGATTTTCCAGAAATCTATCACCATCTGCCGCAGACCGCACAAAGAATTGAACTGACGTTTATTTATTTTTGGCGTTTGGCAGCTGTGGTTTGCTTGGTCCTGTCAAAATGAAAACGATGTTGCTAGAGGAAACCTGAATAATAACCTCACGTTCTTAAGTAATGAAATAGAAATAAAAAGTTCAATACTTACAATTTATTTCTTGAAATTAATTAGACGGAACTGTAAAATGTATTAGTGAAACCTTTTGTAGTTTTGTAATACCAAGACACTATCTGCATAAATGTTTAATGTAATTTTTATGTATTATGTATACCTATATTAGTATTATGAGTACCTTTGCACCAGGAACAGTCAGTGGCGGGTTATTTGACTGAGTCAAATTTAGTTCGTTTTTAGCTCTTTTATAAATTTAAGTTGTATATATTCATTATTTAACTTGTTTAGGTTATTTTAGTTTAGTTTTATTTAAGTACACACATAATTACAATTTATTATTATTTTTATGTTGTTTTAACATTTTTTACCAGAAAAAGCTGGACTACGACACATATAATATCTCATCACGTGATGAACTATGAGAAAATATAAAAATCTAGATATTTGATCTAGATATTCTCGAAACAATATTATGGGATATTAATTAGTCTGCCATATTTGCCGTTTCATTGCATATAGGTACATGCCGTTTTATTGCATATAGGTACATAATATAGTCATGCCGTTTTATTGCATATAGGTACATAATATTCATAAATAGATTGTCATAAAAAAATGGCTAATTTTTATTTAGATACATATTAAAAAATATATAAATCGTTCTATTCAAGAAGATTCTTATTATTTTTACCGTAACATTTGGCAAAGCTACCAAATACAGGCAGCACTTTACTTGAAACGTTCCATGCCACGCAGAACAAGGTGATCTACACAGCGACTAATGATGAATAATTTATCTAATAACTAGGTGAAAACAAGTTATTTTACCACTAATTTTCTTTTCGAACAGTTTAAAACTTGTTCCACGGTTACATAATAATAATCACTGATAATAAGTTACTTTTAAAATATAACCGTGAGAAAAGTTATTTTCAGCATAATATTAATAACACATAAAAGGCAATTAAGGTAAATGGTAATAAAACTGGTATCTATTGTTTTGTATTTTATTTTATTTTTTATGGTGACAAAGTGATAGAGACTTCAGTGATATAGTCCGGTTGGCTCACATTGTTCACATTGACGACGATATGCGTATAGAGCGCGTAAGATGCGTATGAAGCCACGTTGTAGTTCAGTGTACTTAGTCCGTCGTCTTTGTACCTCTCTCCAGCGGTTGCTAGCAGTCGAATTCTGAAAATAAGAAATAGAAACTATATTCGCGGGCGACGACGCGACGGGCGTCCGTGAACATGGTGCATGTGCACTGTGTCGAAATATCGGGAGCTGAAAATTAACTCTAACCACGGTAAAATCCCGTTAATAATAATAGAGATAAGTGTGGTGCCACTATGGGGGCCCGTTTAGTGGGTGGCGAGTCATCACCTGCCTTTAATATTTTTGGATAATGGGACAAAATAGGCAGGTACCGTGCTCTCATTCTGATGCTCCCACACAGAATTACCGCATCTTACTTACTATGGAGCATCAGCCAATAAACTAGTTTTCTAAGTCATAACCATTTATCCCAATAGCCCAGATTTGTTAAATTCCATATTGTACAATAGTTTCATTTGCCATCCATATACCTGTTTCTGTATTTTTTATAGTAAAAAGGGCCTCTCAGCGTTAGCTTCGGCCCCACTGATGCTCACCAAAAGACCGGGCTTGACCCGAGATATTATTGAATTAGTGATAATAGTCCGGGCTAGATCCGTGTATAAATTGAAATATATAGTGATAAAGACAATAATGAAAGACGAAGAGACCCAGAGAGTCTCTCCGACCTATTATTTCCGGTTGTTCGCATGTTGCTTACGGCGAGTATTTGCACAGACACAATCAAGTAGTCAGCAACTTGTTCTTCAATATTGCCTTATTAAGTCTGAGGTGCCGTACGCAGGAAGTACGCGCACAGTACAGAGTACCTACGTACCAACGCCGGTTCTTGAGAATGGCCGTGCTCTACTCTATTGGTACCGTTATATTATCACGGACAGGACTATTGTTGCCAATAAGCCTGATATCATGATCGTAGATCGTTCCCAACGCCGGGCAGTGCTCGTCGACGTCACCATCCCACATGATGAGAATCTCGTGAAGGCTGAGAAGGACAAGCTCAGCAAGTACCTTGACTTGGCTCACGAGATAACCGCCATGTGGGATGTTGACTCGACGATCATTGTCCCGATAGTCGTATCGGTGAACGTTTTAATTGCGAAAAGCTTCGACCATCATCTCAAGGGGCTGTCGATTAAATATTACCAAAGGCAGTGGTTCTGGACACAGCACGCATTGTCAGGAGATTCCTCAGTCTGTAGCCCCCACCGCCAGCAGTTTGAGCCCTGCCCCGCTGCCGGCGGCACCCTAGTTTGAAGTTTTTTATAATATGTTTAAGTATTTTATTACTACGACGTCGTATAAATAATATAAATAAGTTAAGTTTTTATAATGCTTTAATTGTTTTTATAGAAATATTGTAAAAACTTAGATTTAAGATAATATATAAATAAATACGTGAATATAAATAATAATATAAGATATCCTGTAATCCACAATTTATAGCGAATAAATAACTTTGAACTTTGGGCTTATATTTATATTGTAAAAAACTTAGTCCTAAGAAATTAAATAAATAAAAAGGTAATAATAACAGTGATAATAAAACTATTATACTGAAATGACATACATACACAAAAAAAAATATTTCATTTTATATTTCATACTGAAATGACATACATACACAAAAAAAAAATTAGTACGAATTCCTCCTCTTTTTTTGAAGTCGGTTACAAAATATTTCAATCAGTCAATAAACTTCCGAGTAAAAAAAAATAGTTTAAGGGGATGGGATGCTCTGTCCCTCTCTCGCGAAACAACAATTAGTATTGAATTTGTACCGCGAACGTGAACCATAACGTCATCATTCGTTACCATGTGCTCTCTGTCTAACATGAAATTAAAATGCTTGTAACTTTCTTACTTTTGAAGGTATTTTAATTTCGTTTATGTGGAATCGATCTATTTGTTAGCTTTATGACTAAATAAAAATAAATCACGCATATTCCCTATTTGACAGAAGATTATCCATTAATGGCCAGTAAGCGTTTATTGGCTATGGAGATAAGCCACCGTGATACAAGCTTTCTGTTATCTTTATATACGTACCTAATGAACTGTTTGTTAACATATGTGTAGCCGATAAGGCTATCTAGTAATCTATTGGTAGGCGGAATACATATCAGATACCACTCTACATCTGTCATTATATACCAATATATTTATCACCTGGTTATCAGTTCAGTATTTAGTTCTGTATTGATTGCATTGGCGTATCTAGAGATATTTAACAGGGGCACCTTTTTTTATAGAAGGTAGATCTACGATTGACCACCAACTCGCCTGATGTTAAGCGACGGTGTGGCCGAGGATGGAGCACGTCGATCTAGAAGATATCTATTCACTCTAGCCTTGACAATTCCAAGATTGTAGGTCTCAGGAAAAAGAGATGGCGGCAAAGAATTCCATTCTTGTGCACTACGCAACAAGAATGTGGATCGATATCGCTGAGTACGGATTTTCGGCATTTCAACGAGAAGGTCGTGAAGCTCTTGCGCACACTCCCCGAAATGAATCCTGTAGAAAATAGATATACATGCTACTTTACGGCGGTGCTCGAGACTAAGTAGCTTCTTGGCAGCTAGATTATCGTCGCCGATTTATTAACCTCACAGCTCGCCGGTCCACTGATTCCAAAGCTTCCAGCTGATACTTGGCTGATCCATTGTCAAAAAGGTGGCCCCTAAGATCTTTATATACTAAACTTAGATAGGTAGGTAACCCAAAATCCTGGAGTGGACCCACATGCCATTCTGGGGTGGGCCTGGCCCACCCGGCCCGCTCTTTTATTACGCTCATGATTGATTGGTTTGACATATACCCTTTACTTGTAACAAAGTAGGTAGATCTACGTTTGACCGCCAACTCGCCTGGTAAAGACGGTTACAGCCAAAAATACTATGAAGTTTTCAAGGAGAAGAGGATAAGGTGGCTGGCAAATCCACTCCTGTGCTGTACGCATAAAAAACGTGGACCGTTGCAGAAATCGTTGAGTACCTACGAATATAGGTAATACAATGGAAAAATGCGTACGTGAGTCTGTTCGGATAGAGAACTGATGTGGAATTGAGGGCGCTGCTCTCCTTATATCATTATTTTGTTGGACAAGCAAGAGATTCGAGACGTTAGTTCTCATTTTAGCCGCGACAGTTCTCTTTCCAAGCAGACTAACAGTGTAGTAGTAGTGTGTATGTACATAGCCTGGGTCCAGTGCATTCTAAAACGGAACTTCGAATTCGAAGTTGAAGGATGACAGATGCAATACACTCTTCACCATACCTGTCGGGATTCTCTGGGCTGTATGTATGTCGGAGAGGTACGTATTTCGCGAAATCTTTCTTGTACCGAGTGATGCCTATTCCGGCGGCCTGCAATCTGTAAAACAGAAATAGAATAGAATAACTTTATTGTACATCCATACAGATAAAGATAAAGATAAAGATAAAGATAATTTATTTGCATACAACACGAGAATTTTATACAACAAGTGCATAAAAGATGTTACACTAAATTTAGTCGCTTAAAATCATGTTGTGCCGATTAGGCGTACAAATGTCAGGTAGACAGCATCATGCACATGCGAAAAATTATATAATAATAATAATTATTATTTGTTATTAGATTAATACACAAACCAAAAATATCTATAATATGACAAAGCAGAAGCAATAAAAGATACACATAATGTCAAATAAAATTAAAATTTGTCATTTAAAAAATCATTGATAGAATAATAACACTTCTGCAATAACAATGCCTTCAACTTTTTTCTAAATAAATTACTATTCTGGTCTCTTATTGACTTAGGAATCTTATTGTAGATTTTAGGACCCATACATACGATGCTATTTTGCATCAGTGCTGTCTTTCCTTCATGTACGCGCCGTTTGTCTTGGTCGCGCCTATTTCTTACAGTAGTATCAGATAGTGTGGGGAATCGCTCCCGGTTTGTTTTTACAAAAAGGGCCGTTTCTAAAATGTATAAACACGGAAGTGTAAGAATTTTATACTTTAAAAAATAGGGCTTACAACTATCTCTTTTTTTGAGTTTAAACATTGAACGAATACAGCGTTTCTGCCTTTTAAAAATAATAATTTTATTTGTTGAATTTCCCCAAAAAATAATCCCGTACCTCAAAATTGATTCAACTAACCCATAGTAGGCTTTAAGTAAAGATTCTATATTTAGAGTACGAGCTAGTTTGGCGATGGCATATGTTTGGCTACTTATTCTTTTCGAAAGGTGCTCTATTTGTGATTTCCAATTCAATTTTCGGTCAATATATAATCCAAGAAATTTTGAGCTTTCTACTTCATTTATAATGTTATTGTCGTATGCTACATTAATATTACCTTTGTTTGTTTCTCTTTGTCTAAAATGCATTATATTTGTTTTATTTAGGTTAATTTTTAAGTTATTGTTGTCAAGCCAAGATATAACTGAGGTCAAAGATTTAACAATATCGTTTTCATAAGAGTCAAGTGTTTTACATGCTACGGTGATAGTGCTATCATCTGCAAATAATGTCATAGGTTGAGATGTAGCATTAGGCAAGTCATTTATGTATGCTATGAATGAAAGTGGTCCCAGGACACTACCTTGTGGAACTCCGTACGCCACTTTGCGTTCATACGATCTATATATTTCTTCTGCTTTCGTGTTAAGATTGACTCGACTGATTTCCGTGATTTGTATTCTATCTGCTAGGTAAGACTCTATCAAATCTAAAACGTTACCACGTATTCCATACGCTTCTAATTTACTAGCTAAGATTCTGTGATCTACGTAATCGAACGCCTGCGTCATATCACAGAATATGGCGCACACCGGAGTGCTTTTATCCATACATATTAAGACGTTTTTAATGAAATCGTATATGGCCATATTAATACTTCTATTTTTTCTGAAACCCTTTTGTTCATTGCATAGAATATTATTTTTCTCTAAATAATCATTTAACTCATTATAAACATACTTCTCGAAAATTTTTGAAAATATCGATATTAGTGCAATGGGCCTATAGCATTCCATTTTCTCTCTATTGTCTTTTTTAAATAAAGGTTTAATAATGGTCGTTTTCAGAGAACTCGGAAATGTGCCTGTGGATATACACAAATTAATAATATAGCTTAGAGGGGTACATACATACTCACTTACTGATTTTATTATGAAAGTTGAGATTTCGTCATCACCAACACTTTTAGTGTTTTTAAGGTTTTGTATTATTTTGCTTATTTCTTGTGGCGTGCTTGGTGCCATGAACATAGAATCTTTGCTATGATTTATATTACCTGTCACTTTATATCCTGACTCAGGGACCGGTTTTATTTTATCTATGAAAAAATTATTAAATGCGTTGGCTATAGCTATCGGATCCGTTATATCTTCATTATCTTGTTCAATTTTTGTTATGGCTTCTTTAGGTAAATTTAATTTGGTACTATTTATGATTTGCCATGCAGTTTTTGACTTGTTATGAGATGAATTTATCTTAAAGTTATTTTGTGCCCGTTTAGTTAGAACAATGATCTTTCTAAGACGTTTTGAGTAATTAAGGAAGATACTTTTATTTGTTTTTGTAGGATTTAGTCTATATTTCCAAAGTAAATTTCTTTTGTTTTTGCTAAAAATTTTTATGCCACGTGATAACCACTTTATGGATTTATTAACTCTAATAATAACTGTTTTATATGGAAAGCACAAACTATAGTATAGTTTGAAGTTTGAAAAAAAGTAATCATTTGCAAGATTTGCGTCAGAAAAGCTGTATAGTTCTTGGAATAAAACTTTACTAAGACACATTTTAAATTTATTAATATTTTCAACAGAATAATCACGCTGCTTTTTCCTCCAGAATTTAAGTAGCGCGTTTTTATGGACTGGGAACTTCATTACTAAAGCACTGTGATCAGATAAATCTAATTCGTGCACTTCCGTATTACAAATCTTTTTACAGTTATATGCCATATTATCGATACATGTTTGGCTTGCAAAGCGAGTCGGTTGTTTCACCGCCAATTTAAAATTATGGTTTCCTAGAATTGATTCGAAGTCTGATGTCAAATTAGATGCTTTTAATATATTAATGTTAAAATCACCAGCAATGACAATTTGTTCATATTTTTTGTTACTCGTCATGCTCAATATTTTATCCAGTTTACATAAGAAAGTTTTTAAATTTGATGTTTTAGGTACTCTGTATAAACATATTATCAATAATTTATGTCTAATCAATTCTACGGCACAACACTCAAATACACTGGTCAGTGATTTTTTTTTAAATTCCGGAACCTCTCTCCATTCATGTCCATTCCTCACTAAGATACACGAACCACCTTTATTTGTACTGTCTCTGCAGAAAGATGCAGCTAGTGTATAATTAGGAACATAAACATGTTGCTCGAAACCAGCCATTATATTATGCTCCGTTATGCACAACACATCTGAAATAATACTCTTTTCTGCTAGTTGATCCAGGGCAATTACTAGTCTGTCTGTCTTGTTGATGAGACCCGCAATATTTTGATGTAGAATATGAAGGTAATTATTCACGAAAAAATGAGGATTTGTTTATATTATTATTGAGTGGTTCGATAACATCCTGATTATTATTATTTCCGTTGTTTTTTACTATTCCAGTGAAATAGTTTTTTAATGTCTTGAAATTTGTCTGCATACCAAGCTTGTTGATTGTACCAGAATTCCTAGAGAACATAGTATGATCGTATTTAAGTTTCCTGTTCGAGTCAAATATATATGCGTAGTTATGTGTTAATGCGTCGAGATATAAAAGATTGTTGAAGTTTTCTACTCGTTGATTATATAGTTCCGTCATTTGTCCGTACTTGTATGTAGGTAGACATATTACTATATTTGTATTATTGACTTTCTGTAAAGTCTCTCTAATCATAACGACCAAGTCAAAATAGTTGTTTGTCGTTTTAAAATCGTCTTCTCCTATTATTACTATGCAAACATCTTTCATTGTAAAATCTGCTACTTTTAACTCTATACCCGTGAAGAGTGAGTTTATATTTCCATGAGGCTGAAGATAGTGGCAGAAGTTTTTAACGCTGCCCCACGTGTCCTCCGCAATTGATAGTAACTTATTACGTTTATCACAGCTTAGAATACAAATTTTAGGTGTAAGTATTGACTTCAGTCCTGATGCCTTTTGTTTTGGGTCAGGTTTCGGTATTTCGTTACTTTTATCTCGTACTTTTGGTAATAGTTCTACGTTTTTTCCCGTAACTTCCTCTATGTCAGCGTTATGCGTCAAGTCAATATGTCCCTGTCGTTTGACAGACTTCTTTTTTGGTGTCACCTTTTTCTTAGCCGGGCTAGTAGAAATTTTCCTAAGCAATTCATTTTTATTTAGTAAATCTTCATTAATACGTTTGAGGTTCAGATTCTCCGTTGACAAACATTCTATCTCCTCATGTGCACTTTGTAATTGAATTTCAAGAGCCTCAATTTTATCCTTTAGATTTTTGTCTTCCAAACTTTCGTCTGAAATATCTGGCAAGCTATTTACAGATCTATCCGGAGTTTGTGATAGTATTTCGCTGTCCGTCTGATTCATCGAGTCAGACGTAGTACGCTTACGCCGAAAAGTAATATTTTCTAAGAAATTCATTTTAACTTAAAGTAACAGAGTACAGAGAAATGTTAGTATTGGCAGGAACATGTGAATGAAGTCTCACCGTTCTGTTTTATTTTTAACCCCCGACCCAAAAAGAGGGGTGTTATGTGTATCTGTGTATGTGTATCTGCGTATGTGTATCTGTGTATGTGTATCTGTGTATGTGTATCTGTGTATGTGTATCTGTTACTGTGAACGTCTGTCTGTGTCTTGTGTCTGTCTGTGGCATAACGTAGTTCTCAAACGGATGGATTAACTTTGATCTAAGTAGTTTTTAGGGTTCCGTACCTCAATAGGAAAAACGAAACCCTTATAGGATCACTTTGTTGTCCGTCTGTCCGTCTGTCCGTCTGTCCGGGTGTCAAGACCTTTATCTCGGGAACGCGTGAAGGTATCGAGTTGAAATTAAAACCATATACGCAGATCCATAGTATCTTGCTGCAGAAAGAAAAATAAAATTTCTCAGTTTTCGTAAAAAAAAGTTACAGCCGAATATGTCGTAAGAAACGCACATTTCGACACTCACAGAGGAATCAAAACCTATGGGGTACTTCCCGTTGACCTAGAACTCTGAAATTTGGCAAGAAGCATTGTGTTAGAGTACACATGTAGGAAAAAATCCGGATGTTTTTTTTAAATTTAATCACAAAAAAATAGTGTCTCTATGCAAGGAATGAGGGCTGCCTCAAACGTTCGCTCGCTCGGATCCGAGTGGGAGGCGCCGCTACTATAGCCCCTCTCGGATCCGAGTGGTGAGCAAGGAATATGTTAAATATTTTTACGATGTATATTTTTAAAAATATGAAATTTTAAATAAAATTATGATTTCCCCCTTTTTTTTTAGTTTGTACGGAACCCTCGGTGGGCGAGTCTGACTCGCACTTGTCCGGATTTATTTTGTTTGAATGGGGATTTCAGCGAGAGTATTCTTAGTGTTTCATCAAAATCGGGTCAGCTGTTCTTTTTCGTAGGTTTTAAGGTTTCTTAGCTTTTCTTTTCTTTAAACTTGTGTTATATCAAGTACTTAAGACACTTAAGAGATCACTTCTAGTTTCCTTCAAAATTCAGATCATAGGTAAAACCAAAATGTGTGCTTGATCAGTTTGACATGCACTTCAGCGCTCGAAAGACATTTTTTTTATTATTTAATGTTTTTAGCTCCACAGACACCGGGGTCCGTGACCTTTGTCAATTTTGCTAAATATTGCTAATATACATACATTGTTACGGGAAGACAAGATTTTTCTTTTTTTTAACTTACCTAACTAACGAATAACATTTGAAATGCGCAGACGTATTTTTCATAGAGTTACGAAATGAAAATGTGCCTTTACCCTATTGTTTGTAGGGCAATGGCGGACTTTACAAGCCTAAAAGTTGCTTCACACAACTCCCGTTCTAAGCCTATTACTTCTACGTACAAACCTTTTAAACATATCTTCAGATTCTCCTCGTCCCCAGTACATATTCGAATATCCATTGGCTTTCTTATAATGCCACATTGTCATAGCGGTTGCTCCACCGAACACAGTGTTGTGTTTCAAACTGAAAGGCCAAAATATGATGAGGGAAATGAGAAGAAGCTGTGTTGCATACAGAGGAGGGAAAATCCTTATCGGGTACACAGAGTACGAGTTTCTAACTCAGTTGATAATATGCCTGTCTTTTGAGCTGTAGGTTGTGGGTTCGATCCCCACACAGGACAAATATTTGTGTGATGAACATGGATGTTTGTTCTGTGTCCGGGTGTTTCAGGTATCATATGCATGTATTTACAAAAAAAAAGTATAACTATTGTATCATACATCTGGTTTCCATAGTACAAACTTTGTTTTGTTTGAGGCTAGAGAGTGATATGTATTAATGTCTGCCAATATTGGATTATTTATTATCTTTTCAGATTTGATATTCTAGAAACTCCAACGAAACGTTTAGTTCTACTTTTGTCATTACTTCTACTTTTGTCATGTCATGTCCATAGCTACTTACACATGCTGTTTCCCCACTACGCCAGCGCACATGTGCCTGGGCAGCACGGGGCAAGTGTACCGGATCCTATCATCAGCAGGCACCAGGTCTATGTCGTGGAATATCACGCACTGCCAGTCGTCGTTCTTCTGGATCTCGAGGAAGCCGGCATTGAAGAGACGACCTTTGTTTACTGGGTCCGTACCTGGTATGAAGTATATTTGTGTATTGTGAGGACTTTCGACGTAAGTTCTTTGTGCATATCTGTAGGATAAAGCACTCGATGGAGAAGGACCATTCAGTAAGCACCAAAGATGGAGGCTCTTTGGTGCTTACTGATTGGTTGATGGTCTTTGGTCTTCATTTTGCTTAATTTAGCTTGCCCTCTTTGTTGTTGCTGTTTTTGTGTGTTTTGGGTCAAATTAGTGATAAATTTTTACCCCCTTCCCGTTGACAGATTAATCTGATATTTGGTACAGAAATGAGGGACAACGGGAATAATCGCATGCCTGTAGCTTAGATGACAATACAATGAAATTTATTTAGTATCTTTCTAAATTCAATATGGCCGCCACCACGAAATAGCGGCTTTCATAACCCCACAGTATGGGTATCAAATGAAATGACTTTTAACTAGAAAAGCCATTTCATTTCCTAATCGAACCCAAAATCGTCCCTCTGGGCTTTGATTATCATTTTGATAAGTTGGTTCCGTAAAATCGCGCTGGGATTCACAAATTTTTTGAAACTGAATGGATTTCTGTGGTCTTTCAATGAAATTCATTGTCAGAGTCAGTGAGTAATCTATCGTGTTATACCAAGGTTACAAATCGGTGACGGGGAATCAATACAGTTTATATAAATATATCCGTAATTTATACAATTTTAGCTTACCATGCTGTTCTACTATAAATATCCGATATTCCAAGTGCTGGCGTACTAGAAATGGGTGCATGTAAAATAAAAATCCTTTTAAATTTTTCTTTCGGCTCCTGAAAATTAGGAGCATATTTCTATTCCATATTTTCGTTCCATATTTTTTTTAATTTAATGCATGCTCGACATAAATAAAGTCTGTACAGATTTTTATAATTACAAATTACAGCTATGAAAACTCTCGATCAAATCGCATTTTAAGGAAGAAAAAAAAACAAATCATGGTTTAGAACTAAACTACATATCTAAAGTTATGATATTGATATCATTTATTCACTTAAGAGCTTATCCACTAATATTATATTAGTAGAAAAACGAATTATGCATTGTCAGATTACAATAATAGTAGTTAAAAAAACTAATTATAGCACATTTTCGACATATATATACACAACACAAACTTATCTCTTATCTATATCTATCTTTTTACGTCGGGGTTTACTACCAACTGAGCTGCGAAGTCAGTCAAATCTACAGTATGTGTGTCGTTCAATTTTCTAAAGATCTGTATCCGCGTTCTTAGATATGTTGCATCAAAACCGGCTTAGGCGTTTTTTTGTTGTCAGGTGGTTTTCAGATTTTTTAACTTCTTGTATTAAAACATGTTCTATCACTAACGCATAGCGTCTCTCGTTTACAGGTCTTGCGCATCGACATCGACCGACTGACTACTGTAACAAAGTAGAGGTCAGAATTCGTATCCGTATTCATGGATATTGTTACCAATGAACTGTATTCGTATCCGTATATACGATATCCGTATCCGCAGATATATTTTTAACGATACGGCACATTTCTAAATGTTAGGTACCTACGTCTTGTATGTGAAGTTGAGTTGTTTCCTTACTTACCACCAATAAGGCACCAGTATAGCCACCTTATGTCTGGGTCGACAGTCTTTCGGAGTAAAATATCCTCCCCTCCTTATATTTAATTTGTCTGCAAATGCCCCGTCACTAGTGTTTGAAGATACAAAAAATATACTGTCATCATGGATGGTTTGTGTAAACCGCGAAATATGTAGAGAACCTGGAAAGTTAGAAAAAACAAAGAAAAATTATACTTAGTAGTGCTATGCGTAGCGAAAAAATTTCATGTTTGTGAGTACTGTTACTGTAAGTTAAACAATAATTACTAAATATTATTTAGTAATGACAAAACATACAAAAAACATATTTATTTACAGTCGAATTAAAAACCTCCTCCTCTTTGAAGTCGGTTAAAAATGTCGCTGAATAGATAAATCTGCCAAGTCCGTCGAAAGGCTGGCCGTTTAGACAAATTTTAGTCGTAATGAAGTTCATTTCTAGAACACAGAAAGCACGAGCGACATGGGCGTACCCAGCTTCTGATCTAGGGGGGGGGGGGGGCAAGTCAGTTTTTTTAGGTCAGATCGTCCGCGGCTGTTTTGTCATACACACTACACAAAAAGACCTACATGAAACATAGCAGGGAGGGGGGAGGGAGGGGGTGTAACAATTTTTGTTGGTTAGTAATAAAACACAGGTAATAAATAGCGCGAGCGAAGCGAGCGCGAAATTTTTTGTAATGTTTTATAGTAATATGCTTTATTTCTCGTATTAGTGAGCCCACAATACTTCTATATTAAATTAGAAAAATGTTAAACGCGAAAATTGATTAAAGGTTATTTAAATTAAATCTTGGAAGTAATTTGATTCATTGATCTTGTTAGCGCGTCCTAGATTTTTGTGGCCCAGATAAACCATACGAGTATCTGTGTTAAAAGAAAAATGAAATAACCGACTGGATAAGAACGACTTTTACGCTATAAAAAATTATAAATATAACCATTTCAATTTATTGATCGCAAATTTATTATTCCTGATTAAATTTAAGCTTATGACTTTATAGAAAATTACAAACATACCTACAAGATACGCGCTACTTTCTTGACAGGGGAAACAATTTTTGCTTAGTGATTGTTTTTTGTGAATTATTTGATTGTATTAGCAAGTTCACAACACTTTAATAATTAATACAAATAAACAAGTATACATATGAAAAGAAAAACTAAATACCCGACGCGCGACGTGTAACTTACAATTTTGTTACGCTTAATATGTTGTCGAGTCGTAGAACCGCTGTAAAAACTATAAATGCGCATTATTTAGAATAATTCTAGTTTAGGCTTTCCGTTTAGGCTTGTAGGCGATCTTATAAAAACATACCCACATACATACAAACATTTACTCGAATTAACTTAACTTTACCTTCTTATGCGGTTGGGAAAAAATAATAGGAAATAATCAGGCGCGAGCGAAGCGAGCGCGAATTTTCTCGAATCTTTTTATCAAATTTTAGGTATCCATATGCTGATTTGCTGTTAATGTTGTCACAGTACTGACATGGTTTAAAATACAAAGAATATTAAATAACTTTAAACAATCGGCGAAAATATTCGCTTAACGAACCAGCTGGTTGATTTGCCCTATATTGTTGGCGGCTTGATGTCCTTGGAAGACGCAGCTCTCAAGATTCGAAGCCTTAGCATAACATGTCAAATAAAATAAATGCTAGTCGCTCGCAACTCCCTACCGCCAAGAATACGAACGCTCAGCTAGATTCGGTAATCTTCGCCA
This sequence comes from Lycia hirtaria, assembly GCA_947563715.1. Taxonomy (NCBI): domain Eukaryota; kingdom Metazoa; phylum Arthropoda; class Insecta; order Lepidoptera; family Geometridae; genus Lycia; species Lycia hirtaria. Next base: position 4,451,922 of record OX387377.1, on the reverse strand, counting down.
TCGTCACCGCGGCGGTGGCTGGCGACTGTAGCGTTTGCTCACTGCGCGGTTTTTTTATGGCAATAATAATTGCACCGTGCATTTTACCAGTGTCTACTGCGCCGTTTATTTAAAAGCTAGCACATAAGGCCCCGTTTAAACTTTGATTAGTAATTAGGCGAGTTCATACATTTTCTGCGAGTTTCCAGGGGGGTACGCCCCTGGAACGCCCATGTTTATCGCTATTTCCGTTTCCTTATGGTTTATACTTTTTTTAGAACAATAGACTTTTTTTTTATTTGATGATTCGGTCAACGCTACGCGCTATCTCTCTCACGCATCACAGCCTCTTTAAACGTAGGTACTCGTATAAAATCATTGATGATTCAATGATATTAGATTAAACGGATATTAGAAAAGTGAGAGAGGAATTTGTTTATTTAAATAGGAGAAATATTTTTTTTTTATGTTTCAGCTTTCGGCTGTCACGTATTGGTGGCGTAATAACAAATATTGAACGTTCCCAGAGGTTCCCAGCATATTAATAGAATTATTATTAGCCGCCTCTCCAGCCCTCAAAGTTTTTGCAAAAAAACTGCTATAATGAAGAATTGAATTTAATGTTTCTCCTATCTAAATAAACAAATCGCTTCTCTCTTTTCTAATATCCCTCTCAATGATTTTCTAAGTCTAAGTGTTGTGATGCACGAGAGAGATAGCTGCGCGCTTTAATCTCCACCTTAAGAGTTATTTATTGACATGTCAAATACATTAAGGTAAACCATATTAATCAAGTATAAATACTTACATAATAGTCTTTAAGTTTAAGTAATGTAAATATTTAAGTTTTTATCACAATATAAACATTGTCTATTGTTTATATACTTAGTTATATTTAAAAGGCCGAACTCACCATTCTGGTGGTCATCCGCGGTGACTGTTACAGCGGTGCACAGAGGTAATCCATCCGAAGAAACAGCAAAAATCTTCTTTGGTACTATTTGATAAAAGTTAATTTGTGGTAAGTACCAGAAGCGACATTCTTCACTGTGTAAATCATTGCTATATTTATACCTACCGTATATCGTATATTTTGACTGGCCTAGCAGCTCAGTTGCTGGTATCTGTTTTCCTGCTAAGCTGTAAGTCGTGGGTTCGATCCCCACCCAGGACAAACATTTTGTGTGATGAGCATGGATGTTTGTTCTATGGCTGGGTGTTTCTAAATGTCTTAAATATTTATGTATTTACAAAAAAAAAGTATTTTACCAGCCATCTATTTTAGTACAAGCTTTGCTTAGTTTGGGCTAGATGTTTATTTATTTACAATTTATTTATTTACTCTAGCCTTGGAAATTCCGATATAGTAGTTCTCAGGAAACACAGAAGGCGACAAAGAATTACATTCCTAAGCAGTGAAACTTCTTGTCAGTTGTAATATTTTATTGAGTATAGGTAATTCCATTGGCAAGATGGATAAAAAATTGTCTACCTTACATGTAATTTGACATCTGTAATTTAATTACTCTGGACATTTTTTATTTTTGATAAATATTTTGGTTGTATTTTTTTTCCAATATTTTCGAACTAAGTCAACATTGCTTGAAGCAATAATTATTTTTATATTTTCGTTCATTTGACTTGTAACTTATTTTTTGTTACCAATAAAAATATGACTATGACTACTTGTAGAAAGAAATGCGTGCAATACAAAAGATTAAACTTGAGCTGACCCTAGACCCGTAATATTAGTTCAACTCACTTGGTATTTTGAATTGTTTTGGTGATTCATCCTCATCGTATTTCTTGTATATTGTTATAATTTCACCTGTAACTGAATTATCAAACAATAAATATTTACGTTTTATTTACCTGAACATAAAATAACATATAATCTGAATCTCGGAAACGGCTCCAACGATTTTAATGAAATATAGTTTGTAGGTAGATTAGGGGACGATAAATCGATCTTGCTAGGTTTCACTTTTGGTGAACCCCAGGGATTGCTCGTGTTTTCAGTCATAAAAAATCCGAGAGGAGCTCGGTCGCCTAGGTACTTATATATTATGTTACCAGCATATTTTTTTATATCTCCAAAGGCAACCAGTTAGTCAGTAAAGGAGGATGAAACACTAGACTAACAAAAAATATCACTTCAAAGTTTAATATTTTGCAAACGAAACCCTGGATTGAAAAATAGTAATGAATGTTTTTATGTACCTTAAATTATTTTTAATCTATTTGACTTTCTTGTAATATAATTATTATTAGTTTGACATAATATTTATTGTATTTTTTGTGACATGCTGATTTAATTGTTAACAATTTATTATGTAATTAGTGTAACTATGTTTTACCGTACTAATGAAGTAAAAAAAAAAAAATAGTTTTCACACACCCCCAATGTTTTTTGATTACCTATCTAACGATACCCTACAAGATAGGGTAGAGGAAAAAAAGAAATTCATCCCCAAAAAAATATTTATTTTTAATTTTATTCCACGACTTTTTCGGCGTGATTTATTTATTTAACACTTTATTGTACACAATTACAAGCTGTACAATAGAAGGACTAAATGTTGTACTACACATAAGTAGGTACCTAACTAAACTACTACACAAAAAGCGAATCGATTATCTCAGACCGAAAAGGTATTTTTAGGGTTCCTTGTTTACTATGGAACCCTATAAAATGTAACCACGATATACATATTACCTGAGTCAGTAGCAGTTTTTTGTTCGTTTACCACGGAGCACTCGTCAAACGGCTCTATGTTAGAGTCGGCATACCCTCCAAAGTAGAACAAGTAGTAGATTGTAGATAAAAGGAGTAGAACGAAGACAACTGGCTTCCAGCAGCCCTGGGATTGTTCCGTCTCCATACATTCTTGGAACGTCGATGGGTTACGAGACCGTTCTGAAAGTGGAATTAGAATTTCGTCGCTTAACATCTAGCGAGTTGGTGGAGAATCGTAGATCTATCTTGCATTTAAAAAAACCGGACAAGTGCGAGTCAGACTCGCCCACCGAGGGTTCCGTACAAACTAAATAAAAGGGGGAAATCATATTTTTTTTATATTTTCCTTCAGAAACCGAAAAATATTCAACACATTCCTTGCTCACCACTCGGATCCGAGTGGAGTGGCCCGTTCATTTTTTAGTAGTCGGTAAACCGCTGGCGCTTGAGGCGGTCAACGTTGCTTTGCGCGGCCACTCTGTACTTAATCAAAATTCGCCTAAAAAGTTTTGGTTCCCAGCTGAAGTGAAGGGTCTGCAGGGGGCGAAGAATATGTTAAAAACCTGTTTTAGCTTATGCTAATGAGGCTCTTTCATATGATACCCCACATGATACGGTTAATTCACTTTAAAATTTGGGCCCTCATTCCTTGCATAGAGACACTATTTTTTGTGATTAAATTAAAAATGTCCAGTTTACGGATTTTTTTCCTATATGTGTACTCTAACACATTGCTTCTTGCCAAATTTCAGAGTTCTAGATCAACGGGAAGTACCCCATAGGTTTTGATTCCTCTGTGAGTGTCGAAATGTGCGTTTTTACGACATATTCGGCTGTAACTTTTTTTTACGAAAACTGAGAAATTTTATTTTTCTTTCTGCAGCAAGATACTATAGATCTGCGTATATGGTTTTAATTTCAACTGGATACCTTCACGCGTTCCCGAGATAAAGGTCTTGACACCCGGACGGACGGGCAGACGGACAGACGGACAACAAAGTGATCCTATAAGGGTTCCGTTTTTTCCTATTGAGGTACGGAACCCTAAAAATAATGCACGCTTTACATATACTTCTCAGTAAATCCTTTCATATGATACGCATATCAATTGTGCAAAAAAAACTAATTCCTTTATTAGCACCCACCTGAGATAAGCTATCTTTGGGAGTTCTCAACTTCTCATTCCCTCTTCTCTTCTTCATTCTCAAAAAACTTATGTAATTAAATAAATATAATTGGCTAAGTACGTGTCATACTACGAGCATAGGGTCCCCTAGTTGCTTGTTACTTCACTATAAGCGGGAATGGAACAAGCCTACTTGTGTTTTATGTACATGTAGGTACTTACTGTGAAAATATTGATTGAGTTCATGATTTAAATGGAATGAATATTTGGCTCTCCATGCACATTTTTTACCCTCGACCCAAAAAGCCCTGATGTTGTAAGTTTAAGGTTTAATTCACGAATTGGCGGAGTAATCGGTGAACAAACATTAATAAAAAACATAATCGAATTGAGAACCTCCTTCTTTTTCAAAGTCGGTTAAAATATGTCTATAGCCGAACCGCTTAACTGAGTCTGTTCCTGGGGTATGGGAGCGGCACGGGAGGGGTTATATTACGGTACATCAAATAACGCGTGACGTCAGCGTTGACGTCACGCGTTATTAATGAGGTATGGGAGCGGCACGGGAGGGTTCACATATAACAGCAATGCTGACGTCACGCGTTATTTGATGTACCGTAATATAACCCCTCCCGTGCCGCTCCCATACCCCAGGAACAGACTCAGTTAAGCGGTTCGGCTATAGACATATTTTTAACCGACTTTGAAAAAGAAGGAGGTTCTCAATTCGATTATGTTTTTTTTATTTATCTAAGTAGATTTGAACTCGTGGTGAATATAAACGTATAATAAATAGTCGAACTCAGTTAAGCGGTTAAGAGTTCAAATCTACTTAGATAAATGTATACGTGATTAAGGTAATAAAAACTTACTTGATAATGAGCATTTCTTGTGAAAAAATCTGCCGAAAATCTTAGAAAATTGTCTCAAGAACATTGCTTCCAACACACCAGCGATTTCACGAATGACGCCCACAAACAAACATCCTCTGTGTGTGAAATACTAAGTTTAGTAAATATTTCGTCGCTTGCGCTTCAACGTATCGGAATTGGCTAGTTACGCACTTTAATAAATAAACAAACAACATTCATCATTATCATCCACAGCATTATCTATTCCACTGCTAGGTATAGGTATCTTTTAAAAAAAAGCAAAATACCCAACTGCATAAGCGTAATTTTTAATCGACTTCCAAAAAGATGGAAATTCGATTCGGTCTATATGTTTTTTTTGTATGTTACTCAGCCAATTGTGCATTGATTGTGATGATTCTTTTTGTATTTGGTAGATCATACTTGAAAGGTGGCGCCATATAAATTTTACATACTTTGTACTTTGTAACAAAATAACTGGTAAGATATCATCCCAGAGCCTGTAAAAAAGTGAACAGCAAGTCGCGTATGTATTATATTGCGTATTATGCCGGTTTTTTTAAACTATATATATTTTACTATGGAAATTAACGTGGTTTTCACACATTTTTAAATAAAAACTACGGGTCACTCACGTCTGTTTTGAGCCGAAATATCCGACTATAGTTTCAACCGCATTCGGCGGTCTTTTTCAAAGGAGCAGCACACACGTCACTCTCGGTCGGTGACAGTGGCAGTTGGCAGTGCAAGGCGCGTCACCGACCGAGAGTGACGTGTGTGCTGCTCCTTTGAAAAAGACCGCCGAATGCGGTTGAAACTATAGTCGGATATTTCGGCTCAAAACAGACGTGAGTGACCCGTAGTTTTTATTTAAAAATATATATTTTTTTTTTATCAGCCCTGTTTGTACAAACTGTTCCACTGCTGGGCGCGGGCCATCTTCTCATTATGAGAAGGGTAAGGCCATAGTCCACCACGCTGGCCAAGTGCGGGTTGGCAGACTTCACACATCTTCAAGGTCATTGAGAACTCTCAGACATGTAGGTTACCTCACGATGTTTTTCCTTTACCGTTTTGAAGTTGGCGGCAATCAACAATACGCACATACTCGTAACTCCGAAAAGACAGAGGTGCGTGCCGCGGGATTCGAACGCAGGACCTGCGGATCGCAAGTCAGACGGTCTCTAGACTAGGCTGCCGGAAACTTTGAATATATTCAAATAATATTCAATAGAATATATATTCAGTCTAGCCTATAATATATTATAATATAATATATTATGTATGGAAAAAAATACGAAGTATCTGGGCGACCAAGTTCGCTCGCATTTTTATCCCTGAAAATACAGACAAACCCGAATTCACTAAAAATTAAACGTAGCTAGATCGAGGCTAAATCTTTCTCCATATACACGTTTGCGAACACTGCAGCTTACAGCTCAGTATTATCCCATCTAAGGCTGTAGATACCATAAAAGCAATTAACATTAGCTCCAAGCATTTGCAGCAAAAGCGCAATTGCATTGTCTTATGAACTCGGAAGCTATCATTGTTCCTAGTCGATTGTTCTACGGAATTAATTCCGGACGTTCACCCAGTCCGGATTCGAACTTCTGCTCCGGAAATAAGGAATTTCGTGTTCTGAGGAGCTTTGAGAACTCCTCTCAATGAAGATATAGGTACTAACGGTAGGCGCACACATGTACTCGTACCAAGGTGCTAGCTCGTGAGATTTTAATGTTGGGTTTTGGTACTTTGGAAGACTGAATGCAAAGAATTTATATAAATCGTTGACTGAATAGAGTGTAGTATCGAATAGGATTTTGCTTTTAAGCCGACTTCAAAAAAGGAGGAGGTTCTCAATTCGACTGTATTTTTTAAAATGTTTGTTACGTCAGAACTTTCGACTGGGTGAACCGATTTTATATGATTATTTTTTATTTGAAAGCTGGTACTTCCCGTGTGGTCCCATTTCACTTTGGTCCAGTTCTGACAATGGCATCCATGAAAAGTCAGTTGCTTCATAATTATTTAGAGTTCCGTACAAAAGATACGGGAGCCTATTCGTAAATAGTGGACAGTACACTATACCCTCCATCTATTGAGCGTATCGAAAAATTCTTCAACTATGGAGTAAACGATAGTGATTTAACTCTTTGTCTATAGAAAATAAGTTTTACTTACTTATTTGATTATGATTAAAATAGGTGTCAGACGTCAGTGTTCATGTTCACGTATTGTGTCATGCTAAGTAAATAGGGCCACGAATTTTATGGTGTCATGCAAAGGAGTACAGAGAAGCCTAGATGTGCGAGTGTAACTCGTAATTGGCCGAATTTATTCACGTTAGATAAATCTACAAATTCTACAAATGTTCAGTCGCCTGATGTTTAGCTCGTCGATCTAGAAGATATTGACTCTATAGAGCCTTGAAAATTCCAAAATTGTTGTTTTCAGAAAACAAAGAGAGCAACAAATAATTCCTTTCCTGTGAAGTGAAGTATGCATCAAACTTGGAACAAATATCTCGATTAATTAGGTACTGATAACGAGTGCATTTAGGATCAACAGATTGATATATTTTTCTTATAAATCTAAAAAAAAATAAGGTGCAAAAATGATTTAATATTTTTATTTAAAAGCAAATGCTAATACATAATTTCATAAACTAATTAAAATAAACAACATGAAAAAAAAACAATATAATAGTGTTATATTTGCACTTTAAGAATCTCCTCAATGAAATTTAATGCTGTGAACTTTTTAACTTTATGTAGAATCTTGCAAATATTTTTGTCTTTCACAAATCTACAAATGTATATGTCCCCTTCATCTGTGTCTACCTCCAGTCTTTTCATCAGCTCTTCTACCTGCTCCACGTACAAAGTCTTTCGTTCTTCGGGTACAAGTATAAAATGCCAAGGTAAACATATCTTTAAAACATTCCAAATTACATTCTGACTAACAGAGTAAACTAAATCAGGATCTGGTTGTGGCTCGGGCGTCTGTTCTTCTTCCACTTGCTCTTTTCCTGGAGGTTTCTCCTCTGCTTCAACTTCTTCGCATGGTCTACAGATATACGTCATTTTCACGTCAGGATCTGATTGTGCCGTTTTAGATTTTCTCGCAATGGTGCTCTTTGTTACCTTTGATACGCGAGCGCTTTGAGATGTCTCCGATTTCTTTGATTTTCCAGTCAAGCCCTTACCTTTCTTACCCTTTTTTTCAGGAACAAGCTCTTCTGTGTACTCGAGTTCGATGACGGTTGTACCTTCACATGTGTCTACGACCTTAGCTATAATTTTGTCTAAGAATTCTTTAGTGCATTTATTAGCACATGCTAAACACTCATCTCTATATTGCATGTCTCTGATCAATTTACAAATTACTTGTTCACATTCCTCAAACACGTAACAAATTTTTTTACCGACTGCCATAGATAATGCTGTTACAAATCCTTCGATAGGGTTAATATTTTTACACATAGCTAATAGGAATGCAGGGTAATTCATTAGATCTTCTTGAACTTCAAATAACTCGAATAAGAAATTTTTGATCAAGCATTTTCTTAAATTGGCATATTTATCATCGAGATCAAAGTCTGAGTCAAACCAAAATTCTTGGTTGAGAAAGTCGTATCTTGAAATCAATTCTGTAGATTCAATGTCGCAACATCGGAAATTTTTGCGCAATTCTAAAAGTTCATCTACCGTGGGAAATCTAATATTTATACAGTAAATTAGAAAATCCCTCCAATCGACATAACATGTTTCACCGAAAACATAAAATACTAACCTAGGTATCTCTTCCGGATTAACCTTTGCCCATATTTCTGGAAACAGAGGGCCGTCGCAGTTCTCTTTGCCAAAAAATGTAAAAACCTGTACGATATAAATAAATGCTTGTTGTAAAGCAATACCAGTTGGTGCAATAATTTTAAATTGAGATCGCAACTTTGCCAATTGACTCAGTTTGAATTCACATTCAATCGTTCTTTCAGTAACTTCCCCTGTATCGACTGATGGTTCAGGTGGTGCGAATTGCAACAGGTTAGGATCGATTATAAATGTATCATGTTCTAAAACCAAAGTTTCTGGTATTCTTCTACCACCTTCTACAGCCATTTGAAGGTATTTGCAAAGGCGATCTACGGACGTTATCTCATTCATATAGTAAGAATTAATATCACGTTGTATATCCATAAAAGTTTTGTAAATATGATCATTAAACAATTTCATGTCTTGGTAACATTTATATTGTAAAGCAAGCATGCGCAAGCATGCTCTAAACATTTCTCCATTAATACCCATAGTCCACTCATCAATACATTTTAAAGCGTTTTCTTTGAAAATTTCTTCTGGCGCAATAGATTCCACTGAATCACTTTCCTCTTTCTTTTTAACAGGAATCACTAATTTAGATATTTCATTATGCTCTTTACTAATTATAGATCTATATGAGTCATTTGTATCTTTTATGGTTTTTAAAGCAAATTTCACGTTATTTTCAATCACCATGTTGAATGGATTGTTGCTGTAATTTATTTCGATATTCTTGAGTTGTAGCTCTTGAAAAGCGTTTTTCAACTGTTTGAAAACTTTATCTTCTCCACCTTTCTTACTCCCTGGAGTATCATCGGTTTCTCTATATATTTTCGTCAAGTCTTTCGAAGAAAGTCTATCAGTTGGTGGTAATCGTTTTATCATAGAGAAATAAAAATCATGAAGTGACTGGAACGTTAGAATAGATCTGAAAATAAATAATATATTTATCAACATTAATAAGAACCAGACAACTTTCAAACTTTGGTTATTATAATATTTTTTATTGGTTGTCAACTAATTAGGTGTGCCCGCATTTTAGCCCACGTAGTAATTAAGAACGGTAATGTTGATGGTAAAATATAGCCTATTTTTTTCTCAAGGTTCTTAACTTGTGTATTTAATACCTGTGCCAAATTTAATAACGATTGGTTCATTTGACCGTTCAGCTTGTTTTTCTACGACTACAAACATTTCGCAAATGTCGGTTAACGAGATTACGTATCTCGTTTCTCTCGGTTTATAGAGGTTTGATTTGAGATTGAAGGGTTTCAATGTATTGGCAGTCTTATCATTTAGATGTTAGCCAATTGTCCTCATGGATCGCTTGCGGCCACATTTCGCACTTTATGAAAAAGCTTGATATTTCATCCTATGTGATGTTTGGAAAAGAAACTTTGCAAAAAAGAAAGACAGTGCCATAACCCTTCGGTCTGCTTTCATCAATTTTCGATATAGTCACGAAATTATAATATACTAAACGTTACCTCATAAAATAAGTGATTTTGTAAAATCCTGAGAACTTTATAATAAAAATGTTGAATCGATTTTTTTACCCGACTGCGTAAGAAGGAGGGTTATGTTTTTCGAGTGTATGTATGTATATTTCTTTGTCACACCCTAGAGCCTAAACGGATTGACCGATTTTGATGTGAGTGGTGTCAATAGATTCGTCTTAGTTGTGAGAGTGACACTGGGTACATCAAAATTAATAAAATCATAAGTTAGGCTGCAAAACCTCTTTTCTGACGTTGGGTATTTTGTTTTTCTTTTAACATTGATACTTATTTTATTTTTATAATTTCTGAGCGGCATAAGTTTGTGTAAAAAACAGAATTTTGGAGGCTTGTCCTGGGTTTGGCCCATATAGTTTAAAATATTGTCTTCGATAGACAATATATCTATTACAACAGCAAATTTTAATAAAGGTTTATTATTACTATAGAAAGACGTACGAGAAGACCAGTCCTTTAAGAACAGCCAATCCGTTTTACTTTTAATACTAGAGTATTGAAAGTAAAGCAGATTGACTGTTCTTAAAGAACTGGTCTTCTTATTCCTTCATAGTGTAATAAATGAATTTCCGGCTTTATCCGAGATTTCTGATATCAAAAAATTATCGTTAACCAACTATTATTTTAGGTCGGTGCTAGGCCCGAAACGGTCACTTACAAAGTTCTAAACATATACTACCGACCTCAAATAAATAGTGCACTTAGGTAGACTCCCAATTTTGATTTAATTTTTAGGTATTACGTATCAGTTATTTCTCCCTTTCAATTAAATTAATTGTTTAGAAAGTATACTTTTTTTCTAAATAACTTTTTTAATTATATTTCCGGGGCATCGGATAAGGGAGAGGTATGGTGACCCTCGCTTCGGCTCCTACTTATTCGTACTTACTCGGTATAATAAATTTTATTCAAGTTAATGTAAATAAATTATAATTAAGTAATGTTCTCATGTTATGCCTATATGTTAAAGTTTTCTGTGCCAACTACATCTGTAACTTTAATACAGACTGAAGCAAAGACTAGGAAAAAAATAGGTAAACAAAATTAATTACAGACTAACCGATTTAGTTCTGTTTGCATGCACGAAATGTACGTATTGACCATTGTAGTAAGCTCTTCCATTGCCCAATTTTCACAAATTAGAGATTGTCTTTGTTGCTCCGCAAACAATTTCCTGTCGTCACATATGCGATATAACATCGTTTGTAAATCTTTAACACGACAGTGCCATTCATTCTTGCTTACATTTATATCGCGCCAATCGTTTTCGAAGTCATTATAATCTCTTTGAAATTGACTCACTAAATCCTGCTTTATGGAGGGCATAGTGATTATTTGCTCCATCTTGTCTTTAATAAATCTTGCATACGGTACCAAAGAATTCATTTGCAACCTTTTTGCAAAAAACAACTGTTTAATGTCTTCTATATAAACTTTTTCGATAATTTCCCAACAAGACGCTAATGCGATGCCAATTATTTCTGGAATAGGAATCTCTCCATAATCCCAATCTTCTTCGCCTGCTAATATAATAATTTCAGAACTCATAGCATGCAAATCTTCGCCTTCAATCTCATTTAACACGGGAATCATCTCATCCATAACATCTTCTTTAGACTTTTCTGGCGCTTTCACCACTTCTAGTTCATTATTCATTATCATTTTACTATTTTGAATTTTAGATCCATGAGGACCTATTTTATCTTTAGATTTGCCATTGTATACTTCGGGTTTAATGATTTTTGATTTTATTCTTTTAGTATCAGCAGAAGGAAATTCCAGCTGACTCAAAACTTGTTCGCCAAAAAGTTCATTACAAGATTTCAAAGGCATTAAATAGTCTCCAATTATATATTTACAGAGTTGTGCCAAAAATTCTTTATCTATAGTTTCGTAATACATACTGTAGTTTATACCGAGAATAGCATAGAATCGATCGATCAGTTCTGAATTATCTTCTGTCAAATCCCAAATGACGAATTCTTGAAGAATATCTTCAGTTTCTTTCATATGTATATAACAAGTAAAATAACTCTCAAATGGTTTTTCGATTCTCTTTTTGTGTGGATCATTTACAAGTTTTGAAACCCTTATTTCTTTATATTGATCTTTTTCTTTTTTTCGGTGCTTAGCAATAGTTTCTTCTAGATAGATATCGTCTTTATCTTCAAGTACTGTTTCATCTGGAGGTGCACGGCCTGAAAAAGTTTCCTCTAGTATTTGAGCTTCTCTGTACGAGTTCGGGTAGTTTATGATAACAAATCCGCGGATATCATGTTGATCTTTAATAAGTTCTACTAACATAGCTGCTACAAGGTGATCAGTTAATGAATCTCCAGAGCTAAGAGATTCATATGCATATTTTCCTAAATCAGCTGCTTGTGACAATACCATTTCTTCCTCTGGGATAGTTTTAGGTGTCTGAGTTTGTTTAGTATTAGGTGGTATAGTTCCTAACATTGCAGCAGCACTGACATCGTTACCTTTAGTTGGACTGGAATCATCTTCAGCTTTTATCAGTTTTATCAATTCTTTATCTGGTTCTTCCTGAGCCGCATTTATAAATTTATCAAACGATAACTCTATATCAGCGCAACCAACCATTTCGGATTTAAATTTTCTTAAACATAAATTTATTGCACATTCTAAACGTGCTACAAATATTTTGCGTATATTCAATAAAAACTGCATGGGAATTGTTACTGATCTATCTGGTAGACCACGAAGTAATACTTTTGCGGGAAATGGAGGAAGATTAGCAGGTTCTCTGGGTGGTGGATATGGATATTTTATTTCAAGTAACGAATAAACTACATGTCCCAAAACACGAGTACCCAAATACTCATATTTTCTTTCATCGGATTCGGGGTCGTAATTTGGGATTAACAAATCTAAAGTCCAAGGATATGAATAGTTGTGATACTCTCTAAATTCACTATCATTTAACGCTTCTTGGCGATCCAATTCTAATCGAACTATCTCTTCTTCCTGGGGTATAGGTTGTTCTTCTGCGCCAGGCTCTTTTAAAATATCTTCCATTGGATCAAGAATATCAAATATGGGTTGTTGCTTAAAATAAAGGGTTTTCCACTCATGGATGAAATGATCGGGAATATCATCATCGATAAGTTTTTTGAAATATGCATATTTTGTAGCGTAGTCAACAATGGATAACATTGTCTCATAACATATTTCATAATAATGTTTCCTTTTTCTTTTAATTTTTTCTGCATGTAGTTTCTTATGAAGCGTATCTTGTCTTTTTCTTTCAAAATCTATTTCAGCAACTTCTGAATGAATTTGCTCTTTAACACTATCCAAGAATTGATTGAACTGTTGTGTTCTTTCCTCGTTAAATTCCTTTTCCCCTTCAATCCTATTGCGCACTAGATTACGTGCTTGTTGTTTCGTCTCCATTATTTGAGTACACATTTGTTTTTCAAATTGAGAAAGCTTCATAACTTTTTTAGCAAGTCCCATATCAAAACTCATTTCTTCTTCAGCAATTGAAAGATCCCACAACGAGCCACTCAGAACGTTCTTCGCTTGTTTTTGGAACTCCTCAGTATCTGATTGTAAATGCATCTTTGTATACAAGTTATCCATATAGTTAGTAGCCCATTCAGAATCACTGAATGACCTGGATCGTTCTATAGCATTTTGTTCTTTACTGAGTAATTCGTCATAAGTAAAATTTTCAAACTTGCAAGGGAATCGCTTAGAAAACGCATCCATGTCTTTTTTTTCCTTAGTGGTAACAATTTCACGACCTTTAGTTGGTACAAATTGCATTGGTATCTCAGAATCTTTAATTTTTGCTAACATTTTAGAATACTTGTGACGAATATAATCGTATGTGTCTTGTACTTGTTTAGTCTTTTTCTTTTGCCAATCTATGTAATGTTTCTCATTCAATAACGGTTTTGATAATTCGTCTACAGTTGATTCGCGCTCGTCTGGTACTTTGGCTACTTTGAATCTATTTTTTACTTTGTCCACTAGTTCTGAAACCATTTGCCTCTCACGTTTTATGAAGTCGGTACGATCTTTTCTATCCAACTGAAGAAAAATCTGGTAAAACAAGCGGAGTAAACTAGAGCCTCTGCCTTCCATAATATTTTCAAGTTCCGCACCAGGAAGGTGCACGTCTATTTCTTTCAGCCATTCCGATATATACTCCCAGTTATTCTTTATTTCTTCGCGTGCATTGCTAGATCTTATTAAAAAGCTTTTCTCATCATTAATTACATGATAACTGTGAAGTACACCGGCAATAATGTAACCGTCCTTCATCATTTCTCCAAACTCTTCCGCGTTCCAATTTATCGGTCTTTGTAATCTCTCTGTCAACCATTCTTTTAATATTTCAGCCATGATGCTCGGATAAACATAGAACGTATTCTAACACAGTCGATAAATTATTTTAAAATACGTAGTGTAGATTTGTTTGGTTTTGGTAAAGTTATAAAACAATCTTAACCTATGTTCTAAACAAATAAAATTAATACTCTCTGGTTTTAAAACAATTAATGTACCGCAAACATCTCTTATTTGTAATTGGTATTTGATGGAAAATGTCAATGTTTTATTTTTACTGGAAACCAAAGACAAATTAAAATAAACTGCTCAAAATATTATGTAGTTCTGCATATAGGTAATAAACTAAGTAAAGGCGAATTATTACGAGAACACTCCAAGCCAAATAATAATAAAATTGTCACAGTAATATATTTTAGGATTTACGCTAACGGTACCTAGTAGGTACTTAAATATGTCTAAAACTGCCTACAGATATATTGTCTGGTAGTAAGTACCGCATGTGTCCCAAACCTAAACGTATATTATAAATGTATACAATAAAATAAGCATAGAACATATCGAATTAGATGGTCTTTAGGGAGATTCCACTTTGGAATTATGACAAGATAAAAGTAATTTAAAACTGAAAAGGGAGAAATAACCGACCTCAAAAAATAGTTGGTGTACGTACCTACCTACTTAGGTAGACGCCCAGTTTTGATTTTTTCGTGTTATTTCTCCCTTTACAGTTAGGTAATTAGATTGTTTTGAAGTCGGTAAAATTTTTTGAAGTGAAAACTTCTCTACAGGCGTTGTGCATTTTTGGGATGGGTAAAAAATGTTAAACTCGCGTCAGGTGTCACGTGATCTGATTCGTAAGACGAAAATTCGTAAGACGGACGGTTTATTTTAGTCGGAAACCTATTCTAACATTCTGCATTTAAAGTTCATTATTGTATGTACAAGTTTGTCCTTCTTAAAAGATGTTGAGTTTTACATACAACCCCTACTCATCGCCGTACACAAAACATTAGCGTGTTTTAAGACTATATAGCGCCATCGAGTACGTTGTTCTAGAACTAACTTATGGTTGCCTGGAAGAGATCGCTTTTAGCGATAAGGCCGCCTGTTGTTGCACTCGTCTATTTAAGTACTTTGTTATTACTTTTAAGGTGTGTACAATAAAGAGTTTATCTATTATATGAAGTGTTGTTTTACTTCTTTAGGGTTTCTCCAGATGGGAAAATAGCGCTTTGATGGTTTTGCTTTCTTGCTCTATAGTTTTCACTTCTGCCGGCGCTCCCGGAGTGCAACCCGTTGTTTTTTTTATTACTTTCATTTATTCATTTTGAATAGTATTTACTCGTTTTGCTTGAAACTAAAAATTGTATTCACAAAACTTCACTGGGTAAGTTCGTTTAGTTTTCAAACACACTTCACTACTATTGTAACGCCTAATTTTTGTGTTATAAAGTATGCCAGATCTTTTTACATAGTATGAACGATAAACCTACCGAATTTCGTACATATCTGCCCAGTAGTGTGTATAGCGTCATTGAAACACTCATATTTAAAAAAATTTAAAAGTCCGCTTCTTGAAAACTACTGGACCGATTTTGATCACTTACAGTGATTCTTAAGTTGACAGATACTTTATTCAGTAATAAAATATTTTTTGCAATACGACTTCTAGTTTCTGCGCAATACGTGGACAAACATACATACATTTATGAAATTTGGCACACATGTTTAGAAGCAGATATAGACTAACATATCTAAAAACTGTGCAGTTCTAACAATATTACATACATACAGGTCGAATTGATAACCTCATTTTTTTGAAGTCTGTTAAAAATACCTAAAAAAAAAACGTAGATTCAACCGATTAAACGTTAGCTGCGCCCGCGGTTTCAAACGCGTATCATCGAGTATCAGTAACAACTTTACTATTTAAAATCGATTATCGAGAAGCGACGAAAGTAAACTCGTTGTAGTTATGAAATACCGTGGTGATGATGATGACTTATGAAATAGAACATGGGACTGATTCTGTTCACGACAAGGGCACCGTGCTACCTCAAGGTTATTACACTCGCTGCTTTACTTTTGACTAAATGACAGCATAATATAAATAAAATAGGGAGTCGGCTATAAATTAGATATATCAGAAAGACAATTTATTATTAAAGAATCGGTCAAGCTGTTTGGGTTATAGAAGTAATATAAAAAAAAACCTTTGACTTCTGAAATCTGTGTTAAAAACATACATATTATCCGCATTTTATAAAAACACAATGTTACCTTTGGCTAGGGGTGATGGGTGTATATAAGGGCGGGCCGGGTGTTCCTGGGCCTATTTGAATTGTGGTAATATTGAGTATTGAATAATAAAATATTATATTTAAAAAAAATAGATGAACAATGACAAGAAGCGTCTTTATTAATTTAGAGATTGTAGGGAATTAACACTTAGTATCCAGTTGCCGTATAAGTCTTACAAACAATGAAATTGTCTGTCATAATCTGTAATGCATGTCATGTCATTCGTTTCGATTATTATGACTTTTTTGTGGTGTTTATTTTCACTGTTTTCAGCGTATTTTATTACTTTATAATTCAGAATGAAATGCAATGAATTTGAAAATAGTGTATGTTACGTCTGCTGAATAATTTGAATGAGAAATACATAACGCCGGCGACCACGATAATCAGGTAATTGCGTTGTTTACAGAAACCTCACCACATGAACTTGGATAATTTGGATAAATCTTTGCACGATCTGGGGATGCTCAGTGCAATAACGGAGGCACGACGTGATTATTTGCGTGAATCTAAAACTAATTTAGGCGTGATGCGTTACAATACTCGGTACGTGTCGAACGTCACAGTTGGATACTGCATGAAAAGATCGACGCATAAAAACAGGCTTTGTCCGTATGTATTGCCGATCCGGCACCGAACTAAGAGTGAAAACTCTGACACGATGGCTAGTGACGTGACCGAGAGCGCTTGCGACTTCAAAAGCAGTTTTTTGGAGCCTTCTACGAGTGGATACAGTCGTGATAGCACCACCAAACGATGTCAGTCACTCGAAAATCTTAACCTCAACTTATCAGTAGACCCTCCTGCTGGGACGGAGATATCTCCTGAAATGGATCGAGTGTCTACACAGATCCAGAAATTACAAGTTGATGAATGACACAACCACCCACCAAACTCGTCTTATAGTGTATTGGGCCTTGTGTTATTATGCTCCGAGTATGAGTGATGTGAGGCCACTAGATGTAGTATTGAAGTGATCTAATGGATGTTGAATACATATTTTTCAGTATAGGTGTAATGTTAGTGTGGACAAATTATAGTTGCTGAATGTCAATGTTCCTAGTACTGCGGTGTAATTGATTTTGTATGTATTTGTCACTATGATTTGTTTTAAGAAAATCTCAATGCAGCTGAAATATTGATGCAAATTGCTCAATTGTGTTTGGGATTCGGTACAGAATTTGGAATGCATGGATTGTTATGTACCTTATTTAAATTAATCGGTTTGTGAAGATATAGTTCAATTCATGAAGACTTGCCTTCCTACTATCAAACTTTCAAATATTTACTACCAAAATGTGAAGATTGCACTCTATTAGTTTGAATCGCAGAGAAGGAAAAGTGAAATTCAGATCTAGTTAACCCTGAATGCCAACAGAAATTGTAATTGTGTCATTTGAAGTTACTTTTTAAATTCTCAAGAAGCTAGAACAAAGGCATTTTTTTACACAAAGTTATACTGAAATTAAAATCTTAACTTTAACATAAGTTAAAGTTGACATTGACTGTCAACTTTAACTGTCATGCGCAAGCCTATGTTTGAATAAAATTTGATTCATTACTTTACTAAAATAATAATAATAATAAGTACTAAAATAATCCATATTTCCAACCTGTAATTTCCAATTTAAACCTGTATCACAGTTTGCTATCTCAGCAGATTTTTTAATATAAAAAAATAGATTTCTTCATCAACTCTCTTCTTGTTGCTGTGACAAGATGGGACATGTTTATTTAGAATTTTAAATGATGCTAGGATTAAAAGACACTTCAGAAACTAAAAACATTGTTAGGAATAAAGGGAAAATCTTCATGGGTTGATCTGTTTGTTGTAAATTATAATATAAAGTGAGAGTTGTTTTATTATAGTTACTTAAAACACACCCAAGTGTTAAAAATAAGTTCATTTTTGTATAGTCTAAGTCACAGATGCTTTAGTATGATCATATTGTTATTACATAATATTTTCAAACAACAAAGACAGTAATTATGCAAGCCATAATTGCTAGGGCTTTGCTTAGTAGCACAGAACAAGCTCATTAGAGCTTAGAGCCAATCCTGTTAATTGTTCACTAAAAGGCAAGCATTTTATGAGCGCAGTAATAAAAAAACATGATTTTTAGTCCTGTTAATTTGATTTCAGTTTTAGTGAACATAAAACGTCTGAATTAGCCTTTTTCCAAACTACAAGAATATAGAAATATAAAAATTAACAACAAAATATTGCTGAGCTTTCAGAAATTGCTGTGTTCAAGATATACTTTTTGTTACTTAGTAGTGATTTTAAAGGATTTCTGTATTGAAAGAGAGATTAAAATGGCATTAAAGCATTTTTTCAAATGTATGTTACATTTGAAAAAATACTCATAGCCATGTTTGAAGGTGCAGACTAAATGATAAGCAAAACAGTGATGCGGAATCTTACAACCACTCTTGTGTAATTACCAACTGAAATTGATTTTAATTTTTCCTTCAGTATTTCTGTGCTATTTTATTGTTACTTAACACATCAGTCAAGCCACATAAGTTGGCCAGCGTGGCAGACTATGGCCTAACCCTTCTCACAATGAGAAGATGGCCCGTTCCCAGCAGTGGGATAGTTTGTACAAACAGGGCTGATAAAAAAAAAACATCAGTCAAATCAAAACACTTCTTATTCATTTTAATCACTGTATGTTACTATGTTTTCTTGAGATGGCTGAACCCATCTGAAGCCTTTAAGGTTTATTTTTTCAATAAAATGTTACTTTAAGTTTTTTTGGATATAAAACCTTGTATATTGTGATGAAAGACTATGTAGATCTCAATTCTTAATTGAATACACACTTTAAAACAATACTTTGTTATAAAACGTTTTATTTCCTCATATGCTTTTGTGACTTAGAAAGTAGTTACTTATGTTTGTTAATATAATTATTATATTGTTATTTTGTTCTTATAATAATTTAACAAATATTGAAATAAATATTGCTTTGGAAAATTCTGTTTCACTTTCATTACTTTATGAACTAGCTAGCTAACAAAGTAGGGATTATTGATTTAATGTAGTGAATAAACAGAATAACGATAATAGGTGAATATAATAAAACATTTCTATAATGAATTCAATGTTCTCTGATGTACTATCCAGAGGGTTTTAGACATATGCACAATACATCCCAAGTGGGATATCAGTGCAGGTCTTATTGTCCCCAACTCAACAGGTTTAGATATATGGAAATGTTCCTCTTTATTTTTATGTGATACCAATGTTGTATGTGAACTGTATAGAATCAACATATGTGCTTCAACAGCAACTGTGTTAAAACTAGTGTAAAAACAAATATGTATTAAATGTCTCATTGTGTAAAAATGGTGACCTAATCACTAACAGGATTCTCATCTGATTCACCTAAACAGCTCACATTTTAGTATGTTCAACCTTACTTAACCTGTCTAATTAGGTATGTAAATGAGCATGTAGCATGCATGTGGTGATAAATATTAAGGTTACAGTTAGTTTCCAAAGTCATCCTCCTTTCATATGTCTATGTAGTTTGTTTTTTAAATTGGTAAATAATGAAGATTATTAAAAATCCAAATGCATCTATATGACATTCAAATGATAAACCACCTTGGTTGACCTCGAAGAGGTGAGCCTCTTAATTAGATATCTACGCTCTTAATACTTTCATCATCCAACTATTTATACCAATAAATGGGGACTGGTAACCAAACCATAACCTGTAACTCTTGCAAGTAACTAGGACCTTGTTTGTAGATCTATTGTGACGCCAAGTGTGAATTTGTAGGCTTCACTGTCACTATTATCATAAAATATAGCATACTAGCTGCGCCCCACCGTGTTACTCGGGTAGTGATGAAAAGCGGTGATGATGATGATAAAATATAGCCTATGACCTTCTCCAGGTCCTAAAGAGTCTGTGCCAAATCTTCATGGCTGAACCAATAGCCATTTAATCGTGAAGAGGTAACAAACAAACAGATACAAGACTAATCGAATATCTCATTCGACTAAAACTAACCACTTCATCCTACAAATAGTAATGATATAAAAACATACAAATATGAAAAAATTACCTTCTTTAAGTAGTCGGTAGGGTAAAAATTACTCACTGTTTATATATAAAAATTAGCAAAAATCTGTAACAAGGAGCTAGGAAAAGAAAAAAGTCCACAGTTAAGTAACAATAGTTTACTTTAACTTAGAAAAGGATTTCGAGGATAATTCCACTGATAAATAATTAGCATTTTGACTTTGAGTTATTCATTATGGAGTAAAATCACTTATTTACAATTGAGTTTTATAAATTAAAGCGCTTTGACTTTCAGTTGTTTCATTTTGGGCGTCTTGCGTTTCTGCTGACGTTTTTGCTCTTTCAGCTCCCAACGGCGTTGCTTCTCTGGGTCATCTTCCTGCAATTATAAACACTTATTATATATTAAGTTAGCACTGATTTATGACAAGCTAGACTGCAATTAAGAATAACGTTACATGTACATACGACCTGCCGCCTCGACCGGACATTTACATATCAGAGAGGATGTAGTATGTAGCATGATGGCCGATGGGGCCGAGTGGAGATCACTCACCGGCAAGCGCAGCATTGAAAGACCGGCCATGAGATGGACAGATGACCTTATACAAGTGGCGGGAGGACACTGGATTTCCGTGGGCACGTTGTTTCCATGGTCTTTTGGAAACCGATGTTTTCAAATTTATATTTAGGGTATAAAGTATTAATGGAACTTGCTGCAACATCTTTTATAAAACAAATATAGCTAAAATAAGATTTGTGACAACATAAGACACTGAAGAAAATTGTTATTTAAATGAAAGTATTGGTGTTTTGAAAAACACTTGACACAATTTCATAACGATATCATAAATGCGAAGTTTGTTACCAAACGGCTGAATCGATCGTTATTGAATTACAAAGGTAACCGTGGATCTAGTGATGAACATAAGCTAATCATCACCGTTTTTAACTCGACGCAAAAACGACGGGTTGTTATAATTTTGACGTGTTTGTCTATGGCATCGTAGCTCACGAACGGATGAACCGATTTTGATCTTTTTTTTGTTTGAAAGGTGAATAAGTCGGGAGTGTTCTTAACTATGTTTCATCAAAATCAGTTCAGCCGTTTTTTGAGTTTTCTAAACTTATACTTGTTCATAACAACCCGGGTGAAACCGCGGGCCGCAGATAGTTTACAAATCGGAGATCATTCTAGAGAATCTATGTTGTTTAGGTATTTTCCTATCATCATATCAAATAATCAAGCATATCAAGGTGCAATTTTAATGTCATCTGGAGGTTACACTTACCTTTTATAGCTATGCAAAGTTAGCTCGCGCTCATTTGTATCTTGCTTTTTCTACAATTAAAAGAGTGACACAAAAGTTGAAATAGACTTAAAAATATCACAATTCAAAGTAGATTCATTTGAACTTTTGTCTCACACTATTAATTACAGAAAGAGCGAGATAACAAATATCTGTATTAAAAGAAAAACAAAATACCGCAGAAAAACAGTTTGAAGTCTAACTTACGATTTCGTTACGCTTG
Source organism: Lycia hirtaria (assembly GCA_947563715.1). Taxonomy (NCBI): domain Eukaryota; kingdom Metazoa; phylum Arthropoda; class Insecta; order Lepidoptera; family Geometridae; genus Lycia; species Lycia hirtaria. The sequence continues at coordinate 4,429,682 of OX387377.1, read as the reverse complement.
ATACTATGTTGTGTAGTTTTTTTTTTGTGAGAAAGTAAGCGTAAAATCGCAGTAAAAAATTATAAATGCGCATTCTTTAGAATAATTCTGATAAAATTACTTCTTTATTACGAAAAAATTAATTGGAAGTTACGAAAAGCGCATTTATTTATTTTTGCGAGAGATGTATTATTGTTATTACAAAAAAATATTGCCTATGACACTCAAGGTGTGAAGACATCTAACCACACCTCGGACATCTAAATCGTTCAAGCCATTTAGGCTGTAGGCAATTATATAGATACATACATACATACACTTGAAAACCTAACCTCTTTCTTACGCAGTCGGTAAAAACGGGCGCGAGCCAACTTTGCATCGCTACAATAGTTGAGCGTAACCCTGCTGCTCCATACAAACGGATTTATTTTTACAGACTAATACACAGTAGCAGCTGTCTTACTCATAAACGCATGTTAAAATCTTTTTCACTGAATAAGGACTTGTCACTTTCTATCAGATGAATGAATGAATGAATGATATTTATTGTCAAAAAGTCACACTCACAAAATTTTATAAATAGGTATAAAATAATATGATTGTTTCTGAATGGACTCGTCAAATACATTTTGTTTATCTTTAAATCAATACTGTACAAAATGGGAACGGGATGGGAACTGTCACGCGCAAAAACGGAACAAAACACTAACTATAATGCGGGTCAAAGTTTATAACACGGTTTATGTGTAACGTGAGGTGATAGGTGATGCGAGAGAAGTACGGTTGTGCAACTGACCGCCAGGATGCGTTCCTTCTCCTGCTTACGTTTCTCCTCTCTGCGCGCGGCGGCCTGCTCCTGTCGCGCTGCGTGTGCGCCGCGCAGCCACGCCTCGGCCACCTTCTGACGACGCTTCTCGCACTTCGACAGAGCCTGACCAACAATAATTTGTGAATGAATTATAAAATAATTGACAGACCTCATGGCCCAGTGGTAGTACGAGTGCCTTCTGAGCTGTAGGTCGTGTGTTCCATCCCCACCCAGGGCAAACATTTGCGTGACGAGCATGGATGTTTGTTCTGTGTCTGGGTGTTTCTATGTATCTTATGTATGTATTTACAAAACAAAGAAAGTATATATATGTGTATTCTATCAACCATTTAGTTTCCATAGTACAATCTTTGGTTAGTTTGCGCTAGATGGTGTTGTATGAAATATCCACCATTATTTGTTTATTTAATTCCGGCAAAGTACGAGTTAAATTCGCACACTGAGGCTTCCTTACTCCTATGCATGGCACAATACATTACCATGAACACTGACACCAGAGATAATTATTCAGAATATTTGTAAGTTTACATATTTTGTACAGTAGGAATAGCTTGAAATGCTAGGCGTTAACATACAACAAAATTACAGAAAGATAACATTAAATACTTAGGGCTAGGTTTATAATTGGCGGCCGCCAATCTATCTACTTAGTTAAAAAAACTGAAACAAGCGACTCCAAAATGCACAATTTTGTTTGAAAAATCAAACTACTGAACCGATTTTGGTGTAATTTCTACGTGATTTGCCCGTAGTATACAGTAAGTGGTATGATTACCTCCTGGATGTGGATGTGTGGGTAAGTACAAAGGGCCTAATGGCTGGAAGTGCTTCCGAAGATCGGACCCCTAATATGGTAAGATGGTTACCTCCTGAATGTGAATGGGTAAGTAATTTCTATGTGATTTGGCACAGTATGTGATATAATTACCTCCTGGAAGTGAATATGTGAGTAAAGATTGGGGTAAGAACAAAGGGTCCAATGGCTGGAAGTGGTTCTGAAGATCGGACCCCTAATAAGACAAGATGGTTACCTCCTAGATGTGAATGTGTAAGTAAAAGTTGGGGTGAGTTCAAAGGGCCCAATGGCTCGAAATGCTTCCGATGATCGGACCCTTAATAAGACAAGATGGTCACCTCTTTGGAGAGCCGCATCCGCTTCATCTTGTCGAGCAGGTGGAAGACGAGTAGCAGCAGCGGGCGCACCTCCTCTCCCCCACCCTCCGGACCCAGGGACAGGCTCACGAGCATCACCTTCTCAGTCTCGGGGGGCTTCGTTACCGCCGTCTCCCTGGAACGAACACGGTTATACGCTTGTTGGTCAACTTCTTATTGTAGCAATTAGTTCTTATTGAATAAAAAAGTAAAAAAATAAAAATAGCCTTAAATAATACGCAATTAGTTTATTTGGATGACATATTTTTCAGTTATTTTGTTATAAAAACCAAAGTATGGAACCGATTTTGATAAAATTTTTATGTTACCACCTATGTCCATGTCTTCGAGTAATAGATAGATAGATAAACTCTTTATTGTACACTATTAAACAAAAAAAAAACTAAACAGAGAAACTTACAAAACTAGTGTGACAACCGACGGCCGCCAATCGGGGAACATATAAAAAATAATTTCAAAAAATATTCCGACGAATTGAGAACCTCCTCCTTTTTGGAAGTCGGTTACAAAATGCAGAATAAAATACGTAGGACTCACTCCATCTGCTTGACGCCGCAGTACCGGTCCGATATGTGTATATACTGCACGTGCTGGTGGTACTGGTCGAGCGCCGCGCACGCGCGCGAGTCCAGGATGCCACTCGTCGCCTCCGCGCACTCCGACAGCACCGAGAGCGCCGCCGGCAGACCGTGCTTGTCACCGGGACGCTTCTCCGGGCAGAATACGCTCTGACGACACATTTGTCACAATTAACATCACTTCGGATACATTTTGAAGTTCGCTTCAGATATATTTTGAAATTAACTTCGGATATATTTGAAGTTCACTTCGGAAATTCGTTTCGGTTATATTTTCAAGTTCGCTTCGGATATATTTTAAGGTTCGCTTCGGTTAATTTAGAAATTCACTTCGGATATATTTTAAAACTTGTTTCGGATGTATTTTGAGCCTCGCTTCAAATATATTTTGAAGTTCTCTTGGGAAATATTTTGTAGTTCGTTTCGAATATATTTTAAAGTTTTCTTTGGATATATTTTAAAGCTGGTGTCGGTTATTTTGATTTACGATTCAAGTACATTTCTCTTCGGAACTATAATAATATAACGAGTTACAGATGTCCATAGGCGATAGCCATCACTTACCATTAGGCGAACCGTTTACTTGTTTGTATATTTTATAAACATAAAGTAATAAAATAGACCGTAATGTATCGTACCAAGTCCTGCATTTCCTTGGCGAGCCTGGTGGCGTGTTTCCGTTGCGCGACGCAGAGTATGAAGGGGTCGCCGTCGTCCTTGCCGAGTTCGACGCGGATCTGCAGCGTGTCTGTACTGGGACGAACTGTGCCCATTACCACGTGCACTAGGTCTTGACGCTGGAATTATACGTTACATTTTAGTAAATGTATGCCCCAAGGTTCCACGCGCGAGGGGCTTCATGCCAATAGGGGTAATATTTTGTATTAAGGGGATAATATTGACATAATGTCTGTTATATTTTAAATACAATTATTAACATGTTAATTTGAGTATTTTAGTAAATTTCAAATATTAATAAAACAAAGCAACCTACGTTTAAATGTATGGGATCATGATGAATGGTAAGAATCTTTTTGGGACAAATTTTCTAAATGAATATCAAGCTTATTATTATAGCCCTAAGCACCATCACTACACTATCCCTTCCACTCTACTTCCACTATAAACGATCTGATCTGTACGGAGCACGCTCCTCTGCGGATACGGACACGTCCGCGCCCGCTTCACCTGTCACACGTCCGGACGTACCTTGATGAGCTTGAGTGTGAGCAGCATGCCCTCGCAACAGACCCGGCCGCTGCACCACATGGTGAACACGTGCTCCGCCTCACGCCGCCACCCGCGCTCCTCCGACGACACGGATACGTCCGCGCCCACTTCACCTGTCACACGTTAGAGCATAGTCAATTCATAGGTCAAGTAAATTTATACAGAAGTCTCGAAGAAATAAAACCTGCGGGAATAAATTAATTCTAAAAAGACAGTTGAAGGTCAAGATGGACAAGAGTGAACAGATAACCGAAGTTGATGATAGTTCAGCAGCTCTGCTTGGTATATTCATACCAGAAAGTCAAAATTCACAACTTTGCTAGAGAGCCTAAATTCACAAAAGACTGGTTAGAAGCGGCTTGAATCTAGCATTTTCCTGCCATTTGTATAAGGTCTTCTGTAGGTCCGACACTGAGTACAAAACTAGTAAAATAAGCGTTATTATATCATTTTGTAATGTAATATTACCCCAGAGGTGGGCGATGTTCCCCGTGACACAGGTTTCTAAACTACTGCGGGTAGCATCGTGCCCTTACTGTTATTGTAACCCTTTATTTTAGTTCCAAATAAAGAATATTTCATTATTGTTATTTTAAAATTTTCAATATTAGTAAACAACATCACAGACAACGCATAGGCTGCGTTTCCACTAAAGCAGAACAGAAAGAAACGAAGAAGAAAGCCGATCACAATGCTCGAAATTTTTCGCGCGGAGATTTCGTGCGTTCTAATTGGTCAATTAATTAAAAGGACCGCCAATCTCCGCTTCTTCCGCTCCGCTGCAGCAGAAACGCAACCTAAAAATCACACACAGAACTCACCAACTAACGTGAAGTTGTCATCCAACAAAGGTTTATGTAGCTTCAGGAAGTTGGCAGCGATGGATGTGTTCTTTGCGCGTCCGACCGCGTACGCGAGCGCATACGTCGCGAGCAGGCAACACAGGATGCCTTCCAGCCAGTACGCGTCCCATCGCGGACGCACCATTATAGGAACCTGAATGATGGCATCTTTTATTTATTATGCTGATTCGTAGTAATGGCAATTATCAATAATTTATGTTTGATAAAATAATAAATAATATAATGTTTGATTTTTTACTCAACTGCGTAAAAAGGAGAGTTATGTTTTCGTGTGTATGTATGTTTGTATTTATGTATATGGGTATGTATATATGATTCTATATGATCACCTACAACCTAAACGAATTGACCGATTTTAATGTATGAGGTGTCGTTAGATTCGTCTTCACTCCCTAATTATTATTAGTTTATATTTTTTTGGAATAATATTTAATACTTGGCAAAGACAAAAAAATGCGTTTTTCGTAAACTCTAACGAAGTTTTTCTTAGTAAACAAATGATTTTACTAGAAATATTCTAGTGAATGTAAATTTATAATCTTTTACAGCAATTTAACGCATCGAAATTGTAAGTTAGACTGCTAAAACTAGTTTACTGCAGAAGGATATTTTGTTTTTATACCACTACTGGGTATAGCTTTCTCTTACCTTATCATCTTCCTCGGTCCCATGCCAATCAAGTCCAAGTTCAACCCATCTTGTAAGTTATTGTCCTAGCATATATGCTCTAATATTATGTGATTATTCATTTACCACCATTTTACAAAATTTACTACACATTAATGTTATTTTACAAAAAATAATTTAATCATTTATTTTATTTTAATTTATTATATAATTTATTTAACTTTCTTTACTACTTTATGCAATGTGTAATTGGTGTCTACCATTCATTGTAATTAAAAAAATAACTATATGAAAATGTTACAATTTTGTTGTTACCTTAGAAATAGTAATCTTTGGTTGTTCATTAGAGCGAGGTGGGCTGTCTTGGAACCCTTCAAACTCCTCTGGATCTTGGAAGTGTTCAAATTCATCATTATCTTCATCATCCTAGAAAACAAAAACTGTTACAATACTTAATTCAGTAAATCAAATACATACATTATCACAACCAATTATATTCATCGCAAAATGAATATAAATCATTGTGAGGCAAAAAAAATTATTTAAATTTTCATTACATCTTCATTCAAGTGACAGGAAGATGTTAGATACAAGCCAATTCATCAGGTCTTTTTGGAAATTTAAGGGAGATGCCTATATCCAGCAGTGGACTTCTTGTGCCTGAGATATTAATGATGATGTTAATCATCATTTTCTTACATTTTCATAGTAATCTTTACAATATCATCAACCCAACGAGCTTGTGGGTACCCAATACTTCGTGTACCAGAATTTAGCCACCCATATATTAACACTTTAGTCCTCCTGCCATCACTCAACCTGTTAACATGTGCTAGCCAGCTACATTTGGGTACAGAAGACATCAATAGCATTACATACAGAATGGACACTCTCAGCCTCCCACCAATCTCGGGTTCATCACCTTTCGCCCTGTGCTCGCGTTTTCGTTTGCCACAGTTTAAGGAGCTTGACAGGTTGTTAGTTGAAATAAAAATTGCGGTCTCCAAGCGTTCAAATTCCAATTTACATCAAGAGACAGTGGCAATCAGACAACAACCATAACTTCATACATGTGTGTGATTCTTCATCTTCATACAAGAGTGTCCAATATGTGATTTAGGTTAAATTTTAGATTATACATTAAGTATAGCAATAGCTAAAATTCAATATTTTAATGCATATTTTTTTATCCACATTTAGAAGTAAATTACTTTTAAATTAGCAGGGCTTGTCTGATATAAAAATAAATGTTGCATGAAAAAACAGACAAAACAGTTTTATTTTACTAAAATATTAAAAAAGCTTTGATGTTTTTATGAAAAAAAGATAATGACTGATTTTTCATTTGGATGATCAGGCGATGAATCAGAAAATTAACATTGTAGGATACCATGTCCTGTCCATGGTAGAAATTTGATGCTTTTAATCATGTACAATCATGCAACGAAATTCCTCTACTATTGGTGTGTTTTAACATCAATCCATCCACACAATCTCAAAACAAACATTCATTTGCATACATAGTTATGCAAATGCTCAACTGACCTCTATGAGAATGTCATCTTCGGTTTCAACATTGGCTTCAAACTGCTCTTTGTATGGAGGAGGCTTCGCTTTTACTGGAGGAGGTGCTTCTTCACTGAATGCTGGAATACAAAGGTTCTTTGGGTAGGGGTTAAAGTCTACCATATAACTGATCAAACTTCAACAAGGGATATCCTTTTGCATTTAGATAAAATACGAAACCGAATAAGCTTTAGTAACTATGATTTTCCTCTAGGGTTCCACTTAAGAATGGACTCTATGTGCGCAAGTATCACTCTCGCGCATCACATTTTTAAACACATAAAATCAATGGCTCTGGTTTCTAAATGTTTATGAGCCAACAAAAATATTTAAAAAGATGTGTTACCATCTACAGGTGTGTCATCTTCAGCATCAAACTGTTCAAACTCAGCAAAATCATCATCCTCCAATGTAGTATCTTCATACCCTCGTACAGATAATATGGTGCAGAGCAACAGTGCTATTGATAGCACAAGGCGCATTTTGTTACTGCAAAAAAATTGAATTAAAGGTTAAAATTGTTACATGATGAAACTAGGAAAACAAATAGGTTTCATATAAAGACAAGGTTTTATGATGTTTTAAAAAACAATCATATCACACGAGCAAGGTTAATTCTAAAGTAAATATAAGGTTTCGCGAGGATTAAGTTACGTAGACTTGTAAAAATGACCCAGATCTAGTTCGAATGAGGGGGTGACTACAATCGTTCTATAACATAATGTGATGAAAGTTATACAGACTGAATAAAAGCGTTGTGTTAAACGTTTCATTTATTATATTCCTTAGGACACTATTCAAGGTTTTCTAAATATAATTTATAAAAAATAGATTGCAGTTGAAAGACTGACTAAGCATTTCATACGATTTATCAAACTAAGACATGTTTAAAATGAATTACAGCACTCGTAAGATACCTTTAATTATTTAGAGTCCGTAATGTTTAATTACACCACTTCATTCACTTACAAAATAAATTAAATTAATGAAAATCCAACATAACCACCTATTTTCCGGGATTGATAAAATCAATACGTTTTCGTAAACAAGTGATTCAATAGTTTGATAATTTAATTTTTTACTTTAGTGTGATTGGTTGAAAATATACAATATTTAAAACTGACAAATCACACATCGAGCACTCATTAAAAAAAACTTGTCTATTATTTGACATATCTCTAAAAGAAAACAAACTGAATTTGGCACGTCATCACATGATATATATTTTTTTTAACCTATTCATAGCCATGGATAACCGTCCATTAGCCGATCACATGACATTAGTACGTTGTCTTGCCATATTAAATGAGTTTCTTATATACGGCTTTAGAGCAACTGAATAATATTGAAGGGTCACCAATGATGGGTGATGCCAGAGAGGAGCCACCGCTGTATGATGATACGGCGGGGGCCCAATGGTCTCTGGTTCCTTCTTTTATGAGCCAGCCGTGGCACGCGGGATGGTGGAGAACCCGCCTCCTTAGGCGGCCGGTTCCAAGGAATAAAACACCATGTCCCAACTAATTATGTATTTAGAAGACACGAACACAATAACAATGTGAAACACAAGATAAATGAGAGCACGCGGGAGGAGACCGAGACGAGTAAGATAACCGACACTCTTCGGTCGTTCGATCGCGTGTCTCTTGTACCGCAAGAGAATTTACTCCGCGTGTGTGTCGCGTGCCATGGGATTGCTGACTGTGTTTTGGGTGCGTATCCCGACGCGGGCTAAGTACGCCCGCCTCACTCGCCCTCCCGCGCTCTCGTGTGTGTGCGTGGTGACGTATGTCGCCACACCACCCACCCACGGAGAAAAATACACCCCAGAAAAAAAATAATATAACAAAATGCTTATAAAACTAACACTAAACATCTACAGGCGTCTTAAAGTGAACTCGACGACCTGAGCGAGTTGTGTACTGAGGAGGAGCGGGAGGAGCAGGAACTGGTTGTGGGCTAGGTGCTGGTGATGAAGGTGGATGGTGAAGTGGAGCTGGAAGAGGTGCCTCTTCAATATAAGCTGGCTTCACCCTATCCAAACTAACCTGTACGTTCCTGTTACCCACGGTAATGCAGATGTTTTTATTGTCCCTGCTGATAACTGGGTGAGGTCCAGTATAGGGTGGCGTTAGAGACGTTCTTACAGAGTCATCCCGGAGAAACACATGGGTGCAAGTGGATAGATCCTTGAAAACGAATGGCCGACGTTGAGTATGCTGAGATCCCGAGACTGGTTTGAGATCGGTCATGTGGTTTCTCAGTTGTGACGTAAAATCGTGTACATCTACTAACGTATGGCTACTCGTTGCTGGATTAATGAATTCTCCGGGCAGTCTGAGAGGTTCACCATATACGAGTTCAGCGACTGATGTTCGTAGATCCTCTTTTAAAGCTGCACGTATGCCCAGAAGTACCAGAGGTAAAGCAGCGCACCATGTACCTCCGTGGCACATGAGTGCTGCCTTTAGTTGGCGGTGTAACCTCTCCACCATACCATTGGCACATGGGTGATAACTGGTAGTGCGTGTGCGTTGAATTGAGCACTGCTTTAAGAGAGCTTGGAACAGTGAGGACTCAAACTGTCGGCCTTGGTCAGTTGTTATGACTGAAGGTACACCAAAGCGAGCAATCCAACCGGTTGTAAATGTTTCGGCCACTTCCTCTGCCGTAATGCTGACCATGGGCCAAACCTCAGGCCATCGGGTGTATCGGTCTACGGCGGTTAAACAATATCGGAAGCCTTTACTTTGGGGCAACGGGCCAATAATGTCAATGTGCACGTGGCGGAAGCGGTTGGTTGGCGCAGTAAAACTTCCTAAAGGTGTTACAGTGTGTCGCGACACCTTGCTGCGTTGACATGATAGGCATTCGCGAGCCCATTTGCGGCAATCCTTGTTAATAGAGGGCCAAACAAAACGTTCAGCCACCAATCGTGCAGAGGCCTGCGCGCCAGGATGGCTGAGGTTGTGTAATTTATTAAAAAAATTACGTCGGAAAGAAGGCGTTACGAATGGTCTAGGTTTCCCTGTCGACATATCGCAGATTATCTTCGTGTTTGTGCCCGGGATGTAAACGTCTTGTAGTTGGAGCGATGAGTGCGTTTTGGCGTGTTGAAGCTCGTCATCTGTAGCTTGTTCGTCGGCCAACGCTGCGAAATTTTCCTCTAAGGAGATTGCTTCAATCCTTGACATGGCGTCAGCGACCACATTGTCCTCTCCCTTCACATGAACAACATCAGTTGTGAATTGGGAAATAAAGGACAGCTGGTTGAGCTGAACAGGAGGAAGCTTTTCGCGTCGTTGCGTGAAAGCGTAAATGAGTGGCTTGTGATCTGTATAGATTGTGACATGTTGGACTTCGAGTAGGTGGCGAAAGTGTTGAACACTTTCGTATACACCGAGAAGTTCGCGATAGTACGCGGGCCACTGAGCTTGTTTGTCTGTCAGCTTTTTGCTGAAAAAGGCCAAGGGCTGCCACTGGTTGTCAACTTTTTGTTGAAGGCAAGATCCCACGTGAATTGAAGAAGCGTCCGTGAATAAACCCAGAGCAGCATCGCTAACTGGATGGGCAAGGAGAGTAGCACTGGCAAGGCTATCCTTGCATTTCTGGAATGCAGCTTCAAGTTCGGGTGTCCAGGGCACTGGCTTCGCACCTTTGAGGTTAGAAGAAGCTAGGATATTAATAAGCGGAGCTTGCAAATCGGCTGCGTGAGGGAGGAAACGGCGATAAAAGTTTATCATGCCAAGGAACCTGCGGAGGCCTTGCACAGTTTTTGGCAAGGGGTAATTCTGCAGAGCTTCTATTCTCTCTGTAGGTGGACGCGTACCGTCTTTGCTGATCCGATAGCCGAGAAAAGTTACCTCTTCGGCGCCAAATACGCACTTAGATGCGTTGACTACGACCCCGTAATTGGCCAGGCGCTGGAACAGGATTTCCAGGTGTTCCAGGTGTTGCTCCCTGCTGTGAGAGAAAACTAAAACGTCATCAATATACGGGTAGCAGAAGTCGAGTCCTCTTACAACTTCATCCATGAAACGCTGGAAAGTTTGTCCTGCGTTTCGGAGACCGAAAGTCATGAAAGGGAATTCGTACAGTCCAAATGGAGTGGTGATTGCTGTTTTGCAAATATCAGCCTCCTGGACAGGAATTTGTTGGTAGGCCTTCACCAGGTCGATGATGCTGAAGACGGAATTTCCAGCAATGTTGTGTGAAAAATCCGCAATGTGTCTTACGGGGTACCGATCTGGAACGGTCCTGGCATTCAGGGCCCGGTAATCTCCACACGGTCGCCAGCCTTGTTCTCCTTTCTTTGCCATGTGAAGTGGAGAGGCCCAAGGGCTTTTAGAAGGTCTGGCAGCACCACAGTTGACCATGTCGTCAAACTCTTTCTTGGCCGCGGTTAGCTTCTGCGGACCAAGGCGGCGTGGACGGCAGGAAACTGGCGGACCATCGGTGGTAACGATGTGGTGAACCGTGCTGTGTTTCACTTGCCGTGGAAGACCTGGAGGTCGAGTCAAGTCTGGGAAGTCCAGAAGAAGCTTCGTGTAAGGTGAGGAGTCATCGACAGAAACTGCCTTGACACTCATTTGGTTGACCTTTGCGATTGAAGCAGGAGTTGATAAAGTCGTATTCCCGTCAATCAGGCGTTTGTGGCGCAGGTCTGGCAGCAAGTTGTAGTGGCTGAGAAAATCCGAGCCTATTATAGGAGCCTCTACGTCAGCGATAGTGAAATTCCACTGAAAATCGCGACGTAGACCTAAGTTGAGGCGAAGGGAAATACTGCCGTACGTTTTTATAACACTGCCATTTGCTGCAGCCAGTTGGTATCCTGTTGACGACTGTGCGTGACTTTTGGCTAACCTATGAGGATAGCAACAAAGGTCGCTGCCAGTGTCAATGAGGAATCTGCGTGCAGTCGCCTTATCTGTAACAAATAAGCGGCGGCTGGAAATATCGCAGTCAGTCGCCGCGTCTACTGACTGCTGCTTGCATTTCCCTGGTTGTGGTCCTTCCAGCTGCAGGGGCTGATACATTTAACAGCCTTGTTTCTGTAAGTGCGGTGATACCAGCACAGCGTGGAACGCGACGACGAACGGGAATTAGACCTTGACCCTTTGTTCTCTGAACGAGAACGTGGTCGCGAACGAGAGTCGGTGCTGAAGGCTTCAACCATTTTAGTCAGCTGCTCAACTCGAAGAGAAAGTTGAGTCAGGTCTGAGGGCTGGCCGGAAGACTGGTTAGCAACAGTGTGGACCATAGGTGTTGCTACTTCGATAATTTTATCGGCAATCTCCGCAGACTTTTCAAGAGGCAAGTCTTCCTGTGCGGCTAAAATGGCCTGGACGTTCCCCGGCAAACGGCGCATCCAAAGTTGACGGATGATGTCATCGTTGTTAAACTCGGTACCTGCTAAGGAACGGAGACGACGCAGGAATTGCGATGGCTTTTGGTCACCGATATCCTCTTCCCCGAGAAGCCGCCGTATTCTATCTTCACTGGAAGCAGAAAGGCGTTTAATCAGCTCTGATTTCAGAAACTGGTAGCGGTCGGTTTCCGGTGGGTGTTCAATGATATCAGCCACTTCGCCGGCTATCCTTGAATCAAGCATAGACACGACGTGGCTGTATTTGGTCCGGTCCTGTTTGATACCAGCTATATCAAATTGTGCCTCAACTTGACCAAACCAAACGGTGGGCTTATCAGCCCAGAAGGCAGGCAGTTTTACAGTCACTGCCATTGCCTGTCTATTTTGAGTGTCAAGAAGCACTTGAAGCTGGTCCTGCAGCAGTTGAATTTGTTCCTCGGCAGTTGACATTGTCACGTAGGAAACAAAGATACTACAGGAATGTGAGACCAGAAATAAGTATAATCAGCTGATCACTAGCGCTAGATTAAAATATCGGAAGTACCGGAAGTTAATAAAAATGGAAACCGAAAGTACGCAATTCACTCAGGGCCGAGTTGGTAATCGGTTAGCGATTACTATAAAACAATTCCTAAAGTTATACACAAAAAACAATACACAAAACAGTAAAAAAACACAATGAGGCAATAAAAAACACAAAATACAATAAAAACACAGGTAAAGTTGAACAGTAGAAAACACAATCGAAATATCTCTGCCGAAAAACAGCGTAATATAATAATGTAAAAAAAAGTATTTCAAAAAAATCTACCTTTTATGAAATGTACTAAAGAAGTCTACCCTTTGATAACAATTGTTTATATTAAAGAGTAACTTAAATGTTTACATTATAAATTGGTCACTGTAACTAAACCCGAATGAAGTTAAAAGAAGTGCAATGTTTATGTTTTTGCTTCACTTAAGTGTTTATGTTATGGCTTCGAAGTTAGAAGTGCCTTTGTACTGTCTTTGTTCTTTATATTATTAACACAAAGGTGAATGGTATAAAGTTCGCTCACCGGATTGAAGTCATAAGTAGGTACTCCCTGACAACACGGGGCCAGTGGGGGCACAATCCAGCTTTTGTTCTCGATGTTATTACGTGACGTCACGGTGACCAGGCAAACGTAGCGGCGGTGGCAGGGCGCAGCGGTATAAACGAAACCGTGCTGCGTGAGCGCCGCGAATGATGATGCCGTCGTCGGTACCCTGACGATGAGTGATGGGCAGCGGGTCGACGAGCGATGCTTAAGACCGGGCGGCCAGTGGTAGCAGTGACGAGTTACATAGCGGGACAGTCCCGCGAGCTATGCGGTGTCGTCGTACTAAGTGGCCGGTGGCGGTGGCGGGTTGCGCGTCCGCAAGTCCCGCGAGCGTAGTAAAGGCACGAGCGCTGAGCGTTTTTAGAACATGTAGCATGTATCACGGCGCAACGGAGGTGGAGTCTTGACTCACTCGGCGTCGCGTCGTGTAGATCGGGGTCACCAATGAAGGGTCACCAATGATGGGTGATGCCAGAGAGGAGCCACCGCTGTATGATGATACGGCGGGGGCCCAATGGTCTCTGGTTCCTTCTTTTATGAGCCAGCCGTGGCACGCGGGATGGTGGAGAACCCGCCTCCTTAGGCGGCCGGTTCCAAGGAATAAAACACCATGTCCCAACTAATTATGTATTTAGAAGACACGAACACAATAACAATGTGAAACACAAGATAAATGAGAGCACGCGGGAGGAGACCGAGACGAGTAAGATAACCGACACTCTTCGGTCGTTCGATCGCGTGTCTCTTGTACCGCAAGAGAATTTACTCCGCGTGTGTGTCGCGTGCCATGGGATTGCTGACTGTGTTTTGGGTGCGTATCCCGACGCGGGCTAAGTACGCCCGCCTCACTCGCCCTCCCGCGCTCTCGTGTGTGTGCGTGGTGACGTATGTCGCCACAATATGTACAACTTTTTCCCCCGTTTTTTAGGGTTCTGTACCCAAAGGGTAAAACGGGACACTATAACTGAGACTTCGCTGTCTGTCCGTCCGTCTGTCCGTCCGTCCGTCTGTCTGTCACCAGGCTGTATCTCAAGTACTGTGATTGTTAAAGAGTTGACATTTTCACAGATGATGTATTTCTGTTACCGCTTTAACAACAAATACTAAAAGCAAAGCTATACAGAATAAAATAAATATTTAAGGGGACTCCCATACAGCAAACGTGTTTTTTTTGCTCGATATTGATAACGGCAATAGGCAATACTTGAAATATTCACAGAATATTATTCACTTTAAGATAAATAATTAAATTAAAATAGAATTAATATTTAAGGGGGGTTCCCATACAACAGACATGATTTTTTGCCGTTTTTATAGATAATGTACGGAACCCTTTGTGCGCGAGTCCGACTCGCACTTGGCCGGATTTTTTTTTCAATTAAATATACTTCTTAAAAATTATAAGTAAAACAGCCTACCATCCATCGCAACCATAGACTTCTATAGATAGTCCAAGTGTATGCACCTAGCGTATCAAAACGAGCGTGTCAAGTACGATAAAAAATCGCAGTCGACGACCAAGATTTATTTAATTTCAGGTGATTTAAACTTCCGATTTGATATTTTGTCAACTAGTTACTAGTGTACAAGCGCGCGGATGCATTGGGTTGAATAGATTTCGCGCGGATGGAACATTTCATCTCTCATCACAAAATCGTTAATGTGACGTCACAGTCGGTACCAAAAATGTAGCACGCAAGATTTTCATATTTATATGAAAATCTTGCGTGCTTCATTTATGAAGTCGCATGCTCCATCCATTATGTCTAGTCTAGTCATTGAATAGGGATATAGGTGAAAGCTAAATTTGTTTATTTAGACAGGAGAAATATTTAAAAACAAGTTTTTCTTCGATATCTTTATATTTTTTATTTTTTGTATTTATTTTATCTTTTAAATTGGCTGAAAAATAAGAAAATATATGTTTTTTTTTTTTCTTATTCCGTCGCCAGTATAAATGATATCTAATTAAAACTCTTAAAATGTTTTTCTTCTTCTTTTATCAGCCCTGTTTATACAAACTGTCCCACTGCTGGGCACGGGCCATCTTCTCATTGTGAGAAGGGTAAAATCCGTGAGTACAAAAGTACTTTCGTGAAGTTTAGTCTCGATCTCCTAACCCGCTATACTCACACTCAAGAACCATGTCTGATGCGCAATCTTCTCTCGTTCTGACATTATACTCGTACATACCTTATTAGGTATAAATTTTAGGTAGAGAGTATTAATTTTCTTTGGGTAGTAATTTACAAAGTGATTACATAAAATAAAGCCATTATTGTTAGCTCGAGATCTAGGTACTTCAGTGACGAGAACTAATCACAGAAACAAAAGGTGTTTTTGACTGGAATAACACATAATAAAATTATACCTACTGCTATAGATATAGAAAAACTTATTTCCAATTCCTCAAGCTAGTTATTTATAAAACAGCTGGCAGAACTGGTAGTCGCTGGCTTTGATGCCGATGGGACCGAAAAGTTCTCGAATGGAAAAGACCAATGACCGTCAAAGACCAACTAAAAAGCGGGTAGACGACCTCATACATGTAGGAGGAAGACGCTCGCTGGATGCATGCAGGTCTTTTCAGAAATTCTTAGGAGAGACAGTATTATGTCCTACTTAGTGGAATTTTTGTGGCTGAGATGTTAACGATGATGAAACTAACTTGCACCAGTTTATTGCGACGACTTTATTGCGTCGTAGCAGCAGTCACCATTTGATTAATATTTTGCAGAGTGGGTCTTCTATAACCTTTAGTTCTGTACTATTAACTATACTATGCTTACAAGGCTCTTTTTCTCCTTAAAACAAATATGATATATTTCCGTAGGTTTTATTGCTAAAATGCTAATGACCATGGATGATTTATTTTCTACATTACAGTCATTCACAGTTACTCGTACGGTGAGTTAATTAACAACCAACAAGTTATAAATGACAACCGTTATCTCGATTGCCAAGCTGCTGGCTATATTCAGAGCAATAAAATAAAAGACAGACGAGTACTGACTCAGGCAACATTCATCTCCTGATTACGAGGTCAACTACCCGCAAAACCGCTTACAGAACGCAAGATGCTGTGGGCAATCTACTCTTCTTTTAAACCCTCAATCCAAAACGAGGGTGTCATAAATTTGACATGTATATCTGTGAATTTGTAAAATAATTATGATAATCTATGAAACTGCCCACCAATATTTATTTATTTATTTGTCTGTCTGTCTGTAGCAGAGTAACTCTCGAACGGATGGACCAATTGTGATCTAGTTTATCCTTGTTCGAAAGAGTATTTGATTCTTCATGTTTGATCAAAATCGGTTTAGTCGTATTTTTTTGTAATTTTTTTATGTCTATGTATGTATATTGTTTTTACATTGAGCGACGTTGGGGTAAATAATAAATCGTACTTAGATATACATACATACATAAATAAATGTATGTATTTACATCACACCACACTTACTCGGAAAGAAACAATGTGATTACATATCGTTGCCTCAGTGTTGTTTGCTCTATCTACCATTGATAAAATTTCACAGGAGAAGAGTTTAATATTCTATTTTTTTTTTTAAAAGCTAAAATAAGGTTTTATTTTTGTAAGACTTGAAAGTGTTTTTTATACATAAGTATAAATAATTCATATATAAAAAAAGACTTTCTAAAAAACTGAAAAAAACTACTTACTTTAAAATACGCAATTCGTTTACTTGGATGACATATTTTCCCAGTTATTTTGTTATAAAAACCAAATATTGAACCAAATTTGATAAAAGTTATGTGGGACCACCTCTGAAGAATCTCCACCAAACAAAAAAAAGTAATCGCGTAATAAACATACAAAAAAACATTCAGTCAAATTGAGATCCTCCTCCTTTTTTAGAAGTCAGTTAAAATAATTTGAATGTGTAAAAAAATTGTGAAAAATGATATTTCAGAAATTACAAGCTCTGAAGTTGAAGTTACTTTCTTGTTTAAAGTCGCGGGTAGGTAACAAGTATAATCAAAATATAAATAGTTTGTTGTCATGCGTTTACATGGTACCTGCTTCTAAGTGTATCCATGGACCTAAATGTACTTACTTGTCCGCCCACTTATTTTGCATCGATTAAATGATTTGAATACCTGTCAATAACCAGGATATTGTGACGTCATTATACCAGTTGACAAGTCACGATTTGTGAAAACCCTGATTATATGGTTGCCAAGAAATAGGGATTAGTGTCATAAATAAAATAGGATGCATCTTCGTGGATATATGGTAGTTACATTACTTGCCTACCTATAAGTTAAAATTATTATATATCATGGACGTAGCTAAAAATTATTCATCTCAACTTTACCTGTACTATTTTATTCTACTGTTATGTTGGCGTAGTAAATGTAGGTACGAGTATATATCCATACAAAATTTCAACTTTTCAGTCTTTGAGCTAAGCCGCGGACAGACGGACGGACGGACATGGCGAAACTATAACGGTTCGTAGTTGACTACGGAACCCTAAAAACATACATAAAGTCAAATATATAGTACCACCTCTTTTTGAAGTCAGTTAAAATAATAAAATTCCAGAATGTACAGGAAAAGAGGAAAAAGACAACATTACAAACACTAATGTCTTGTTGTAACAATATTTTACAATAGTATAAATAAATACCAGAATATAATGAAAACAACATATTTATTGGTGTTCTTATTATTGTCCTTATATTATTTCCTCCTAACACATTTTCCGTAATTCTTGGGTATATTTTCAAAGGCGAAAGAGAAGTCCCGATTTCATGAAGTCGTTATGAGAATATTAAAATTAAAAAAACGGAATCTACCGACTTCAAAATTCGCAATTCTGTTTTGAAAACCAAACCACTTTTGATGAAATTTTTATGGGACCAATTTGAAAGTATATTCAGAAAAAATAATCAAATCGTGATAAATGACGGAGTTATGCGGTAACAAACATAAAAACTGAATTGAGAACCTCCTTTGTTAAAGTCTGATAGAAAAGTAATTAAAAAAAAAAGACGTGTGGCACTCGGATACTGCCGCGGTAAAGCTATTGCATAATAGCTTTACGCGCGGTGTGTTAGGTTATTTTCGTTACGAAATTTCTGGATTCGGTCTCCACGCTCAAGGCCCGCGATAGAAGCTATGCAATAGCTTAAAAAACAATTGACTTCAACGCAACTATTTCTTGAGGTCGGTACCTGTCTAAGACAGACTGGCCTCAAAAAATTGTTGGGGTACGTAGGTACAGAACTACTTAGGTAGTCACCCAGTTTTGATTAAATTTTTCGGTATTTTATTGGTAACAGCTGTTGTTATTTTTCCCTTTTCAGCTCATTTAAAAACTCGTTTTTTTTAATGTCTTTCATTTATTCATTTTTGGTATAAAATAATGTTTTTATTGTTTTTATAGAAATATTGTAAAAAAATAAAAAACGTTTTTCGTAACTTATTAACGTACTAATAAACCAGTGATTTTACTAGAATTATTCTAAAGAATGCGCATATATAATCTTTTACAGCGTGTTTACCCGCATACTTTCTCATAAAACATGTACTCAACAGCGTATTAACCGTAACGAAATCGTAAACGTCATTTCTGCAGTCGATTATTTTGTTTTTCTTTTAATTGGCAAATAATTTGTCATAGAGGTACCTACTATTATTATTATATATACAACTACATTATTAAAAAAAAAACATCTTTTCGCCGTTATTTACCTAAATCATAGATCATTGTTGCACGAAAGATAAATGACTCAATAACGGACTTTCCTGAGCTTCTTTATCTAGGTACCTACATAACTAACAACAAAAAATTTGCTTGGCTAAGGTCATTCAAATTTAAGGTGTAATAATATCTAATTAAAATTCATAAAGTAACTAAATTTAAAAAATGTCTAACCTCGTGTTGTGCCACGCGCAATGTGGGGTTGCATACCTCTAGTATTAATTTATGTGAACTTAAAACAGGGTAAGTATTCTGTTTGATACCCAAAATTGTCGAGTTAACTTATAATAATTTAAATGAAAATTGCACAAAATGTTGTGCAATTTTCATTTACTTATAAATTCTTAACTCCTCTAAGTACATTTTTTAAGTTCATCAACTATTATTCGCTGACTTGTAAAGTTTATTGAGCCGAGATGGTTTTCCTTTTAATTTCGTCATATATGCTACTAGCATGAATTTTTTCACATGTCCAAGTCCGTAGATGGGAGGGGATGACACTTGACTGTAACAAAATTTGTCACTTATTTCGCAAAGTTTTGACTGAATTATTAGGTTAGGTTAGTTACGGACAATATCGATTAATAATCGATTATGTTTGTATGCGAAAATGGAATATTAATTAGTGTGATAATCAATATATCGATCATTGTGATATTAGATATATTGGTAATAGTGATTATTAATCGATTTATCAATTATTGCGTTAATCGATTTGTCGATTGGAGTTATAATCGATATAACGATTATTGTGCTAATCGGATCGGCACATCACTATAGGAGAAATTCACGCAAATTAACCAGGGCTTAACAACGCAAGTCTGCGGCAATCATCAGAATTTTATTATACTGACAATAATATAGCTACTTACCGTCTTAGGTACTTATAAACTCTGAATAAGCCCATTTAGTAAAACAGTATTTTGCTCCATTTTCGCGCGTGACAGTTCCCGTCTGACAGAAAGTGACAGTGAATAAGATTTTCATCATCATCATCATTATAGCACAGGAATGGAATTCTTTGCCGCCATCTCTGTTTACTGAGAACTACAAATTTGGAATTTTCAAGGCTAGAGTGAATAGATATCTTCTAGATCGACGAGCTCCATCCTCGGCCACACCGATTAACATCAGGCGAATTGGTGGTCAATCATAGATCTAACATTTAAAAAAAACTATAATTCCGTGACTGTCCGGCTAGCGCCGGCTAGCCGGATGAAATCTTGGAGAAATCGAGGGAACTCTACAAATTTCATAGGCACACTTGATACACTAAAAACACACTTGATAAGTACACAAAAATACCCATTTGGTTATTTTTGAAGTGTCTCGTAGATTTGTTTAGAAATTCCAGTTAGTTATTCAGTTTTTTTATAAACTTTAAACTTGTTATTTTAATATAAATACTCAAGTCAATCAATTAATTAAACAATAATTTGTAATAATGACAGAGGTTACGGACCCTGGTGTCTGTGGAGCTAAAAATTAAATAACAAAAAAATATATACTTAAGTACATTTTATAAATACTTGTTCCAAAATGAGTTAGGTTGCCTCAACCAACGGTAAATATTAATCGTAAGGGAGTTCACAGTCCGACTAGCACTTGGCCGATTTTCAGATGGCTTTTGAAGGTATGAACCACATAAGTATCAAATAATCACCTCAATCAATTTATTTCTGTTTGTAATCCACTTTCTCTATTTCACATATGTAATAGACTTCTAACAACAAATACATATATCACTCACTTTTTTTTGGTGTAGGTATTACTTAATTCGAATTAGAAATTCAAAATACATTAGTAAAAACAAAAACACTAGAAGGACAGAATAAGAAATAATCACCTACTATAAAATACTAGAAAAATAATATTAAGTACTAGAGTACAGAAATATTAATTGTTTGCTTCGCTCACTCAGTCAATTAACTTACCTGGGGCCCAATTCAATTATTCAAGACCGCTCCATAGCCGAACCATGTGGAGCGTTTCCCGTCGGCCGCCATAGTTTTTTTCATTCAGTCACTTTTAAGTCATACAATTGACACATTTAATGAAACGTGACACGTCCTTCACTCGTTACTAAATCAAAATATTATAGCAGCCGATAGGAAATGCTTCGCACAAGGTTCAGTTACGGATCGGTTTGGAATAACTGAATTTAATTCATATCAGTTTCAGTTAAACTAGTTATTTGCAAATCTGGTACAATGCGTCGAAACGATTTTTCTTGTACCAAAGCTATTGTTGGAATTAGTTATACAGTTTAAGTAGAGTTTTCACATGCGCTATTTACGTATTGCAAGCCCTATTTACGTTTATTTTTATCCGATTTACTTACATAATATTTTCACATGATCTCCATATTATTTCTCTAAATCTTTTTCTTATTAATGACTAGATATGTGATACAACAATAGCACATTATCGTAAGTCAATTTTACGATAATGTAGATAGATAGATAGATGAACTCTTTATTGTACACACCTTAAAAGTAATAACAAAGAACTTAAATAGACTAGTGCAACAAAAGGCGGCCTTATCGCTAAAAGCGATCTCTTCCAGGCACGCATTATGTATCCAAATATACGATATATTCGCCGTTATATCCGGACATAAAAAAATGCTAAATGTCTTTTCTTTTTTTTCCAATACCAAGAAAAAAAAATGCATTTTTAATGTCTGTTTTTGTATCTATTTCGTATGACTTTGTGCCTTAATAAATAAAAACGGCTATTCCATGCAAGTTCCTGGGTGGAAAGCTGTCTTTCTGAACTCGTTAGATAAAAAGCTACTTAGAGTACGAATTATTTTCTTTTTACCGAAAAAAATACGACTCTTACGAAATCGTGGTATGAGGCTACATTTTTTTTATCTCAATCGTTTGTATGGTTCGAGTTTGAAGTTAAAAGTTTTATACATTATTCTACATTATTCTTATCAAGGGCGTCGCCAGCCCATGGCCCAGGGGGGGGGGGGGGGGCAAGTTAATATTATGGAGGCAAGTTAATATTATGGAGGATGAGAAAACGGAGGATGAGGACTTTGGTTGCTTTGCAGTTGGCTACATTTTTTAAATCTCTTTCAGCTGCCCTCTCTGCCCTTGGCGATGCCCTTGATTCTTATATCTGGTTTTATACTATATTATTATCAGCATATTATGATTAGGTATAAGTACACTAACACAACAAAAAGATTACGCAAAACTTGTATTTTGCACCCAAAAAAACTTCGAAGGCACTACATATTGAAATTGATCTTTATTACCTACAGAACCCGGATTTCTTTTGTGTAAAGCTTATAGATAGGAGGCTTATATAATTAATCCCTGAGGTTTATGACCATAATTTTGGAGCCCTTGGCCATGATCACTTTGACCTTCCCCAACTTAACGCAGTCGGATGCTTGAAGAGTAGCCAACCCCACATTTTAAGCTGTAGATCTACGGTTTTTTGAAACTGTCTTAGTTATTAGGAAAACACTAAAATAAAAAATATTATAGTATAAAATACTGAATAAACCGACTTATAAATACGTAATTCTTTTTCTTGTATAACATAAGTTTTTTCCAGTTATTTTGTTACAAAAACCAAAGTACTAAACCGATTTTGATAAAGTTTATAGGGGACCACCTCTGAAATATACTACTCACAACTACTACTAACCTACCAAACAAAAAATAATCATCAAAATCAATTACTAATTGGCGAAGTAATCGCTGAACAAACACAAAAAATATATACAGTCTAATTGAAAACCTCCTCCTTCCCACTAGGAAGTCGGTTAAAAAAACGAACATGTAACTCTCAATACATGTCATAATAGTAGGTGTAAATTTTTCAAACACTGTTAAAAATCTAGGTATTTTGATTTATAGAGATAGCTCTATATTTCGGGTTTCGGGGTTTCTTTTCGAGATCGAATCAGGAATGAAGAGATCCGTAAACGTACAAAAATCACCGAAATAGCACAGTAGATTAGCAGCGTAGGAAGACCAGCCACAAGGTAGACAGAGGACCTCATACAAGTGGCAGAAAGGCGCTGGATGCAAGCCACTTCCAACCGTTCTTTTTTGGAAATCACTGATCCCCATGGATTTCCAAAAAGATCGATTGGGATAGGTCTCCCGGCCTATATCCAGCAGTGGACTTCTTGTGACTAAGACGATGATGATGATTTGTAGATTTTGCAGTATTCCACAGTTTTTAAACTAATTTGCAGATTTTTTCTAAGGCGAAGTTGGCAACACTGAATACTGCATAAACAAAGCCAATAAATCCGAAATCGCAGATTTCACGGAACACGATGATTCGTGCATCGCACAGTTCCATATAAGCGTATCGGAGGCCATGCCCATTGCCAGTCGAACAAAGCCGCGCGGACGCATACGTTGTTTATATTTTTAAATTAATTTATTTTTTTAATTCCGAAATGGCTTCAGCCGTGATCAAGTTCAGTGTCCTGTTTCTGCTTTTTGCGATCGTTGCTGCTGATGTCTGTTAGTATATTATTTAATTATCTTTTAGTTATACTTAGTAAGTACATATATTTGTGCCGGTAAAGGTTGCGATGGAACAAAAAAAATTGCATGTCCATTGCTGCAGGCAAGTACGTGCTAGATAGATACGTAAAAAATTGATTGTCAGTCACTTAAATCTATTTTTATACTTCTAACAAGTATATTCGACGCGAATATAAAAGGAGAAGATTGCTTTCTATCCTTAAGGATAGAAAGCAATCTTCACCCGAGACACAGAATTTCTAGTTCGGTTCGAGTACACACTTTTAATATTAATATAATATTGTAAAGTAACTAACTAAAAACTATTTGTATTTGTATTTGTATTCTCCTTTTGTATGGACAAATTCGCGTCGAATACAACCACAGAATTGAATAACATTTAAACGTTATTCAATTCTATGGTTGTTTTAGATTGTTATTGGAATCGTTAAAGAGAAAATATTTTTTGCTTCTTCAAATTTCAAATCAAAACCAAAAGATTGAAAATAACTGGCCTATCAGACGAATCGAAATCGAATCGAAGTCAAAACAGTTCACTCTCTCACAAAAGTGCGGTGTACTCTCGTCATTTGTGCGCCGAAAGATCCGCTTAAATATAATAATTTCCGGAAGGATTTAATTCCTTCGAGGAAATTATTATACTTAACTATATAACTTATAAATAATTTCTCACAGGAAATTGGTATACTTAACTTTTGCTACTTAGTATTGTTTAGCATTGCTTAACTTTAGCTACTTAGTACTTAAGTGCAATTATATTGTTTACCGTACTGCAGGTCGTAACATACTAATATTTAATTAAATTAAACCTAGTTTGAAGGACCACGATATGTGATAATGAAACTTACTCGTATTTTTTCAACCGACTTCCAAAAAGGAGGAGGTTATCAATTCAACTGTTTTTTTTGTTGTTTTTTTTATGTTTGTTACCTCATAACTTATGAACCGATTTTGATGATTCTTTTTTTTAGTTGAAAGCTGGTGCTTCCCTTGTGGTCCTATTGCAATTTGGTCCAGTTCTGACAATGACATCCATGAGAAGTCGGTTGCTTCAGTTTTTTAAACTATAATTATTACTAATATCAGTATCTGTATTTGCCTACGTACAGTATCAAATCTACAAAAAGCGTACTTTAAGGTAGCGCTACAAATTTTGATTTCGCTGTGAACCGGTAAGCTTTAGTACTTAAAAATTCGCATAAATTAAGTTTATAATGATAAACAAGGCTTTCTTAATATTTCACATTCGATAATTTTATCTTGTTATAAAAATATTAAATTTTATTTAAAGTGGCAGTTTCGATACTATGAAGACAAGTGTACCTATATGTATATTACGTACAACAACGAAATTACCACTATCGATATCTTTCGTCGGACGTCAAAGTAGATCTCGAGACTCTCTCATAAGCCATTTGAGTGGCGTGCTAATAAAATTTATTTTTTTGTGAGAAACTGACTCTGACACTATTTTTTTTCTAAGACCGCCTGTCTTAGAAAAAAAATGTCAGTAACTGCGCATGTAATGTAATTATAATCTAATTATAAATGGCTTTGTTACGATTATCCTTATTTATTACGAGAATATGAATTAATCATAATTCCTCTGATACAAAGAGAAGTTCCAAGACTTTTAGTCACTTACCAGGACTCGGCAAATGTCAAGGGCGATGACACAATCACATACGTACTACACAATAATATACATAGATAGTACATGCACCTTGGAGCACTAGGTTTAACAACGGACGGCCTTATCGCTAAAAGCGGTCTCTTCTAGGCAACCATGAAATGTAATATATAATAAGTATACAGCAATATTCCCCGAAATACAATTAATTATATATTTGATTAATTTATAAAATATCAGATTATTTTATACACTGATACTTTACAAAATCAAGTCCGAGATTGTATACAATATATACTTATGTGATATGAATATTGAGTATCTACTTATATACTTATTTGTATTCACAATAGTATTTCTACAATATTTTTATTCTGTACTAGATGACCGGCGTACTTCGTATCACCTGTCAATGAGTGGACCCGATATTTTCTCAACGTTTAAACCTTCCCTGGACTACGACAAACTTTACAAAATCAAAATCAGCTAAATCGGCCCAGCCGTTCTCGAGTTTTAGCGAGACAAACGAACAGCAATTGATTTTTATATGTATATATATAAGAAATTGTACCTTTCTTTACAATATACCGGGCTTTCAACTATTCTGCAAGATAAACATAATTTTAAGTTATGTGAGCACTAGGATAACCATGTCATTATTTTCTAGGATCGTGTAGTCGGAAAAATACAGAAGTTGTTCTCTGAATTTGATATTTTATTATTTATACATTCAGTAGCTACAATACTAATCGACTTATAAATAACGGAGTTCTGCGGCAACAAAAAAAAGCACAGCAAAATTCTTAACTTCTTTCTTTTTAAATTTTGTAAAAAGTTCCGAAAGTGTCATCGACCGCCTAAGTTATAAGTATTGAGTTTTGAACACGCGTATTAGAAATCAAACATGCCAAACATTTATTGACAAGATTCGTTCTAAAGGGACCGACCGGAAGCGTCTGGATAATATAGGTACATATAGCAACTTAGCTAAAACAAAGAATATATTAGCATAAAATTATGTTTTGCAATATAATACATACCATGTTTCCTATTCAATAAATAAATCAGAGAATAAATCGAATGACAGCTTAATCTATTTCATTCACTAGTTATGATTTAAAATGATACGTATGTACCTACGAGTACCTATATTAAATTAAAGTATACCAACAAATATCCAGACAGAAAAAAATGCTTGTCGCATGACATTTATTTTCATGGGGGAATGGCCGTTCTTTACGCTTAGGCCGCGTACGTAACTATAGTTTCGTAACTAGTTTCGGACGAAACTAGTTTTGAATTCTTGATATGAAACTGATGTCGGTCGGGAAAGTTTTTTCCGTAGGTATTCGTAACCACGGTTCCGTTTCAGGACAAAATACGTTTTTCAAAGTACACAGTTTCGAAAGCGGAATTGTATGTATTCTGTGCTTCTGCATACGTCATATTCAAATAGTTTAGTAAATACTCTCAAGATGGCGCAATTTCAATCTAAGGTCTAGACATAAGTTACTATGGTCTAGAGCTAGACTCTATTCGGAAAAAGTAATAATGTGGCATTGAGAGGCTGCTGTTCTTATTATTTTAACCGACTTCCAAAAAGAAGGAGGTTATCAATTCAGTCTGTATGTTTGTTCACCGATTACTCAGCCAATTGTGCATTGATTTTGATGATTCTTTTTGTATTTGGTAGATCAGAGCTTAGAGTTGGTTTCTATTAAATTTTATCAAAATCGATGGAGTACTTTGGTTTTTATAATAAAATAATTGGTAAAATATCATCCAAGCGCCTGTAGAAAAGTGAACGCGTTGTATTGCGTATTTTGAAGTCGTTTTTTTCAGTTTTTTTACTATATTTTGTCTTCATTATTTTGTTCGACTAGCAACACAATAGATAGGTACGTCATTTTCCATTTTTGCCACAACAGTTTTCTTTCCAAATACTAGTTCACAGAGACGTTAGACATATAAAAGCACATCATTATAATGCAATTAAGCGTATTCTATCAATTATCAGTTTCACTTAATTGCCTTGATAATAGCATGTAGCATTACAATTAATTACAATCGTACTTTAATCATAAATTTATCATGATGTTTATCTTCCGTATAATAAATAATGATTTAATGCAGAACAGCTCGTAACGCGAGTTGAATTTGAACAAATACTTTTGCAGTAAATAGATATTTTATGTTCCCGTATTCACTTTTGTCATCCATCCCAAACTTCCCGACTGCACTTGGAGGGATTTTTTCGGGTGTATGTAACCTACATCTAGGTTTGTATCTGCATCTTCTATCCTTCTACAGCCTAAACGGCTTGACTGATTTTTATGTACGACTCGCTCCTAGATTCGCCTTCTTTATTTAGAAACTTTAGGTAAAATTTCATAATTTTAAACAGATTTCAATAAAAAAAATATATTTGAATGGATGTACTTTCAGAATGGTTCCTTAGAAATTTTACCTAAAGTTACTAAATAATAATAATTCTGTAATAATAAACATCAGTGATAAACTCACATAGTTCAACACGTCCTTTATGTAAATATCAAGATGATCTCTCTATAGGCGAGGAATTCAAACAGGTCAAGGTTTTCGACGTCGATTTCTGGTTATTCACTAATTGTAATTATGTATACACCCAAAGTAAATAGGGCCACGAATTCGGTGTATTTATCATATATTTTTACCCGACTGCTTAAGAAGGAGGGTTTTTTTTCAAGTGTATGTATGTATGTATATATATATATGTATGTATTTATGTTTCTTTAGGACAATCTACAGCCTAAACGGCTTAACCGATTTTGCGAGGTGACATTAGATTCGTCTTCGTTTCCAGAGTGTCATAGCGTCATAGGCTATATTTTTTTAAATTATAATAATACATCTCTTGCAAAAATAAAAAAATGCTTTTTTTCGTTACCTTAATATTTTGTATATCCACTAAAACAAAAACAAAAAAATTCTAAATCATAACTTTAAAATATTATAAAAGCGAAAGTAACTCTGTCTGTCGTCTGTCTCTCTGTCTGTTTGTTGCCTCTTCACAGGTAAACGGCTGAACCAATCGTTATGAAATTTGGCACAGAGACTAGTGTATTAAGTTATCATCATCATCATCACCGTTTTTCGTCACTACGCGGCTGACACCGCGGGGCGCAGCTGTAACGAACATAAAAAATACAAAATTGAATTAAAACCGAAAGGAGAACCTCCTCCTATTTTTGGATTGGGGGTTAGAAATTGTTAAATGATTTTAAAATAGTTAAATTCCAATGAAGAGTATACCTACAAAGTAATTTTTTTATAGCCAAGTAAAGAAACAGTTAGCAGATCTATCAAATTAGCATGATCCGGGTGTGAACCGGTCCTCCTCCATTAACGCAGTGGTTGGAGACTCGTTTGACGACATGCTTCCACTCCAGGATCCTGAACCCGAAGGACGGCCATGGATCAGGTTCTAGAACTTGATCCCAAACATATAGTCTTAAAAAGTAATTTTGTTACTTTAATGTTCAGGATTTTATCGGAAACGTGTACCGAGCTGAGAACTTGTTTTCTGTCATCAATAAATATGAAGACATGTTATTGACAATTTTAGTTATCTTCGGGAGCCACCGATATTGTTATCTAACTTATTTTTCTCTACAAAACACATATTTGCATAATCGCTGCCGAATGTATATAAATTGTTTATTTAATGACATTCCTTACATAATTTAACGTTTTTAATAAAAGTAGGTCGAAGAGCGGCGGCAGGTGAACTGGAGCGCTGATAGATTTTTTTATGTACATGAAATAGATCTACGTTTGACCACCACTCGCCTAGTGGCCAGATTCATATACACCTTCGTTTTGAAGTAATATAAACTACCTGCAGTTCATAACATTTAAATCGCATCGAACAGATTTCAATGAAACTTTTACAATAAGTTAATGAGTCCACATTAACTTATTGTAAGAGTTTCATACTGATAATTACACATTCATTTATTGTAAGAGTTTCATACTGATAAGTCCACATTAACTTATTGTAAGAGTTTCATACTGATAAGTCCACATTAACTTATTGTAAGAGTTTCATACTGATAAGTCCACATTAACTTATATATTTTAGTTGAATTTTGTGTCTGGCACTTCAAATTACTCATGGCAAGGTTCAGTGCCGAATTTGTCAGGGACGCACTGTCTAAACAAAGCTCCTGATTAGAACGCTTAGTGGGCACTGAAAGGTCAGAAAACCAAAATATGGGTCTAGGCTAATATAAAAATACAAATAATTGATTATCCAATTGATTAGATGTGTACAGAATTATACGCGGGTCCTATACCTATATATATATATATTTTGCACGTTACAGTATGAAACCTGTATCGCAGGCGCCTACCATCAACATTTACTTAGAACGATAATCCATATGTATGTACCTATGCTATGTATGTAATTGTAATGCAATGTAAAATAAACAATAAACAATATAGGTACCTACAGTACGATGAAAATTATTCCAAATTATTTCTATTACGATAACCTTATACGAAAAAAATACCACTTGCAGGTTTTGTGCCATAAAAGATGAAAGGTCCTGCGCGAGTGTTAGCCTTTATATCATAAAATAAGTCGGCATCTTAGAGATTATCTAATCTTATTTGATAAGATAAAAACCATTTCCCCAAAGCCATCACTTACTTGCTTGCTGTAACAAGGAAGAAGTCCTTGCAATAGATCTGAAAAATTCGTAGTTACTCACCGACTCTGATTTGACCTTGGCCCCTTCAATACTACATTTGAAAAAAAGAGTTTTTGATCCTCTGTCTACCCCATAAGAGAAAGCAGGCATGATTTTATGTGTGTGTTACAATCTCTATTTCTCAACCTTGGTTACCGCAACCTTTAATACCCAATTATGAGTAAGCAACAAAAACCACATCAGCATTCATGAGTGTAGCGGCTATCTCGAAACTATCTTGGAACAATGATATTTAAATGAAGGCAGCGTCATAAGTGATCTTTAGATCATAATAGACAAACGGAAGTTGTTAGTTCGAAGAAAAAAACAGTTCGCAAGAATTATACGTAAAAACCCGACGTGGATTGGTAGAGTTCACTTAAGTAACAAAATAAATACAGACTGGAGTTTGTTGTTTGTGGTATACGTTTGATACGCTGTGAAATGTGCATTTTTGGGAGAAATTAAGTATGTTCAAAACCGTAGCAAAATGTAGAAAAAATATAGTACCGGGTACACAACTATTTGTTATCTATCAATATCATGAATATTAACGTTTAATTTCAAATTTCAACTGTTAATTTAAAAATTTTCAATATCAAAAAAAATTAAAATTTTTAAATTAACTATGCTCGACAACCCGCTTACTAAGTGATGCGAGTATTGGCAAGCCTAAAACATTAAATAATTATTTAATAAAAGTATATAATCTGCCAATCACTCGTCATTATAAAATGTACCAATCGAGATTTTTATTGGCTTAGAATATTCAATGTTTGCTTTAAACTTTGGCATTCACCATCACCTACAAATATTGACTTGTCATGACCTCTGCAGTTTTATGTAACCTCTGTTTATTCTAATATTTCACGCTAACGATAAAGACAAATAACCAGCATATAGTTCGCTGGTTTACGGCTGGTATTAAGGTACTATGGTGGTAGAACTATTTTGTTGAGTCCACCACTCATTTAATTTTGACAGTTACACTCAACCGTCAAACATTATCGGCCTTACCGAAAAACGTGACTTAACATTAAGCAATGCTTAACATATTTTGTCAACTTCTCGCTGACATGTAATGACACTTGCGGAAAGAAGACAGAGAATTTAAGACGATTGTTACAGTTAAGTGACGTTTTTCGGTAAGGCAGATATATTGAGAAACGCTGTAACGTCATTTATAGTTAGAGATAGAATATAATTCCAATCACATAGTAGTTATTCTCTCTGATCACACAGTAAACCGAAACTACCAACAATAAGCTCTCTCGAAAAAAAACATATATTAATAAAGTTTCTAAATTACTAGAGGAAAATTGGTAAAAAAATGTGATCACTTACATATGTACGAGTTTGTAGAAGTTACATGAAATCCAACGCAAAAAGAATAGCCCTACAACTGATGAAGAAATCAGAAACATACAATAAAAACATTATAATATGATCAAACATACAAAACTACTCCTTTTTGCTGTCAGATAAAAACAAGAATCGCCAAAATCCAATTATTGATATGTAGGTACTAATACAACTATAACTATAAATATAACTATTTGCTATTTGGAAAATAAATGTGTTTGAGATCTTTCGGTCTAAAATGGTCTCCGACCCACATAAAACGAAAACCAAAACACTTATAGACACGGAATGCAGATTTAAAATGAAGATCTCTACTTACAATCATTCAAAAATCAACGTATTTCTTAATAATAGATAAATATGAAAAATCTAATAATAATTGATAAAAAATTATTTCCAAAATTACAACAATTATATATAGTATTGCTGATAACATAAAAATACTTAGCAAAATGTTTCTTAATAGTACATTATGATTTAAGTGAGCTAAGTTGGTCATTACAGTCGAGGCGGAATTGCAGCCCGAGGCGAGGGTGTAATGACCATAATGCACACGCGTTTCATACGACGTTTTTCAACACACTTGCGAGGAAAAAACACCCGCTTATAACTGAAATATTTAATTAAAGTAAAAACGCTTTGTTGAAATTAAAAAAAAACTTTAAAGTAAAGACACTAGTGCGTAATAGAAAAGTCAAAAGCACGCGTGTTTTATAGGATACTTTTCGGCCATAAAAACGGTTGAATAATTTACGAGCAAGTGTGTTGAAAACGTATATTTAGTGCAATAGTCAATGTACTTGACCTCGAATAGGGTTTGTCACCGTCGCATGTACACTTGTATAGTCGCTTACTTAAAGCGGTTGTATTTATTAACATAAACGTTTCGACATGATGTCTGCATAAATAAGTGTTTGCCTTGAATAAGTATTATATTTATGGCCTTTGAGGATCTTGACATTGCACTGGCGAGAGCTGTTTCATACGATTAGATATTTTAAGAATCCGTAGTTTGTCCATCATCCGTCTCCCTCGCGCATACCCACATATTTGAAGATATAAAGTGACTGAATAAACTTATAAAAGAATCGTCTTTTGTAAAACTAGAAAACAACATCACAAATTTTCGAAAAAAAATTCAATTTGATCCAAGTTAATTTTCATGTATAAAAATCATTTTTGTGGTAATAATTTCAAAAAATTGATTTTTATGTATGAAAATTATTAATATTGTTAGACTTTAATCATAATACAAGCACAGATAATGGGTACAAGGATAATGGTCTGAATAAAAAATAAAACATTTTTTTTTTCTAAATTAAATCCCTCCTAACAAAAGACATCAACGCGCGCGTCCTCCATAAGTTCTTGAGCAAATCATATTGTAATAAATTTTGTTTTGTGGTCATATTTAAATACAATGTGCAATGAAAAATATATAAATTACACATTCTTGTTTAAAATTAAGTACCGAATGTTTCTGCCAAATATCAAAATTTTATAGATACCTAAATAAATATACTAAAAATCCGTCTTACTTATAAAATAATGTTAAAAAGTTATTCACAGAAAAAGGATTTCTCACTTTCTGTTAGACGGGAACTGTCGCACGCGAAAACGGAACAAAACAGTGTTTAACTAAAATGCTCTTACCCCAGCGTTTATAAGTAAGACGGCATACAGATAAATCGTCGTGGTAACTTCTTACGGCCTTATAGAAAAACGTTTCTCAACTTTTATCAACGTCTCAAATTCTCTGCCTTATTTTCGCAACAGTTATTACGTATCAGCAAGAAGTAGACAAAATATCATAAGCAAGCACCATTTTGGCCACGAGTCGCGACGATCAGGACGAATTACGAAAAAACAAAAAATATACAATATTTATATATATGATGATTTTTTTGATTTGATTTTTGATTGTAGAAGATATCATAGACCGAGCTAATTGGTCAACGAGTAAACTGTTTTTTTTTCATTATATTTATTTTCGACTTTTTAATCCCTAACACAATAAGAGGAGAGTTATATATAACTTATATATATGACGTGTGTATCTGTATATATTCTGTTTGTAGCATCGTAGATCTCAAACGGAAGGAGCGATTCTAATATATTTTTTTTGTTTAAAGATGATTTGATCAGGAGTGTTTTTAGTTAAATTACACCAAAATCGATCCAGTCGTTTTTAACCCCCGACCCAAAAAGAGGTGTGCTATACATTTGACTTGTGTATCTGTGTGTACGTATGTGGCGACATAGGTCTCAAGCGGATGGTCCGATTTTGATCGAGTTTTTGTTTTTTGTTTGAAAGAGGATTTTATCGAGAGTATTCTTAGCTATGTTTCACCAAAATCGGTTCAACCAATTTTTTGTCGGCGTTTTTAAGCTTTCTAAATTTATACTAAACTTGTTTAAGTCGGGAAACAGAAAACATCAAAACAGTTTTCTAAACTTTTTTGTATTTCATGGTTCAATAGTACAAATTTATAACTTTTTTTGTAATTTCAGCCCATGTGGACGTAGGTGCTACACCTGTAACGGAAGTATGTCTCGGATGCATCTGTCAAGCGACTTCGGGCTGCAAGCTGGGCGCGCAGTGCGAGGGAGACCACTGCGGCATGTTCCAGATCACGTGGCCGTACTGGGCTGACTCCGGCAAGCCGACCATCAATGGACAGTCCCCTGACGCGTCTGATGGTAAGACCGACTATTTGTTACTATTACTTAACGGACGGACCGGTCAGTCTTCGGATGGGTGACCGTGAGTGGCATTTCTTTCTGAGCGCTACCGTAGGTCGGATGACACGTTAAATTGTAGGTCCCTGTTGTTCAGCAATCGTCAAGCCAAGTCAGAGGCCCTTCGGCGGCTTAATAACTCTGACAATAGGGCTGGCAACTCGGTCTATACGAACTTACTTACTTACTTAACAGTCCTCAAAATTAAGGCATTTAATTAGACTGTTTTTTTTTAAATTAGGATACTCACCAATATCTATACCAACTGTAAAAAGGTTTTTTTTTTATATTAAATATAAGATAAGTCTTTTCCAAGAGTGACAAGTCCCTTCATCCTATTTAGTTCGTATAATACCTCATATGCACACGAAGCGTTTCAGAAATTCCTTCATAATCCGTACTGCTAAGACTTGGAACTGCCTGCCTGCAGATTTGTTTCCTACATCTAAAAATCTGAGTGTCTTCAAACGAAGAGTGAATAGATATTTTTTGAGAAGCAGAGGAGGAACTGTGTCGCAGTGCTGAAGGCTCCAGTGTGTGTTTGTCACGAGTCCTCCATTTAGCACCAACGCTGGCCACGCCAACGCTTCTCGCACTTCGACAGAGCCTGACCAACAATAATTTGTGAATGAATTATAAAATAATTGACAGACCTCATGGCCCAGTGGTAGTACGAGTGCCTTCTGAGCTGTAGGTCGTGTGTTCCATCCCCACCCAGGGCAAACATTTGCGTGACGAGCATGGATGTTTGTTCTGTGTCTGGGTGTTTCTATGTATCTTATGTATATATTTACAAAAAAAAGTATATATGTATATATGTCAACCATCTAGTTCCATAGTACAAGCTTTGCTTAGTTTGGGCTAGATGGTGTTGTGTGAAATGTCCACAAATATTTATTATTAGTATTTATTTCGGCCGGATCTAGAATTGACACATGAGTGAGCACACATTTCACGGGTATTCACTTGTAACATCCGGCTCATATTATATTGAAACCACACATGACGGGTTTCCCAAGGTCGAGCATTCTTTCACTACTGACATTTTGATGTGTAAACTGTAATTTGAATCATCGCACTACAAAAAACAACAACACAAATTTTAAACTAACTAATTATCAATCATCAACGTCGATGATTCATTTAATAGAGAGTGATTCAGAACAGCGGGAATGATTACCCATTCAGAATTCATTCGGTTTCGGAATCGATTCCGGATCTAAATCTCCGTCTCTGTCATCCTCTATGGAAATGAGAGAGACGGAAATATAGATTCCGAATCGATTTTGAAACAGAACGAGTTCTGAATACGGGGGCAGGAGTAGACCCATATTTATCTATCAACTTGATTCGGTAATGTTTTAACCAGCTTTGGACCCCCTAAATTTGCAATAAGACTTCTAGTTTCCGCATAATACGTCGTCAAACATACACACATTAGATAAATACATACATATGTACATACACTTATGAAATTTGGAACACGTGCTTAGAAACCCACATAGAAAAACATATGCAAAAAATATGCAATTCTAACAATATATGTAGGTACCTATGTAATACATATCAAATTGATAATCTACTTTTTTGGAGTTGATTAAAAAGAATCACTTTATTCGTTTATGCGCAACCTAGACTGATCTATTGTGGTTTGGTACCTATATTGCAGTATGTATTACAATGTGTGTTTCTGTGATTCCAGCTTACCCCAACTGCGCCAACGACCCGTTCTGCGCAGCCCGCGCTGTCCAGGGTTACATGAGCAAGTTCGCTCAGGTAATACAATTTTATTTATTAGACTCTTTATCATACTCGTATTCTTCTATATACTTCTTTTGTACTTGTTTTTTATCATGTAGTAATAGGTTTGCGCTTGACTGCCATGCCAACTCGCCAGATGTTAAGCGACGCTGAGGTCTACGAAGGAGCGCGCTTACCTAGAAGAAACCATTTCACTCGCGGTTTAAAGACACCCAAATTATATGTATAATAGTTGTATGAAAAGTATCGGCATGTTCTGACGAGTGGCACAGCATATTCTCTCGCTCTCTCTACTTATACATAATATAAAAAAAAAATGAGTTTACTAAAAATGAAGCCAAGCTAGATCGATTTATTAACTCTCGAATTTACATACAAACCAAACATCAAAACTGTTGGAGCCGTTTCTGAGATCCTTACTATTTAATTGTATGTATACCTAGGAGTACATACATGAATTGCAATTGAAGAATATATTATTGAAAATTTAACTGCCTAAATTAAATTTAGATTTAGTATAATTTACGTAGATTGTATAATAATTTTGTCATATTTATTAAAGGAACTGTACGGTATTTAAAAAAAAATTTAATGATAGGGGAAAACCCTAGTGTGTGTAGTGTGTTTTATAACTATATTTTTATATACCTAAGTTTTGAAGCACGCCTACATCCTGTCTGTCTTTCACTATGAGGATGACTGGCAGAAAATGCTACATTAGCATTAAGTCCTCCTATTGTACAGCTTTTTACTTTGTAATTGTGTGCAATAAAGTGTTAAATAAATTAAATAAACCCACACTGGCATCATTCTACAACGCGCAATAATACCTATTAAATAAATAACCTTTTCAATGGTATTTTGTAAAGATCACCCAGACAAAAAAGCCTATAAATTTAATTCCATAAAACATCCGCAAAGATAAATAAATCTGATTGTTTTTGTATCACAATGCTCAATATCCAAGTGATGTCATTGCATTACCTCGATATGCAAATCGGAGTACAATGCCACAATTTACATCTACTTTAACCAAGTAAAACAGAACCACCTGGTAGAGCCACCATCGCAGTTTCAGAACAACACTTACAAAAACCCGTTCATTAAATTTAGTACGTAATTTTGTCACGTGTTTATAGAAGTTAGTTGCTCTGGTCTGCCTTCGCACCCACTGTGCGACATGACTTTTATAGGCAGGTACAAAAACTATGATTTGTTCTTTTTGGTTGGTACTAACCATTTTAAGGTCAGAATGACCAAGTTGGACCAGTCTTCAAAAGGTAATGTGATCTGAAGTACGACTTTTTTTACTTGTTATAAAAAGTAAATACCACATACTTCTAAAGTGAACAAGTTTAAGTAAATACCCACAAAAATATAATTATTTTGTCTTTTTTAATAAAGGTAATCGAAGGACATAATATACAAAAAATACCCACATACTTGTAAAGTTTTAAGTAAATTGGCAAGCTCAATATGTATTATAAAGGCATGCGCTAAAATTCAGGTTTAAACACAATCACATTAGAAACTTAGTACAAGTCTGGATTTTAATCCAGATTATTAATTTTCCGAGTTCTATTGTTCACATTATTCATTTTCCAATTCTTATTTCATTAACTGTAAAGAACGAACATTAAATCGAACTTTATTTAAAAGTTTTTGTAATTTAATTAAGAAAGGAACAAAAATTTTATAAAATCATTTAAAAAAAACTTGAAAATTGATTGAATAGGCGTTACTTTGCGGAAATTCATATTCAAAAACTTAAATCTAACCTAAATATCTAGTGTTTCCGCTTCGAGGTCTTCAAGCTGGTACTCTTGCTTACTTCAAACTCATCAAGCTGGATCAGAAGAGTACCAGCTTGAAGACTTCGAAGTAGGCAAGCGTTCTTGAAGACCTCGAAACGAAAACACTAAATATATAAGTTAGATTTAAGTTTTTGAAAAAAAAACATATTCCTTTATCGAATTAAATAATTTAAAAGTTAGTTTCAAAGTTCGTTCTTTACAGTTAACTAATGGGGATTATCCAGAATATGAAACAAGATTAGGAAAATTAATAATGTGAACAAAAGAACTCGGAAAATTAATAATCTAGATTAAAATCCAGACCTGTAGCAAGTTTATGGTGAAATTGTGTTTAAACCTGAATTTCACCGCATGCTTTTATAATATTGAGCTTGCCAATTTACTTAAACTTGTTCATTTTACAAGTATGACTAACCCTGTCACATGTTATTACCTGTCATTTTTGTCCTGTCCAGTTCTAAGATAATACGTAGGTACTTATGAAGCCATTTCTGAATCTGTTATATTTGTAATTTCAGGACTGCAACGGTGACGGCGTGGTGAACTGCTACGACTTCATGGCCATCCACAAGAAGGGAGGGTACGGGTGTGCTGGAGACCTGCCCTACCAATACGTGAATGTATTCAACCAATGTATAAATTATGTCGCCGCGCACCAGGGATAAACAACCTTTTATACAAGCTACAAAATCTAGAGTCACAATCTATAATCAAAAACAACTACAACAAGACAGTATCCGAGCACCGTTATACATGCATAAAAGTCTATTTAGCTAGAGAACTAATGTGGCATTGAGGGCGCTGCTGTCCTTATTTCATTATTTTGTTCGAGAACTAGGGCGCTGCCATCCTTATTTTATTGTTTTGTTTAATCGATGTCAATTCCCATTTTATACAGTTTGAGTTCTCTATGTAAAGACACTACTTGTATGTTATTTGTCTATTACACAATGACACATTTACTCGAATATGAACGTCCAGTGTTCAATGCCGCGGGTAGTTTTGTAGTTTTCCAACTAACCAAGAAATCAACGCACTGAATAGTGTGCGCAGTTTTGACACTGAAATTTTTAGACAATTGTGACTCTGTAAATATTGTAGCTCAATGATTTATAGAATAGCCCGTGCTTTTCACTTTCGAACAATTTTATATTTGAAAATGAAAATACGGGACTTAGAAAACGTCAAGTCATTTTTACAGGCCACGTACATAATATTAAACTTAGATTTTGAGCTCGTAAAAATAATTGTAGCAAATCTAAAACTCACACTAAAATGACTGATTTGAAATTCAAGTTTGTATTAATTTTGTTAGTTTAAGGATTAAAAAAGATATAGTGGTAAACCAAGTCAACTAGTGAAAAATCTGTGGATTAAGCTGTCTATGGTAGAGAAATTTTCTTTAAAAAATAATAAAGCACTAGTCTATAGGTTTACGAATAAATGTTGTTTATATTCTACCTGTTGTCTTATATTTATTAGGAGAATGAATGAGAAATGAATTAGCCGACTTCAAAATAAGCAATATTATTTTAAGAATTAAGTAGTGTACCGATTTTGATGAAATTTGTACGGGATCAACCTGTAAGTAGGTCTTAATCAGGTTATAAATATAAAATTGAAAACCGGACAAGTGCGACTCAAAAGTCTCGCCCACCGAGGGTTCCGGAAATTACATTAAAAATTTTCATCATGATACGGCTATCTCACTTTAAAATTTGGACACTGATTCCTTACATAAAAACCCTATTTTTATTGAATGAATAAAAATATACAATTTAGATTAAGATTTTTTTCCTTTATTTGTACTATAAGACAATGCTTCTTGCTAAATTTTATAGTTCTAAGTCAACGGGAAGTACTCTATAGGTTTTGATTCCCTTGGGAGTGTCGAAACACGCGGATTTTTGCAATAATAAGCTGTAACTAACTTTTTTTTTACGATAACTGAGAAACTTAATTTTCACAGCTGCAAGAGACTACAGATCTGTGTATATAGTTAAAATACTCGACTTAAGTCAACTCGATACCTCCACGCGTTCCCAATATAGGACGTCTTGATAGACGGACAGACGGACAAAAAAGTGATCCTATACGAGTTCCGTTGTTTCCCTTTTGAGGTACGGAACGCTAAAAACAAATACAACTGAATTGAGAACCTTCTTTTTTGAAGTTGAAACCTTTGCAGTTAAAGTTAGCATTCAGTTGAAGAAGCTGAGTTACTTAAAATTAAATTAGCTGGCTAGAGGCTTCGTCATTAAATATAAAAAAATATTATCATGTAAACCAATGCATATTTAATAGCTAAATAGTATTTTTAATTAAAATATATATATATATTTCAAGATGTCAACTGAAAAAGCTTCGTCGGTCAGTGTTACGGAAATCTTTGTAATAAATTAAATTAAATCATCATATAATACAAAATCCAAGTGGCAGGAAGATGCTGGATGGAAGCCGCTTCTAATCGGTTTTATTGGAAACCCATGTCTATGTCCAGCAGTGGATTTCTTGTGGCTGATATGATGGTGATGATAATACGATTTCTTTTTTTTAATACAAAATAGATCTACGATTGACCACCAACTCATCTAAACTTGCTCACCACTCGGATCCGAGTAAGCGTCCCGTACATTTTGTAGTAGTCAGTAAACCACCGGCGTTTAAGGCAGTCAACGTTGCTTTGCGCGGCCACTCTGTACTTAATCAAAATTCGCCTAAAAAGTTTTGGCTCCCAGCTGAAGTGAAGGGTCTGCACGGGGGCAAAGAATGTGTGCGACGGTGTGGCCGAGGATGGAACTCGTCGATCTATTCACTCTAGCCTTGAAAATTCCAAGATTGTAGGTCTCAGGAAACAGAGATGGTGGCAAAGAATTCCATTCCTGTGCAGTACGCAACAAGAATGTGGATATTGCTGAGCACGGATTTTTGGCATTTCAACGAGAAATGGGTGGTAATTCGCCGACTTTCTGCTAGTCCTGTAGTGAAATGGGGAGGTTGGAATTAGGACGTGAAGCTTTTGCGCACATTCCCCGAAATGAATCCTGTAGAAAAGCCTTTACGGCGGTGCTCGTATGCGGTGCAGACTAAGTAGTTTCTTGGCAGCTAGTTTATCGTCACCGATTAACCTCACAGCTCGCTGGT
This sequence comes from Lycia hirtaria, assembly GCA_947563715.1. Classification (NCBI taxonomy): domain Eukaryota; kingdom Metazoa; phylum Arthropoda; class Insecta; order Lepidoptera; family Geometridae; genus Lycia; species Lycia hirtaria. Next base: position 4,388,946 of record OX387377.1, on the reverse strand, counting down.
CCACTGACTCTGAAGCTTCCAGCTGATACTTGGCTGATCTATCAAAAAGGTGGCAGCAATACTCCATATACATACACATACGATATTGAATTGAATGGTTCTAATCATCTACGTATATAGTCTGCTAGCAATTTAAAGTCTCTGCAGTCATTTTATAATCGACTTCAAAAAGGCGGACGTTATTATAAATTCACTAAGTGGCGCTTTACTCTCATCCCTCTCCAACCCGTACTTTCCTTCATTTCCAAAATTTGATATTTATGTACCACCCATACAAGAACTGCATAAACCTAAATAAAGGGTTGTAATAATGTACGCTGTATTGGCCTCGGTTGAGTTCAAGTCACATTGTGGTCCAATCAATCAATCAGCAAGATGCTCCAACTCGACTCCCACGTATGTTCCTTCTATTATGCTTTACTTCGCAAACAGGATATGTTAATTGAGTATAAAAGATTGTTGGGTGCCTGCATCTTCATAGCCTCGTGATCATCGGGAGAGGTAAGTTAATTCCTACTTTACCGAATTTCAAAAGGAAGAAAACTAATATATTTTTTAATGTTGCTATTTTACTGTCTGCTGTTGAAATATACCATTATCACCTTTACCTTTGGCTTATTGGAACTCCAAGCCGTGGTGTTTAAATACATTCTGATCCGTGATATTTAGAGTAACGAGTGACAATCTCAATCACAGAACATTAAGGTAATCAATGCAAATGTATATTTCTTAAATTGTTCTACACCTGCGACGCAAAAAGTTTGACGTGTTTGTTTGTGGCATCGTAGTTTTCAAACAGACGGACTGATTTAGATTTTTTTGTTTGAAATAAGATTTTATCGATGTTCTTAGCTATGTTTCAATAAAATCGGTTTTTATTTTTTATTTATAATCGGATATTTTTCGAAAAGTAACCTAAAAATCAGAAAGGATTTTTTTTATTATAAATTTTTTATAATTTATATTGTTTCATATTTTTTAAGTTTATAGTGAGTAACGTTAGAAAGTCACATGCTACGTCTTTTTGGCTACCTAGTCATTAATTTATTTACAAGTTAATTCTATCAGCTTGATACTAAGTAGCTTCTTAGCCGCAAAATGATACTCTACGCTTGATACTAAAGTAGCTTCTTAGCCACAATTTGATACTCATAATTAACCACAAGTTAACACTAGATGCTTGATGCTAACAACGTTGACTTCCGTTTTTTTTTTATAAACTTACGGCTTTACCAAAAAACGTTACTTTACTTTAAGCAATGCTTAAAATATTTTGTCAACATCTCGCTTGCACGTAATTAGACTTGCGGAAAGAAGACAGAGAATTTAAGTCGTTGGTTAAAGTTAAGTAACGTTTTTCGGTAAGGGTCTTATTGGTTAAATCTAACCTGTAGGTTTCGTTGGTTATTGCAGCAGATAGTAACGCTATGAAACTGCCCATCTTGGTGACCCTGGCCGCTGTAGTTGTCGTGACAACAGCTATAGCAGCAGACGACTACGCAGGCGTGATAATCAAGATCTGCGGAGACGACCTGTCAACAGCTCTCAACGAAGCGTGCTCGAAGAAGACCGTCAACTATTTACTTGAACATGGATCCATAAGTAAGTGAAAATAAATTTAAACTATGAAGTTTTTTTTTTTAAATTTAATTATTTAAAATTATTGTAATTACATTATGTACTTAAATAAAACTAAACTAAAATAACCTAAACAAGTTAAATAATAAAGATATACAACTTAAATAAACTAAAGAAAACTGAAATTTTGAATAAAAAATTAAAAATCAAAAATGTCTTGATGCCCGTGTGGTAGAGTTCCTGTAAATTTAAACTAAATTTTCATTACTGTCACTTTGGGTATCTTTGACTGCACATTAAATATTGTACATAGCTTTTATCGAAAGTTCTGGATTTCCAAAAAAGAAATATTAACAGTCGTTTTGACTACTTTGAGAAACAAGTTTCTATATTAAAAGCAAATCTAAAGCTAATCTTTCGGAAAACCAGTATCTATATTAAAAGGAAAACAAAATACCCGAATAATTCTAGTAAAATCACTAATTATTTTGAACCCCCAGCCGAAAGAGAGGGCTGTTATAAGTTTGACGTGTGTATCTGTGTGTCTGTCTGTCTGTAGCATCGTAGCTGTCAAACGGATGGACTGATTTTGATCTAATTTTTATTTTTTATTTGAAAGAGGATATTATCGAGAGTGTTCTTAGCTATGTTTCATCAAAATTGGTTCAGCCGTTGTATTAGCCTACCAATTGTATACTTTTGTATCTGACCTTTGACCCAACCATCAAGATAATATTCGTCAAATCAATATCCCACATGGCGGTTATCACATGAGTCAAGTCTAGTAGCTAGCTAGCTAGCTCGTTAATACTGAACGACTTAAACTCAAGACTTACATAAAAGTAATTTAAAAAAAAATTACCGACTTATACAACAATAACAATACACTTATACGGCAATAGACGCCCAGTTTTGATTATTTTCGTGTTATTTCGCCCTTTTTAGTTAACTAGATTGTTTTGAAGTCGGTTTAATTTTTAGGGTTCCGTACCTGAAATGAAAAAAACGAAACCCTTATAGGATCACTTTGTTGTCCGTCTGTCTGTCTGTCTGTCTGTCCGTCCGGGTGTCAAGACCTTTATCTCAGGAACACGTGAAGGTATCGAGTTGAAATTAAAACCATATACGCAGATCCATAGTATCTTGCTGCAGAAAGAAAAATCAAACTTCTCAGTTCTCATTAAAAAAAGTTACAGCTGAATAAGTCGAAAAAAACGCACATTTCGACACTCACAAAGGAATCAAAACCTATGGGGTACTTCCCGTTGACCTAGAACTATGTAATTTGGCAAGAAGCATTGTGTTATAGTACACATATAGGAAAAATCCGAAAACTGGATCGACTATTTTAATTATCAATTCGACCTGTATGTTTGTAATATTGTCAGAATTGCACAATTTTTGTATAAGTTTATTCGATCATTAGGGGGCCAAATGGGCTCTGGCAGCCCCGGCTGGTCACTGCGACCTTTTCAGATCTATTGTGTGTGTGTGTGTGTTTGTATAAGTTAGTCTATACCAGCTTCTAAGCATGTGTGCCAAATAACACATATTGACAACACATAAGACTAACACATAAGACTAACATATATTGGTGTTGTATATAACATATATTATACGGTAGTTCAGCAATCGTCAATCCAAGTCAGAGGCCTTCCGGCGGCTTAATAACTCTGACAATAGGGCTTACTTACTTACTAACATATAACTTACTTACTTACTAACATATTCAAAAACTGTGCAGTTCTGACAATATTAAAAACATACAGGTCGAATTGATAACCTCCTTTTTTGGAAGTCGGTTAAAAAGAATAATCAAATCAAAATCAAACTGTCACGGCACAATCACAGTCAAACTCTTTAGGGTACAAACACGCCGATAGTGACAACGCTCTTGAAATTTTCGTTTATTCCCAGTAGTACGGTTGCCAGTCCGGTTGATTGTACTACTGAGACTTTTAATTCCCAGTAGTTCAATTAATGGCGGCTGATCTACAACGCTTCCCTTATCCAAAAGTAAGGTGATTAAACTTTGTTTGCTGTTACCGTCATCAACATTACTTCTTGTAGATTTGCAGGAGCTTAATAGGACATTTCAAAATACCATTTACATTCAAACATGGCACTGTCTTGTAGCTCGAATAATAAAGGAGTTATGATTTTTTTTAAATCTGAAAGTTTTAGGCTCTGGTGAAAACTTTACATTTTGTATGTTACAGTAATAACGCTTTTTATCGTCGATATGTACAATTAAACATACATCTAACTCACCCCAAGCGGGACGTTTACACACCAAGCGGGACGTTACACCCCAAACGGGACGTTACACCCCAAGCGGGACGTTACACCCCAAGCAGGACGTTACACCCCAAGCGGGACGTTACACCCCTAAGTGGGACGTTTACACACCAAACGGGACGTTACACCCCAAGCGGGACGTTACACCCCAAGCGGGACGTTACACCCCAAGTGGGACGTTACACCCCAAGCAGGACGTTACACCCCAAGCGGGACGTCAGTGCAGGACTCATCGCATTCTTACTCTTATTCTTATTCGGGGACCTCGAATAAGAATAAGAGTAAGAATACACCTAACTCCTTTATCAATTATAATACTATAATTATGTTGTTTTTTTTTGTGATGATTTATTTAATGGTAAGCCGTCACAGCGTAGAATTTTTTTATTAGTCTATGGTGGATCACAGACTTTTTGTTATCTACTGAAACATTTAATGCATTTTACAGACGATAAACCGGTCCACAAACACCATGATCATCACAACCGCGATGGCTACACCCGGGGTCACGACGGCCACAACCACGGCCATGACCACCACGACAGCCACAGCCAATCGGAGCAGAACGACGACGAGTCTATTCTAGAGAAATGTTGCCATAAGCCGTGCCTGGTAAAAGAGTTCGTCGCATTTTGCGGAGATGACTGAAGCCGTAATAAAGCTCGTAGTTATATTTAATTTCACATTTTTATTTATGTACTTTGTTCTTAAGAACTGATGGCCGATGGGGCCGAAGGTTCTCGAGTGGAGACCACGCACCGGCAAGCGTAGCGTAGAAAGACCAGCCACGAGATGGACAGATGACCTCATACAAGTGGCGGGAAGACGCTGGATGCAAGCCGCTTCCAATCGGTCTTGCTGGAAATCCATGGGGGAGGCCTATGTCCAGAGGTGGACTTCTTATGGCTGAGATGATGATGACGATGATGATTTCGTTCTTATATACCAAATTATATAAAAATTGGGTCAAGCCAATGAGATTTTATCTATAGAGAGGTTATACTCATTGAATATGAAGTAAAAGCATTCTTCCCGTAGATCTAGAACTATGAAATTTGGCAAGAAGCATTTTGTTAGAGTACACATATAGGGAAAAATCCGAAAACTGGACATTTTTTATTGAATCACAAAAAATAGGGTATGTATGCAAGGAATGAGGGTCCAAATTTTAAAGTTCTGTAACCGTATCATGTGGGGTATCATATGAAAGAACTTCATTAGTATAAGCTAAAACAGGTTTTTAAATATTTTTACGATGTATATTCTTCGGTTTATGAAGGATAATATAAAAAAAAAATATGATTTCCCCCTTTTATTTAATAGTTTGTACGGAACCCTCGGTGGGCGAGTCTGACTTGCACTTGCCCGTTTTTAGTTTTTATTTTTTGCTTTTCTAAATATTTCTCACTTTTCTAATATCCCTAACCAATCCTAACTAATATTATAAAACAAAAGTAGCTCTGTCTATCGTCTGTCTCTCTGTCTGTTTGTTACCGACTAAAACGGCTGAACCAATCGTTATGAAATTTAGCACAGATTCTTTAAGACCTGAAGAAGGACATAGGCTATATTTTATCATCATCATCATTACACGGGTGACACCTCGGGACGCAGCTAGTGATTTTATGTATGTTTAAAAGTGTTGTGATGTGATGCGCGAGAAATAGCTGTGCGCGTTGAGTAAATTCGTCGGAGAGTCCATACTACGCACGGCGCACCAATCAGTGATACGTACGTAGAACGTTTTGACAGAACCTAAAACAGAACAACATGTTTACATAAATAAACATGTTGCTCTGTTTTATTTTCCTAGACTTTTTTTTGAATAATAATGAGATAAAATAGTGGTGTTTTATTCATTAAGTGTTCGATCAAGTACGTGAGTGTGGGCAAGTGAAAAAAAAACAATGAAACGTGTCATTTTACGTGGTCAGCAAAACTCTATAGAAGCTTCAAGTAAAGTCGCCATCACTTTATTGAAGCAAGACTCGAAGTTGAAAATGACTGTTTACGCGACTTAGACTGTGACTAGAGCACTATTATTATAACCTGTATTATTAAAAATACTTGAAGTGGACTTATGTTTTACTACAAAAATAATTTAAATTGAACATTTATTTATTTAGGAAATAAAAGGCTTATTTATTATTATTATTATATACGCATTTTTTTATTAACAATACGAAATTAATTCTTCGAGGAGGCATTCTCTATAACAGCAATCTTCTAAAGGGCTTCTCCTCAAACGTTGCTGGCCATGATTTCCGACCCGGTGCTATCGGATTTCCGATAGCACCAAAAAAACCGGGTCGGAAACTATATCTCCATCTCTGTCATGCTTTATGCAAGTGACAGAGATGGAGATATATTTTCAGACACCATTCAGAATCCTACAGCTCCTGCAAGCAAGACCAGCAGCTAGTGGCATGGCTGGCACATGCGTCAACTCGTGAGCTGCTTACGAGTTGACGCATGTGCCAGCCATTGCTCTCAAACATACTAGAGGGAAGAGGGCGACTCGCCATATGCCACCGAGAGCCACCACGCCAATGAGATCTAATTAGATATTCTCGTATATATAATCTTATCGTGTACCTAAGGGAAACGATTAAAATAATTTCGTTTTCAAAACAATTCGAAGCGGCAAAATAGACGTCTTTAGACTTTTTAATCTAAATTAGGCTTTAGCGCGGCGGAGTTTTTATATCAAAATTTTTAAGTTTGTCATTGTTGGTATATGAGAATATCGGTCAACCCAGGACTATGTTAGTGAATTTTGTTTTAGACTTTAAGTCCACGTGATGGAAAGTCATTAGTGCATAAGTACTCTGGGTATACACGCTTTCCTATTACTATTTGAAACAAAAGACAAAACAATTTATAGTTATCTAATAGCTTGATACCGATGACGAAACGCACCTGCCAGATTTTCATAAGCGACTGTGATACAATTTTCCATTGTTTCGCTTGGTTCTGTATAATCTAGATCTATTCTACATAACCAAGCGATTCCGGCCGGAAACTATATCTCCATCTCTGTCATTTTAATACCGAATGACAGAGATGGAGTAGCTTCTGACCTGATTCTGAATCTGATAAGTTGTGAAAGAGGTACAGAGCTGTAAGTATGTACTTACGTACCAGAGGAGCTATCTGAAGCAAAATTATTTACAAATATTTGGTAAAGTAAACAAAACAGCGTTACAGCGCTGGAATAATAGTTACATCGTTTATACGATTATACGATACGATTGATACTTACAACATAGAATTGCATCTATGGTGGGATTTCTCGCCAGCAAAACGTCGAAAACATTCACTTCACTAGTAAGCCACTGAGTGAGGTGCGGCGCTCTCGCCGCAGTTGAATGTAACAAAGTAGCTATGAGTGGTGTCTGCTCTCGTACGTAAGTACATACAGCTCAATGTTTAACCCACAGTTTGGTGTCAAACGGTAAGAGTAAAAGGTGTGATTTTATCAATGTACATAACAATATCTGAGCAAATAAAAATATTCCGATATTCTAATTCAGTTTTTCTGAACTCGAAGTTTGCAACAGTAATTAGCTAGGTTATACAACTAGCTGATACCTACAATGACAACGCTTCCTAATGTACAAATAATAAAATATCAAATTCAGAGAACAACTTCTGTATTTTTCCGACTACACGATTCTAGAAAATAATAATGGCATGGTTGTCCTAATGCTCACATACCTTATGTTGATCCTGCAGAATAGTTGAAAGTCCGGTATATTGTAAAGAAAGGTACAATACAGAATAAAAATATTGTAGAAATACTATTGTAAACACAAATAAGTATCAAAGTAGATACTCAATTTTCATATCACATAGGTATCACATGTAGATATACAATCTCGAACTTGATTTTGTAAAGTATCAATGTTAATTAGACTCCTTATGGCTGAGATGATGATGATGAATGTTAATTAGATATTCAGATGTTTTATAAATAAATTAAATTCGGGGTAATATACGAGTATTTCGGGGGAAGTGCATACAGCTCAGTGGAGTACAATACGCACCGACGGGAGCGCATAAACTTGCCAATGTATCAGCTAATCTAGTCCCACAATAACGCCTCAGCTTATCTTCCGCCATCGCGCTTACTCCGAGCAGGAGTAAGAGAAACCAAACGCACTTCATGTTTTTGTAAATAAGTTTTAAACGGTTTATTATATAATTTATATCCTATCAATATTATTATGAAAACTTACGTGGTTGTTACATATTTTTATTTTGAACAAACGGGTTACTCACGTTTATTTTTGAACCGAATTCTCCGGCTATAGTTTCAACCGCATACGGTTGTTTTTTTTTTTCAAAAAAAGCAGCACAGACGTCACAATAGTCGGAGAAATCGGCTCAAAAATAGACGTGAGTAACCCGTTTGATCAAAATAAAAATATCCTATCAATAATCCGAAATCTACTTGCTTATCTGGGGGCATGGCAGTGGCCCCGGCCAAGTCGAGTGGCAAGGCCACGCCGTACCATCCTTTTCTCGAAGCCATTCAGAGCAATTTCGACCCCCCTTGTTGTGAATGAAGCTAAAGCCTGAAATTTCATAAACAAAGAGAGTATATTAGTACTAAATACATTTCCAAAATTCATTTAATTTGAACATGTAGTTTAAGAAATATTGCAAGTCAAAGTTCCTTGAATTTGTCACTGATACACTCACCAATCATCATAATTCTAAGGTACTTCTAGCAGACATACAAGCTTGAAATTTTGAACACAATTAGTGTTTAGCCTACAAAGCAAGTAAAAATTAAGATATATAACAATTTCAGTCCCAGTCTCGAGATACGGTAACTGCATAAGTAACTTTGTAATTTTATACATTTATATAAAACTACAAAGTTAATTTTGCGGTTCATTCGAGTTTTCGTTGCTTAAACCGCAAAATTGCGGCTTAAGCCGATTGATAGATAGGTATTGAGGTAAATATAGAGTTTGGTTAGTTGCTTCGTACGTTGCTATTTATATCAAGCACAAAAAGTCCAGTCACGTGTAATAAGAGTATTGTTGCCACTTTTTCTACGATGCAGGCAAAATATCAACTGGAAGATTTGAAATGGAGTCCGTTTATCAGAGACCTAAGATGTTAATTTTCATATTGAGATAGATACACATTACATAGTTACTCTTGCAGTTTATACATTTTCCCATCACTTACGCTGCCTAAAATTATGTAAATAGATAGGTACCTAAGTAAATACTTCATAAGTGTAAGATAAGATAGTACCTACATCAAAGCCTCTACGAAAAGTCCACAGAGACAGGGAGTCACTCACTCCCTTGAATGACTTGGCAATCGCACATGGTTATATATTCTACATACAACAAAATCTATCTAATGTTATATGCATATATGCATATGCATATACCTAATATTATATAAATTTGGCGCAAATCCTATGTATAATAAGGACTATTTCAAAACAACAGATCAATGCTTATGTCATTGTGTTGTCGTGCGATGGCCAAGTCATTCTAATTATTAAAGAAATAAAGATGTTTAATAAATTCGTTACGGTTACTACAAAAGTTGTTAGTTAGTTAATTAGGTCACAATTTCTTACAAAATAGTTGGATAAATGCTCCCATAGATAGTACTAAATTAATTAATCGACTTGGTTTTACATTAGATCTCACAACTTTTTCTGATAGAAGAGCTGCGTTGCGAGATTCGACTTTCTGTACATAATATGTTTTTGATAGGATTTTACTTACTCGAACTGTATTGCCTTTCCACCTTGAGTTCAGTAGTTAAATTAAACCAAAAGTTGGTAGATTTACCAATTTACTGAATTCCGTATTTTTTTAAATATGGCAACTTCTATTTCAATCGACGAGCACAGGGTTTTGAAAACTATAAGTCCATAGTTTTATGTGTAACTGGGCTGTTATGGGCAAATGTAACCCGGGACTTGCTCGTCTCGTCTTAGTATAAAAAAATAAAACCGGACAAGTGCGAGTCATCCTCGCCCACCGAGGGTTCCGTACAAACTAGTAGATAAAAGGGGGGAATCATATATTTTTTATATTTTACTTCATAAACCGAAAAATATACATCGTAAAAATATTTAAAACCCTGTTTTAGCTTATGCTAATGAATTTCTTTCATATGATATGATACGGTTGAAGAACTTTAAAATTTGGACCCTCATTCCTTGCAGACACAATTTTTTGTGATTAAATTAAAAATGACCAGTTTTCGCAATACCCGAGAAGTTTTCATTACCTTGTGAGTGTCGAAATGTGTGCGTTTTTTAAGACATATTCGGCTGTAACTTTTTTTTACGAAAACTGAGAAATTTGATTTTTCTTTCTGCAGCAAGAGACTATGGATCTGCGTAAGTATATGGTTTTAATTTCAACTCGATACCTTCGCGCGTTCCCGAGATATAGGTTTTGACACCCGGATGAACGGACAGACAGACAGACAGACGGATAACAAATTGATCCTATATAAGGATTCAGTTTTTTTCCTTTTGAGGTACAGAACCCTAAAAAGAAAAAACACTAATGAAACCTACAAAAGACGGATGCGAAAGAAGTTACTGTGGATTGTAGATTATTGTGCAGTTTTGTATGAGATCAATGAGTTGAGCAGGAGTCGTACCGAGTTAACAACTAACAAATAAATAAATTTTATAAATTATTTGCAAATAATTTGCAATCGCTTGTGACAAAAACTTCAGTGCCATCAAATTTTGCTAAAATTCACTAAATCAAGAAACAATATTAAATAGAATTATCATTTTATAAATATTATTTACTTACACCAATGTAGGTATCCTCAAAGAATGCTGTTTAAGACAGGACTGACTTAAATATTACAATGACAGTAAATACTAAGTACAATATAAGTGGGGTCAGACCTCGTATATTTATCAAAAGTACATAAATTCAATAATTGTATATCTATAAGAAAGGGGTCGCATGCAAGCGCGACAGCCGCAATACTCTTGCCGCGCCTCGCTAGGCCTCTACTATGGATTTCCAATAAAAAATAAGTTTAAGAACCCAATCGACAACTGAAAAATCGCGCTCTCAAAAGTATGAAACCAGAAAATCTTATATACATTTTATTGTATTTCATACATATTCATAGTGGTGTTTAGAGGATAACCGTGATAAATGCGTAAATGCATACATTATATACCTACTTACATACTGATTAACAAACACATAGATTCTTTGCGACGCCGCCGCGCCGTAGTCGGGTAAAAAAATAGTTTGCATGACTTTGACGGGTTACAGTATCTCGTAAACGGCTCGCTTGACAAAAATATGATGTACCAAACCCTACCTTCATTTTAAAATCCCTGTTCAATGTTTACCACTTATGATGGGGTGGGCGAAAAAAGTTTTTTGTCTTGATTTCGTACGCCCTAGAGTGCGCCATAATACTCAAATTTAATAGCCTAAAACTACAAATAAGACTAGTCTAACGACACCTCAATTGTCGAATTATGATATAAATTATGATGCCAGTCAGAAACATTATCCTCCCTTCTATATCGCCGTTGTTGGGTAAACATACCTATTGGATATTGGCTTGCATATTATCCAGCAGTGGACTTCTTATGGCTAAGATGATGATGAAGGTAAGTATGAAACTTAACTTCGTAGTAGCGGCTTGCATGACAAAAAATGAAGAATAAAAACAAAATCATCTTGTTTACTCATGGTCCACATATACCTAGAACGAATAGGATGTATGTTATGCCTAAAATTAAGTTATCTAGAATACTGCGCTGTGACAAACCACCCAATGACCCTTACTTCTCTAGATCATAAGTCACTTAGATATGATTACAATAACTTATGGAACTCGAACTACGGAACGGAACTTTTTTGCATTAGGAAGATCTACGATTGAGCACCAACTCGTCTGATGTAGGTAAGGATGCAGCTCTTCGATCTACAAGATATCTATTCACTCTAGGCTTGAAAGTTTGTAGTTCTGTACGCATCAAGAACGTGGAACGATATCGTTCCAAAAACCAAAAAGTAATACACATCTGTTTATGAATGGCGGTGCTATGCAGTAACAAACGTACAAAAATACGTAGAATTAAGAATTTTCAACTTTTCGAAGTCGATTAAAAATGAAAATGGCTTCTGAATTACCATAAAAATCCGTACTCAGCAATATCGATCCACATTCCTGTGGCGTACTGCACAAGAATTGAATTCTTTGCCGCCATCTCTGTTTCCTGAGACCTACAATCTTGGAATTTTCAATTTGGAATCTTCTAGATCGACGAGCTCCATCCTCGGCCACACCGTCGCTTAACATCAGGCGAGTTGGTGGTCAATCGTAGATCTATAATGTATTAAAAAAAGAGTATACGATCGAGCAAAATACCACGTGATTTGAAGTTTGAATCACGGAATGGTACCTAAATGTTTTCTAAAGTTTTCGCAATGAATTGAAACAAATAAAAATAAATAAATACCCTAAGGTCGAGATTAAAGCGCGCAACTATCTCTCTCGCGCATCACAACATTTTAATTTTAAACATATAAAATCATTGAGTAGGGATATTATAAAAGTGAGAGCTAAATTTATTTATTTAGAGAGGAGAAACATTTAAAAAAAGTTTTAATCAGATATCATTTATACTGGCGACGGAATTAGAAAAAAACATATATTTTCTTATTCCTCAGTCAATTTAAAAGATATCGAAGAAAAACTTTTGTTTTAATATTTCTCCTCTCTAAATAAACAAATTTAGCTCTCACTTTTCTAATATGCCTACTCAATGATTTTATTATGTTTAAAAAGTTTGTGGTGCGCGAGAGAGATAGCTAGCTGTGCGCGTTGAGCGAATCCATAAACTTTAATATAAAATGTACATACGAGTACTTATCTGTAATATCTATTTCTTTTTTATTTTTATTTAACATCATTATTGTATTTTAACTGCTTCACATACATGACTTATTAAACGAATATTTGAGCCCTAGATCTCCCCTATTATATAGTCTATATCTAGCAGAGGTTAGTATAGAAAAATCAAGGAATAAAATAAGTGTAAAATTGCCGGAAACGTCACTCAGTGGAAAATAGCTCACGCTGAGTTTTCTTGCTACAAGCGCCAAGGCTGGGCTAGTGCATTGTGGTTCGTACAACAGAGCGAGAGGTAAATAAAATTATAAATTTTTATAAAAACAATAATCTTTTTAGAAAAAATATTGATTTTACCTTTTTTTCGAGATAACGTGGCTATAAAGAGAAATTCGCGTGAAGATAGGTAGATTATTTTATTATATACTAGGTCCGCCTAGTAGTTTCAACCGATATTTTCCGGGATAAAAAGTGTGCCTGTGCGTTATTCCAGTGTATAAGCTACCCCTATACCGAATTTCATGTAAATTGGTTCAGCCGTTCTCGAGTTATAAATGATGTAACTAACAAAACTTTGTTTTACATATATATAGATTTGAAACGATGGGGAGGAATTCTGTACTGAAGGTTTCAGAGACAGAATGAATTTCGCTATCCTGCTCATCGGATCCAACTGAAATAAAATACTCAGAAAAAAAAAACTGTAATATATATTTTCCAAATACTTAGTAGTAGAAGTTGTATTCCAATAAATTGAACAAGTAATCGTTTAGAAAACCTTTAAAAAACCGACTTCACAATACGCAATTCGTTTATTTGGATGACATCAAACCAAAATACTGAACCAATTTTGATATTTTTTTATGAGACTAAGGAAAGTATACCCTTTCAAGCAAAAAAAGATTTTCTCAAATCGGTCTAGCGGTCTGCGAGTAATCGGGGAGCATACATATTTTTTTTAAAAGACTCCAACGAATTTAAAACCTCCTCCTTTTTGGAAGTCGGTTAAAAAATGCAAATAAATATTCAAATCGCACAAACATACTCAAATAAAAAATCGAAATTGGATAATATTTAGGAGTAAAGTACGGACGCCGAGCAGGAAGAATTTCGTACATTGACCTATGATTACCTATCTCTGTCACTTCCGAGTGATTATAATGCTATCGCGCTCGCACAGGTGCAACGACCGGCACCTGTGCGAACCGTTTTTGTATGAACAAACTAGTGATATAACTGGAGAAAATTACAGTGACAACTATTTATGTACGCTTGCACCTGCTTCCAGAGTTCCCCCAGTCAGTTTTAAGTGTTATTGGTGAACATGAGGAGTGAACTTCTCATTCTGCTGCTGGTGTTCTTCCAAAGCGTAACTACCATCAAGAAGGGTGGACCAATCGACGGATTGTGTCTTGGAATGGATGCCTTCAACACCGTTGTTAACATATGCTCATATAAATGTAAGTGAGGGTATTTTTTTTATGTTTTTTATACATTATAGATCTACAATTGACCACCAACTCGGCGACCATATGCTCATATAAATGTAAGTGAGTTTTTTTTTTTATACATTATAGATCTACGATTGACCACCAACTCGGCGACGGTGTGGCCGAGGATGAAGCTCGTCGATCTAGAAGATATCTATTCACTCTAGCCTTGAAAATTCCAAGATTGTAGGTCTCAGGAAACAGAGATGGCGGCAAAGAATTCTATTCATGTGCAATACGCAACAGGAATGTGGATCGATATCGCTGAGTACGGATTTTTGGCATTTCAACGAGAAATGGGTGGTAATACGCAGACTTTCTGCTAGGTCTGTAGTGAATGGAATTTATTTTTGACCAACATAGTTCCATATCAAAGAGAAATTGTGGTTGTAGTAAAATTTTCTAGACCATAGAAACAAAGTCCTTCAGTCGAAATAATAAAGACTACTTATAGAATACAAGCTCGATTGGATCTAACAACTTTGCAAAATATTCAATAAAAATAATAATAAAAAAGCATAAAAAGTAAATTTTGTGAACAAATAAAAGAAAAAAAACGCACGCAGCTCAACGAGGTTTATGTTTGTATGTAGGTATATATGTATGCATGTTTATCTATGATCGCCTACAGCCTAAACGACTTGACAAATTTGGATGTGCGAGGTGTCGTTAGATTCATTTTCGCTTCCAGAGTGTCATACTTAGGCTACCTATATTATTTTGTAAAAACAATAATACGTTTTTTGCAAAAATAAAAAATGCATTTTTTCGTAATCTCCAACGAACTTTTTCGTAATAAACAAGTGGTTTTACTAGGATTATTTTAAACTATGCGCATTTATAATCTTTTACGGCGTTTTTACGTACACTTTCTCACAAAAACGTACACTCAACTGCATATCAAGTGTAACAAAATCGTAAGTTAGACTTCAAAAACTGCTTTTCTGCTGTCAGGTATTTTGTTTTCTTTGAACATAGATACTTGATCAAAATGTAAATAGGGCAAATTCTGTGATCAAAACATATACGAGTAAAATTATTGTGTAGGGATATTAGAAAAGTAAGAGGCCAATTTGTTTATTTAGATAGGAGAAATATAAAAAAAAAAGTTTTTCTATATCTTTTAAATTGGCTGAGGAATCGAAAAGTATATGTTTTTTCACTATTCCATCGCGAGTATAAATGCTATCTGATTAAAACTTTTTTTAATCTTTCTCCCTTTGGTTTCTCCTATCTAAATAAACAAATTGGACCTACTCAATGATTTTATCGGCCTTACCGAAAAACGTTCATCACCCATCAGTTCTACGTGCTATGTCCCTGCCCACTGCCACTTCAACTTGCTAATCGCTGTGCTATGTCGGTGACTTTTGTTCGTCTACGGATCTCTTCATTTCTGATTGGATCTCGTAGAGATATACTCCACGCATACCCATCTCCATAGCTCGTTGCGTGATCTTGAGATATCTTGAGATCCTTATAAGGCCCATAGTTAGGGACCACGTTTCAGTGCCGTATGTCATCACTGGTAACACACACTGGTCGTAAACTTTCGACTTGAGGGACTGGGGTATATTGGACGAGAAGAACGGTTTTGAGTTTCCCGAACGCTGCCCAGCCTAGCCGATTTCGATATAGTGTATTAATAATAGTGCGCTGACTTTCTGCTTATCCTGTTATTAATGACTCTATACTGATTTCGTTTGTTTTTTTTTCAGCAAGCTCCATCTTCCACTACAAAGCTACCAGTATCAACGGCTGCTGTCTCAATATCTGTTTCAAAGCAGAATTCTATTCAACATGTCCCTTAGATTAATGGTTACGTTGTTGCGGGAAAAAATGCATAAAGTTAATTGTATAATTTATATAATGTACATTCTTTAGGGTATTTGGTAAGCCATTTTTTTTAGATGATTGAATTGACATTTTATTTTATCTAAAATGTGAAGAGTTTATTCAGTAACCATTTATTTTTTATGAAAAATTCATTGGAAGTTACGAATAACCGCTTTTATTCATTTTTACAAGAGATGTAGGTATTATTAATAGCTAGATATTCCAAAAAAATACCTATAAGTACCAATCAGATAGGAAAGAAACTAAATCTAACCACACTTCTAACGGTCCTATGTAATAGGGCAAATTATGTGCTTCGAACATTAAAATCTTAACTTTAAGCATCGCTTAACATTTATTTTGTCAACTTCTGACTGACATGTGTGGAAAGATGACATAGAATTTAAGACGATGGTTAAAGTTAAGTAACGTTTTTCTGTAAGGCCCTAAACAGTTCATGTTAAGTGTGTAAATTTAGGAGTTTTGACGGGAACGTCATCGAAATATGTTGTTGCTTTGTTTTATTTTCCTAAACTTGTGTTATTTTGAATATTAATGCGATAAAAATGGTGGTATTTTATTTATTGAGTGTTCGATCAAGTACATGAGTGTGGGCAAGTGAAATGAAGCAGTGAAACGTGTCATTTAACGTTGTCGACAAAACTTCATAGAAGCTTCTAGTAAAGTCGCCGCCACTTTACTGAAGCAGGACTCGATTTATAAATTGGCTGTATACGTGACATAGATCGTGACATTTACAACTTGTTTTATTCAAGAAACTTGAAAAAATCCTAATACTTGACACTGGCAAATGCTTTAATGCGGGTCCAATACAAAAAAGAAGAAGTGTGTAATTGGCTATATATATATATATATATATCTAAATTATACAGAATTATAGTTTTTTGTCTACCTATGATTACAGTGAATAGATGGAACTAAATTGATTCATTATTATCTACGCACCAGCAAACTTTTTACTCGCAATGCGGAACTTCAGACACTGTTCTAAGAACAGATTTTCTAAAGTTAACAAGTTTATTTTAAAAGAAAAACAATTTAGTAATTTAATTTGTTTTTGCATCTGAAAATTTTCGAATACAAAAACATAATGATGCACAGAAAGGTTTTCCCTATAACTCCTATAAGGTAATCGCCCGACTCGTCTCCAGTCGCGACGGTTTTAGACGCGTGTCGTGATTTGTAAACAGTAACAATGCCATCCTGTGTGTTTAGAAAGTGCAACACCAAGATATCGTATCCTCGAAAGTGCTGAGAACTGAGATTTGCCGCGCTTTTACTTCATGCTCAATGAGTATAACCTCTCTATAGATAAAATCTCATTGAATTTACATATACATATTGTTTACCTATATTTATCTATACACTAGATATTTTTTGCAGCAGATCATCATCATCATTTCAGCCACAAGAAGTCCACTGCTGGACATAGGCCTCCCCCATGGATTTCCAAAAAGATCGGTTGGAAGCGACTTGCATCCAGCGTCTTCCTGCCACTTGTATGATATTATCTTCTGTCCAGTATCTAAACGAGCAATTCTTGTATACATGTATATAAGTATATATATATATATATATATACTGAATATCGGAAACGGCTCCCACGATTTTAATTAAATTTGGATTGTAGGTAGATTAGGGGACGATAAATCGATCTTGCTAGGTTTCATTTTTAGTGAAACCGGGTTTGCTCGTATTTTCAGTCATAAAAATCCGAGTGGAGCTCGGTCGCCCAGGTACTTAGTATTAATAGTAGATAGCAATCGATATCTTATGTGTACATCATTATCTAGAATCGGCTTGCTCCGGCAGGATGCGTGGGTACTGTACTGCGTTTATGTACAGCAGGTATACAACGTACCCGGATGCAAGGACAGCGAAGTTCAAATCATGAATAAATCATACAAATCTAGATAGTATCGAGAATTGAACACGTGACGACATCTTATTGTATCATTGGTTTATTGAAAACTTCTCTTGTGCTATGACGTTTGTCATTGCAAACAATGTCATTAGCTAAACGACAATAATAGGGCGAGTGCGTGTGATGCCACGGGCAAAGTAAGGAGCACGTGATTCTAGCACAAAGTCTGTTAATATTTCGGAAACCATTTATCGATTCAGGGATGAATCGAAAAATGGTTTTCCCCACCGATTTCGCCGTCTGCAGTATTTCTGAATTACCTATATATCAATACCCCACAACAAGAGTAGCATGTTCTGTGACAAGTAGAAATAAAAGTAATTTAAAATTAAATCGACTTACTATCCATTTACATATCAAATTGATAATCTCCTTTTTATTATCGACTTAAAAAAAGGAGGTTATCAATTTGATATGTATGTATGTATGTAATCTGAATCTTGAAAACTACTCCAACGATTTTAATGAAATTTGGTTTGTAGGTAGATTAAGGGATGATAAATCGATCTTGCTGGGTTTAATTTTTAGTGATCCCGGGTTTGTTCGTACATATTATCAGTCATAAAAAATCCGAGTGGAACTCAGTCGCCCAGGCACTATTAGATTATTAGAGAAGATTCGGTGCAAAGCAATTTACATGATAGATACCCCGTTTCGGTCGTGAAACCGGCTCTGCTCGCTATTAACTAGTAGGTTTGCTCGTATTTTCAGTCATAAAAAATCCGAGTAGAACTCGGTCGCCCAGGTTTTTTTCTTAAATTAATGTTGTTTCGAATGTTCATGTTATAAATTATAATTTCTTACTTCTCTAAGGACATTTTTCAAGTTGACTATTCGACTATTATCGCGCGTTAACTTGTAAATGTAAAGCCTAGCCGCAAGGGCGTCGCCAAGGGGGGGGCAGAGATTTAAAAATGTAGCCAACTGCAAAGCAACCACAGTCTTAAGGCCGTGCAATTGTACCTGTGCCAACGATTCATATTTTTCTCATCCTCCATAATATCAACTTGAACCCCCCCCCCCCCTCGGCCATAGCCTGGCGACGCCCTTGCCTAGCCGTGATAGTTTTCCTTTTAATTTCATCATAAATATGCTACTAGCACGATTTTTTTTTAATATCTCAGACTTGACTCACAAAGACAAAATTGAAAAACGGTTTTCGCACATCCACAATGTCATTACCTATCTAACGATACCCCATACGATGAGGACGCTGAGATAGATGAGAAAAAA
The DNA here is from genome assembly GCA_947563715.1 of Lycia hirtaria. Taxonomy (NCBI): domain Eukaryota; kingdom Metazoa; phylum Arthropoda; class Insecta; order Lepidoptera; family Geometridae; genus Lycia; species Lycia hirtaria. Next base: position 4,369,680 of record OX387377.1, on the reverse strand, counting down.
TAAAACATCCCCACTTTACGTGTATGGGAGATATCCCAATTATTATTTTTTTACTTTCTTGGTATAACAAGTATGCATAGTCTATAGTCTTTATATAGTCTTTATATATAGTCTTTAAGCAAAGCCACGGACAGACGTCTGTCTGTCTGCGGATATGGCGAAACTATAAGGGTTCCTTGCTTAATACGGATGCCTATTTAATAAAGAAGAACAAGAACATTTTTACTAATATTAAATGCATTATTCTGACATTACTTCAGAATAAACAATATGCATAGCATAGGCCAACTTCTTTTTTCCGCAACTACGAGTATTATAGGAATAGCTTTGTTTTTGTCTTTGAAATTATTTCCGGTTAAGGTCGGTATGTTTTCTACAAAACTGCCTTTGGCTGCTTACGGTGGAAAAATGAAAATGGAAATCACAAATAACTTATAGTAGACATATAAATAGACATGTAGGTATGTATTTTTGTTTTATTTTTGTTGTGTATGGTACTTTGTTGCCTTCCATAAATAAATATATGTTTAAATCTATGTTAAGTTTAAAAAAATTAAGAACCCCTGACAAAGAGAACGGTTGAACCGATTTTGATGATACATAGCTAAGAAAACACTCGATAAATTTATCTTGTAAAAAAAAACTAAATCAAAACAACAAGTCAAATAACGACTACAATAATTCAAAGTTAGCTTATTTAGTCTCGCTCTCGAAAGCAAGATAAAAGTGAACGCGAGCCAAATTTGAACAGCGATAAGAGATCATAGTTGCCCTCTCCCTAGCCCCCTGTACCTACCTGTATCTACCTTATACATACCTATTATCAGATGACCATTGAATTATATTTATAGCATAACTGAATAGCTCTGACGTAGCCAGATCTCAAATAGGATCTGAGTCGTGACCACAGACCACACGCCGTCCCTCGCCGTACTTAGCTTCGGATCGTCCCACAGTTTTTGTGTCAGTTTTTTGCAATCAACGTTTCACTACCAAACACTAAAAGGAGCTACCTAGTTCAATTTAAATCAGTTGGGTGAGATCACGAGGGCATTTCGGCTCGAAAATAAACGTATTTATAATTAGGTTAAATTAATCTCAGGTCAAAATACCTAAATTTGTTTATTTGGAATTCCTTCTACTCGTATATTATATAAAAAAATCTTTTTTTAAATTGGTGAATTTTGTAGTGGAATATTCGAGGAACTATTAAGTTATTTTTTTTAACTAAAGGTGAAAATATAATCGCAGGTCAAGTTGTTTATTAGGAGCTCCATTTTGGCAAAAAAATGTTTTGATTTTATTGAACCTTGGAGTATACCTGAAGTTATCAATGTTTTGTTGGTAAATAATGTTTTATCAAACGTGGGTGCTATGTATTATTGGATTGTGTTTTCTATTGGATGTCGTAAAGGGTAAGTTGTATCAGTATTGTATTGCTGATTTTATTTACACTACCTTTAATAGACAAACATACGAAACGATGACACCTCTGTCGATTGTTCGTTGGATTTCCGTGATGCGTGTTTATTTTCCAAAAATGACCTTGAGAATTCGGAGAAAGAAAATCATCATCATCATTCATCATCTTGATCATATCCCAACAGTTGGGGTCAGCACACTTCTCCTATCGCCACTTCACTCGTCATGAAACTAAAGAAATGATACCGGATCTATACCAAAAAGCACTCAGTAACAGATTTATAGCCTGAGAACAATTTCTTGCCTTTAGGCACTTGTTTTGGAATTCTAAGAAACTAGGTGGACTACGAAATGTCGTCGCTGAGGGCCATAGTTGAAATGAGGAGCAAATACCATATATTTTTTTATATATAAAAAAAGGTGAAGAAAAAAGACAGTCGGCAGAAATTAAAACCATGACTGTGTTAAAAACCTGTTTTAGCTTATGCTAATGAGGCTCTTTCATATGATACCCCACATGATACGGTTAATTCACTTTAAAATTTGGGCCCTCATTCCTTGCATAGAGACACAATTTTTTGTGATTAAATTAAAAATGACCAGTTTTCGGATATTTCCCTATATCTATCTATTTCTAACAACATGCTTCTTGCCAAATTTCATAGTTCTAGGTCACCCCTAGGTCAAGGTATGGGGAAGTACCCCATAGGTTTTGATTCCCTTGTGAGTGTCGAAATTTGCGTTTTTACGACATATTCGGCTGTAACTTTTTTTTACGAAATTTCATTTTTCTTTCTACAGCAAGAGACTATGGATCTGCGTATATGGTTTTAATTTCAACACGATACCTTTACGCGTTCCCGAGATAAAGGTCTTGACACCCGGACAGACGGACAGACAGATAGACGGACAACAAAGTGATCCTATAAGGATTCCGTTTTTTCTTTTGTGGTACTTAACCCTAAAAACGATCGTATGTACGCGTGGCACCACAACCAACGATTTTGAAGGATCACTCCAGACAAACCGGATCGTCTGTTAGTAAAGTAGTTTACTTCGATCACTTTCTCCTGTCTTCGATATGCGTATGTTGTAGTCTATGATTGTAAATAAAAATAAAAATGGATATGGTATGTATTGTTTGTTTTTTTTATACACATATTTTGAATTATATTCCAGCTCAGATTACTTATAGTAAATGTTATTGCAAAAGTGTAATTGAATATAATTTGTATTGTGTTTAAGAAATAAAATAAAATAAAATTTGTCTATGACTTTTCCCGCCTCTTTTACTTTAGACCTACAAGAATTGAAATATAATGTTGTCAACACAGGTTGTCAAGCCGAAAAAAAGCCCAACAGCGTGAAGTTATTCCTCATATTCTCATATTTTATTTCACAATTTCACATAAATTGCTTCGTTACACTTGTAACAAATTATTACTTAATAAAATCGCATAGTTAATTTGCTATACAATAATTTCCAGGCATCTACGTATCGAACCTGAACGACTCCTGCGTCCGATGCCTGTGTCACGTAGCCGGATGTGACGTGGCACACGGCTGTTCCGAAGGATACTGCGGACCTTTCTACATCTCCAGGGTATACTGGGTGGATGCAGGGAAACCCACGCTGCCTGACGATGACCCAGGAAGGAAGGAAGGTGAGAAAACAATCTGGATCTTGGTACGATATAACCTGACATACAGTTCACAGTACACTGAAGGCCACGCCCTTTCATAGAGTATAAGCAGATGCAGGAAAGCTCATGCGGCCTAAAGATGACCCAGGAAGGAAGGTGTGAAAATAATTCTAGGTCCAGGTACAATGTTGTTTTACGCACGGCTATTCTGAGGGATGCTGCAAGCCTTTCATCTCCAGGGTATACTGACTAGAGGCGTAAGATCTCATGCTGCCTCACGATGATGCAGGAATCAGGAAAGGTGATAAAACAATTCTAGACGTAAATACGATGTGACGTGATGCACGGTCACAGCGTGGGATACAGACCCTTCTACATTTCTAGGGCGCCCTAGAAGAACACATTTTTGTGTAGTTTGTACAACTTCTAAAGTGCTTTCCTAACCAATCTAAAGCTTGGATTGAGAGCTCTTTATTCGACGCCTTGCTGAACTTGAGGAATTGTATTCATAATTTTTTAATGTTGTACACGCTAATACTTTAGCGTGTACAACATTAAAAAATTCAACAAATTTAAAAAACAGTTCAAAAATTACACACATCCGACCGGACTTGAACCCGTATACCCCGATTTATACATTGGAGCTTTTACCATTTTGGCCGCGGAGGTGTCACGCGCGCGTGTTACCGGTGGCGCCACCAACGCATGATTGGTTTAAGCAAGAACGACTCTTCAAAAGTCAACCATCACACGTGACACCTCCATGGCCAAAATGGTAAGGGCTACCAAGTATAGATCGGGATATGCGAGTTCAAGTCCCGTTAGAGTTTGTAATTTTTAAACTGTCAATAAATTTGAGGGATAGATTAGATTAGTTAGATTAGAATAGATATGTATATTGAAAATATTATGTTTCAGCCTTCGAAGACTGTGCCAGGGACTACCATTGTTCGATCAGGATCGTTAAAAGCTACATGGCACGATTTGGAAAGGTAATTATTATCCGTAACTCTAATTTCCATAATACCTACCTAGCCATCAGCGACTGAAGCTTCCTATTTGTCTAACTTTAATAATAATAATAACAATTTACAACAGTCACACTTATATTTATACAAAAAATATAGAAATTAACATATTTATAATTTTGGTAGATGCATCTGTTAAATGCATCTACCAAAATTATAAATATGTTAATTTCTATATTTTTTTCAAATTTACACGAAATTATTCGCTGACTCTACGTACGTATTACGTTCCTATGCTAATACAATTATTTTGACAGTAAATGTATACCGAATTATTAATAACTCCATAAGTGATATAAATGTTGCGAAAAATTGGCATAGGACACAATAATACATATAATTTGGCAAGGTATAGCTGGGAGTCATAACTCAGATACTTAGCACATTATAATAAATAATTAGAGTTTGGAAACAGAAAAACCAAATTACTTAGCTGATTTCGATTAAATTTCTGTGAGACCAATCTCAAAGTATATCCCTCCAAACAAACAGAATTTTAAAAAATCGGCGTAAAAAATTTGCCGTATTGTTCCTAACCTTCTTCGTTTTGAAGTCGGCCGCCATCTAGCCTCAAACTACACAAAGCGTATACTATTTGAAAATACATAATAATACATTTAAACACCCAGACACAGAACAAACAAACAAACATCCATGCTCAGAAATGTTTGGCCTAGGTGGAGATAGAACCCACGACCTACAGCTTAGAATGCAGACATACTAGCACTAAACCATGAGGCCTGTCAATGTATCTTAATAATATAATAAAACATAATTATTGTCAGGACTGCAACGAGGACGGCGTGACAGACTGCTTCGACTACATGATGATCAACTACCACGGTGGACGAGCGTGTACCGGTCCACTCACCGCATCGAGACACGGACGACGCTGGCTGGCCATGTTCCAGCAGTGCAGATTTACATAGGGTTACATTACATTACTCGGTCAATATTATTACAATCCTAGTATCGTATCAGTATCATGATACCTAATACTGTACCAGATATTTGATACTGCGATACGCTTCAATATACTGCCTTCATATTATCGTGATATTCGCGTGATACTGCGATACGCTCCAATACTGCCTTCATATTATCGTGATATTCGCGTGATACTGCGATACGCTTCGATACTGCCTTCATATTATCGTGATATTCGCGTGATACTGCGATACGGTTTGATACTGCCTTCATTTTATCGTGATATTTGTTGATAATACTGATCGTGTAATATAACCCATAGATTGCTCTTCTAAAGTTAGGAATATTTATTAATTAACGACTTATTGAATGATATAATGTGGGTAAAAACAATAAATAAAATACACATAAATATAATAAAATAAAGTCTAATTCTTAACTAATGTTAATGTAAGGCTGCAAGTCCCACGCATGCAGACCCTGATCTGAGAGTCCCCATCACGCTCCCGCACATCATTGCTCTTCTTAATTGTTATCACCCATGGTAGAGTGATTGTGATTAACATTTCGGGTGCTATTGCTATCTTAATTCACACTTCATCCACATTCTTCGTACATGACTTTCGCATGACTATTTGATAGGACCGCTAAGTGGAGCCTTTGCACATAGGCTAACTACTAACCAATTTTATTCCTCTTTTGAATAATTTCTAAGAGTATATCTTTCTATATTAATTCCTATAGGCTTAATTAACAGCGCAACCGATTTTAACGCGTAAGGTCTCGTTATATTTGACTTTTCCTCTTGGATGACATTTACAGTATTTTTCAGTCAGATGTTTTATTTTCCTTTTTTTTTATTACCTATTTATTTGATTAAAGCAAATAATATACATGATTTGCAACTGGCGAAATGCGAATGATTTGTCCCCAATTACTTACATGGAATTCTTTGCCGCCATCTCTGTTTCCTGAGACCTACAATCTTGGAATTTTCAAGGCTAGAGTTAATAGATATATTCTAGATCGACGAGCTCCATCCTCGGCCACACCGTCGCTTAACATCAGGCGAGTTGGTGATAAATCGTAGATTTATCTTCTAAAAAAAAAAAAAAATTACTGCCTCCTTGACGGTCACGTTTTTAAGGTTCAACTATGAACCCATAGCCTTAGTTTCACTATGACCCCCAGTCCGTCTCTCCGCGTATTAGCTAAAAAACTTTAAGTACTAGAAAGCTATAATTTGATATAGTTGTATATATATTGTTAATCACGGCGACTAAGTGATAGAATAAAGTCTGAGAAAAAATATTTTTGAAGTATAAAATAAATTCATCCACATTTTTTTATGTTAAATCTACGATTGACCACTAGCTCACCTGATGTTACGCGATGGTGTTGCCGAAGATGGAGCTCGTCGATCAAGAAAATATCTGTTCACTCTAGCCTTAAAGATTTCAAGATTATACATTAATATTTTGTCTCTTCTAACCCCTTGCATGGAATAATATTGGATAGATAATCCAAAAATATTGGAGAAGTGTGTAAACCATTTTCCGGCTTAGGGATCCATTTACGAAATACTAAGCTTTAGTGATTTTTGTTTTGTTGTGTTAGAGTCAAGTGCGTCCTCCACCCCTCCCTCCCCCTCCCTTCTGCCGGCTAAATGGTTGTATTGTACATATATGTATATATTGTATTGGATATATATTTTTATTTTAGAATATATTTTGTATTTATACCCCCGATCCAAAAACAAGAGGTGTATAGGTGTATCTGTTTTTCTGTGTGTCTGTTTGTGGCATCGTAGCTCTCAAACGGATGGACCGATTGTGATCTAGTTTTTATTTGAAAGAGAATTTCATCGAAAATGTTTTAAGCTATGTTTTATCAAAATCTTTTTTATTTATTTTTTTGTCACGGGTTGAGTTTGAGTGTTTTCTAAGTTTATACTTGTTGTTATGTACCTATGTACTTATTGCCTTCCACAAATAAACATAAATATGTATATCTCTATATCAATATGATGTGTGAAAAATCATGGTAATAGCATGTATAACGAAATTAAAAGGAAACCTATTACGACTAAGTAGACATAACAAGTTTATGAGTCATAAAACTTAGTCATAGTCGATCAACTTAAAAAATGTACTTACAGAAACAAGATAATCGGACGAAAGCAAAACGACGTTCAATTTGATTGTGAAACAAATTTAATTACACAGTACAATTTTATTATCATCAGTCAATTATTCATTTTTATAATTTAGCTTAATAGATACCACTATTGCAACTACTTAAAATAAAATTTACTTAACTAAGATTCAGTTTACGTCCGTACTTATTTTTTTAAGTACGAACATAACTATAGCTACTCGTAATTATTTAGGTTAACATAACTTATTAAATGTATATATATTACCTATAAGTCTACAATGGAGGCAATTCTGAAGGCACTACTAAACTAATAAAAAAAAAACACTAAATTAAAAAAAAGAACGAAAACTGTATGGTATTTGAGTTCGTCATTTGAATTTAGCAATTTTAATTATGTCAAAATTCAGTTTTACTTTAAGTATAACCCAGTATATTATACTGGGTTCTTAGAGTACCTAGAACTGAATTCATTCCATACCAATCTAAAGTATGAAGCTTATATAAGCTTCATACTTTAGATTGGTATGGAATTTGTCTATTAATCAAACCTTTGAAATGTTTAAAAAAAATATTTTTAATTGTTAGTTAATCATATTCTCGACTGAAATTGTTTAGTCAACCCATTTGCAATATGTTTATTAACATATTTAATGTGATAAAAATACTTTTCATCCAATAACCAGTTCGGTGAAGGTCGTTGTATACCGGGATCCTATACACACACATACATACATATATATACATATTCAGAATTGGTCATACTATTTTCATATTATCTACTTACTCAAATAAACAAAATATACCTACAGTTGCTTGAGTGTTTTAAAGTGGAGCTTAACGCAGCTATCTCTCTCACGCATCACAACATTTTTAATCATATAAAATAACTGGTTAGGAATATTAGAAAAGTGAGAAATGAATTTGTTTGATTAGATAGAAGAAATATTAAAAAAATATGTATTCAAATATCATATATAATGATGACGGAGTAGTGAAAAAACATAACATTTTCCTATTCCTCAGCCAATTTAAAAAATTATATAAAAAATAAACTTTTTTACCAGATCTCTCTTAACTAAATAAAAAAAAAACATTTTCCACTTTTCTAATATAGGCATATTAGAAAAGTGGAAAATGATTTTTTAAATCATTGATATTTCTGTATTTTTTTTTACCAACGTCTTAAGTTATCTGTCTTCTTTCCGCAAGTGGCATTACGTGTCAGCCAAAAGTTGACAAAATATGTTAAGCAATAAAAAATACATAAAAAAAAGTTTAAAAATGTTGTGATGCGCGAGAGAGACAGTTGCGCGCGTTGAGCGAATCCTTAAGCGGAATTAATATCATATTAGTGGAACATTATGCCTTTATACATTGCTAAACATGTAATAGGCCTATTAAAAAAAACTACCCACTATTTACCACAAGGTACATACTACCTACATCAAAAAGACATGCGCCATGATTTCATCAAATGGTAGCTCGCCTGATTAACTGTCCTATCTCATTTTTCATAAATAAAAACAGGTATTTACAATGCAAATACATTAAAAGTATCAATGTGAACTTAAAATATAAGTAGCCTCTATGAAAGTTAATATCATAAGGTACCTATGTAAAACATCCGATTTTGATATTTTTGACAAATACAATTTAATCTCGGAACCGAAAAACGTTCGTCCTGAACAAATTACTGAAAGGAAATAGGACAGCTAGTCTTGCGAGCGACGAAATGTGGTCAACATTACTTAGCATATAATTACGCACGAAAAGCTATATATAAAATAAGGAATATGCATGACTTATTTTTATTTGATCATAAAAAAGCTAACTACAAATAAACCCTTTCCACAAAAACAAAATTAAAATACCTTAAAAAATAAGAAAGTTACAATCATTTTAATTTCATGTTAGACAGAGAGCAAACGATAACGAATGATGACGTCATGGTTAATGTTCGCCGTACAATACAAACTGTTGCTTCGCTAGAGAGGGACAGAGCATCCCTCCCCTAAAACTTTAACGGCCTTACCGAAAAACGTTACTTAACTTTAACCATCGTCTTAAATTATCTGTCTTTTTCCGCCTGTGTCATTACCGTGTCAGTGAGAAGTTGACAAAATATGTTATGAATTGCTTAAAGTTAAGTAACGTTTTTCGGTAAGGCCGTAAATGTGAATATCTCGAAAGTTTATTGACTGATTGAAATATTTGTTTTAGTATATGTATTACAATTTAATATGTTATCAATTACTATAATCCCTAAGAAATATTATTCATCATATTCCCTATTGTATATAGTACTTGCATTATTACCACTTGCATATATATATATATATTATTTAGACAATAATTTTATCCTCAATATCTCGAAAAAGAAGTATCCGGAGTATGATGTGTGAAAACAGTGATAAACTATGCTATCAAATATTTACGTAACAAAATCAGATCTTTCTTATTAGATTTATCATGCGAAAGTGACGAGAGGAGCGGGAGACTGCCAATCTTCATCCTCAACTTCGTCTTCTGACTCGTCCTGAAAACGAACCTGGAATACAATAATCATTGTTTTAGTTAGGCACTTTTAAGTATTAGACAAGTCAAATTTGGTAAAGACTACAGAAATATTTTTATTATAGAGAAAAAAAACTGAAACAACCGACATCAAAATACGCAATTCCGTTTATTTATTTATTTACTTATTTATTCCAGCTATTTTGTTTTAAAAACCAAAGCATTGGACCGACCTTCCAAACAAAAACGAATCATCAAGATCAATTCAAAATGGGCAAAGTAATCGCGTAACATACACAAAAAACACACACACACACACAGTCGAAAATTGAGAATCACATTTTTGAAGTCGGTTAAAAATAGATAGATTTTATACGGTAGTGCCATAAAAGAATAGACTATTTAAACTTCGCCTGTGCAATTGGATTGTGAGGGTTTAAATCGCAATTATTACTAATACGCAAACATTACACAACAAATTTATATTTTATTTATTTGGACAACCAAACAGCTTTCGTACATGATAATAGTAAACAAAAACTAAGTACAAATTAGCCAACATAGGTTATCACTGATGCAGTAAATAATATGTTAAGCTGATTGTGCATAGAAAATAAGAGTGAATAAAAATAGCATACATTTGAAACGAATGAAAACTAGGATTTTGAAGTAATATTACTAGAAAAATATTCGTTTGTTATTATAATATATATTTATTTTTCTGTAATTCTAAAATTCGTAAATTTGTTGTTTCGATCTGAATCCTAGTTATTTAATTAAATATCTACTTTAAATTCATAACTGCAATATAAAATGTAATATTACCCCGGAGGTGGGCGATGTTCCCCGCGACACAGGTTTCTAAACTACTGCGGGTAGCATCGTGCCCTTACTGTTATTGTAACTCTTTATTTTAGTTCCAAATAAAGAATATTTCAATATTTCATTTCATTTCAATTACATAAATACTAACTGTCCCACTGCTGGGCGCGGGCCATCTTCTCATTGTGAGAAGGGTTAGACCATAGTCTGCCACGCTGGCCAAGTGCGGCAAACAAACAAACATAAATACTAACCCACGGAGCCAGGCGTTTTCCACGAGCTTGTGTCGAACTGCTCTGATTTGCCAGCCAATCCTGAGAAATATAAATATAAAACATCAGTAAATAAATAGTGATCTTGAGCTCAAGGTCGTCGCGAGCCCATGGCCCAGGGGGAGGGGGCAAGTTAATATTATGGAGGAAAAAAAATATGAATCGTAGGTACAGCAATCGTGCATGAAGCTTTACACTTGTAGCGCGAGTCTTTGCCTATATAGCGATTGTAATAAGAATTGTTCCAATTTTAATATGTAAAGCTTCACGAGCTCGTTTCCATTTTGTTAATCTCTATGGGGGGGGGGGGGCAGCTGCCCCTCCCTGCCACCGCCCCCCTTGGCAACGCCCTTGCTTGAGCTTCCTTATAATGCCCACAGTGAATGACCAAGTTTCAGTTGAAGTGACAGTGGGCAGGGCACCTTACATGTTACTGATGGCCGATGGGACCGAAAAGTTCTCGAGTGGAGACCACGCACTGGAAGCGCAGCGTAGGAAGACCAGCCACGAGATGTACAGAATTACCTCATACAATTAGCGGGAAGACGCTGGATGCAAGCCCCTCCCAATCGGTGTTTTCGGATATCTATAGGGAAGCCTATGACCAGCAGTGGACTTCTTATAACTGGAACGATGGTGATGATGGCGAAATTAATAGTATACATTACATTACTAGACAGTGTACGATGAGGGTAAGCATACGGCATTCTCTTAGTCTATACCATCCGGGCTGTGAGGCCAGGTCAATAAGGTAATAGCCGAATCCTACCTGATAAGCATCATTAAACGCGTGCGCCAGAGACAACGCAAGCGCACGCGCATGTTTCCGTCGCGTGCAGACGAATGCGTGCACGACGTGTGATTCCAAAGCGCTTGCCTCCGCTTTGCCTTCTACTACGGCAAACACACGTGCATTGGCAGCGTCTGCTGAGCAGTAGGATATCCTGGAAATATACATTAATACTTTTAAAAAATATGGACTAGGACGTCCTGAACATATATTTTTAACCGCCGACCCAGAAAGGGGTGTAATTTGTTTGTAGTATTAAACGTAAATAGGTTTTCCACGGCTCTACATAGCAAGCCTCAAGTAAGGTAATCGCCCGACTTGTCTTCAGTCGCAACACGTAGGACATCGCAGTTAGACGCTAAGTGTCGTGAGTTGTGAACAGAGGGACCTATTTTTATCTAGATTTTATTAAAGAGGATTTGATCGAGTGTTCTTAGCTATTTTTCATCAAAATCGGTTCAGCCGTTATTTTATTTTTGAGGGGTTTTTGAGTTTTCTAAACTTATACTTGTTATTGATATTACAGATAGATGTCGGTAACTATACCTTCATTCATGTACTTTGAAACTATATTATCTCTTACAAAGTAAATAATGGCAATTTATTGTATTTAATGACATGATTAAATAAATTTATAAATCATAATATTATCAATTATGATATTTTTACTCTTCAACGAACACGCCTTATATTTACGATTCACATCTTTGTTCAGATGGTTTACGTACCTAAAGTAGGTAATATTGGATTAAATTATTTGCCTGTATTTAAAGTTGTCAGTCAAATAAAGGGATACTATTCTGAATTAGGTATCAATATATTATGTATTAATAAAATAAACAATAATGTAGGTAAATTGTGTTTCTCTAGTTTATGATCCTGGAGGACATCAATACCTATGCTATGTATTAATACGTTTGGTTTACTATGTTAACTAAGTACGTACATAAGTTCAAGTTCAGTGTTGTCAAAAGTACAAAAATAATAAAGCTAGAGTTTCTTTGGTGACATTGAGGGCGCTTTTGTCCTTATTTCATTTAGACTGGACTCGCAGCTCAGTTGGTAGTATGTCTGCCTGCTAAACTGTAGGTCGTGGGTTCGATCCCCATCCACGGCAAACATTTGTGTGATGAGCGTGGGTGTTTGTTCTGGATGTTTCTACGTATCATAGGTGTTGTATTTACAAAAAAAAAGTATATACGTATTCTATCAGCATTCTAGTTCCATAGTACAAGCTCTGCTTAGTTTGGGCTAGATGGTGTTGTGTGAAATGTCCACCAATATTATTTATCATTTACACAATCGAGACGTTAGTTAGAATTAACTTTTTCCAATCAGACTATCCATAATATCACTGAAGAATCAAAAATATATTCCAATATTTCCGGCGTTAGTGTGCACTAACTCCCGGATTTCAATCTGATTTATCGTTGTTTTTGAATCTAAAACGATCTCAATCTAGATCCCCCATCGTCGACCTAGAAGATGTTTATTAAACGAAACTTTAGTCCACTGCACTGTTAGAAAATACTGTCCCAATGAACACAATAGGTAGGTACATGTCGAACTGAATTAATCTTTCCAAACACTTGTCCATTAAAAACTTCCCTACTTCTATTTATTTAATGTTTTCTAAAGTATTCGCTATTATTACTAATTGAAATAAAACAAATCATTGCGTATATTTTACGTAATTGTATGACCTGACGTTTCGAATACTTTCCGTGGTCACAGGTGAGAGATGACGGTTGTCTTTTTGCTATGAAAATGTTAATTACTACCGCGTATTTGCGTGTACTAGATACTCAAATAAAAAAACCTGACAAGTGCGAGTCAGACTCGCCCACCGAGGGTTCCGTACAAACTAGTAGATAAAAGGGGGAAATCATATTTTCCTTCATAAAACGAAAAATATACATCGTAAAAATATTTAAAAACCTGTTTTAGCTTATGCTACTGAAGCTCTTTCATATGATACCACACATGATACAGTTAATTCACTTTAAAATTTGGGCCTTCATTCCTTGCATAAAGACACATTTTTTTTGTGATTAAATTAAAAATGTCCAGTTTTCGGATTTTTTCCTATATGTACTCTAACACAATGCTTATTGCCAAATTTCATTGTTCTAGGTCAACGGGAAGTACCCCATAGGTTTTGATTCCCTTGTGAGTGTCGAAATGTACGTTTTTTACGATATATTCGGCTGTAACTTTTTTTTACGAAAACTTAGAAACTTTATTTTTCTTTCTGCAGCAAGATACTATGGATCTGCGTATATGGTTTTAATTTAAACTCGATACCTTCACGCGTTCCCGAGATAAAGGTCTTGACACCCGGACGGACGGACAGACGGACAGACAGACGGACAACAAAGTGATCTTATAAGGGTTCCGTTTTTTCCTATTGAGGTACGGAACCCTAAAAAACGCAATAAATCCCATAAAATTTGTTTCATTCCATTAATTTGTTACAAAGAATATACATATACTGCTTGACCGCCAACTCGGGTCATGATAACCGACCATTGCGGTCTTCGAATATTATAAATTGGATACCTACTTATAAATAGAAATGCTGAGCACATTTTCTTGTGTATCCGCGTCAATAACTATAATTCCTTTCGAGCTGATATCCAAGTTCACTCGTTGCAGCTTTTTGTTGAGCACTGGAAAATATCAGAAAAGAAACTGTTATTAGAAAGCGCACACTTTTTTCCAAAGATCTGTGTTAGAAAGCTTAGAAATTAAATTCTAGTGCCAAGATTGAGGCCTGCATGAGGATTTCTTGCGTGCGCAAGCATGTTTTACAGGTACAGAAATCTTGCCATCAGCATTTTTTCGTCTTATAATAGTCTGTGCTCTAATATATCAGGAACCTCGACTTACTTGTGTAGTGCATATGAAACCAAAGCGTTGACTTTGCGTCTTTCTATTTAATCTCACTCCAAATTAGAATGATAGGATGGAAGATAAGGAAGTTGAAGTTGTTTTTTTTTTACACGCTTTTATTAGGTCAACCTGTATGTAATGAAATCTAAGGTAACTAATTTAACCTTTTTCCAAGGATCGTAGCGTCATGAAAATTGGCAGCTGTATGTAGTTCTGATGACAATACAATAATATGGTACTGTCGAACCGATCTGATGATGGAGCCGGAAGATATGAACTAGAACTTCATGATGGAACATCGTATCATAGCTGTGTTTGGATTTGTTAGAAAAGTCTTGTAATGAACTTTGACCACGATTAGGTTTATGACAATACAATAATTTGGAGCGTGTCTTTTTTAGTTTTTTAAACTGTAATTTATTTATATCCAGAATAAATATCTATATTTGGCCACCAACTCTACACATCAGTCGGTCTCTACACATAACCTACCTAAGGTTAAGAGATAGGTATGATTTTTTATGAGAATGGTGCACATATGAAAATAGGTGACATCAATAAATTCTGAATAAAGTAACAAAAAAAAGCTTTAACGTTTAATAGCCATTCCTAGTAGGTACTACCTATGTAGCTACTATAATTTTACTAGAATAGTGTAGTAAACGCATGAAATGGCAAATTGCGGTAGGAACATCAGTTTATATAAGGTCGGATCGTGGTAAGATCAGAGAGAGACCATCACACTTCCACTAGTCAATTATATCTATGTCACAACTCACTCCCATTCAAGAATGGGCTCCGTTTTTTTAGTAACAAGGGATATATTTCATCATCATCATAAGCCAAAAGCATGAGAGAGGTCCAGGCTCACAGGTCTGAACACGTTTAGCATACGGATAAACTCACAGAGCGTTGGTCACTATTGCTAGCGTTTTTAGTGTCAGCGGCCAAAGCCTCTGACGCACTTTGAAGTAGCCTTGTCCAGCTTAGTAAATAAGCATACATACTTACATTTAGCAGAGTGCAGCGCAGAGCGCACCGCGATGGCAGTGGTGGGCGCAGAAGCCGCCCGTTCCACGGGTGCCACCCCTGCGTACCGCACGTCCATTTGTCCGGCCGCGCCGGCCTCTTTGGATTCGCGCCACCAACCTTCTCCTTCGCACTCCGCCAGAACCCACTCTTCGCTCAGTTCTGAAAAGGTTTAGTAATACTTAGTTGGACAGTTATAATCGTGTCTGAAGCTGTCACTGAAGAGGAAATGGCTAAGCTCGTTGCTGAATCCTTAGAAAGGCACTTCTCTACGGCGACGTGTTGGCGTAGCTAAAACACATTTTAAGGTTTTAGAATTTCATATCACGCATGAGTAATATGACTAGGGTCTAATATTTTTACCCGACTTCACAAGGAGAGTTTTTCGAGTAAATATATTATGTATGTATGTATGTTGGTAAGTATGTTCGTTTTATGTTGCTTTCTAGAGCCTAAATGGCTAGACCAATTTTGATGTGCGAGGTATCGTTAAAGATTATCACTTAAAACCATATCAAGCGAAACAAATACTCTTAATAGATATTTGGTTAGATGAAAAGAAAAAAATATCCATTAGAATTATGTTTTTTCTTCTTTATTAAACGTCTAAACATTTGCATAGTTTATTAAAAAAAATATTAAAAAATAAGTTCATTATCACCTACCTGAGTCTGATTGACAGTAAAAAAGATACCAAGTCTTTCATGTTTAAACTACGTCGTAACTATTTCTTAGAAAGAGCCTAGGTCTAGTCCAAGTATTCAGACCGGACAAGAGTAAAAGTCTAGACATGATTTAAAACTATAAACGCTATTGCGAACCATAGAAAGCTCTGAGCTCTGACTTAAAAACTAAATCACATTAGCCATCCATGTAATCTACGAGTATATATTACGAAACGCTTTAGTTCCATTTTCAGCTTGCGGACTGCTAGAATATGGAATACGCTTCCTGAGTGGGTCTTTCCCGATAGATATAGTCTGGGTGTCTTTAAATCGTGAGTGAATTGGTTTCTTCTAGGCAAGTGCGCTCCATCGTAGACCGTAACGTCGCTTAACATCAGGTGAGTTGGCGGTCAAGCGCAAACCTATTTCTATATTAAAAAAAAGACCGAGCGAGCGATGCGTCTCTGCTTCAACTGGCCAAATTTTCTTTCGTTTGTCAGTTTGTTAGTGAGTTTGTTTTGTATGTTCGTACAGGGCATACTCGTATAGGGTCTAAAGGTTTTTTTTGTCGTCGGTGATTTTTGGTAGGAGATGTGGTTCCCATGAAAAGGGGGAAAGTTTATTGCGGCGCTAATCACCAACTAATTTTAATGATAAGTTGGTAGATAGATAATGTACATAATAACTTGTGGTAACAATGAACAGAATTGGTCAAGTGGTTGTCGAGATCTGACAACCAACTTGAAATTGCGTGTAACAGTGAGGGCGCGTGGATGTGCTTGATGCATTTTAGCTCAGAATATTTTTTTTGTGATATATTGAGTAATTTAATACTAACACTCCCAGAAACGCCCTGCATTATTATGTATTAAAAATAAATTGATCTTTCAAGGTGATTACTTATGGAAAAATGTTTTTTGACCGTGAAATAAAGTCTGTAAAATCACATAAAATTGCGAAATCGGTCAAAATTTCATATACGGCCTCCTAAGCCAACTTTATGTAGGTATTATGTACAGATGACCAAAGGTGAGCCGCAAATAAGCTCTCTCGCGAGGTCTACTGTTCGTAGAACTACTAGTTTATTTTATATGTGAAAGTGTCTCTCTCACGGCCGAAAGTGTTGGTTTCAGATTGACTGATGCCGACTAAAACACCAGGCTTGCCTAAGATTCTATTTAGGAATTATTTAATATGAAAATAAACGCGGAATTCAATTGGTTGGATACCTGATACATGTATAACTGTGCATCAGTGAAACAAGTTAAATGGTGTAACAATAAGCAACAGACATTATGTACTTGAACTGTGATGAGACTTTGTTCGATAAATACCTATCATCGAGAGGTCAAGTGTAAATGTGTAACAAAATATAGGAAGTTATAGTCTCATCAACTGATATTGTAGCTATTTTTGAATTTGTTTAACATGTTTTGTCTCATGAGCCTACACAATAATAAAGATATCGAGAAATAAAATTACTGAATTAATTAATTACTACTAAATGCTAGGTGCTTGACAACACCTTTAAATTTAAGAGAAATCAGGCACTAGAAAATCTATATATTCTGTGGTTACCTCACAAAATTAAGCTTCACGCTTTATTTTGCGATTCGAACCCGGTCATTTTTTTTTTTCACAACTTTTTTTTTGTTTTTTATAAAATAGTAGAAGCAAATAGGCAGACGGCTCGCCTGATGGTAAACTATAACCGTAAATGAAAGAAGTTTTAACGGATTTATTTTATTTTTTAATTTGAGTAACAATCGCGAAAACCTTAGAAAACATTATTCTTACCTTTTAACCGACTTCAAAATAGGAGGAGGTTATCAATTCGTATCGTTCAATTATTATGTATGTAAGTACATTGTACACGAATTACTCCGTCATTCGTGAACCAATTTTTGTGTTTCTTGAATTGGTGTATAGAGAATGCTTCCAAGTTGGTCCCATAATGTGTCTTAAATAATTATAGTTTAAAAAAACTGAAACAACCGACTTCTCATGGATGCTATTGTCAGAACTGGATCAAATTGAAATGGGACCACACGGGAAGCACCAACTTTCAAATAAAAAAATTGGTTCATCCACTCGACAGTTATGAGGTAACAAACATAAAAAAAACAATGGATTGCACTCTGGTAGTGCCGGCAGAAGTGAAAACTAAAAAATAAAATAGCAAAAAGACTGATAAAAATTTACATACAATAATGAACTTTAAATGCAGAACATTAGAATAGGTTTCTGACTAAAATAACCCGTCCGTCTTACGAATTTTCGTCTTACGAATTTGATCTGACGCGAGTTTAACATTTTTTATCCATCCAAAAAATGCATAACGCCGCTAAAGAAGTTTTCACTTCAAAAAAAAATACAGACGAATTGAGAACCTCCTCCTGTTTTGAAGTCGGTTGAAAATGATCTTGTTGTTTGTATTGTTGCCACTCCCTACATGGAGAGAACGGTCGGTAGATAAAAATGCGTTTTTCTCCCTATCTACCTACATACATATACGGGCGTTGTCTCCGTGATAGTTTATCTCTCGCTTGCAACTTTCTCACATTCGAGGAATTAAAATTAAATCTATAATGGTCAATATTACGCTAAATATGTTGAAGAGTTAAGAGTTGAAAGAGAAAACTCGATGGCGGTAAAAATATATAACAAGTTCCCTAATAAATTGAAAGATCTATATAAAAGATATCCGAAAATAGTTTTGCAAATAATCTTAAAACATATCTAGAAGCCATATAGGGCCATATTGTACTTCAAATAAATAATATGTGATATATTATAAAACATTTGTAATGTACATAGAAGGGTACAGGCAAAGAACAGGCAATGTCCTAATTAATTGACTTGAATTCTAATGATTGGAATTTAAAATACCATAGACAAAGATATGATTCTACTAAAAAGCTTTATTTTTTTAATTTGTGACATTCCCTGTTATTTGCCTGTACCCTTCAATTATTATGATGCAATAAATAAATGAGAAAGAAAATATACAAGAAAGTATGAAACAAGAAAATATAATATTTTTATTTTTTTATACATTACTATCTACACATTAAGACTATTAAAAAAACAATTTTTAAATATATATAAACAGAAAACAAATAAAATAAAAACTTACTCAAAAAGTCCACTGGTAGTGGCAAAAGTGGCAAGAATAGGAAATGGTAAATTTTTTAAACTGTAATTATTGTTCAAGTGTAAGTCATGTAAATATTTAAGTTTTTGTCACAATAAAAACATTGTTTAGCGAAATAAATATTTTACTGTAACATCTTCATATGGTGGATAACCGTGGTCGTATGCTACCTACTGTAACAAAACAATACATTCTGCAATGTAGCATATGACCACGATTATCCTTTAAACACCACTATGAATATGTATGGAATACAATACAATATTTACAATACAATACAATACAAAAACCCTTTATTGACACCATAATAAAATAACATTAGGTACATAATTAAGGCGTCAGAAAGGTACAAAAGGCGGCCTTATCGCTAATAGCGATCTCTTCCAGACAACCTTAATATGTTAAAAGAGAAGAAAAAGTAAACGCTGACGGTAGTGAAATCACGAAACAAGACTTATGGCCAAATATATATATATATTTAGTATACTTTCTTGTTTCATACTTTTTAGAGCGTGATATTTCAATAGTCGGGTTTTAGTTTTCGAACTTATTTTTTATTCAAACTCTATTTGCCGTATAATTTACTCGATGCTTAGACATAACTTTATAACTAGTTAATAGCGAGCAGAGCCGGTTTCACAACCGACACGGGGTATCTATCATGAAAATTGCTTTGCACCGAGTCCGAATCTACGATAATATACATAAATAGTAGAGAGCTACATATGTAGGTTTGGAGGTGCATAAAGATTTTCAACGCGGTTTGTGTCTTCGGCAGGAATATGCAATACGAATCTGAATCTGAATCAGAAAACATTTATTGCATAGAACTGTGTACACGGATATTAAATTCACAGAGTTTTGTATCAACAGTTTTGTCTATCACGAACATACAATAATAGCATTATAGCGATTCTAGACATTAAAGATAATGATAATCTACACCATTTCCTATATACACAGTGGTTTAATTAATTAACAGACACAGCATAGAGATCATTCATTAATTAAGATTATTCTATTATTTACTTACCAGATAGAAGACTAATATATACAATTAAGTATTATGAAAAATGCAGTATTTATACATTCTCTTCTTCGAAATATTCTTTCAGTCGCCAAGGGGCAGCTGTCCCCCCCCCCCCTCTTGAGATAAAAAATTTAGCCAACTGCAAAGCAAACAAAGTCCTAAGGCCGTGCAATTGTACCTGTACCTACAATTCATATATTATTTTTCTCATCCTCCTTAATATTCTTAATATTAACTTGCCCCCCCCCCCCTTGGGCCATGGGCTGGCGATGCCCTTGTACATAGTATTATTAATCTGAGATTGAATTTGTGTTTAGTACGCAAATTGTCTGCACGATTAGATGTATTATGGAACTATACGGTTTGTTTTGTTTTTTACAAATAAGCATATTTCTAATATGTATATACTGGTTAGAGTAAGAAATTCACTATTTTAAAAAACATTTCGGAGCGTATACATATAAGTATTCATTTTAAAAATATTTTTTATACACCTTTTCTGTAGAAGGAAAATTGACGCAGATTCAACGGAGTTTCCCCAAAAAATTATATCATAGTTTAATTGAGGGTATACATAACATAATAAGCATTTATAGCTACATCTTTCGAAGCAATACTGCTCACTTCTGATAAGGCATAAATTAATTTTGTGATTTTACTGCTGATTTGAATGTGATGTGATTGTTTTATACAACATATATTTATACCAAAAACATATTGATGCAATATTGTGTCACTAATTATTATTTATCGATGAGCGAATTTCTGGCTAGCCTTGGATTTGCTCGTCTCAGTTAAAAATAATAAATATTTATAGGCATTTTCAACAGCCCAAACAATAGAAAGCTTGGTACCATGAGAACTAGCTAGCTACTTATGTACCTTTTTTGTAAATACATACTTATCATACATAGAAATACCCAGACACAGAGCAAACATCCATGTTTATTAGTAGTTTGCCCTGGGTGGGGATCGAACCCACGTCGTACGGATTTAGTAGGCAGACATACAACTGAGCTGTCATGTTTCCATTCAGTCAGATGCATGATTAAAATCGGTAAAGTACGAATTTGCCTGGCATACTGAAGTTTCCGTACTTTGACAGTCAGAGTAGTCTTAGTAATAGGCTCCCGTGTCGTAGCGTACGGAAGACTAAAAACTTTCCTAGTAGAAGCCCTACGCAACGATTTTCTTGTGAAACTTGATTACTCGATATAGTGGCTAAGAGGCACTTGATTACAACCTTAATTGCACCTCTCATCGGCAAGCTAAGCGTTTGACTTTTAAAATTCCTTATAAAGACGTAGCTTTAGATACACCCTATA
The DNA here is from genome assembly GCA_947563715.1 of Lycia hirtaria. Taxonomy (NCBI): domain Eukaryota; kingdom Metazoa; phylum Arthropoda; class Insecta; order Lepidoptera; family Geometridae; genus Lycia; species Lycia hirtaria. The sequence continues at coordinate 4,348,010 of OX387377.1, read as the reverse complement.
ACTCGACAATTTACTCGCAAGTAAGGGTAGTATTTCAGATATAGATACGTTTTCGGATACAGAACCTTTGTTTCTTTAAAGACCAATTTTCATGAACAAGGTATCGATAGATTCGTCTTTACTTTCTGAGTGTCAGACACTATTAGACAGACAATATTTTTGGAATAATAATAAAAAATCACTAGCTTAAAATAAAAAATACAGCTTTCAAATTCACCTCAGAAAAATAAGAGATTTTACACAAGTAATTTTAAAGAACGCTTATGTAGCGACTCTACACAGTTTCTCGCGAAAACTTACACTCAACATCATGTCACGATTCTCAATTCAAAATCTTCATAAGCTCTAGTAGAATAATAAAATCATTGACGCCAGTTGTAATTTCAAATCATAATATTATTTATTTACCAATAAAGATAAACAACATACAAAACATGTGTGGGATGTTTTTAAACAAAAGCTTTTGTTGACAAGCTTCTGCTGCGTCACATGCACAGTAAGTATAATGTAATAGTTCACTGAAATCTACCATGATATCGACAAATACTTATTTTGCGAATTTTATGACCTATTTCGACTGCAATTAGGCTAAAGGCACACGAGATAAAAGGTCGTATCGACCGCGATGTCGCGAGTCGTATACGACTTATCTAATACCGACTAGGCGGCCATGAAGATATTTTGGTTGATATTAACTTACATGTGTATGTTTTATCAGAGCCAATGCGAGCCGTGGTCAAAATGCTGGTTAGTGTGTATGTTTGGCATTCGGAATCCCAGTGCTACAACATGATAGGTACGTTGTCGTTTGGTAGTGGTGAGATTGATAGTGATGCGTTTCTTTTATTTTTATGAGCGATTATTTTTAGATTTCAATCGGGTTATAAGTAATCCAATAATTTTTTGTAGTAGCATGACTGTTTTCCAGAAGTTGCCCTTGACACTTAAACACGCCTTTGACACTTATTGACAGGCCTTATGGCTCAGTAGGTACTAGGTAGGCTCTGTAAGTCGTGGATTCGAATCCCAACCCAGGGCAAACATTTCTACTGATCATGGATGTTTGTTCTGTGTCTGGGTGTTTATATGTACCATATGTATGTATGTATTTGCAAAAACAAAGTACCTATGTATGTATTCTATCAGCCATCATCTGGTTCCCATAGTACAAACTTTCCTTAGTTTGGCGCTATATGGTGTTGTGTAAAAATGTCCTCCAATTTTTTATTTTTTTATTTATTTATTCAGTGCCAAGAAGCTTTATAATGTGCCAGATTAAAGGCTAGCATTTCCGAGTATAAAAAAGACCTAATATTTCGGATTGATGAGCGCAATGCATCGCTTGCATGTAGGTTTTTAATTGTAGGAATAGATAAATAAATTGGTGCATTTTCTTAGAGATAAGCGTACAAAAATAAGTACCTAACTTCGTATAGACTGAATGGCCAGCCCTAGTGTCAGACTTACTAAGCCACCGGAAGCCCCCGACAAAAAAGGCTGAACAGGCTGAAACATAGCTAAGAACACTCTCGATAAAATCCTCTTTCAAACAAAAAACTAGACACTCCCATCGAATAACAGTGTTACATATAAGGTGTTATTCGTTGGGAACAAACGTACAGATACACACGTCAAACACCCCTCTTTTTGGGTCGGGGGCTTTGATAAAGTATCAACGGAATGTGGCGTCAGTCTTCTAAAACGTCCGAGCTCAATGAGATCTAATTAGACCCCTTACTCGAATAAATAGTTTTGATTTTGAAAATAATTCGAATCAACAAATAGACCTTCTCTAGACTTCTCAATCTTAATTAGGCTTTAGCGCGGCGCCATAGGGTCTTTATATCAAAATCTTTAAGTTCGTCATTGTTTTTTATTTTTTATTTTTTTATTAACAAATTTATTCTCCACAGACTCCAGGGTCCGTGCCTTTTATGAACTAATATATGCATTTATAGCTACTTACATTTTTTTTTAAAGTTATGCAAGAGGAAGACAAAATTTTAATTTATTTATTATATAAAAAAAAAAAAAAAAATATATTTTTATTTATTTTATATTTATTATTATTTATTTATTTTTCGTCATTGTTGGTACTCGTATATGAGTATCGGTCAACCCGGAACACTATATTCGTGAATTGCGTTTTAGACTTTACGTCCACTACACGTGATGGAAAGTCATTGACAGACAAGCCACATGGCTCCTGAGCTGGGTCGTGGGTTCGATCCCCACCCAGGGCAAACATTTGTGTGACGAGAATGGATGTTTGATCTGTGTCTGGATGTATCTATGTATCATAAGTAAGTATTTACAAAAAAAAAAGTATATAATGTATTATATCAACCATCTAGTTTCCATAGTACAAGCTTTGCTTAGTTTGGGCTAGATGGTGTTGTGTGAAATGTCCACAAATATTTATTTATTTATTGGTCGGGGGTTACAAATAGTGCGTAATAGATCGTCCGATAGTGTGCCCTAGCCGTATCCGCACGTCGTATCACCCATTTATGTAGGCCAGACTGGCGTATCTCCAAACTGGGCCATAGGTCAGTTATAGACGCAATAGTTAACGCGATCATCGTGATTATTGAAACCATATAAATACACGGTTATATATATAATACAATATTAAAATTATGACGCCATCGTTTGGGTTTAGCTATTTTACATTAGAAATATTTAATAATAAACTCATATATCAGTTTGTATAAACAGGGCTGATAAAAAAAAAAAACTCATATATACATAATATACTCATATTTTCTCATAATATTATAATAATATTCTATATTATTAATGCAACAAAAAGTGCTTATTGTGACCAAAAATTGAGCACAAACTTGACTAACTAAGCCTTTTCAACTGTTTTTTGGGGTACTGTAGTCAACTACGAACCCTTATAGGTTCGAACCATTTTGCGATTTAATGATCCGTTGGAAAAGTATTAAGCTTTAAAATTACCATTTTTGTTCGAGTCAAGTTCCTACTACAGAACCCTACCCTACGTATGGCCCTGGATGCGCTTGGCCAATTACGCGGGAAATTGCCGGACAGACGCGTAAATGGACGGACAACATGGGGCAAGTATAAAGAATTCCTTGTTGACTACGGAACCCTTAAAATGTAGAAACCCTTCTCTGTGCGTAACTTTTTACTAATGTAGATCTCAGTTTTTAATCGATTTCCCAAAAAAGAAGTAGGTTCTCAATTCGATTGTATGTTTTTTTTTTTGTATGTTCAACGATTACTCCGCCAATGCTTCTTTTTTTGATGATTCTTTTTTGTTTGGTAGGTAATACCTCAAAGGTTGTTTAAGAAAAAAGTGAATAGGTATCTCCTAGGCAGGCGTGCTACATGTTCGACCTCATCTTCGCTTCCCATCAGGTGAGATTGTGGTCAAACGCAGGCCTAGTTTGTCTTAAAAAAAAAAAAAAAAAAAAAAGGTAAATTTTATCAAAATCGGTTCAGTAGGACTTTGGTTTTGTTACAAATTTAACAAATTATTGTCGTCCAAGTAAACGAATTGCGTATTTTGATGTCGGTTTGTACAGTTTTTAAACTATTTTTCCATGCTGGAATAAAATTCGCAGTTTTTGCAGTCTAACTCACGATTTCGTTTCGCGCTACGCTGTTAAGAGTGCTTTCTTTGTGAGAAAGTATGGGTAAAATCACTGTAAAAAATTATAAAAGCTGCGCATTCTTTAGAATAATTCTGGTAACATCACTTGTATAATACGAGAAAGTTCGTTAGAGGTTACAAAAAAACGCATTTTTGTTACTTTTGCGTGAGATATATTAATATTATTACAAAACAATATCACTCAGGGAGTGAAGACAAATCTAATTACACATCGCACATCAAAATCGGTAAAGTATTAACCAAGGTGCGCAGTCGGGTAAAATAGGCGTGATTTTTTTGTATGTATAATTTTAAAAGTAATTTTGTACTACAAATTATATTGAAATTAAATACGAATGTATATTGTATGTACCTAATCGGAATAAAGTTGTGATTGTTTATAAATAAAATGAGAATGGCTATTCCTATCATAAATACATTGTGTATAACAATAGGTTCACTGACACATATAGCAACAAATTATTGATATGTTTGACTCATGCTCATGTCTTTTTATTGGTTTGTAATCAAAGCGTTTGACCACAGCAACCACAGTTCACTTTAAGAGTACATAGTTCGACCATCGTTCGTCTAGCTCGCGCTTACATTTTTGAAGACATGAAATAACTGAATGAACCCATAAATAATTATAGTTTAAAAAACTGAAGCAACCGACTACTCTTGGATGCCATTGTCAGAACTGGACCAAATTGAAATGGGACCACACGGGAAGCACCAGCTTTCAAATAAAAAAAGAATCATCGAAATCGGTTCACCCAGTCGAAAGTTATGACGTAACAAACATTTTAAAAAAATACAGTCGAATTGAGAACCTCCTCCTTTTTTGAAGTCGGTTGAAAAGTTGTCGTTTGTAAAACTAGAAAACAACATCACAAACATTCGACAAAAATTTCAATTTGATCCGAGTTAATTTTCATTTATAAAAATCATTTTAGCGTTAATAATTTCTAAAAATCTAACTAACTAAGGACTCTTAAAAAGGGACCATCTATTAATCACATGTCGCCTACCTAATCGGGGGTTTTCCCGTACCACATAATAAATACCCTTGTAGTAGAAGTACAGAAATCTCACTCCGCAAACACATTTTGGTGGCATACCTACATGAAATAGACGACTCAACCACCAACCACCGACTAACCACCAACTTATCTGAGGGTTACCTACCTATAATCCGAATTGTGAAATACCGAATGTAATTTTCCAGAAAAGTTTTTTTTTAACACTTCAAAATCCCGAAACTCATTTCACATCTCGTCTGATAACCGAATTACCGAACAAATTTGTATAAAATAAACAAATACTTAACGAACCTATCATAATAATTGATACATAGATCTAATAAATTCCTAATTTATTTCATAAGTTCATATTTCTAAATATCATCATTATATCTAAATTTATATTATATACCTTGCGCGCACAAAGGCATAAATCCTCACACACTAGTCGTTAATTAATTAATCTAAAATATCTAATCAATAATTATAATTAAATTAATGATTTAATCTGATAAATTAAATCATTGTTAAAAATACAGTATCTGAATATAATTAATGGAACAGAAACTCAACAATCCTAACAATTGTTCGGGCAAATGAAACTTAGAGAATCAGTAATTCGTGTCAAGTGAAACATCTGAAATCAGGCAGTTCTAAAAAATGGATTCGGGAAAGTATGTTTCAGACAAACGGATTTCGGATCATAGATATATTGCCTTCCCGCCAATACTCTTAGTCCCTATCATTAAATAATGCGCCATATATGTCGGAACATCATTGAGAAGACATCCAACTTGCAAAACAGCTTTTTCTCTCAACTGTGTACGGACTGCAGACCCTCCTAATTCTCGCAAGCCTGCAAGCAATCAAGAGAAACTCGCACCCGGACGTGTGGAGCCGGCCTTAACCACCGCACTTGGCAGGTCTAATGAGTGCGTGGAAAAAAAATCAAGTGCATTAACTATGTGATATTCTGTCTCCAAGTACGCTTTGAAACTTTTTACCGACATATCTTTGATCGAGTTGTCAGTTTATTGCAAATATTGCACTTTTTTTGCTAACCGCTATTTAGTTATTTTCATACACAAACACACAAAACATTACTTTTTTTCTTAGACGTTCTCTCCTGTGGTAAATAATTATTCACTTGGAATCATATAAGACAAGGCTTGTACATTATTGACTTTTTGTTAACTCTTGAGTGCCACAGCACTTTGTGAATTTCACTAATCAATTTTATTGGTAACTAGAGTCACCGGTAGTGCACCAAGTGAAAGATGGTTGGCAGGTGCCACCTGTATGTATACATTCATACAAACATACATACACTCGGAAAACATAACCCTCCTTCTTAAGTCGGGTAAAAAGTGCCATCGAAATGGGTTAGTAATATTATGGATCAGATTTATTTTTCTTGTTTTATTAATAATAAAATGTGCAAATATATTCTATACGGAATAAGTATCTAACTATGTCTACACTAAAACAATTTTTTTTTTTTTTTTTTTTTTTAACACGAATAAGTCCGCGTTTGACCACCAACTCGCCTGTCGGAAAGCGAAGATGTGGTCGAAGATGAAGCACGCAGACTTAGAAGATACCTATTCACTCTGACCTTGAAAAGACCAATGTTGTAATTCTCAGGGAACAAAGAAGCCGGCAATTTGTTCCACTCTTTCGCTGTACCGATAAGATAACGTAGAATTAAACCGTTTAGTACGAATATTGGGTAAATCTACAATATATGGGTGGTAAGTTAAATTGACAAATACATACTCGTATCTACGCTACAAGTGCTGTTAATAGGCTAAATACCTAAATTTTGTCTAGATAAGGCGCTGGGTGCGACTGCCGTCGATTCTGCGACCTATATTAATGTTATATTATAATATGCATATAATAAATACTTTTAGGTACGTCGTTTACGACATAACTTTTTAAAGTAAAAAAAAAATATGCTAATTAAATATTGTTTGCAAATAAAACAATAAAATTGACCCAAAACAGCAACCAAACAAATTATTCATAATGAAGCTGGTTAGGAAATTAATAATAAAACCCAAAGTACCTCTTTTCTCATGAAAAAATATAAATATACCAAAACGCCAAAGGCGTGAAATTTCAATAACGAAAATGGTACGTTTTCCTTATTCCATCGAATTCTCATGTTGCCAAATACACGAAATACTAATAGCGCAAAAACGCTTGCACGCGAAACGCCAAAATGCTTTTACGCAAAATACTAACACGCATTTACAAGAAATATCGACGATTGACGAAGGTCAGTTCACAAACAGCGAAAAATTCGAAGAACATAAAAAAAACAAGAGTTGAGGTCATTCCATTCTTGAAGTCGGTTAATAAACGGACATCAAATTGAAAATATATATTTGGGGCAGCTTTAAATATAGATTATAATGCAAGTAATATTCTATTCAAACAAATAATTAGCGTTAAAAATTCTCGCAACAAAACAAAATTATTAGTAGGTAAACAAGATATTCTCGAAAAAAAATCGAAAACAAAATTGGATAGGTACTCACTTTTATGCTTAGAATGTGTCTTCCACATTCTTCTTAAAAGAGTAGTCATTTTTGTTAAAGTCAGGTAGATAAAAAAAAACGTTTGATTTTAATGTTTTTCCCGCGTAATTTTGCCGCGCACTGACAACCGCGCACTCAGACTGTCGGTCGGAAAGCTTTTGCGTAGTAAAGCAATGGGAACCTGATACGCGATGATCGAGTACAAACCAATTTTACAATGATACTTACTTAATTGTTTATAAGCATAAACTGGCCAAGAGCGTGTCGAGATGGCGTATGGCAAGGTTCCATTGCCAATCCATAAGCCATAATCGGAAAGACTATAACGGGCATTGTTGCTTAGATTATTCTGCAAAAAGATCAGTGACCCTTTGAATTGACAACGGTATAAATTGTATTTTACACATTTATCGCTGTATTTTCCGAAAAGTTGTTATCACAGAATAAGCAAAAAATAAATTAATATTCTCAACATATTTATAATCTTTTTATAATCTTTAAGTCACAAGATTCCACGTCTAACCCTGTAATTCTAAAGCTACAATAACTTCGACACATAGATAGCTAATTCAGGGAAATAATTTTTGACACGATAGGCCATAATATTTCATCAATCATAAAAAAAAACTTCATAATCTTCATAATCATAATCAATTTTAATAACAAAATGATTACTTATTTATTTACCAACAATAATACATCGTGTTATGTACTATAAAACTTATCTAATAGGCACTAGTTACCTAATCTACATTAAAACAATATTTTAAAAAAACAATTAAATTAATTAATTAACAAAATTACATGCAAAAACTAGGCTTATAGCGAAAAGAACCGTCCACATTTCACACATACTTACTAGAACCAACACTAATATATAAAATTTAGTTTTTTTACTGAGATCTGTATTACAATCGTGGATAGGTACAGAAATCATAAGGTCCTAAAATACAATACAGGCGAACAGACAGCATGAACGGTTTCTTGTATATCTACGGAACTTTAAAAACGACAGAAGACATAATGGAGATGATTCCTCGCGACTTAAAGACACCCAGATTGTTAGCATAGAGAAAGATCTACTCATGAAGTGTTTACCATAATTTAAATAGATATATACATAGTATGTATGTACATAGTTATATTCTCTCATGTAGTTCGTCACTTCCTTCCTACAATAATTGTACAGTTTTTCCTTGTCCTTTCGCATTATCGTAAATTTTCGAATACATACAGCTGTTTTAACCGACTTCAGATAAAAGAGGAACTCTTCCTTCCTACAATAATTGTACAGTTTTTCCTTGTCCTTTCGCATTATCGTACATTTTCGAATACATACAGCTGTTTTAACCGACTTCAGATAAAAGAGGAACTTCTTAATTAGTCGTTATATTGTTTTAGGATTCCGTAGGCACCTCAAACAGGATAACACGGAACGGATTTCGTTATGCTTGATACGCTGTTGAGTTGACGTTTTTTTTTGTGAGGAAGTATGCGTAAAATCGCTGTATTATTATAAATGCGCATTCTTTAGATTATTTTTTATAAAATTACATGTTTATTACGAAAAAGTTCGTTGGAGGTTTTTATTATTAATATATTAATAATGCATATTTGCGGGAAATTAGTTATTATTATTACAAAAAATATATAACCTATGGACATTCAGGGAGTGAAGACAAATCTAACGACACCTTTCATATCAAAATCGGTTGAGCCGTTTAGGCTGTAGGTTATTATATAATATATAGATATAAGTTATTTCTGTAGTATTTTCACTTTTGTGTACGCAAATTTTTATGTTTTAGTTTTAAAGGCCACTATCAGTGCCCACTACTCATGTGCATGGTTTCCTGGAAGAGATCGCTTTAAGCGATAAGGCCGCCTATTGAAAGATTAGTCATAGTAATATTGTCATTTTTCAATATGTTTGTACAATGTGGTCTTTATCTATCTATCTACATTAACATACTCTGAAAAACATAGCCCTCCTTCTTACGCAGTCGGGTAAAAGGGGATTTTAATTTAAACTAGATGCGCAGGGTTTTGATGATAATTAAATAATTATTATTGTTTAAATAAGCGGCCAAGTGCGTGTCATGCCACGCGCAAAGTAGGGTTCCGTAGTTGCACATCAAAATTTGTGTGAACTTAAAATGTGGATATTATAAGAACATACGAGTTAACTTATGTTGGTTTTAATGAAATTTGCACGAAATTTTTATTTTTACCTTTATTGAATATTGCTCTTTAACTTGTAAAGCCTATTTATCCGTGATAATTTTCCTTTTAATTTTATCATAATATATACCTAGCATGATGTTTTCAAGGCTGTGTGGTCTGTGTGTTTTCATATCTCCAAAGTCAACTGTTTAGCCGGTAGAGGGGGAGGACACTTCATTCTAACAAAAAATATAACTCTTTGAAGTTATATTTTTTGTTGTTGCTTAATATTTCGCAAACGGGTCCCTAAATGGAAAATAGTTTTCATAAACACATTTTTTTTAATTACCTATCCAACGATAGATACATAGATATATAGAAATAGTTCATCCCCACCGTGTAATGGAGGTGCCCCAGTTTTTTTTTTCAAATGTTATTCTGGGATTTTCTCGGCGCCATATGTAAAAAAAATCAAATAAAAAATTTCAAATTTTAATACGCCAAATTACAGCTTTCTAGTACTAATAGTCAGAGTATCTAGTATACATACTTTCTAGTACTAATTGAGCAAAGCCGCGGACGGACAGATAGACGGAAACTATAAAAGTTTCCTTGTTTACTACGGAACCCTAAAAACAGGAACAAACTTGACTTGAAATCTTGAAAATACGCATTTTCTTTTACTTAAGACTTATTTTTTCCAGGTATTTTGTTTTAAAAATCAAATTTTAAACGATTTTGATAACATCGAAGACGATGGAATCAGCCGAATCGTACGGCATATGTCGGCTGCGTCACCGAAGACCATCAGAGAGTACAAGCAAGAGATGGCCAACGTGTTATAGTCTGGTAAAAATAAGATTTGTGACAACATAAAAGTCAACTAAGTATAATGTTATATAAATGAATGTACTGCGGTGTTTGAAATACATTTGACACAATTTCATAATTATATTATAAAAGCAAATTTTGTTACCTTTACACGCTCAAACAGCTGAACCGATCGTTATGAAAATTAGTATAGAGATAGCTTTGGACCTGGAGACGGGCATAAACTACTTATCATTATCATAATCATCACCGTTTTTCATAACTACGTGAGTGAAACCACGAAACGCAGCTAGTCTATAAATCGGGGATTATTGATCTATGATTTAGCTATTTTCCTATCATAATTTCAAAGAATCCCCCTAGTTGCAAATATTGTGATGCGCTCCATACAAACGGATTTATTTTAACTAGACTATTAGTGGAGACCCTAAGCCTGGAGGGACGACTGAAATATAGGTAATTAGACAGATTAACGGAAACATACCGCTTTATATGGAAAATCCCGTATGAAACCGGGTTCAATTAGTGCTGACTAGTAGAGCTCTGTTTCAGCTTTCTTGGAAAAACGGTCAATTTAGCATTTAGAAATAAGGATTGTGTGTAGATACACCCTGAGCATTCATCTTCACCATAAGAAAACTCCTTCTTGCGGCAGCGTTGTGGCGGGGCGCCCTCTTCCAACAAGGTAGCGAAGGGCGATGGCTGGCACATGCGTTATACTCCTTATAGGGTGCTGCTTGCGTCGCTGTTTTTTTTTTTTAAATAAAAGATGGTTGTTGAAAAGAGGTTGATTTTGGCAACAAAGGGTCGGCGCTATCGGTATACGCCTTCCATTGCGGGTCGCTGGTTTGCTCGTCATTTGCAATATTGTGTATACACACAATATTGCAAATGACTAAGTAGGAAACAAATAGGGCCTCGAATTCTGTGGTAGGAAATATAAAAAATACGTCTGAATTAATAGCCTCCTACTTTTTGGAGTCGGATAAAAACGATAGTGATGATGAACAGAGATGATGATAATTATGATGATACCGAAAGTAAAGACGAATCTAACGATAACTCAGAAACGAAAATCTGCTCAAACGTTAATGGTACATTATTATTTCAAATATAAATATATAATTTACCGTAAGTATATCAATATAAATGATGCCCGAAAAACATTACCCTTCTTCTTGCGCAGTTGGACAAAAACAGTTAATAGCTTAGTAAAGTTGTTGTGGCCGACAAAAACTTGCCTAGGTTCTAGTCTCAAATATCTCGGCTAAGTAGTTGTACCATAATAACAGCCATTATGTCTGACCGGCCTGATGCAAGCTCTTGCGTTCTCTCATCATGAGGCTGATGCAAGTGGAAGGCTTTCGCGCTCACCCAGTGAGCCGCCGGGTGGGGCGGGGTGAACTTTTTGCAGACAAAGATAATTATTTCCAGTCTCGTGGTATAAGCTATGTTCTTGACATTAAGAATTATTAGTCAAATGAAAACATATAAATCGATACTAATATTTTATATTCACAGAATCTTTGAGACCGCAATTTTCGCCAGTAGGTACATTAAGCGTTTTTAACTGACTTAAAAAAAATAGGAGGTTCTCGACTCATTTGTATTTTTTAGGGTTAGTACCTCCAAAAAAAACAGAACCCTTATAGGATCACTTTGTTGTCCGTCTGTCCGTCTGTCAGGGTGTCAAGACCTTTGTCTCGGGAACGCGTGAAGGTATCGAGTTGAAATTAAAACCATATACGCAGATCCATAGTCTCTTGCTGCAGAAAGAAAAATCAAATTTCTCAGTTTTCGTAAAAAAAAGTTACAGCCGAATAAGTCGTAAAAAACGCACATTTCGACACTCACAGAGGAATCGAAACCTATGGGGTACTTCCCGTTGACCTAGAACTATGAAATTTGGCAAGAAGCATTATGTTAGAGTACACATATAGGAAAAAATCCGAAAACTGGACTTTTTAATTTAATCGCGAAAAAATAGGGTCTTTATGCAAGGAATGAAGGTCCAAATTTTAAAGTGAATTAACCGTATCGTGTGGGGTATCATATGAAAGCACTATCTAATCGTATAAATTCAGGGGGAGTTAGATAACAAAAACCGGACAAGTGCGAGTCAGACTCGCCCACCAAGGGTTGCGTACAAACTACGTTTTTTTTTTATTTATGTTACCGCTGAACTCCATCATTTATATACTAATTTGGAAAATTATTTGTTTGAAAGGAAATACTTTCAGATTGGTGCCATAGAAATTTCATCAAAATCAGTTCAATAGTAATGGTTTTTAAATAATTATAATTAAAAAAAAACTGAAACAACCGACTTCAAAATATGCAATTGTAAATTGCATTTTTTAAGTTCTAAATTGTGAACAATAAAGAGTTTATCTATCTATCAATTGATTGTGTTAACTTGGATAACATGTTTTTTCCAGTTATGTTTTTAAACCAAAGTACTGAACCGATTTTGATAAAATTTATATGGACACCTCTAAAGTATGATCAACCAAAAAAAAACAACAAAAAATCAATTCAGCGAAATATTTTGGCGAAATAATCGCGTAACAATCATACAAAAAGTAGAATTCAGACCCTCTTCCTTTTCGAAGTCGGTTAAAAATATGTCATCAAATTAAACGTAATTGCATATAATAGAGAAGTCGGTTATTTTAGTTCTTTAAACAATAAATATGTATTTTCAGGCCAACTACGAAAGCGAAACTATGACTATTGGAAGCAATTTAGGTACCTAATTATATTGTTATATACTAAAGTACCTACTATTAATTACTTCAATAGCTACAATCAGTAGGTAGGAAAAATCCAATTAATTTATTTGCATATAGGTCTTATATATGTGCGTAACTATAGGGTTTTGGGGGTTCAAACACCCCGTGACCATGACTAAAACCTTTTTTGAGGGTTGGATCCGTGTCTGCATTTTTAGAGGAAAAAAAACGGAACCATTATAGGATCACTTTGTTGTCCGTCTGTCTGTCTGTCAAGACCTGTATCTCGAGAACGCGTGAAGGTATCGAGTTGAAATTAAAACCATATACGCAGATTCATAGTCTCTTGCTGCAGAGAGAAAAATCAAACTTCTCAGTTTTCATTTAAAAATTTACAGCCGAATATGTCGCAAAAAACGCATAGATATTTCGACACTCGCAAGGGAATCGAAACCTATGGGGTACTTCCCGTTGACCTATAACTGTAAAATTTGGCAAAAAGTATTATCAAATAGTGCACATAAAGGAAAAAGTCCGATAACTGTACATTTTTAATTTAATCACAAAAATAGGATCTTTATGTAAGAAAGGAGGCTCCAAATTTTAAAGCGCTTTAACCATATTATCATGAGAGCTTTATTAGCACAAACTAAAACAGGTTTTAAATATTTTTACGATGTATGTAATATACATCGTAAAAATATTTAAATACTTTCATATTATACGGTTAAAGAACTTTAAAATTTGGACCCTCATTCCTTGCAAGGCATGCATTTTTTTGTGATTAAATTAAAAATGTCCAGATTTCGGATTTTTCCCATATGTGTACTCTAACACAATGCTTCTTGCCAAATTTCATAGTTCTAGGTCAACGGGAAGTGCCCCATAGGTTTTGATTCCCTTGTGAGTGTCGAAATGTGCGTTTTTACGACATATTCGGCTGTAACTTCTTTTTACGAAAACTGATAAATTTTATTTTTCTTTCTGCAGCAAGAGACTATGGATCTGCGATATGGTTTTAATTTCAACAAGATACCTTTACGCATTCCCGAGATAATGGTCTTGACACTCGGACAGACGGACAGACAGACGGACAACAAAGTGATCCTATAAGGGGTCCGTTTTATTTCTTTTGAGGTACGGAACCCTAAAAATATATAATTTCCTCATTTTATCTACTAGTTTGTACGCAACCCTTGGTGGGCGAGTCTGACTCGCACTTGTCCGGTTTTAGTTATCTAACTCCCCCTGAATTTATACGATTTGATCGTGCTAGTCCGAAGCACGCAAAACGCCTAGCATGGAACAAAACTTAAGCTCTCCAACGAGACCTTCGTCGGAAGACTATGTAGTGGCTAGGCGCTTACTGATTAGTTAGTTCAATATCCCGCTCTGCTCACGCATTACATTTTATAGGGTTCAGTAGTCAAGAAGAAACCCTTCAGTTTCGCCTTGCCAGTCTGTCTGTCTGTCAGTCCGTCCGCAGCTTTGCTTATTAGTACTAGAAAGTTGTAATTTGGCATATATTAGCTATGCTAAGAAAATCGTAGAATAAAATGTAAAAAAAAAAATTTGGGCCTACCTCCCGTACGTTGTGATATTTTTTTTTCTCATGTATCCCATTGTGTGGGATATCATTGGATAGGTATTCAAATAAAAAAGATGGGGGTATGCGAAACCCATTTTTCAGTTTAGGAATCCGTTTGCGAAATATTAAGCTTTAAAGTCATATTTTTTGTTAGTCAAGTGATTTCCTCTACCGGCTAAACGTTTTATTTTGAAGATATGAAAAATTCATGCTAGTAGCATCATATATACATATAATAATATGATGAAATTAAGAGAAAAATATCTCGACTAAGTCGGCTTTACAATGAAACGGAATGAAACGGACGGTTTTCAAGCCATAATTCGTAAAAAGATAGCATCACTGATGAGCAGGGTCCGGGGAAGTCAAAACAGTATCCTGAAAACCGTAGCAGAGGATCCTCATGCACCGTGACTGAGACATTTTGTGAGGACAATGGTCAAGTAGGTGTACATACCTATATCCTGTTTGGCCATTGCTTCTAATTTGTTACATACCTATTTACTATAATTTACTATAAGTGCATGCAAATATATTTTAATGTAGTTTATTTAAGATTTCTGTTTTTTACTAACAATATGGACTTTACTGTCTGAATAATAAACAATTTTGAATTTGAATTTGAATTTTTACAAATTAACTTGTAATAGCCGATCCACTTAAAAATGTACATACCTACATACTTAGAGAAGAAATAAATATTTGGTGCAAATTTCACGTCACGCGTGTGACGGGAAATTCAAATTTCAACTTTTTTTGTCCTTGTAGCTAAGTCAGTACCCCTAGGTCAGGTATTTGTTGTAATTAGTCGTAATATTTGCGACAATCTAAGATTATTCTTTACATTACCAATATTACCATGTTATTATATTTATCAATAATACATCGTGTATATATTAACCATGAAACCCATTTCTAGTGATCCAAGCAACTTCTCGGGATATGTAAGCAACGAGGCGCATTATTGTTAAATTGACGTGATAATGTATATATTAATCTCGAGTTGTCGCAAAAAATGTGATCAGTCAGAATAGTTACCCGTACTTAAGAGGAAAAAAACTGTTCGAAATTTGAATTTCCCGCTACATGCGTTTCGTTGGCCCTATATTATAATGAGCAACTGTGGAACCCGACTTTATAGTCTAGTAAAAATAAGATTTGTGACAACATAAAATACAACTAAGTATATTGTTATTTAAATGAATGTACTGGTTTTTTGTAATACATTTGACACAATTTCATAATTATATTATAAAAGCTAATTTTGTTACCTTTACACGCTTTTGTTACCTTTAAACGGCTGAACCGATCGTTATGAAAATTAGTATAGAGATAGTTTTGGACCTAGAGACGGACATAAGCTACTTATCATCTTCATAATCATCACCGTTTTTCATAACTACGTGAGTGAAACCGCACAACGCAGCTAGTCTATAAATCGGGGATTATTGTTGATTTATGATTTTTAGTTATTTTCCTATCATAATTTCAAAGAATCCCCCCAGTTGCAAATACTGTGATCTGCTCCATACAAACGGATTTATTTTTACTAGACTATTACGCGTGATACAACATGCATTTGGATAATTATTTTGGTAAAATGTGCAAGGAAAAATACTTGTTATAAAATTAAGTTGGTAAAATGTTTTTATTAAAACAAAGTAAATTATATTATTACTTATTTTTAATAACACGGGCAACAAATCCACAAGATTACATAGGTAAGTAATTTCTGTGTTTCCTTTGATGTATCAATAACAACATCAATGGCAGACCAATGAGAACTCAGAATTTTGAAAATAGTAGCTCTCATTGATTGGCTATCCACCATTGCTGTTTACATTATAAGACGTGAAAACACAGACACTTTAAATAGAATGTTTAACTTAATATTAAAACATCAACTCTAGATATAAAAATATCAATATTTCGTATTGCTTTCATGGTCTTAAAATATATTAAGTATGCCCTAAAAAAAACATGACAACTTAGTGAAAAAGAATTACACAAGTAAAACAGCTTTAATTTCGATATTTTTTTTATATGAATGACGGAAACCATGGCTTCTATTTCTTGCTTTTTTCGCCATTTATTCAGTAATGCTGTTTTTAGTATAAAAAAAAAACTAAAAAAACAGAAACAGAAAACTGATAAACTGGCTTCATGGTGCTGATCACATAAAAAATAATCAAATCAAATACTGACCTATTTTTAACAGACTTCAAAAATTTCATGCTTGCTATAATCACATTACGCTGATTCTCTGGGAACTGAAAGAGAAAGATATGTAATGTGGAGTACATTACATATATTTCTCTTTCATTGCTTTCTCTCTCTATGAGTAAGACTCAACGCGTCAGAAGAGACGAACTACACGACAGAACGAGAAGAACTCTGTAGTTTATTATAAGAGCAGAGCAGGTAATCAGGACCTGGGGGGTCACCACAATCATAATAGCAACCTTATTTCAATATTACTGTGAGTTTTGTCTTGCTCTGTCATGTAGAAAGAGCATGACAAAAGTCAAAGTAATATTGAAGTAAGAGTGCTTGAACGCTTAATTTGCGCTTTATTGCATTATAGACAGAGACAACATTAAACGAAATGTGTTCCCAGAGTGAGTCGCCTTTATTGTATTATTCAGTATTCTGTGACATAAGCTAGAAGTTTTTTTTTATCATTGTCAGTAAATGCCCTTAACTTTAGATACTTATATTAACTTACAACAGAAACAATAACGCTTAATTATTTTATCATCTGTAGGTATATGTGTTTCAGCACGCAATTGATATTAATTCTATGTTTTTTTATACACATCGATTATAACATTGCACCATTCTCTAAATGTATTATCATCATTACAATAATTATGTGGTATCTCTAAAACAAACATTACTTCATAATATACGAGAATACACAAATATGTATTTTAATCATATTTCATAATTGATATTTAGAAAATGTTACAACAGAATAAAGTTTACAGCAATGAAATTTACACACAAATAAATATACAATAAACATAGTTATGTTTAAATCAACAAAAATATTGGGGGGGGAAAAATAGAAATTACAAACTACAAATATTATTATTTACTATAATTTCAAGTAATGTAAGATGTGAATATATTATCTTAATTCATTTTAATTACAATTTTTGTGTATAAAATTTTAAATATACAACTATGTATAAAATTACTATATAATTTATTTAACTAAACTATTTACTTTTCTAACTATAACTATGACTATAGTTTTTAAACATAATAGTGTAAAGAAAATAAAGATATTAAGACATAATTATGACCCAGATTTAAATATGTAGTAGTATGTAGTACTGTATAAACAAACAATCATTATGAAATAAACATGGAAATAGTATTCGTTTATTTGTTCTTTAGCTTTCCTAAAAGAGTGACTTCAGAGAATCGTTGAGGCACTTTATCCCATCCATGAAAAATATTTGTGTGTAATATAAATGAGCATAAATGTTTTCATGTATATTGTGCATAAATATACAATAAAAAAACTAGATAAGTATTCTATCAGCTATCTGGTTTCCATAGTATAAGGTTTGTTTAGTTTGGGTCTGGATGGTACTATGTTGAAAAATCACATTATTTTTTTCTTCAGTTATGACTCAAACCCACAACCAGTATAATAGTACTTTAAATATTAATAGACTTTCATGACAAATACTTTTTTGCAAACCAACATGCTCATGACAACTAGCATTGCATATTTATCAAACACGAACTTCACCTGCACTTAGAAAAAAAATACTTTAAAAAAAACTAATTTAATATTATGCAATATGGTACACACAATAGGCAACCATTTTGTTAGTTCAACATGAGCAAGTTACAGGTGCTCAAGTATCACCTTTGCTTATGTCATTACTATCACCAATGGTGATAGTAAGCCAAGAACCTCATCAGTATTTCAAACAGATATATTGGCCATGATACATTCTGAATTTTGTTTGTACTAATAAATGACAAGATGAGCAAGATGCTAATTTGACATTAAGCATCATGCTTGCTAATTAACAGTACAATATCAAATAGAACTGTGGTCTTCCACAGTTTAAAGCCCGTGATAATGTACTGCACTTGTCACTCCGAGACACACACAATACATTCCAGAAGCATGTTGTCATTGCAAGACTCCTTTTCTCATCTAACCCTTCATCATTCAGAAAAAAACTCAGTAATATCAATTTTGCAAAATTTTGTTAATTACACATGATGAACTCAAGACAGCTTTTTTAGAAATATGATTGATTCGTAACTTTTGCCACTTGCCTAGGTCTGCTGAATTAATCATGCCTGTCATTTGCTCCAAATGGTTGGACATTAATTATAACTATTAATTTAAAAATATTGTCACATAATTGAAATACAAGGCAATTCCTGAACTGATTATTATAGAATATAAAATTTACAAGGAGTTGTATGGGTAGAACAAAACTGGACCATCAAGTAAATTTAAAAACAAACTTAATTAATTGTAGTCATTTCACTATCTAGTCAAACTATGGAAGGTATTTTTTTTATTTATTTATGGATTCTATTTTTTTTTAGTTAATTCAAACTGGATTTTTAAAACATATAGGTCACTAACAGGAAAATTTCATAATATAAGTGCAATACATACAAAATATTTTTTCCCAGTTTTGTGCATAAAGTGAGCATAATTATGATTGCTATGGTGTGCTTTTATCCAATAATAATACATTATGGCTGCAAAATAGTACAGGACTGAAGAAGTCCCCATATCTTACTTTAGACCTTATTCTAGCCGTAAAATATTATATGGTTTATCAGTAACACTTAACAAAATATATCACACTCTGCTGTAGTTCAGTACATTTATAAGTAAAATTGCTTTTACTTTTCTTTTTTCACTGATACAGTCTTATCAACTGTTTTTGGTGAAGGTTTTATTGAACATCATTTTTTCTTCCTATCTTGGGTGCATTTAGGGCAGTACCATTTGCCTTTGGGCTTGATCTTAAGATCCACACAGGCAAAGTGGAACCATTCGATGGGGCAATCTGGATTATCACATCCAATCATCTCTCCATATGATACTTGATGGCAGAGACAGTATGTAGGCTCATTAGGGTCTACAGGCATATCTAAGACATCACTTGGGTGGGCCATGCCAGCTACAGAATCCAAATCAGCATTCTCATCTTGCTCAGTTGCAGCTTTTGCTGAAGCAGAAGCCTTTTTAGATGCCTTCTTTTTGGCAGCCGATCTACCAGATGCGACAGCATCGTCTTCGCTCGAAACACCTCCTCGTTTCTTCTTACCTGTACTTGCTGCACTTTTGTCATTGCCTTTGTGTTTCTTTCTACCTTTTTTCACAGTTGTAGTGTTGGTTTCCTGGTCTGCCGCGGCTTGCTGTGCTGCTCTTGCACTCATCGCTTTCTCTTGAATTTCTGATTCGAAGCGCGCAAGGTCAGAGTCAAGGCGACGTATGTGCTTATCAACCAACTCATATGTCTGAATTGCGAGTTGCACTTTATCATCTCCATACTCCTTAGCTTTGTTGAATAACCCCTGAATCGTGTTTACTTTTTCTTTCTTCGTTTCTTCATCCATTTTAGGAATATTAGGAAGCAGTTCGTCGGCCATAAGGTCGATCGTCCTCATTAAGCCGTGAGCGCGGTCATCTAGATCACGCATCAGCTTAAAGTTCCTTTGGAGCTCTATAGGAAGATGCTGCAGACTATCCAAATAATGCTCCAGATAAAGTGCTGAAGTCATTTTGTAATAATGTGTAACAACTTGAAAATGAAAGTCCTTCCTCGCTTTACGAAGAAGTAAATTGATAAACACTTGAGTTATTTTAATACTTGCTCACAAATAAATACTTTACGATCTCTTACATGTAAATAAGCACGATTACAAACTTTTCAGTTAACACATCACTCGTAAAAATAATTCGAAAACTTCTTGGCAAAATTCAATTCACTCAAGATTTTCGTTCAAGCTCAAACAGAAGCGGTCAATGTTGCCATATTATCTGGAAAAATTCGCCTCTAAAAATTATGCTTAAAAACATATATTATACCATTATGGTGCATCATCATTTAATTTTATAACACGAGTATTCGTGCACCTAAATGATGATAATAATCCAATGAATAATATTGTTTCTTTGTACACGAATATACACGATAAAACCAATCATCATCAGAATACTTTATATCTCCACCAGAAAAAATGAGAGCAGTCTTCTTATCTAGTAGGTCAAATAACCAAAAATAAAAAAGTCGTAAATTCTCGCTATACACGATTTTGAAGACATAAATTGCTTTATATCTTCTAAGCAAAAATATATTTGATAGCTATATACATATATATACTATATAAAAATCAATTGCTATTCGTTTGTCTCGCTAAAACTCGAGAACAGCTGGGCTGATTTAGGTTTTGAAATGTTTGTCGTAGTCCAGGTAAGGTTTAAACTTTGAGAAAATATCAGGTCCACTCATTGGTAGGTGATACAAAGTACGCCGGGTCATCTAGTTATAAATAAAAATTAATTCCAAAGGAAAAAATAAATCCAGTAGGACTATTAACAACTTATCGGATGTCATTTCCATAAAGTATGACAGAGATGGAGATATAGTTTCCAACCCGATTTCGCATCCTCCGAATCGAATTGTAAATAGGGTACTGCTTGTGTTTCATACACCTTGTTTAATTCAACATTTTTTATGATTACGAATGTCGTAAGCCTAGTCCCAGTCCCAGTAATAGAAGTCAGATTAATTTTTCATGAACTTTTATCTGTTGATTCTTATTAAAAACAAATTAATATCAATATGTGTTGTCGGAATTTCCCATCTTTGTATCATACTATTAAATATCCCCATTTTATTTTTAATAATGGCCACATTTTGCAAAAAAAAAAATATATGTTTGACCCCGTTCCGTTTCACGTTAGTGTTGCACAAGCAGGTAGATTGATTGACTTCTTTCATGAAGAGTGAAATGAAACTCTTTTATAGAGAAACCCAAAAGTTGTTTGGAATCGGAAGAGAATATTAAGTATATGTATAGTTAGCAATAAGACTAAAGCAGAAAGATAAGGTTGTAATTATACCCATAAAACAGAGCCCTACTGAGCAAGGACAGAATATGTACCTACTAATCTCCAATTTATAATATAATTTATAATATATATAATTAGCTTTTGGGTGGATTTGCATCAAGGAAATAAAAACAACATTTTATTTTAACTTATTGTATTTAGCAAATAAACAATTCGTAAAATATTCTCTTAATAGACAATAATAGTCCGGGATACTAAGCACTTTTTGATTTAAACATGCACTACTTACAAAACGACCAACTGTTCCACATTCGTCTTTCGCACTCCACAATGCCAAATGGTAATTAATGAATTTAACCACACAATGGACTATTCAGCGAATTACAACAACTCTCATTTTTTATATTCAGTAAAAATTATAAACATTTAAGAAAAGATGCAAATAAATAGTCAGCGATTGCCGTTTTAAGACAAAAAAGATGTGTTTTCGTAATCTACATACAATATAAAACATGCTTTATGCATTCTTATGCTATAATTACACTGCTTACTCTAAACGTGATCATATACGTACACTACGCTACATGACATGCTGCTCGAACAGTTTACCGCGCAAATTAGTTTCTCTATGTCATAGGACGCTGGATTATTTGAATCGAATGAATTTTAAAATCTATATAATGATAAAGGTAATATACAATTATAAATAATATAATACAGATAATAAACATTAGGGGAAAACTAACATGGATGAATGTTGTCAAAAAAGACCTTGCTAACAACGACATTGACCCACAGACGACCCAGAAACGTAGTCTCTGGCGAAGGAGGACTAGGAAAGCCGAACCCAAATAAAAATGGGAAAAGACCGGAAGAAGACGAAACATTAGAGGAAATAGATTAGAAAAGGGGGAGGAATTTTTTTACTTTTCTAACATCTAGTTTTTAAATCCTTAGAATAAAACTTGTGCTCAAAAATGGGAAATTGAAGGACACAAGGGTGCTGATTAAAAGTCGATTAAAAAAGTATGATAGGAACATTGTCTACAATTTAAAGTGGTTCTCACACATCTCTATATAAAAGTACGGGCCACTATTTTGAATCAGGAGTGTTAAAGACATCGCAAACCGGGAATTACGTCTGCAACGCTTCTTTGATAAAGACTGCCGAAAGCGACTGAAACTATAGTTGGAGATTTCGAATCCAAATAAACATGGGTGGTGTACTCAAAAAGTATTCTGGATAACAGAATTCAATGCTCAATTTACTTATGGTCCTAGTAGTAGCCTGCTCTTTTTATAAACGAAAAGTTTAACCAACACCTCGTTATATGGTAAGTGACATTAACAAAATAGACTTTATCTCCTTTTGAAAAAAATGGACGCATGAGAATTGTAAAAAATATAGATCAACGTGATTTATTTGAGGACTTCAAGTATTTCAACAGTAATGGCATACTGGAGGGTGTGTTAAATAAAAGCCCGTGACTTAATAGTGTCCAGCAGTGGACCAATCATGTCTAAAAAGATAACAGAAAACCTATCAAAATACGCATGCACCCCGCATTTTTCTGTTAGACACAGACAGACACAAATATCCTCAGTAGGGGTATTCAGAACTCATTCGGAAGATTCGAAATCTATATCTCCGTCTCTGTCATTATCTATGGAAATGACAGAGACGGAGATACAGATTCCGAATGAGTTCTGAATACGGGGGCAGATTCAGGTCAAACATATATAATTGTGTGTATAAAATACACACACACACACACCCTACAGACAGAAATACAGCCAAATATTGAATGTGTACACATACATGTGTGTGAATACAATATACACATAAAAAAGTTTATAAATTAAATATTTACATAAATATCTCCAAAAACTTAAGTCTCAATGCGTTGAGAAATTAAAGATATTCAAAACGTTTAAGCAATCCTGCGTCCTATTTATACTGTATTAATTTGAGGTTACAGGAATATTAATATAATAATTATATAGTATACAAGTAAATAAATCATTTTGACACTTAAAAAATAATATGGAAATAAACTATGTACAACAAACGCGAGGGTCACCTAAAATCAATAATAATTCCCCGGCATTTAAAGTAAAATCGAGAATCGGCTTACGGAAACGATCGTATTGTGAAGAGGCCAGCAGCATAATTCTGTTAGCTCTCTCATTGTCTGGATCGTGATTGTGACAGAGTATAAAGATGCACTGCACTGCCTCAACTCTGACCATTGAACATATAACTCCAGAGTCCGTAACTAAAAGGCGGCTTTACGCTATGGTATATATAGGCTTCTCGCTTGCACTCTCAAATTTGCTGAATTATCCACTGAGATCACATTATTTTCGACAAAACTTGTCGGAATTTATTACAAATTAAATAAATGGCAATGCTAACTCATGGAGTTACTTGCACGAATGGTCCGATAACTTTATTAGGCAGCTTCGTCGGAACGCTCAGACATCGTCTGTCGCATACCCCTATTCACAACTCATTCGGTAGAGGTTCCGGTCGGAAACTGTATACACATCTGTCGTTTCCACACAGAATGACAGAGATGGAGATATAGTTTCCGATCGATTCTAGAAATTTAAATTCACACGCAATCAATCCCATAATTTAGTCTCAGAATATTTTTTAGGCGTAAAACAAAAAGTGTGACCGAATTCATCGTCGCGCTTTCGCAATGTCTTAGTCAGACGACATTGGGTTTTGATAAACATGTGAATTAATTTCGCGATCCCGTGCGACACTATGGGCCCGGCCCCATGTCATCCGGCACGGTGCCGTGCCGTGAAATTTCACAAATCCGACGTTTTTTAGTAAGCGAAAACGTCGGATTCCGGCGCCATGCCGAATGACATAGGGCCACAGCCAAAAAGAATCTATCAGTATAAACCAATGAAAAAATAACCGACGGCATAATGCATAAAATTCAGTAACACTAAAATTCACTCAAATACACGTTTGGTTGACATCGGCTCTTAAAATCGGTAACATTTTTCATATTCATGCCAAACTGCGTTTTGCAAAATTCGGCCGCCAACAAACGATCGCTTGTTTTAGACCGCATTTTTAAATTCAGCGGAAGACATGGCGGGACCGACTGTCCAGCGGTGATCCAACACAAATCCATTTATAAGGACCATTCTCTATGAAAGCAGAGCACTCATTTTTTTTCCTACTACAAACTAACTGGCCTTGTAACCCAAACAAAATTAAGTAAGGATTTAAATTTAACGAACCGATTCCATCGTTACAAATATTAGAAATTCCATCAATCTGTCAACACCGCTACGCTACCCGCCAATTTAAAACGCAGCCTTAAGCCTATGTAATAAAAAAATCATATTCATAAGAACGCACCATGGAAGAGCAATTGCATAATATTCAAATCATCTCGCCTATCTAACAATCAGACAAAGGTACACAAAATAATAAAATTGCAAGCTTATTTCTAGCTAGGTACAATATTATAATTATATAAATAATTTGGTACACATTCGTTGCTCTGATTAAATATAAAAAAAAACAGTTGCATGAGCAACTCAAACCTCACGGAATGTATAGGTATATTTTTTTTATTACCAGAAATTAAAATTTAGAAAGAGTAGAAAGAAATGGAGATTCCTTTCACTTATATGATAAACATCGAACTCTAAAATGACCTCAATAAATGAAGTTACCAATATTTGTTTTACTGTTATATATATAATTGGCACTACTTATGCAGGTCACATATATCATTATGAAAATACAAAAAACTTTCCTATAAACCAGTGATAATGGAAGTCATATCTGTTGTAATATTTTCCAAACTAAATTCCTCTAAAATTACTTTCAACCTTTCCTCGATATTTAAATAAAAAGAGATGAGTATACTTTTAGTGTTATTAAGGGGTGACTAACATTCTGGCATTCGTTATTGTCGCGATCAAAGTGTGCCGCGAACAGGCGATTCATTGGTCGTTACCACAACAACCAACAATGTTGGCGTAACAGCCAATTAGAAAACTATAAATCGGCTGCGCATGAGACACCAAAATAAATTGATTTCGTTAATATACCGAAAACATATCGAAAACTAGATGCCCCCTTGTTTATAAGAGTTATGTATTGTATATTATTTAACCGCTAACTCGGCCTGATGGTAACCGACATGGTGGCGGAGGATGGGATGGAGCAAGTCGATCTAGAAAAAAAATTATTCACTTCAGCCTAGAAAACTACAAAGAAAACTTTTCAGTTCTCGAGAAATGAAAACGGCAAACAGTTCTACTCCTGTGAATAACGCGTAGCCTGAGGGGCTAACGCAATCTTTATAACAATCTTATTTCAATATTACTTTGACCTTTGTCTTGCTCTCTCAACTGTAGAAAAAAGCGAGACAAAACTCCTAGTAATATTGAAACAAGACTACTTGAACGCTTGTGGTACAACCCCTGTTCGTTGCAAACTTTGCTCGCTACAAACTCACAATGAATATAATCAGTTCACCACCTTACAATTAGTTTAAAAAATCATACAACAGAATAGACATTAATGCGATCTCAGAATAGGTTCAGGCATCTAAACGACATCTAATCGTACGTTACGTAAAAACTAAATAAATTGTTCATTACATGGGAGTGATAAGTAAAATATTACAATACATAACATTTCATACTTGACGCGCCTTATAATCGTCAATATCATAGACTAGCAAGTAAAATCCTGTTTTATCGATGCATTTTCAAACGCCGATAAGGCTGAACATTCACTGTGCGTTATTTATAAAAATGTGCGATCCTTGACTATGGTATGTAAAGTATTTTGATGTATAATTAAATACTTTGTTTTTTTTATAAAACTCAGTGAAACTGATTTCAATATTATTATGATACTACTACGTAAGGTCGTCTATTTATTTTTAAATAATCAGACAAAATATAGTCTTGACTGCTTTTAATATTTTTTGTATTGTATAGTAAATAAAAGACATTCTGTCCATTCTGACCCTATTCTTGTGCAAATGACTTTAGTTATTATTCATTTGTTGGAAACATTAGTCAAGAGTGGTTTTTATGGCAGAGGTCATACTGAAAAATAATTTAAAATATAAAAATAATAAAACATATGTATATATAAAATCAGTTTACATTATATAATGAACATATTTTATTTCCTTTCCATATGTTTTGTTCTAAGAATATACACAGATTACTATATGGTTAAACAATATTAAAATAAGAACAGCAGCACCCTCTTTACCACATAGTTCCCTTTCGAACAGACTAAGTGAATGTTCAGTCCTTTCAGGGCAATAAAAAAATATACAATAATAAATCTCAAAGTAATTTCACAACCGTTTAAAAAAAAACAGTTATACAAATCAAACACCAAGCTAAGTATAAAATAATCAACAAACAAGCACCATACAAATCAGGTGTGCAGGTGGGTAACACCGAATCATACAGAAAGATATTCGGCAATATATTAACACTGTCTGTTTGTTCGTCAAAACTTCTCATCTTGTGGGTAATAAAGTTTTTACTACAAGTACTAATCACAGAGTAATTTTAAAATGCAATACTATTATAATCGCAAGCAACATCAACCTGGATATTATTATTTAAGATCATTGTACAGCCCCAAACACTGACATAGAAAATTATACTTTAAAATTTACAATTCCAAAGTATAATTTTGCAATGCATATCCCTGCTTGTTATTGTGCTATTAAATTGTTATAGTAAACTACTACTCTAAATAGTGATTGGTCTGCTGACGTAATGGGCATTTCATTGGCAATTCATTATAAGCACTATTTTACTAATGTGCTATCTGAAAGTATCTAAATTTTCAGTTATCTACAAGATGAGTGGTCATTGGTTTCTCACTAAAATCCATAAATTAAACATCTTTTTTTTTTTAAACGGTCATAAGATTTAACAAGTATAAGTTTACAAAACTCAAAAACCCCCGACAAAAAGAAACGGCTGAACCGATTTTGATGAAACATATAGCTAAGAACACTCAATGAAATCCTCTTTTAAACAAAAAAAAAACTAGATCAAAATCGGTCCATTTTTTTGAGAGCTACGATGCCACAGACAGATGCATAGATACACACTTCAAACTTATAAAACCCCTCTTCTTCGGTCAGGGGTTAAAAAATTTGCTATGAATGTTTTCACGCTAATCTATTCCCTCATTCTACAAGTAATGCGTTACGACATGTATATTTTTGGTTTTACATTTAATTCCACAATATTTTCACAGAACGAGGCCTCAGATGACCTGAAGTTAATATCAGACATCAAACCCTAGAAAATAGACTATTCAGGTTCCCGCATCTTATTCATAAGCACAATAACACTTTCTCGACACAAGACGATTATATATTTGAAAACCACCCTGAATATCACCACAAACCATCATCATGTCCGTTTCGCACACACTTAAAACACTTCTTTTTGGAAATACCTACTACCCCACCATTTTTTACCAAACCAACTGGTGTCTTACAACCTCTTACTTTTACCGTAGCATTAACAAAGTGATGTAGCCATAAGCTTTCAGAATTGAATTGTACTATACAATCAAGTAAAATTGGTCCTATCCTACTCTCAGTCTATCTATCAAATCTTAGAACTAACCGACTATACATTTTGCAGTCCATGTATGGTACCATACTTATCAGGATAGGACCCATTTTAGCCTAATGCTATTCATAGAGCTCATGGGACTATAATTCTTATGTTCATAGGATATCACGGTCTATTAGTGTTGGTTAGGTGGGGTGTAAGCCTCAGGCTACACAAGCGTCTCATACTTATCAAGCACAGCCGTATCTCCGGGGTCGCCATGTGAGCGCGATCTCGGCCGCGGCGTCGTCTCGACCCCAGATTTAGCCCGCGTCTTCTTATCATGTCCACACGTACACGCAACCGACGCTTGTCTTTTCAATGTGTGTGCTCTCCCCGCCCACTCTCCGCTACGCATCCCCGCACCAGCTTCTAAAGACTCGCTTCTGGCGTAGCTCCGTCTCCCGCGCACTGTTCCTCCCCTCCCCGCGCGTCTGAAAGAATCTAACACGCGTTCTTCTATTTCTTCTATATCTTTCTTCTTGACGAGCCATATTTCTTCAGAACCGCGCGTGAAATAGCTGGAACCTCGACTAGCTGTGGCGCGACCGCGGTATTTGCACTTTGAATCGTCTTCATCGTCAGGGGAATCTCGGGAACGGACCGTTTCTGGTGTAGGGGACGGTGTTGACGCTGAAGCTACGTTTCGGAATGCTGTGCCGTGGGACGGGAAGCGTTCGGGCGCTTTAGAGCCTAGACTTGGCGAGCGGATGGTGACTTCTGCTGGAGACGCGAGCGGCCGAAATTCCGGTCTGACGATGCGTTGCGGCTCTCGCAGGCTAGTATGCCGTTCAGGTGGTGGTAATGGCATTTCCGGTTCGGGAGGTGGCGGCAACTCGTCTGAAGGTAAGCGCTCAGTGCGCGGACGCCTCATCGACCCCGGTCGGGACAATCGGCCCGCAGTCGCTGCATCTTCAGCGGCTTTCTCGAATATTTTGATCTTGTCTCCGACACCGTTCGGCTCTTCACGGTTGGCTTCTTCTTTGGTTTCTGGCTCGGGTGGGGGTAGATCAGCGTCGTTCGAACATTCAGGCTCGGCGACGGCCAAGGACAGCTTCTCCATACGAATTGGAGCGTCACGACGTCCACTTTTTAGGATTGCATTTTCGCCAACTTTCGAAGCGGTTCCCGTCTCGCTCGCCTGAGAGCTTAGCTTAGAATCCGTGCGGACCGACACCGCCGGGGGAGAGGTGACTTTCGGTGGGGTGACTCTATTCCCGACGACCGGAGGCGAAGCGACTTTCTTCGGAGGTGAAACGGCTTCAGAACGCGGCGACTCAGCTTCTTTCGACAACGTTCTCTTCGGAGACGAAGTCACGGAACTGACAGAACTCATTCTCGGAGGCGTCACACAGACCGAGTTATTTTTCGGTGGCATCACGGAACTTTTAGGCGGCGACACAGTAGGCGGAGACACTGTATTGTGCGTTTTCTGAACCGAAATTTTAGACGGCATCACAAAACTCTTCGGCGGCGAATGTGACGACACGCTCGGCGGCGACACTGCGTTACCGTGCGCATTCTTCGAGACCGAGATCACCGATGACACGCTCGGCGGCGATATAGCGTTACCTTGAGTATTTTTCGCGACCGTGGTCGATTTGATCGGCATCAGTATAGATTTGGGCGGCGAGTGTGAGCTGGTCACGCTCGGTGGCGACGTGCCGTGGTGCGGGGGGTCGGGCGGTGGCCGGCGGCGGGGGGAGGCGCGGCGTCACGCGCGCGACTCGGTCCACTGGTCCGAGTCGTCCGAGTCCGAGTCGCCCGTGGAAGAGTCCGACAGCTCGACGGCGACGCGCCGCGCCAGGATGGAGGCCACGTCGAGGAGGGCGGGCGCGCCGCGGAGCGTGTCGTACCGGCCGGTGCTCTCGTCGCAACGCTTCTCTACCTTGCGGAGCTTGATACCTGGAATACCAAAATAAATGTAAAGTATATTTATAGGACTTGATTGCCTTGTGAGTATAGAAATATGCAGTTTTATGCGACATAAACGGCTGTAACTTTTTTTACGATAACTGAGAAGTTTGTATTTTTCACAGCTACGAGGGACTACAGATCTGCTACGATTCTGGCTCGGATGGGGCTTTCTTGCTTTTGCTTCTCCACTGCGCTCGATCTTCGACGTTGTCGTCAGAAATTGTCCCTATTGTAATTCATTAATAATAAAGAAGATATTGGCGGACATTTTCGCACAACACCATCTATCTCTAAACTAAGCAAAGCTTATTGAACTTTTTGTCGAATATACTTTTTTGTAAATACATACTTAGGATACATAGAAAGACCCAACTGGCTTAGCATGGAAGGTAGATAAACCGTTTTTATCCACATTTTCACCATCATCACAGTTGTTAATGTAAGTACATACTTTATTTCCTCCGAAAGGTGGATAAAGCGGTGGGAAGAATAATTGTCTACGTTCCATGCTAACCCTGCAGACACAGAACAAACATAAATCCAAAGTAGTATAATAGACATAGCCATATCTTTATTTGTGGAAAAAACAACCACAATAATAAACACAAAATAAACTACAGCCATTTATGTCACAAACCGGTTCCAACTCAGCATTTACTGGTTAAATTAACTAGCGCTGGTCTTCCGTTGGGACTGGCAGGTAACGTCACGCACGCACACTAATATTAATAATGGTACCGTCTCGTATAGCCTTGAGCAGGTCTGAGCGTGGGTCGGGCTGCGCCTCGGGCTGCGGCCGCGGCGGCTTCAGCTGCTTGGCGCCGCGCGCGAGCGCACCGGGCGAAGGCGCACGCGGCCGCTCCTCCTCTGCGGCGGGGGGCGAGGGGGGCGCCGGCGGGGAGGGGGGCAGCGGCGCGGGCGGCGGCGGCGGGGGGGATACGGCGGGCTCCTCCACCGACATCATGCCTGGACACAACAACACGCCGGACGCCGTCAAGAACAACTATATATACTCTTTTAATTCAGTGCGGAAGGTAGGACAGGCGTGTCAAAACTATATTTATTGTATGGCGGCTGACACAACTGTTGTAGTACCGTATTTCTATTTGAAAAATCTTTATGAAATTGCATTTCGAGATATCTAAACCAAGTTAAAACATACATATGTATCAGAAAATCATAACTGTATTGTACGTTTTTAAATTCGTTATTTTGTAACTCGGACTCGATGAAGAAGTGGTACGGATACCACGTAATATATGTAATAGCTGTCTGCGACAAAAGTATATAGAATACGCCGGCGAAATGAATCGGTTAAGCTTCCTGGGCCACACCATCGCTTACCATCATGCAAGTTGGTGGTCAAATGTGAATATATTTTATATTTCTTACAAAAAAACATTGGGCACGACAGACCTATATCTATACGACTCTCAACCGCCAAGCAGTAGCTTAAAAACATAACTGTTAATGTTTTTCCTAAGGTTTTCGCAATTGTTACTCATTGAAATGAAACAAATTTTAACGGATTTATCGCGTAAATATACGCGATAAATCCGTTCATGTTTCATTTCAATGAACATAACTGTTTTCATAAATCAAGGTACCTACATAATGTATACAAATGAATCAACAAACAAAATATGAGTAGACTAACCGATGACAGCGTGCATGTGATCCAAGTGCGCGTCGAGCGCAGTGCGGTGCGGGGGGGAGGCGCCGTTCATCATGGGAGGGGATGCGGCGCCGTCGGGCGGTGGCGGCGGCGGGGGGAGCGACGACCTGCACGGGATATTGAGCTTTAAATACGGAACGATAAGGTTCAATATCAAATAGACTCATTAATGAAATAACAGATTTTTTCTACTGTATTTATCTGATTACATGTTGCACTCCGCTCTTTAATCCGCTATCCCTGCGGAACCGTTCATATTTTGAGATAAAAATAGTCTACATAATTTTCTAGAGCATGAGCTATGTCCATTTCAAATTTCATACAAATACTTTCAGTCGTTACATCGTGAAGGAGTAACATCAGAATATTTTTGAGGCAGTTGTGTATAAAGAATCTTAAGAGTCTAGTTATGAATGTTTGTAGAATGAACTAGGCAACGTGTCGATGGCGGGCGACACGAGGCATGCTATTGTACCCATGGGGTTGTACGAGGACTGTCCCTACACCACTATACACACACAACATTAACCCGAGCGGCATAACTAGGCCGGAAGATACGAAGTATGCTGTCGTAGATACCCCTACTCCATGGAGCCGTATGAGGACTTCCCTGAAACTCTACACACACATAAGACTAACCTGATAAACTCGAAATTGAACATGTGCAAGCTTGATGCCAACATCAAGCAAAAAAAAGAGTAACCTGGGCGGCGTGGTGGGAGGAGGCGTGTCGAGGGCGGGCGGCGCGGGCGGCGGGACGGAGGGGCGCGCGCGCCGCGGCGTGCCGCACCCGCTGCCGTAAATACTCTCCCCCACGGAGCCATACGGAGACTCCTCTTGCACCACTACACACACAACAAAACAATCAATTTACACACTTTCACTCGTATTGATATAAGGATACAGGGTCACATCATCATCTCAGCTATTAGAAGTCCACTGCTGAACATAAGCCTACCCCAGGAATTTACAAAAAAACCTATTTGAAGCAGCTTGCATCCGGTGTCTTCCCGCCACTTGTACAAGGTCATCTATCTATCTCAAAGCTGGTCTTCCTACGCTGCGCTTGCCGGTGTGTGGTCTTCACTCGAGAACTTTAGGGCCACAACCATAAAAAAAATCAGTAGGTCTATAACAAACACAATGCGAAAAAAAACTCTACTCTCTTTATTAAGTCAAATTATTAAATTTAAGTGAATCGCCTCCCACTATGGCAGTAAGAAACTGTATCAAGCCCTAAACAAAAAAAAACAGGCCACAAAAGTGTATCTCAAAATTAAATGTATAAACAACTATATATTTACATATTTATTTTTTCATATTTACTCTAAAAATTTAAAGCTAAATTCGATGGTTAAGAACAAATATATATATATATATATATATTTGTCTTATGAAGTTTTGGTAACCTTCACAATCTTGATACTTATTTAATAGCACTTGGAAACTATTCATCCTAGAACAGTAGTTTCTTTACGTAAGTGATAGATCTCACCAAGAATTTTGCTTGTGTGTGAATAAATAAATAAATATAAATAATAAATATTAGTGGACATTTCACACAACACCATCTAGCCCAAACTAAGCAAAGCTTGTACTATGGAACTAGATGGCCGATAAAATACATATATACTTTTTTTTATTTTAAATATACATATGATACATAGAAACACCCAGACACAGAACAAACATCCATGCTCATCACACAAATGTTTGCCCTGGGTGGGGATTGAACCCACGACCTTTCAGTTCAACAGGTAGACGTAAACACACTACCAACTGAGCCACAAGGCCAGTCAAATGAATGTGTTATCATTATGATTTTAGAAAGGCTTTTATGCGTTACCATGTCCATTGCCCGTGAGTCTCGGACCTCGCGTCTGGTTCTCTATCTCTATCGAGTTGGGTCGCGCCGGCTGCGTCGACGGAGGACGATTCTGACTCGCTCGGTAACCACCGTCCGTCACCGTCGTCTCTGCGGATGTAAATCGAGTTAGTGAAAACGTTATCATGAGCTATCAAGATTATTTCGAAGATTTTTTTTTCAATATGGGCAAGTGCCTTTTTAACTACACAAAAAATGCAAACTACACATACTTAACTAAACTACTAAGCAAAATACAAATCGATTACTTTAGACCAATAGAGATCTGAAGATAATTCAATTGCTCAATCCCATCACCAGGTGGCAGCGTACCCAGCATGCTGTAGCATTGCCACGTTGAATGGCAATATTCGTTGGGCCAGATACGGTGCTTAGATAAATGGCTATTATTGAAAGAAACAATGACCTAGATGAGTGGAGTATAAGAGAGACTCGTGTCCACTACGGACGTAAACTGTAGTGGCAAACAAGTAAGTTTTAAAAACTAAAAAAAAAAGCTGTACTTTAAATACGCAATTCATTTACTTGGACAATTTTCCCCATCAAATGTTCAATTGTAGATCTGATGTTATGTCGCCTGATGTTAAGCGACGGTGTGGGCAAGGATGGAGCTAGTTGATCTAGTAGATTAGTTCTCTCTCCGAACAGAGTGTCACGTTCTCGTCACTGTTGTGGCGCAGGTATACTCACGATAGACGGGCTCTTGTCGGGGGTCGATGTTGTAGGAGCGCAGCTGCGCAGGCGCCATGATGTGCTCTCCGCGCTTCACGGCAGCCTCCTTCATGCGGTCCGACGTGGAGTGGGGGGGCCGCACTCGCCGCGCGCCGCGACCGTCGCCGCTGCCACGGTTGCGAGGCACCTGTGCACAGAATTCACGCGTTTTTGTCAAGTAATCGAAATACAAAAACTCAAGTGACCTAACTGTGAAGTACCAAAAGAAAAAGTTCGAAAGAGTAACCTGTATTTACCACATACCATACCAGCGGTATCACATGTTTTTATTAAAACAAGATCGGAGTAAAAGTTTTTTTTTGGATAGAATTAACTACATGCACAAGATAATTATTTTGGACTGTTATTTGCGTTGGATAGATGTATTAAATTTTTATTTTGGACCGTAGGTTATGTAAACAACACTTGGTAACGTCAATTATCCGGTATCCAGTCGTATTCAGTCTATAACATGATATTTTTAAACACATTATATTGTGTGTGCTCAGGACCAAGCAACATAATTTTAGTTTAAAAAACTGAATCAACCGAAATGTGGAATGCGCTTCCTGAATGGGTCTTTCCGAATAGATATAATCTAGGTGTCTTCAAATTGCGAGTGAATAGGTTTCTTCTAGGTAAGCGCGCTCCATCTTAAACCGTAACTGTCGCTTAACACCGGGCGAGTTAACGGTCAACCGCAAGCCTATTTTCGAATATTTTTTTTAAATTTATTTTATGTGCAGATTATTTGTGTGCATATTTGTCGTGAAAGGTGTGCAATCCAATGGGCGCATCTCCCTTAAACGTGTCTTTGACTCCGGTCAGTTGCTGAGTACGCATTTCCTTTTCAGCCTGGGTGTGTAAGTGTAACTGAACAAGGACAGTAAGCACAACATCAAGTTCATTAGGATGTCTAAGTAGGCGTTGTTTATAGCTTTTGCGAATATTTTCGACCTCTACTTTAACTGTGCTCATCCCTAGGTGAATAAAAAATTAAAAAAGAATACACGGTACCTTCTTCCCCCGATCGTGCTGAATCCTCTCCGTATCCTGCAGCATCTCCCGCCGCCACAGCTCGAAGAAGTAGTCTGGGTCGGTGTAGAACTTCCTCGCGTCCCGGCCGTCGTCGCGGAACTCGTTCAGTTTCTCGAGCGGCGGCGGTCGGTCGCAGCGCGCGTACGTCGCCAGCATGGCGGACGGCATCGAGTTACGAGAGAACAGCTGCTGCTGGAACGTGCGCGACGAGCGGAACGCCTTGCGCATTTGGATGTCTTGGAGGGTCACTGCAATCAGAGCAAAGTGGTTTTCAGAATCCGTAGTTCGACCATCGTCCGTCTCGCTCGCGCATATCATTTTTAAGACATAATATGACCAAATTTTACTTATATAAAAATCGTCGTTTGTAAAACTAGGAAACGACATCACAAATATTCGACAAACATTTCAATTTGATCAAAGTTAATTTTCATGCATAAAAATCATTTTTGCGGTAATGATTTCTAAAGATCATTTTTATGTATGAAAATTAACTTGGATCAAATTGAAATTGCTGTTGAATATTTATGATTTTGTTTTTTTTGTGACTACGGTCACTTAAGTGTGGTTTGAATGTTAAATTATAGAAACACAGTCAGATACGAGTACATAGTGTATTGAGCTTTTGTTATCATCATCATCATCTCAGCCACAAGAAGTCCACTGCTGGACATAGGCCTCCCCATGGATTTCCATAAAGACCGATTAGAAGCGACTTGCATCCAGCTTCTACCTTTGACTCATTTCAGCAGTTTCAACATTTTACTTAAAGTTTTACAAAAAAATAATGAAAATAATTATTGTTCGTCCATCTAATAGAGGATAGAAGGTGAAACCTTTAAAGATCAGGCTACTCCACTGAATGTTTAGGTCTCCACTTCTCTGTTTTCTTTCCTTCTTTTCTGACCATGAGAATGGTTTATGGCCAGATGGCTACCATTGGAGAAGTGTTATAATTATGATGATATGAAACTACTTGTCTGCCTACCTTCTTCGACTCCCGAGTCTAGTTGCGTGACCTTGATCGCGAGCCGGTCTATCCTGGCTTGCAGCAGATTCGTGCGGTCCGCCAGACCGGTTGCCTCTCGCGTCAGCTCACCAAACATGTCCTCCGCATGTTTCGACAGCGATGATAACTGCCTGTAACACATTTTTTTTACTCGAATAAGTCCGCGTTTGACCACCAACTCGCCTGTTGGAAAGCGAAGATGTGGTCGGAGATGAAGCACGCAGACTTAGAAGATACCTATTCACTCTGACCTTGAAAATACCAATGTTGTAATTCTCAGGGAACAAAGAAGCCGGCAATTTGTTCCACTCTTTCGCTGTACCGATAAGATAACGTAGAATTAAACCGTTTAGTACAAATATTGGGTAAATCCACAATATAAGGGTGGTAGTGTGCTGATTTTCTACTTCATAATATGAAGGTTATTGGACGGTAATTATTTAACGCAGGTTCAGATTTCGGGGAACGAGTAGAAGCCTAGAGGCGGCCTAGAAACACTTCGAAACATATTTTTTTTATATTACATGACAGTATTGTTATATTAAACGTTACCCGACAGTATTTATTTATTTGTATTGTTATATAAAACGTTACCTGACAGTGTTGGCGAGGGCGCCATTAGTGACCGCCTCGAGTTCGGAGGGCACCGCCAGCCGCTCGGGCACGGTCCCGCGCGACACGTGCACCGGCTCCACGCAGCGCTTCGGCAGCGGCATTGCTGCGCGCGCGCACCCGCTACCTCCTACACATCACTGGAACAAGGGAAATAACACCTTAGTTAACACTTCAAGAGGAATAAGAATCAAATGAAGTTTTACTCGTTCAGCCGGCCTATTTTACCCGACTGCGTTAGAAAGAGGGTTGTTTTTCGAGTGTATGTATGTTTGTATTTATGTATGTGGGTATGTATGTATATGTTTCTATATGATCACCTACACACACAGCCTATACATACACATACAGCCTAAACGGCTTGACCGATTTTGAAGTGCAAGGTGTCGTTGGATTTGTCTTCACTACCAGTGGCATAGGATATTTTTTTTGTAGTAATACTAATACATCTCTCGCAAAAATTAAAAAATGCGTGTTTTCGTAACAAACAAGTGGTTTTACTAGAATTATTTTAAAGAATCTCACACATCAAAATCGGTCAAGTCGTATAGGCTGTCGGTGATCATATAGAAATATACATACATATATACCCACATACATACACTCGAAAAACATAACCCTCCTTACGCAATCAGGTAAAAAACAAATTGCGACGCAGTTTATAATTATTACAATACCGCCGCGAACCGCCCTTCCGGATTTTCGCCACCAAGTTACCGGGTTCCTGGTAGACAAGTAATTACGCGCAGTCAGAATCGCCGTGACCAGTGGAGTGTGATGAATGCAACTATCAAGCAACTATGTATCATATGTAAATGAGAATTGGGTTCTTCCGTTATCAACGTTTCACTATAATAAGACCGCGTTTATACTAGACATACTAGTATACTATATACAGATCTACCGCTTAACTGAGTCTGTTCCTGGGGTATGGGAGCGGTACATCTTTCGATCACACTATAAATAAATATTGGTGCACATTTCACAGAACACAATCTATCTCCGAACTAAGCAAAGCTTGTACTATAGGAACTAGAGGTCTTACCGAAAAAGGTTACTTAACTTTAATCATCGTCTTAAATTCTCCGTCTTCTTTCCGCAAGTGTCATTACGTGTAAGCGAGAAGTTGACAAAATATGTTAAACATTGCTTAAAGTTAAGTCAAAAATATCGGTAAGGCCGTAAATGGCTGATGTAATACATGTATACTTTTTTGTATATTCATTCGTATGATAGATAGAAACATCCAGACACAGAACAAACACCCACGCTCATCATACAAATGTTTGCCCTGGGTGGGGATCGAACCCACGACCTACAGCTTAGCAGGCAGACATTCTACCAACTGAGCTGCAAAGCCAGTCCTTGCTGACCATCCGATGAAATGTAGGTTCGATGTGAAACTGGTGTGAACCATATTAGAAAGTTTGTAGTACTTAGGGTGTGTGTAACAGGTTAAATTTATTATTATTTTGAAGATACCCAATAATTGTCAGATTTAAGTATTTAGATTGCTATGTAAGCGTGGCACACGTCTCCCTTTTTTATTATGAAAACTAACGTGGTTGTTACACATTTTTATTTTGAACAAACGGGTTACTCACGTCTATTTTGTGGTGAATTCGCCGACTATAGTTTCAACCGCATACGGCGGTCTTTTTCAAAAGGAGAGCGCAGACGTCACTCCCGAAG
This sequence comes from Lycia hirtaria, assembly GCA_947563715.1. NCBI lineage: Eukaryota > Metazoa > Arthropoda > Insecta > Lepidoptera > Geometridae > Lycia > Lycia hirtaria. Next base: position 4,309,256 of record OX387377.1, on the reverse strand, counting down.
GACGTCTCGTCTGGTAGTAACAGACGTCTCCCTTTCTTTCTTAATGTCATTGATTAAAAACCAATAGACTGTGCAACAGACACATGAGGCAGATGGCAATTGCCAATAATTTTGGTATGTGCTACTAACTTTGAGTTCTCTACCCATTGAAGAACTGTTATCGTATGAAAGCTAATTTCATGTATGTAGTTGGTAATTAATGTTTGTAAATAGGTATTGAAAACAATACTCTGATAATAATTTATCTCTGACGCTTCTATTATCACTATCCAGGGCCAAAAATAGCCGTCTATAACTATCATAAATAATCAATCCAACACTTCTATTTTTAACCGACTTCCAAAAAGAAGATTCTCAATTCAACCATATGCTTTTTTTGTTCATCGATTGAGCATTGATTTTGATGATTCTTTTTTTTATAGATCATACTTCAGAGATGGTCCCATATAAATTTTATCAAAATCTTTTTATTACTTTGGTTTTTATAATCAAATAACTGGTAACATATCATCCAAGTAAACAAATTGCATTCCAACCTTGAAGTCGGTTTTTACAGCTTTTTAAACTATTATTTTGTACAGCGATTACTCCGCCAAATGGGAATTGTTTTTGATGTATTTTTTTTTTGTTAGGTAGGTAATAGAGGTGGTCCATATAAATTTTAACAAAATTGGTTCCGTACTTTGTTTTTTATAATAAAAATAACTAAAAAAATATCATCCATTTAAACGAATTGCGTAGTTTAAAAGTCGGTATTTTTCAAGCTTTTTTTAAGACTATGGCCTTACCCTTCTCGCAATGAGAAGATAAATCAGAGACGAATCCACAAAACGCAGTTAGTACTAATAAATTGTTTAGTAGAAAGCTCACTGAAGGGCAGTGGAACGCTCCAAACGGCTCAATGACGTACAACCGCAACGGAATCGAAAGAATGTCGGGAGGTTGCGAAATGCCAACAGCATTTGGTGAGCGGAGCGGATCAAAACAACGGCGAAGCAACAACAAGCTGTCGAAATGTAAATACTTGTTTTATCTTTGTATTACTGCGGTATGCTGTGGTCAAATGTCTGTCTTACATAAAAATATCCGGATGCAGTTAGAGGAAAACGAATGAAGTGGTAAAAGTGAAAACAGACATCTCCGTTAAACATCAAGAGACAACCGATGGACGGACATGACGTTACTGTTACTATAAAGGTTAGTAGTTGTTTACGGAACCCTAAAAACAGAGAAAAGACGACAAACTTATAACACCCCCCTTTTTTGGGTGTATCGCACGAAAAAATACATTTAGTTCACATGACGACAAGTTTATCCATACCATATATTCAGCTTACAAATAATACACATTTACATACATACAAGATAAGTACATAAACATACAAGTACTATTTCATATTAGTCTTTGTACACCGCAAAAGGAATCCAACATACTGTTTTTTGTGATGAAAACTCGTTCAATAATACAGAGCTGGTGATCCGGTAGTTGCCATTGCTATAATTCCGGTCGTGTCAAATATTACTAAACATCTACGGGCTACGACGGTACTCCTAACGGCCACCACAGATGGCCGTAAGCACAAATTATTAAATTTAAATCTAACGGCCCCCATGATGGCGGTTGGTGGTGGTTGGATATTGAAATAAAAAAACCGGACAAGTGCGAGTCAGACTCGCCCACCGAGGGTAAGGGGGAAATCATATATTTTTTTATATTTTCCTTCATAAACCGAAAAATATACATTGTAAAAATATTTAAAATCTTCTTTTAGCTCATGCTAATGAAGTTTCCGGCAGCCTAGTCGGGAGACCGTCTGACTTGCGATCCGTAGGTCCTGGGTTCGAATCTCGCGGCACGCACCGTCTTTTCGAAGTTATGTGCGTATTGTTGATTGTCGCCAACTTCAAACGGTGAAGGAAAACATCGTGAGGAAACCTACATGTCTGAGATTTCTCAATGATCTTGAGGATGTGTGAAGTCTGCCAACCCGCACTTGGCCAGCGTGGCAGACTATGGCCTAACCCTTCTCACAATGAGAAGATGGCCCGTTCCCAGCAGTGGGACAGTTTGTACAAACAGGGCTGTTAAAAAAAAAAAAGAAGCTCTTTCAATATGATACCCCACCCTCATGATAAGGTTAATTCACTTTAAAATTTGGACCCTCATTCCTTGCATAAAGACACTATTTTTTTGTAATTAAATTAAAAATGTCCAGTTTTCGGCTTTTTTCCTATATGTGAACTCTAACACAATGCTTCTTGCCAAATTTCTTAGTTCTACGGGAAGTACCCAACAGGTTTTGATTCCCTTGTGAGTGTCGAAATGTGCGTTTTTTACTATATATTCGGCTGTAACTTTTTTTCACCTAAACTGAGAATTTTTTCTTTCTGCAGCAAGATACTATGGATCTGCGTATATGGTTTTAATTTCAACACGATACCTTACGCGATCCCGAGATAAAGGTCTTGACACCCGGACGGAAGGCCAGACGGACAGACAGACAGACAACAAAGTGATCCTATAAGGGTTCAGTTTTTTTCCTATTGAGGTACGGATCCCTAAAAATTTATGAAATGAAACAAATTTTTACGGATTTATCAGGTCATAATATTATATAAAATATACGCGATAAATCCGTAATTTTTTTATTTCAATTTACGTTAGTTTAGTTTGTTACTACAGAATGAACTGATTGAGCTCTACTGTCTGTAGTTTCCACCACTGGCACCAGTTTTAGTGGCGGCCGTTGAGACATTTTATATCAATAACCAACCACCACCAACCGCCACTCACTCACTCACTCAGTCAATTATTACTTTAGTAGACTTTGACATATTACGAATTCTACGGTTATTGTAAATTTTTTTCACTACGGCAATTAAGCAAGTCTATTTAGCTCACTAAACACAGCAATTTAAAATTTGTTTATGGCAACACTACTAGAAACCTACACAAATGCATTGACCTGTTGAAGTATCATTATGGACGAGACATAAAAAGTGGTATTATTTAAAACGTAGCTCGCGCTGAAGATTAATTTTATTTAAGTAACTTGAAATGCAATGTTTTTACGCTAGGCTACAAATTTCTATCAAAGTATAGAATTTTGTATGGTAGCAAGTTCAATATTTTACAAGTTATGAGAGGTTTGGTAGTGTTATTATTTGAGTCTATTCCTTTCATCCACTCACATGGTGGATAATATTTTTTTTACCCGACTATATAAGAAGGAGGGCTATGATTTTCGAGTGTATGTATTTATATATGTATGCATGTAAGTGTAATGGAATTAAACTGCAACAACTGCTTTTGTGCAGTCGAATATTTTGTTTTTCTTTTGATATAGACACTAGTTTTAATTTTCTATTATATACATACACTAATTATCTGTATTAAAATCAATATAACATAATATATTAAAAAACAAAAACGCAGTAAGTGCATACAACAGACGCGGGTCAGAGATCTAAACAAGTTTCAAAGACATTACGTCATTTCTATATAGAATAGACTACCTAGCCAAGTTACCTATCTTAAAGCCTCGTTGATAGTGACGCAATGTATATAAGACGTCCAGATGTCTATGTAAATCGTTCAGAACACATGCACCGACTTTAAAAAAATCAATATCAGTACCAGTCAACGTGGGTAACTTTGACTCTGCATCAAACATTGTACGTAGCCTTTTTAGAAGGTTCTCGATTTTTTATTTTCCCAACAGATTAGTAGTAAAATTACTTGATTAATTAATTTACAGTCGTTTTGACTACTAATCTTTTGAGAAAATAATCGAGAACCTTCTAAAAAGGCCACGTACAATGTTTGAAGACAGTATTAGCAATAATATTATATATTTTTATAAATATATACATATTTTATTATAAATAATTACAGACAGTTAATAAGGAGTTAGCATTAATTTTTTTAAATCAGTTTTGAACCGTCCTGCGATACACATGGGGGCATACTGTACGCGCGGAAGCTTGTGCACAATGCGTCACGAGTTGTTGTTGCGATTGTACGTACCACAGAAGACAAGGTCTTCTGTGGTACGTACCATTTATCAGTATCATTCTAAATTCAAAAAGGCCGCGGCCAAAAAATGGCGGATTACATATTTTTGCATAAAACCCACAATATGAGTATCAAATGAAAAGCTAGTAGAAATTGAAACTAGTAGAAAACAGTAAACTTTTAAAACTCCAAAGTTTTTAGTTTTGACATCGTTAATATTAAGTAACTATTTAAAAACTAAAAACTTGAAAATAAAATACGTAAAAAAAATACTTTTTAAGTTAAACGGTTTTACTGAGAAGAAAGATAATGATGTAGATTAATGTACTAAAATCCAAAAAATAATTAGGTAGGTTCTAGGTATCAGTCATCATAATACTCTCCTCATCAATCCAGGGCATTGATCAGGCTCAAAAATAAAATCAAGAGACGTGCGAATATATCTAGGATATTTTATGCCTACTCGATCCCGTTCACGTAAACTACGATTTGTATGGAATCAATTTAAGTCAATTTGGATTGGAATTAATTTAAGGAATTATTTAATGCCCATATAAACAAAATAAGAACTCTCACGGGGCCGGCCCTCTGGTGAGCAGGTGCCTAGTTTCTATAAAAATAGTTTAAAAAACTGAACCAACCGACTTCTCATGGATGTCATTGTCAGAACTGGACCAAATGGGACCTGAAATGGGACCACACGAGAAGCCAGCAAGACCAGAACACCAGCTTTCAAATAAAAAAATAATTATCAAAATCGGTTCACCCAGTCGAGCGTTATGAGGTAACAAACATTAAAAAAAACAGTCGAATTGAGAACCTCCTCTTTTTTTGAAGTCGGTTGAAAAGAAATACGATATTGGCTCCCCCAACTTAACAATTTGTCGCTCTAACTCATCCGCGGCTATTTCTGTATGTGACGTCAAAATCGGACATTTCCTGCGCTAGATAAGGTTATCCCGACATTTTGCGAATAGAATATCAAAGCCCGCATGGACACTTATTTGTTATGTTTTTTACCTGACTGCGTAAGAAGGAGGGTTATGTTTTTCGAGTGTATATATGTTATATGTGTATGTGTGTATGTTTCAATATGATCGCCTCGACAGCGTATCGCGATACGCTGTCGAGTGTACCTTTTTTGTGAGAAAGTTTGCGTAAAATCGCCGGAAAAGATTATATAAATGCGCATTTTTTGAATGATTTCTAAGGTATCAAGCGTAACGAAATCGTAAATAAGAATGCAAATAGGTACTTCTTTTCTGTAGTCGGGTATTTTGTTTTTCGTTTAATATAGATACTTGTTTCCTTTACTATTGGTATAATGTTAGTAGATCACATATACTTGATACATTTTATCGACATTCGATATTATTTGAAGTCGTCAAATAGCGATAATACAATAATCATCAACATTTATACTATAAATATCCTTATTTTCGAGATCACCTTTTTTACTTTTCTTTTTATTCCAATATACGCTTGCGCTTGACCTTTAATTCACCTGATGTTGACAAGACTGTTGCTATCTACGATGGAGCGCGCTTGCCTACAAGGAACCAGTTTTCACTCGCGAGTTGAAGACACCCAGATTATATCTATTCGGAGAGATTCGGGAAGCATATTTCACATTTTGGCGGTACACGCAATAAAATGGAGCTAAAGCGTTTTACGTACGTTTTTATGTTCGAAACAGAGGGAGAGACAGAGAGACAGAGAGAATTAGATAAATACATATTTATAATATTAGAGTTTAACCCAAAAAACATAACGGGAACAAAGTCGCGGCGACAGCTAGTATAAAAATCTACATATAGAGAGCGAAGAAAACAGCTTGAGATGCGTTTTATGTATGTTTTTTGTACTAATTGGACAAGCGAATTAAGTTTGCAATCAATATAATACGACATGATTGACTTGACATAGAACCTGTTTTCGCTTCAATTTAAATACAAATATGTTTAAATTCCATGAAGATTTTAACATAGCCCCATAGATAGTAAACTGACAACACAAGAAAAACAAAATACCCGACTACAGAAAAAAGGTTTTTGCAGTCTAACTTACGATTTCGTTACGCTTGATACGCTGTTCTGTGTACGTTTTTTGTGAGAAAGTATTCCCGTAAAACGTTCCCGATCGGTTCACATCAGAAAGGTGGAAGCGAACTGCTTCGAGCTGATGGCATATCTACCATGATGGGATGGTATCGTTGCGTTTCCGACTTGTCATGTTGTAGAAATGGGAGGCAGGGAATTAGCTCGTGTAACTTTCCCGGAAAACTTTACAGGTAACCTCTTTTTTGAGCGGCTTGTGACAAAAAACTTGTGTAATATTTTCTTTTTTGAATAACTTTAGTTTTGTTTTATCTCCCAAATGACTGGACTAAGATACTTGTGGCAATTTTCCGTCAAAATTCCCATATTTGTCGGTGAGTTTCGTCACTACCTATCCATACGCGAGTGGGTGACATTAAATTGACACATCCGTCGTGTTAAATGTGTACGTATTCGAACGCGTGTAAGCTCGCATGTATGCGTGCGTCAAGGGATCTCCACAAAATGTATGCCTCTCCCGGGATCCTGACTCCGTTGATTGGATAATGTGTCCTTCGCTTTTAATATTTCACCTTGTTTTGAGGTAGTACAATTAGATTGTATTTTAAACTACAAACAAAATAAAAACAAAATACCTGACTGCATAAGAACGATTTTCGTACGTTTGTTACGCTTTATACGATGTTGGGTGTATGTTTTGCGAGAAATTACCTAGGTAGTACATATCTGAAATTAAACAACTTTTAACGGTTTTAAATTCGAATTCGAATTTTAATTTCAATGAGTAATAATCCCAAAAACCTAAGAAATCATTACATATGTGATTTTTTGCGAGAGCACAGAATACCTTAATGGTATGTATCGCCGGAATGCGATTGAAGCGCTGCGTCTATGTGGACACTAAGTACATCTTGTCAATTTACACGTATAATCTTCAAAAATGTGATCATGCGCAAGCGAGATAGCAAACAAGTGATCGTTTAAAAAACTAAAAAACCGATTCAAAATACGCAATTCGTTTACTTGAATGACATATTTTTCCAGTTATTTTATTATAACAACCAAAATACTGAACCGATTTTTATAAAATTTCTATGGGACCACCTGGGTAACATACATTTTAAAAAAAGATTCCAACGAATTGAGAACCTCCTGCGTTTTGGAAGTCGGTTAATTATTCGTATTCTGTGACTGAAGCCTAAAAATAGGTATCTTATAGTATCCCAAACATAATTCTCTAATCTTGTATGGCTGGTTCATGTAATGACATAGTTTAATGATGACTCAGAAGGTAACTAAGATTAACATGTTTGCATTGTAATGTACATAATAAGAGTACGTGTCTATATTAAAACATTTAAATTATATTAAATACGAGATATTCAATTAAATTACCAACACCAATAAATCACGTTAAGTACTAATCGAGCGGGGTGTAATTAGTTTCTTCTTCTTTTTTGTACTGGACCCCGCGATTAGCGATTTGCCAGTGTCAAGTTTGAAATATATTCTTATATTATATAGTGTTCTAGTCACAGTCTGTCACGTAAACAGTCATTTTCAAATTTAAGTCTTGCCTCAGTAAAGTGATGGCGACTTTACTACCAGCTTCTATGGAGTTTTGCCGACAACGTAAAATCACACGTTTCACTGCTTTATTTCACTTGCCCACACTCACGCATTTGATCGAAAACTTAATGAATAAAACACCACCATTTTTATAGCATTATTGTTCAAAATAACACAAGTTTAGGAAAATAAAACAAAGCAACAACATGTTACTAAGACGTTTCCGCCAAAACCGTGTAATTAGCTATGACCATTGGCAAGCGAATACGCCAACAAGGAACCCTTCTAGTTTCGCCATGTCCGTCTGTCTGTCAGTCCGCGGGTTTTCTCAAAGAATGTTAGTACTAGAAAGCTGTATTTTGGCATAAATATTAGCTATGCGGAATTCGTTATTTTTTCACCATAACCTTACGAATACGCTCCCGCACCCTTAGCACGGAAGCCTAAAACGGTGATATGATAAAATGTAGTCTACATCAGACTCTCAGTTACCTTTGTTCCAAACGTCCATAGCTATTGATTCAGCCGTTTGATCGGGATCGACGCAAATGGCCAAGAACGCAAAAGACCATTTGGCCTTTTGCTTATTTAACAAAATATTTACGCGAATGGCCACATCAACGAGAGGCCAAAAACGCAAAAAAAAACATTTGGCCTTATGCTTATTTGAAAAATATTTACGTACAGCCCACCGCTCACCTGAGGTCGGCTCGACCGATTATTCCCGTTGTCCCCCAGTTCCGTGTCCCCCACTGGGGGACAACGGGAACAATGTAAAAAAGTTGTGCTGGTGTCCCCCACTGGGCTTAAGTGCAAAATTTAATAATTAAATTAGTTTTTTTTTGCCTTAGATTTTTTTTTATGGGCAAGTGCCTTTATTAACTACAGCAAAATAATATACATCGTGGGAAGAAATAGATTCTACAGTTACTTTTGGTTTTAAAATATTATTCAGATGGTTGACATTATTTTAGTAGCTTACTTGCGTCGATGTACGGAGGGATCAGACGGGGATGAATATTCGTAGATTGTTCGTACTCAATTAATCAGATTACAATATAAGAAGTGACAATAAACAGTACAAAATCGTACTAAAAATGAATAGGGAAACATAACATACAAATATCAATAAGTACCGCGAAATATGTATGTAATTGGACACACCTTTATTACTCATTGGCGTGTATGATAGATAGGACGAAATATACCTAAACATACCTTATACCGCGGTTTCTCAAAGTTCGGTACCCCAGTTATCATACGGGGTATGCGACAAAATGTACGTACTGTCTTAAAATTCGAATCAAAATTCGTCACTTTATGCGGCGGTATTGAAATTTAGGAATTTGATAAGTCTGAATTAAGATAATACAATTCAAATACTTTACTATTTTCATATGCATATAAACCTTAATATGAAAAAGCGTCAACAAAAATAGTTCTTCAACAGCAATGAAATCATTTAAATGAATATGCCTATTTTTACTTTCATTTATTCTAGCAAAGAAAGAAAATAATTATAATAAAATAATAAATTAATAATTAACATTAGAAAGATAATTAAGTATAATAATAAATTATAAATCAATATTGGTGGACATTTCACACAAAACTAGCCCAAACTAAGCAAAACTTGTACTATGGAATATAGATGGTTGATAGGATACATATTATACACTTTTTTTTGGAAATACACACTTATGATACATATATAGAAACATGTGTCTGGGACACAGAACAAACACCCATGCACATCACACAAATGATTGTCCTGGGTGGGGATCGAACCCACGACCTACAGCTCAGGAGGCAGTCGTACTACCACTGAGCCATGAGACCTGTCTAATAAGATAGATATACTGGAGCCAAAATCCTTCGAGAATCGACTCTATTTGCAACCAAAAGCAAACCTTTATTAGTAAACATAACAAGTATCCATGATGTCAAACAGTTTAGAGGAACACTTTCAGGCATTAGCCTTACCACACTGACGCGATGAGCAAGCAACGAACACGCGACGAGCTTACGGCGTTTTATAAAACGCACGCTCGCTGCGTACACGCCGCGGTCTCGCCTCGCCGTGAAATCGCCAGTGTAGAAAGGCCCTTAAGTATACAACGACAATAACTTCATGATTGCTCATTGAACTTCCGTGCCAGTTTCAATTTTGTTTAGCTAGTTTTGCGATGGCGGCTCCACAATTAAATTCCATGGTAAGTTGGCCAATGGTACGATTCTCCAGAGATAAAGTGATAATTGTCAGTTCGTGAACCCAAATTTAATAATAGCGTCGCCTTAATGGTAAATTAGGGGGAGTACCTTACCTAGTCATTTGGAGGGGTGTGTTTGAGAACAAAAATTGAATTTGCTTCCATTTCATGTCATTAAGGAGAAAGGGCTGTTGGGTGATTAGGTTTTACGTAGGAAAAGGTTGGATTAGGTATTCGGCTCAACGATTTCGGTCGACATTCGACTGCACAGGAGTGGAACACCTTGCCGCCTTCTCTGTTTCAAGAAAACTATTATCTTGAGTTTTTAAGGCTAGAGTGAATAGGTTCTACAATATTCTAGATTAACGTGTTCCATCCTCGGGCACATTATCGTTAACCAAAGCGTGAGTTGGAAATAAACGTAGATCTATTTCGTATAAAACAACTAATAAGTATCAGTTTAGAAAACTCAAACCCCAAAACCCAAAACCTCAAAACCCTAGGAAAAATCTGGGATACCTATATATTCTATGCATCATAGGACACCTTCCATGGTGAGCGATTGCATAGGACAATTTTTTCGTGCTACTACGCCTAATTTTTACCACTCAACTATAAAATTAATTTATTTCATCCCTCGCTACTCTCGCTAGGTATAACCTTGAGCTTAATTTATTTCGTACCGCACTTCTCAAAATGTCATGCTTTTTAAGAAAATCACGGGTCCTTCCAGATTCGATCTACCACATATATTTATTTATTTAATTAACACAACAGTGGACTTTCAGAAGCTGATACAGCTATCAGGAAGTATTTTTTAAGAAAAACATTTTCATACTTGGGTTTGAATTTGTCAGTCTGTATTTTAATAATTTGTCTCGCATTCCTCTAGCCAACAGTCATAAAAATAACTGTAATTACTCTATATGCAAAAAAAAAACTAACAGCGCTCGAAACAGTTGCAAATCAGTGTCGCTTGCACGAAAATGCACCAATTGTTCGTCCATTTACCCTTCTGAACGCCTCGCATGTCTTTAAAAGCAATTACACCGCTCCAATATAGAAATTAACAGTCTAATGTAACAATCAACAGGCACGCGACTATGGCCGAGAGCAAATTATTCATGTTTTCACCCACTTGGATGCCGATCACTGTTATAATATATTCACTTTAAATAACTTGATAGAGAGATCGCAAGACAATGTCGATATCGCTTCAATGCTTCACTAAGTAGAGCGGGCTATCGCGATTAATAGACTAAACGGATTTGGATTAAGTGTCTTATTCCCGTCATTAGGATTTTGTAAGTATTCTATTAAAGATGCAGCCTTGGGCCTCAAGGCTGCTAAGTGAACAACACTCGTTCGCCGCTCGCTGACACGATTCAAAGACAATTTTGACGAATTGCTAGTCTATTACTATACAAATAGACTAACAATTTGACAAATTGTCTTTGAATCGTATCAGCGAGTGGCGAGCGAGTGATGTTCACTTAGCAGCCTTGAGGCCCTGACCGGTCCCATTATTCGATCTCCTATCTAGGGTTGATATTGAATGCCTGTGACAACGCAATTTGAAATCTGTTTGTATACATTTTCCTAATTCTGGGAGCTGTGCCACGGTTTGCCAACGCGCATTTGGCCATTATGGTTGCTTCTTACAACAAGATAGCCCGCGCCGAGCGCAATTAGACAGTTTATACAAACAGGACCGATCCGAATGCGAAAAGCGTTGCTTAACGATTGCACATATTGAGATACGACATTTTGAATGTCAATCCTAGATAAGTTACAAGGGATTGAAATAGAATATTGGGACCGACGGTTACCTAGTAGATAATCCAATAAAGCTGTAGTACTAGTAATTCTTATCGTGCAGGTTAGAGATAATGTAAGTATATCAAATGTTGACTTTGATAAGTCTGCAACTTCCAATTTGGCACAAGTGAAGAATGGCAAATACAAGGAACACATTTTTCTTTATAAAAGTTGTCATAAGGCTGGTGACAGACTGATTTTGTCAGAATTTCTCACTAAAGAGTTGGCCGTTGATCAAGATTTTTTAATTAATGGCTAATCAATACTCCAGACAAGTCCTAAAGAACCCAGGTCAGTCATCGACCTAATAAGCGTGCGAACGAATTCGTGACACATTTTTATTTTGAAAACATTTGCCTTTCAGAAATAATACGGTGGTAACAGTAATCCCATTATTATCTCAGCCACAATTACATAAATAGACATGAGCCTTCATCATAGTCTTTCAAAAAAGACCGGTTAGCACGCAACCTGCAACTAGGCTGCAACCGGGCCTATGCGACCGGACAGTAAAAAAAACCTGCAACTAGCGTCTTCCTGCCACTTGTATGATTTTGTCCGTCCACCTTACGACTGGTCGACCGACGCTGTGCTAGCAGGTTCGTGATCGGATAAAATAATACCAATACTACAGATATACTGCATATGTAAATACTCGCACATAGCACAGCGGATTAGCAAGTTGAAGTGTCAGTGGGCAAGGCACGTAGCACGCAAACTGATGGCCGATAGGGCCGAAAAGTTCTCAAGTGGAGCACCGGCAAGGGCATCGTTAGAAAACCAGCGACAAGGTGGACAGACGACCTTATACAAGTGTCAGGAAGACGCTGATGCAAATCGCTTACTTCAGGTCCACGCAGTGGACTTCTTGTTGCTGTGATGTTGATAATGATGACTTTAGTTTTGCATGCAACATGAATTGCAACAACTGACATCTATGGAAAATTAATACCTCAGGGCTCTTATTCCGTATGACCATAAACCACGTTACGTAAATTTGAAGTGGGTGCGTCTACAATGAAAATTAGACTTAGGCTTCTTAAACTTAAAGCAAAGTTTTTTGTCAATGCATCCGCGTCACGTTCACGTAAACCGGCCGATGGTCATACGGAATAAGAGCCCAGTATAAAGAACTCTTTAGAGTGTGGTACTGTGACTGTGGCATCTATGATGGCTTGTCGCGTTGTTTTAATCAAACGGTGGCCAAATTGGAGCGAATTGATGCGATCATCAACAGCGCCGAAATAGTGACTCAGTCGACCAATGGTCACAATGTTTGGTAATAATTCATATTATAGTTTGATATTAGATTATATTGATATTAGACTGGCCTTGTGGCTCAGTTGGTAGTATGTCTGCCTGCTTAGCTGTAAGGTCGATCCCTATCCAAGACAAACATTTGTATGGTGAGCATGGATGTTTGGTCTGTGTCTGGGTGTTTTTATCTATCATATGTATATATTTAAAAAAAAAAAAAGTATAAATATATTCTATCAACCATCTAGTTTCATAGTACAAGCTTTGCTTGGTTTGGGCTAGATGGTGTTGTGTAAAATGTCCACAAATACACAAATATATATATATATATATATCTCCGAGATTTTTAACCTCTTCTTGATCTAATAATTTCGCCATGTCTGTTTGTCACAGTAATTTTACTCAGAAACTATCAGCCCTGCATAAACGAAATTTGGCATGTAGATGTGTTCTGTGAACGGCTACAAAAAGCCTCAGTAATATTTCCAGAAAATTGAAAAATGCCACTCCATACATAAGGGGTGCATTTTTTTTCAACCCCACCTCATCGTGTAGGGTATCGTTGAATAGATCTCTTAAAATAAGACTAAGGTATGATATATCATTTTTTTTGTGTTACAGCCCGCCAGAGGAGAAAAAATTGTTTATGATTATTAAAAATTCATAAGATAATCATGAATTTTTGATAAGATAGATAAAGATAAGAAAAATTTATTTATTTCCAAAATAACAACAATTTATACATGATAATATTAGAATTCATGATTATCTATAGTAGATTTTAGCATTAGCTAGCTACCACCACCTACCATATACCTACTCCTACTATATGCGTATCTCGACACGGTCTTGGCCACTGATTTAAAGAAGCAAAAAAAAAGGAGGATGATAATGTTATTGGGGTGTATGTACGAGTATTTTTCTGTCATTACTCCTACTGCCCAAATCAGGCGGTTTGGCTAAACGACTACGAAGTCGTCATAAGCTTTTTTTAGGGTTCCGTACCCAAAGGGTAAAAACGGGACCCTATTACTAAGACTCAGCTGTCTGTCCGTCCGTCTGTCACCAGGCTGTATCTCATGAACCGTGATAGTTAGACAGTTGAAATTTTCACAGATGATGTATTTTTTTTTTCATAATAAAATTTTAGCAGAAAATAATGATAATAATAAAGTCTCATAAACTCAGGAAACTTATTTTACACAACTTCGCAGTCCGCAACATAAAAGTAGAATTAAACCGTTTCGTTGGGCTTTTGGAATATTCACCACAAATAAAAACCAAGACACCTTTTCGTGTTTCTAAACGCCCGATATAAAATAAGCTAGGGAAAAAAGATCATACAGATGAGAAGGCACACTCACCGAAATGAATCCGATAAATAACCGACAAAAAGTAACTTTGCGACGTATGTAGACTTAATGTATGTAGAACTATTAAACTCTTCTATGACGATATTCCAAATTTTGGAGTTTGGTTCTATCACGAGATTAATAGAATTTATAGATAATTTTAGTTACAATGCGAAGAACTATTATCTGACACTAATTATAACTATTTCTTGATTATAATTAGGCACCATTAAAACCAATTTTCATAAAATTTTCAATAATATCGCCCGGACTATTCAGGATCGCTGGACCAAGATTCGAGGGTTCCACGGTCCAACAACCCATTTCCTCAGGTGGCGTCCCTGATCTAACAAATTTCCTCAATTAGTAACAGCAGGGTTCCTTTTAGTACTAAAGGGAAACTATTATAACATATTGAACAATTAAACCTAGAGCAAAACAGGAAAAGTAAAGAGAATTAGATACATATTTAGAGAATGTATGATGAGGGTTAATGAACTATTTACATGGAACAGCTGATGTATTTCTCGCCCCCGACGCAATAAGACGGGTGTCCAATAAGTTTGACGTATATATCTGTGTATTTGTGTGTCTGCTGTGGCATTGTAGCTTTTAAACGGATGGCCCGACTTTGATCTAGTTTTTCTTTTGATGTTTTGTTTGAGTTTTTAGCTAACAAGTTTCATCAAAACAGATTTACGGGTTTTTTTTATATGTCGGGAGTTTTAAAATTTTCTATACATATACTATGGAGAGGGCTATGCTCGGAGTCTCTCTACGAGATCGAATCAGAAATGAAGAGATACGTAGACGTACAAAAGTCACCGATATAGCACAGCGGATTAGCAAGTTGAAGTGGCAGTGGGCAGGGCACATAGCACGTAGAACTGATGGCCGATGGGGCCGAAAGGTTCTCGAGTGGAGACCACGTACCGGCAAGCGCAGCGTAGGAAGACCAGCCACGAGATGGACAGACGACCTCATACAAGTGGCGGGAAGACGCTGGATGCAAGCCGCTTCCAATCGGTCTTTTTGGAAATCCATGGGGGAGGCCTATGTCCAACAGTGGACTTCTTATGGCTGAGATGATGATACATATACTTATACATTAGATAGATCTACGATTGCCCACCAACGCTCCTGATGTTAGCGACATTATGGCCGAGGATGGAGCTTGTCAGTTTAAAAAGGAGAACGTTCACAATTCGACTGCATTTTTTTTCGTGTTTGTTAACGCATAACTCCGTCATTTGTAAACCGATTTGAAAAAATATTTTTTTTTAATTGAAAGAATATACATACTTTCAGATGGTCCTATATCTCTTGCGTAAAAAAAATGTAAGTTGTAATGTAAGTAATTAAAAATACATGATTAGTTTATAAAAAGCACCGACCCCAGAGCCTGCGGAGATTAATTTTGCCAAATTAAAAAAAAAGGATTGTCCTTCAAATATTACGTCAAAATTCAGTAGTTTAGTTTTATTTTAAAACAAAATTGGGCATTTTGAAATCGGTCGTTCCAGTTTTTTTAACTGTAAATATTTTGTAACATCTTCGTATTGACATAGGTCCACTTGACGACTCTATAGTAATCATAATCTCATAGACATGAATCTGTGGAACAGTCGCGCGGTACATACGCCACGCGTGAGCGGAAGCGCCGCGTTGGCTGCCTTTCCTACCGGCACGGGTGATCCCCACTACATACCATATTCAATATGATAAGCTAATAGTTATAGCCATTCATGTTTCGTTAACTTGTATGGACAAAAATATAATGATACATTCAAAATATTTAACAAATAGAATATGGTGTGAAGTTTGTGTGTATGACCTGCATTTGTGGAATACACAAGTTTCACTAGCCACAAGGACCAGCGCAGCCTCACTATCAATTAATTATTATGCTTAGATCTATTTTTCCACCAACTTTAAAAACGGAACAAGTTCCTAAATCGGGTGTATTTTTTTTTTTGTTATCTCATAACTTCGTCATTTATAAACCGATTTGGAATATTCATCAAAATTAGTTGGTTTATTAGAGTTGGGTTTTTAAACAAAATAACTGGAATAAGCATGTTATCCAAGTAAACGAAGTTGCATATTATGAAGTTGGTTGTATAAATTTTTTAAACTACAATAAATAGTTAGTTATTTAGGTATACTTCATAGACATTAATTATTTTTTTTGTTTATAATCAGCAATCAATTTACTATAAGCAATTTGTTAGATGTATTTATGAGATGAAAGCGACGAGGCCATCGGCGAGTACCTCATATATCATAGCCCTGCCATACTTCTACAAGACAAGTTGATAATGTGAGTAAATTCTGCATGCATAGGGAATATGTTGCTTAAAATAATAGGTTGGATATAGATATTTTCATAACAATTACCGAGACATCTGTTATCAAGCATTATGTAATATATAAAATATAATAATATGCAACAACAATGTTCCATTAAAAGTTGTTGTAATTTCAATGCATAACAATCATGAACCTATAAAAGTATTATATTTAATATTTTATCTCTTTTATTCTTAAGGAGAAAATATTGACTGCAGTTATAAACATGTAGAAGGATATTTAGGTTACATCAACATCACTGTCTCCTTGCCACAAATATATATCTATGTAGTTGCAAGCCATAGCTAATATTTTATACATAAAATTCATGATACAAAATAATGGAGCTTATGATATTATTCAAAAGATAAAGTTGAATGTAACAACACCTCACACATCAAAATCAGTCAAGCCGTTTATTGTAAGCGACATCATTTTATGGTGGATATTTTAAAAAAACTTGAACAAAACGCTTTATCTCTACTTTTATTGTCCATACCGCCAACAAATTGAAAATTGCTTCTCGAGTGGGTTTTTCTAAATGCATATAATCTGAGTGTCTTTAAATCATGAGTGAATAGGTGCCTTCTAGGCAAGCACTTAACTTAACTTGTCTGCTACTGGCATACTTCTCACTCTCTTCCATTAAGGTCGAAAGATAACCTCTCTCTCAAGACTCCCACCGCACACTGTACAACGTTCTATGGCAAGTCATTTGCTTACCAAGCAGTCCAGCTGTGGAATTCTTTGCCACTCTCCATTAGACAAGCCCCATCCGTTGCTGTATTTAAAATACAAGTAGAGAATTTCTACCTTTCACAGTAACTTCTGTATTTTTAAATAAAAACTACGGGTCACTCACGTCTGTTTTGAGTCGAAATATCCGACTATAGTTTCAACCGCATTCGGCGGTCTTTTTCAAAGGAGCAGCACACACGTCACTCTCGGTCGGTGACCGTAGTTTTTATTTAAAAATGTGTGAAAACCACATTAATTTCCATAGTAAAACTTCTGTATTCATTATGTGTTCACATTTTATAATATAGATACTTAGATATACATATGTACATATATATATTAGTATATTGTAGATATTTTATGTAATTTAAGTATTAGGATTTAAGTATTTTATATTAGAATTTATCTATTTATCAGTTTATATTCGTATCCGTTTTATTTATTGTCTAATTATTATTAGAAATTTATTTATTTTTATTCTTTTTTTTTTCTCTTTCTTTTTCTTTCTTTGTTACACAGCCCGTCAATCATTTTTACATTGTCTGCAATCTCCATCACAAGGTTACCTGGAAGAGATCGCTTTTAGCGATAAGGCCGCCTGTTGTTTTCGCTAGCGTGTAAGCTCTCTCTTGTTAATTAGTGTTTTAGTATAGTGGTGTAAACAATAAAGAGTTTATCTATCTATCTATCATTCCATTGTAGACTGCAACAGTCACTTAACATAAATAAGACAAATTAGCGGTCAAACGAAAGCCTATTTTCGAATTAAAAAAATGTACGTGAGAAGGATAACATACATTATGTATTCAAATACACATTTGAGAAACAAGCCTCATGGCTCAGTGGTAGTATGTCTGCCTTCTGAGCTGTAGGTTGTGGGTTCGATCCCCATCCAAGGCAAATATTTCTGCTGAGCATGGATGTTTGTTCTGTATCTGGATGTTTATATGTATCATATGTATGTATTAAAAAAAGTATATAAGTATTCTATCAGCAAGCTGGTTGCCATAGTACACGCTTCACTTAGTTTGAGACTAGATGGTGTTGTGTGAAAATGTTCCCCAATATAATAATTATAGTTTAAAAAACTGAAGCAACCGACTTCTCTCGACTTCGACTCAAATAAAAAAATAATCATCAAAATCGGTTCACCCAGTCAAAAGTTCTGAGGTAA
This sequence comes from Lycia hirtaria, assembly GCA_947563715.1. NCBI lineage: Eukaryota > Metazoa > Arthropoda > Insecta > Lepidoptera > Geometridae > Lycia > Lycia hirtaria. Next base: position 4,290,717 of record OX387377.1, on the reverse strand, counting down.
CAAACATAAAAAAAAATACAGTCGAGTTGTTAACCTCCTCCTTTTTTGAAGTCAGTTGAAAAAAGAAACCTTACTTTCCTTCTTGTATATTACAGTAAAATAAGTATACAATACACAGTTTGTAATAAAGTTGAGTACACTCACAAAGTAAACAGTTGAGAGAAGTTTTCTATAAACAAACAATAAAATAAGCCATGGTATTTTAAATACATTATCATAACAGAGCATTATGTATGGCATTACATATTTAACATAACATTTTTTATGCAGAAAGCAGTGACTGCATTTGACCAGTACTTTGAAATCTTTTGTCTATAGATGTTAAAGAAGAAAACTTGCATACATTATTTTGGAAACAAAAATAATGTTATAGAGACTCAAAGCTTATAAGAAAAAGTTAAAATACGATACAAGTACCTATAACATTGTAACAAATACTATAAAAGGGAAAGTAAATGTAGCTATGTCTATTTGTTACCTCTTCATGATCAAACTACTAAACTGTTTGTTATGAAATTTGGTACATAATATATCTGAGAACCCGGAGACAGATATAGGCATTTTGTCATCACCATCACCTTTTTACATAGCTATGTGAGTAAAACTTTACTCGCAATGACACTAACCTCCAAGACCACAAAAAGATTTGTGTATCATAGAATAACATTAAAAATAAGTTGTTTCTGAAAAATTAACAATTTCTGGAGAAAAGTAGGTGAAACTATTCAGCAGAATTAGAAATATAATTTTACTAAATATCTACCAAGTATTGAAAAAAAATACTTTTCCAGTATCATGAATTATGTGCAAATGTAAATCTGATCGAAATCTAATAAGAAAATAAAGTTTTAAATGATACTAGATGACCCGGTGTACTTCGTATCACCTACCAATGAGTGGACCCAAGTCTACCGTACCGAAGGGACGAACGTCAAATGTTTGACAGGAAAGTAATTAGCCATTTAGCAAAAGTTAATTTAAGCTGAATTTTGCATACATTTGTCTCATTAAGAGACAAATATAAATACCAGTTTATAACAATGTTGTCTATCTATCACACGGTCTATAAAACTGCTGTATCTGTTAACTATTTAGAATATCATATTGATCAAATTTAAGTGACTTTAATCAATTTAAATAATTATGCATTATCCTTTCGGTATAATTATAATGAATTATTTTAGATGATACTGCTGAGAGCAACAGCAGGTCATGCTAAGGATGAGCTCATTACTTGACCTCTAATGAATACCTACTTGAAGTGTTTAGGACATAAAATAGGATACTGATTTGGAACAAACCGCAGGACAATGACAAGGATACAATTATGGCAATTCTGAGCAAAGCTAATAGGACTCCAGTGAGCGGTGACGACGTCGTCGCCGATAAACCTTCACTCTTGATCACAACGCCCTTTTAGTCATTCCTGCCTATGGCTGCAAAACTGCACGCCTCGAAACACACATTCTACGCGTATTAACACTGTCATACTATTAGCAACAGAATATTACAAAATTATGAAATAAAACCCCCACAAACACTACGAAATATGATTAATATCCACTTACCTTCTCCGCCTATTGGGAACAACAAGTTATTTGATGCAGATACCGCAGTAACTGCTCCACTTAAAATTAATTCACAGCAATAAAATTACACGACAAAATATTTGTAACACTTATAAGTAAATAAATGCCCGTTATATTTCAGTATAATTTATAATTGCATCGCCGCTAACCGTGCCACAAAACGAAAATGGCAGCGTTAAAATGTCTTGAGAACTCGAATAAATTCAAGGGATTACTAATCATCGAAATGCACACGTAAGAAGTGACAATTTGAAATGGTCGCTTAATAGCTCTATCTTCGAATTCTTCGACGTCGTTCAGAAACTTAATCTTCTTCTTTTTGTATTGGACCCGCATTAAAGCATTTGCCAGTGTCAAGTATTAGATTTTTTTCAAGTTTCTTGAATAAAACAAGTTCAAAGTTGTAAATGTTCTACTCACAATCTAAGTCACGTATACAGTCAATTTATAAGTCGAGTCCTGCTTCAGTATAGTGGTGGCGACTTTACTAGAAGCTTCTATGGAGTTTTGCCGACAACGTAAAATCAGACCTTCTACTGCACTTTATTTTTTATTTCACTTGCCCACACTCACGCACTTTATCTAACACTTAATGAATAAAACAACATCATTTTTATAGCATTAATGTACAAAATAACACAAGTTTAGGAAAATAAAACAAAGCAACAACACGTTACTAAGACGTTCCCGCCAAAACTCCTTCTGGTTCCTCACACGCTCTTGTTCTTCTTCTTTTTTGTATTGGACCCGCATTAAAGCATTTGCCAGTGTCAAGTATTAGGATCTTTTAAAGTTTCTTGAATAAAACAAGTTGTAAATGTTCTAGTCACAAACTAAGTCACGTATACAGTCAATTTATAAGTCGAGTCCTGCTTGAATCTTAGATAAAGAATATTTCGCTAAGCTCAACCTTGAATACAAAGAGTATTGTACTAAACAGCTTGAATACTACGAGATGTTACTATAAATTATATATAGTTATAGTAAAGCTTATACCTAGAATAAACTATCTGGGTAGTGCTCTAACGCTTTCTTTGGAGATATCCATTGGCAAATTCTTGCTATAGCTATGATTGGCAGCTAGATTAAATAAATAAAAAGATGTTTTTTGACAGCCGTTGTCATGAGTCAAGAGTAGAGATGTCTAGAGATGAACATTGCATTATATTTTTATTCAATCGATAAGTATCTGAAGTAACTAATAGTATCGATTAATCTAGAAGAGCTCGGTAACTAGAATAAGATGAATCCGTATTAGACTTAATTGTGAAAGGAGTATTAAAATCAAGATCTATATTCTGTCTATAAAAGTAGCAAAACGAATTTTAAAAGCTTATTAGCTTTGCACTACTTAAATTAAAACAAGTATCTATATTAAAAGAAAAACAAAATACCTGACTGCAGAAAAACAGTTTTAGCAGTCTAACTTACGATTTCGTTACGCTGTTGAGTGTACGTTTTTTGTGAGAAAGTATGCGTACAATCGCTGTAAAAGATTATAACATGTGCATTATTTAGAATAGTTATAGTATAATCACTTGTTTATTACGAAAAAGTTCTTTGGAGGTTACAAAAAAACACGTTTTTTTTGGTTGCAATAAATGTATTTGTTACAGAGGTTTGTATATCGTGGTAGATGTATTTAAATAAACATGAGAGCGCTTTTTCAGTAGACGCAATATATTTTTCCGAATCTGACAAGACTATTATTTTGGTATCATAGCAACACAAAACTACAGAAGAGTTTATTTAACCTATATTTAACCTTCATAAACAGTGTTGTTATTATTATAAAAAATATAAGAAAATAGACAGACATGCTACTTTACGGCGGTGCTCGAGACTAAGTAGCTTCTTGGCAGCTAGTTTATCGTCACCGATTAATCTCACAGCTCGCCGGTCCACTGATTCTAAAGCTTCCAGCTGATACTTGGCTGATCCATCAAAAAGGTGGCAGCAGTACTCCATACACGATCGGACCTGTGCTTGATATAGATGAAGCAGTGAAAGTTAATGTTAATAATGAAAAGTTTATGGACCCAACCCTATACTTTTTAGTCCTATTTTTTTATCAGCCCTGTTTGTACAAACCGTCCCACTGCTGGGAATGGGCCATCTTTTCATTGTGAGAAGGGTCCTACATAATATCCTATAGCGTCTTATTGTGTACAAGTATCTTAAAAAACACTTTTTTAAACCATCACGGTCATTCATTAAAATACTATTATTATGAAAGGGATATTTAGCTCGTGAACATGGTGCATGTAACTGTGCCGAAATATTGGGAGCTCAAAATTAACGCGAACCACGGTAAATATCCCGTTAATAATTATAGTGTTTTAAGTATATTTTACTTACGGCAAAATACGTGAGTATGACATAAAGATGCAAGGCGTAAGTTACAACGTTGAAAAGTTAGCCAGCCAGGCAAATTGTGGTACGTGTGACCACGTACCACAATTTGCCTGGTATGGAATCGCTATGGAAATGATGTCGACCGATCTCAACATATGGGACTGCGTCGTGAAGAAAATGTCAAGCTCAATACAGCTGAAGCGAAGAAACGTGATGCGAAAGCTAGAAGTAAAATTTGCCTGATGTGTAAAGAGAACATTTTCCCGAAGATTGTCTCTTAGTACAGCTAAAGGCACGAAGCTAACGCTGCAGGAGGCTATATATATGGAGTGAGATGCTGTAACCAAAAAGTTCATGCTTATTTGATGAGCATAAGGTTTGATCGAAGTAAATATGATCCGTGCGTGTATATGACAAAGAACAGTAAAAATATGACCGTTACTGCTCTTTGCGTGGATGATTATTGTATCTTCACGAATGAAACAAAGGAAGCAGAAGGTATAAAAAGCTAAATAAGGGTTTCTTTTTTAATAAAGGATTTGGGATGGGCGAGAAAGTGTTAAATTCCAATTCGGTGTTCAAATTCTTTGGAAAGATGATGGATTGTATCTATCACAGAAGTTGCACATTGAGAAAATACTGGAAAAGTATAACATGTTAGACGCAACACCAGTAAGTACACCAATATAAGTCAATTTACGACTAATACCAGGAGAAAGAGACCAAGCCAATGCAAGGTATCAGGAAATTATTGGTTCACTATAACTTTATGTGACAATATTTCTGTCACAAAAAAAAACTCACGTCAAGTGGAAGTGATACAGAATTATAGTAAAATTTTCTTCTAAAAATGTTATATTAATTAATACACCGTCTACGTAATATATCTACTGCGCGTATATTAATTAAAAATAACAGTTTCTTAATAGTAATAGACTTTGACGCTAACTCACCTGATGTTAAGCATCGTTGCGATTCACGATGGAGAATGCTTACCTGAGAAGAGACTGATTCACTCGCAAATTATAAACATCCAGATAATACCAATCGAGAAAGATCCATCTTATACGTAAAATCTATTAAAGATGTTTAACAAAGAAAAAATATACATGGTAATGTTACGTTTTTTGTTTAATCGAGTATTCATTTTATTCGATTCGATTATTTTATTCTTTTATTGGATTGGAACGCGGCAAAGAACGCGGTGCGGGCGGTGGGTGACGATCTTCACATCACATCTCTCTCGGTAGAGTAATTTTTTTTCTATACTCTCAACAGTGTGACCAGATTTAGCAGAACTTTGCGATTCTAGCAGAATTAGACCCCCATTTTATGGTGTAACAGATTGTGTCACAGAATTTGAAAGATAGCAGTTTTTGGCAGAATTTTACAAAATCTTCGCAAAAATTATAAGAATTAGACACTGACTAATTATCTGTGTTTATTTTGGGTAGTTGTGCTAGAAATGTTGAAAAAAAGTAATCATAAATAATATCGGTACCATTAAATATACTTACTGTATTTGCAAACCTTAAGCCTTTATTGTTATTTATTTAGACTGAAAGAGTTGTATCCATGGCCACGAATAAATTAAGGAAAAAATAACTTTAGGGGTATTCCCTATCTAATCTACCTAAAATTTATCTAATCTTACGTTCTGATTATAGGCTCAAACATTCTTTGCGAAAACGTTTGTAACAGAAGAGGCAAAGAAGGCTGAGATCAAGATGTGTGCATTTCTGGCAGAACATAATTTACCATTTCGAGTGATGGATTATTTTAGCGACTCATTAATATAAAATGTAGGTACTAAAACCAGCAGGCCCAGCACCTGTAAGAGAAATGCATTGCTGAATTTTTATTTAACATCCATTTGCTTAATGAATTTTTATTCGTACAAATTCAGAATTTTGTAATTAGCAGAATTTTGGCATATATAAAAAAGAAAATAGCAGAATTTAGGTGAGCAGCTGGCATAATGTTCAATTTTTGAGTTTTGGCGGGAACGTCTTAGTGACGTGTTGTTGCTTTGTTTTATTTTCCTAAACTTGTGTTATTTTGAACATTAATGCTATAAAAATGGTTGTGTTTTATTCATCAAGTGTTCGATCAAGTGCGTGAGTGTGAGCAAGTGAAATAAAGCAGTAAAACGTGTGAGTTTACGTTGTCGGCAAAACTCCATAGAAGCTTCTAGTATAGTCACACCATCACTTTACTGAGGCAAGACTTAAAATTGAAAATAACTGTTTACGTGACTTAGAATGTGACTAGAACACTTTATAACTTGTATATTTAAGAAACTTGAAAATATTTCAATACTTGACACTGGCACATCGCTAATCGCGGGGTCCAATACAAAAAAGAAGAAGTAGAATGTTCAATTTAAATCTGGTCACACTGGCTCTCAATTCCCAACCCGACGAATCATCGAATCCAAATCCAAATTCCAAACAACTATTGGATTTCTATAATAATTTATTGAGAAGAATAAGAGAAATCGATAATCATGAGTGACATAATAACAGTAATTGCCCCTGTAAATATAGCAGTGATAAAGTATTGGGGTAAGCGCGATGAGGAATTGATTATACCGTTAAATGATTCAGTAAGCGCTACCTTGGATACAAACATAATGTGTGCAAAAACTTCGGTTTGCGCTAGCCCAGATTTTAAAGAAGATAAAATCTGGTTAAACAGGAAGAAGGAATCGTTTTCCAATAAGCGGCTACAGAATTGTCTACAAGCAGTGAAATCTAGAGCAATCGCAGAGAAAAGTGTGGACGAAAACTTTCTCTCATGGAAAGTGCATGTTTGCTCCGAAAATAACTTTCCAACGGCTGCGGGGTTGGCGTCTTCTGCTGCTGGGTATGCTTGCCTCGTCTTCGCTCTGGCGAAGCTCTACAAGGTTCAGAGTGATGTGAGTTCACTGGCAAGATTAGGATCGGGTAGCGCTTGTCGAAGTGTCTATGGAGGGTTCGTGAGATGGTGTGCTGGTTCGGACCCACAAGGAGCAGACTCAATCGCCTATCAAATCTCACCATCCTGGCCTGGTATGAGGGCTTTAATCTTGGTCGTCGGCGACGCAAAAAAGAAAACTAGCTCAACTGATGGAATGAAGATAACTGTACAAACATCCCAGCTGCTCAAACATCGCATAGAGCACTGTGTGCCAAAAAGAACAGAAGAGATATGTAATGCAATCAAGAATAAAGACTTCAAAACATTTGCAGAAATAACTATGAAAGATAGCAACCAGTTTCATGCTGTTTGCCTAGATTCATATCCTCCATTTGTTTACATGAATGATATCTCCCATGGCATTGTCGAAGTCATTCATAAGTATAACAATTTTTGTGGAGAGCCAAAGGTTGCCTATACCTTCGATGCAGGCCCCAATGCCTGTTTGTATCTGCTTGAAGAGGAAGTGCCTAAAGTATTATCATTGATCTTGCACACATTTCCTTCTTCAACACCAGATAACTTTGTAAGAGGCCTAGATGTACCAGAAGAACCTCTTTGCTTCGAGATTTTGAGTTCACTGTGTGAACCTAAACGCTTAGATCTGATAAAGTATGTAATTCATACACAAATTGGTGAAGGACCTAGTGAAGTTACAGATGGAAGTCATCTTTTGAATGATGCAGGGTTACCTAAATAGATCTATTTGCTGATTATTGAATGGTGTTGGGTGTTTGGTATCTATTGTGTGTGTAATTCTGAAGTTTGACTTAGCATTTGAATAAATGTATTGTTATTTAGCTGATAAGGAAAAGAGGATGTAATATTAAATCTAATTTATTTACAAATTTAAATACATTATGTGTATTCTAAAGTATTTCTTATTATAAACTTATTAATAAACAAGGAGATCATAAATACAATGAAAATGCCTAAAGTAGTTTTGTCATCCAATTCCATTTATTTTTATCCTCAATCTAATGTATAAAATAGTATAAAAATAAATGAAACTATCCCAGTTACACTTATGATCGAGCAGAGACTGACACCTGCCATACTCTGATGATGTTATCGGAATAGCCAGCGAAGAGGGTCTGTCCATCAGTTGACCACGCCAGTGAGAGACACTGGGGTGGGTCAGATTTCTGACTCTGGTTCTGGTTGATGATCTCTGGTTTCAGCTCTTCGACCATCTCCTTGCTTTCCAGATCCTATTGACAAAATAAACAATATTAATGTTTGCTAGTAATTAACAGAATATGCCCTTAGTCAGGCAGGACAATAATCTATTGTCAATATAACTTCATATTTGTATTTACTTTTTATATGTATATGACTATAAAAATCAATATGAAGGCAATCCTTAGCTCAAGAAAATAAACTATAAAAACAAGTCAATACATTTGCTCTATCATTTACTTGAATAAATACCCAATTTAACTAACAATATCCAAAATTCTGCCTAGAGCTCAAACAGTAAAAAATGCAGTATGTATAGTTTATTTTAGGTATGTAATTTATGCTTTTATTTGAAATTTTGAACTATTTTACTGATTGACTGACTGACATGTAAAAGTTTTTGTTCTAGTACTTTTGACTTATCTTCCCATTTAGCTTATAAAATAACAAGACCTTGTTTATGTAAGTATGTATACCATGTCGTTTTTTATTTATTATAGAATGCGATGCTAGAAATGGTGTAAGTACATTGTTTTCAGGTCAATGGAATTTGAAATATTAGGGTATAAATTAAATAGAAAATTTAGACAAAAGTATGAAGTCAGCTTAGGCAGAGCATCTAAGACCATGAGTTTGTTTGACACCATATTTGACATAGTAGAAGGTTATATGGAAGAGGGAGAGGGTAAACTTAATTTAGCTACAAAGAATACAAATAATACATACCCAAATCTTGATAGAAGGTCCGTATGCAGCACAGAGCCAATATCTGTTGGGTGAGAAGCACAGGGCTGTGATGATGTCATTGTGGTCCAGTGTGTGCAGATGCTTGCCATCATTCAAGTCCCACAACATAGCCTTCATGTCCTTGCCACCAGATGCGCACAAAGAGCCATCAGGCGAAACTGTGACTGTGTTCAAGTAGCCAGAATGACCAAGATGGTTGATCTTTAGCTTGCAGTTGGTGAGATGCCAGACCTGTGAAAAATTTACAAATAAAATCTTTGAAATCAGTTTTTCTATGTGTCATGAAATATAACAGCTGATGTTGTACCATTAGTAATGGTGGGTCTAAATGCCTAATGTAAGTTATATTATAAATTACAAACAAGTTTGCCTTTTAAACTGACATATAATAATAATTTAATAATTACCTATATAAAACTAAACTAAAATAAACTAAATACATTTAACTGCAGAGACATTACTACATGCACTCCCTCAATGAATCTGGACATACCAATAGAGTGGTTTTCAGCAGTGTTACTCATTGCATTGCTTACATACCTAGTAGTAATTAGTGCATGTATTTCAAAGCTTTTGATGATAGAATGAAAAACTTTGAATTGTAAGGAAGTAAAATTATTTTACAAAACTAGTATGTATACAACTACTTATGCTATCTAATGGATATTTTGCAGGAAAAAAAAATACCATAAAATGGGGTGAATAGATACAAAACTAAAAATGTTTTTCTACCAATTATAGCCAAACATTTTGAAAGAAAAAAGTTTCGAAATGTATATTTTTCTACTACAGTTTTTTTTTTCTCGAAATAGCAACACTGGACTGACGTGAGGTTTGACCATCTTAATAAAAAAAGATCTTGAAGCGAGCTCCTTGAATGCAGGTTAAACAAGGTCCTGATAGCTTTACTATTGTCATTGTGAAAGGTTTTGTACCATCACAACTTGTCAACGTATTCATTGGTTCCTTGTGACCCAGATTAATAAAAATATAGGCGCGTCTGTGATGTAAATTTCGAAATATTTGTAAAATTGAAAACCAAGTCATTTTTTATTTTTGATTGAGGTTAATAGATATGTGATAGCCCCTATATATTTTCTACTTAACAAGGTACCTACCTACATTCTTTTCACACTTTTAGCTACACGTTAGCTACTTAGGTAGATGTCTAGGTAGGTACTACTTATACTTTGAAAATTGCCAACCATAGCATTTTTTCTATTAACCCCATACCTCGTGTCTATTGAACCCATGTGTGCGTGAATAGAAACGACACATATTTTGGCATTTTGTGCTGTAATTAAGGAATAAATGCCAATATAGATGACAGAAAATTATCAAAACAGAACTAAGAAACATGATATAATGTAGTCTTGACTATTGAAAAATAAACAAAAATGAAGTCAAAGTTCAGAAGAAGTTCAGTCTATTCACCCCGTTTTACAGTAGCTTGTTTGTGATTCTTGACTAAGCTTTCTCTCCTCTACTTTCATTCAAATCCATTTTGATCAAGTTGGTTTAGAGTGAACGAGCAACAAACATACCTACATACACAAATATACACAAACGTTTGAATTCATAATAAATTAGTGAGTTGTGATGAAACGCATCTTGATTGGAAAAGTTTAACATCAAATGACCCAAAGAACTGTTTTTTTTTTAGAAAATATTGTTACCTTGACAGTGCGGTCCCATCCAGCAGATACGATGATGGGGTTAGCATGGTTGGGAGAGAATCTGACACAAGACACCCAGTCGGAATGTCCATCATCCTGGATGGTGTACTTGCACTCAGCCAGTGTGTTCCACAGCTTGATGGTTTTGTCTCGGGAACCAGACACAATCTGACGGTTGTCCACTGAGAAAGCCACCGACAGGACATCCTGTACAGGATAAGATAAGACATTAGCCTTGATACATTAGTTTTAGGTTAGATTAGTATACGACAGAACAAAAACTAGGTTAGCAACATGTGTGATGTAAGTGCATTAATGCATCTCTAGTGAAGTTTTGCAATATATCCAACTGGAAACCCAATATCTACATACATGTTACAACAGTCAATCTACATACCTAAAGATGCTATTGTGAGCCATCCTAGTAGTTTTTCATCTTCTGCCTCGCATAGGCACCAAACACTGGTCTTCTGCCTCGCATAGGCGCTAACACATTGCACATAGGCCCTACAACCTATCAAAATTAGAGTTCTGTCACACCTTAGTATGGTCTTCGAAACGCCTGGTGGTCTTCCCTGCGGCAAGATCCCATAGTCGAAGAGTCTTGTCCCAAGAACCGGACAAGGCGTAGTTACCGTCACTAGACAGAACCACGTCGGAGATGAAGTGAGAGTGACCGTACAGACGTTTCTGGGGTACACCGTAGTTAGTCTCGTCCCTTGTCAATTTCCACACGATCAGAGTTTTATCTGAAATGAAGAAACGTTATGTAATCGGGCTCTAATGACGATCTCGTGTGTTACGCGATAAAGTAATGTCAGCCCCATATCCGCTTGCCGCTCAGGAATCGCGTGGCAAAAGGTATTGTATCATCATAAACTACAGAAATATATCATTAATGTCTATATTTATAGACAGAACGTACAAACAGAAACTAGGAAAACAAGGTATACTTATTAATAAGAAGGATTAAAGTGGATTAGTAAGTTTAATAAGATAACCTCACATACCTCGGGATGATGACAAAATCATATCAGGATATTTAGGGTTTGTCGCGATCTGCGTAACCCAGCCATTGTGGCCGCAAAGCGTGCCTCTGAGTTTCAACGTTTCAGTCATTTTTACTGAATTACAAAACTACGAGCAATACAGCTCCGATGCAACCACGACGCGAACCAAAAGTAAAAAGAAAGATCTTGAATCTTGATGTTTGTCAGTGTTGTCAGCAACAAATTTTCAATATACCCAGTTTGTGGATAATTTTTCCCCCAAAGATCCTGAATGAAACGATACAGCGATTTGTGTGTGACCTTAGTTACTAAATTTATCCTTTTCTGTCAACAGTTATTTTCCAATACCAGTAAGAGATAAAGATATTCACTCAGGTGGATCTAAATAAATCAAAATTGAGCCATTTTTGCTCTAGAATGATACATATACATATTCCGTTTTACATAAAAACGCTACCTAAGCGCATTTTAAATGAACAGTGTTCTATTCTGTTTTTGCGCCTGACAGTTCCCGTCTGATAGAAAGTGAAAAGTCCTTATTCAATGAATAATTTTAACATGCGTTTATAAGTAAGACGCCTAATGAAATTAGCGGGGTAATCAAATAACAAACACAAAAAAATCATACAGTCGAAATTTTTATGCATTTTTAAAGTATTTGGAATAAAAAAATTGGATCTTTTTAGAAGTTTAATATCACCTTAGGACCAAATTGAGGAACTTTTTAAGAAGACTGAAATACTGTCAATGTGCGTAACTTTGACTTTGCGTTAAACTTTGGACATAACCTGGTTTAAACATTCTTGATTTTTTTACCAAAAGATGAGTAATTAAATTGATTGATTAATGCGTGAGTTGTAGTCGCCAAACATTATAAATGTTAATTTATGCATAAATTTGACAAATGTGATGGAAGTTTTAAAAGTTTTCCACCATTTTCTAAACACAAGAATTTGTGACTGAAAAATGTATGTCCAAGATTTCGGATTTAATTGTACAAAACTTTAAATCCCATGAGTTTTATTTAATATCGATAAAACATTGATCTATCTTACCGTTTTAAACAATATTTTTTGGTCTTATTTAGTTTTACTACGTATAAATATTGTAAACAAAATAGTCAACGTATTTTCTTTATTTGTGGGTAACATTGACAATGGAGTTTCAGTTAATTATACACCTAAAAATGCATTAATAATGTGAATTATTTCACTTCTATGTCTGACAAAGATGTTTTAAGCAATATAATGTGGTCGAAGATGGTAAGCATACATAATACGGAATAAGAACTGGCTCTCAAGTAGGTGGTTGATAGTCATGGCATCGTTAGGTGTTCGACGATAGCTTTTCCACTTGAGACTATAACTTTCAAGTGGAAAAGCTATCGTCAAACACCTAGGCTGCAAAACTAATACTCAAACACCATAATTCAGTTTCCTAGTGATATTTTTCCTACACGGAAGATTAGCTCGCAGTTTCTTTTTCAAAAAGTGCTTTCCAATATAAAAGTTGGATGCACAACCAACTGCGCTGACATTGCTTCACTTTAGCACTTTCTACATTTCTAGGGCTTCGTTATCAAGTGCTAAAATAAATTTTACTACTTTATCAGCGTAGTTAAAATATATCTTGAAAATACTTTCTATGAGAATAGACTAATTACAAGGGAGGTACCCTTGTAATTCCTCTACACGTAAAGTAGGGATGATTTTTTTTCTTGTATACCCCTTGGTGTTGGCTGTAATTGGATAGGTAATTCAAAATATATTATTTAATTTAGTATTCCATATTTGTCTTCGCCTCTTTAGCAAAATATTAGGCTTTGAAATGAAATTTTTTGTTAGGGTCAAGTGTCTCTCCCCCTCTACCAGCTAAATGGTTCTTGTCGAATAGGTATGCTAAAAAAATCCAGCAATTAATTTCCCTAACAAAATTGTAAGGAAAAATATCCCAAGTAAGTAGGTTTTACAAGTTAACGAGTAAAAGTCGATCAACTTAGCTTAACTAGAATATTCTTAGTATCAAACAATCCTATTTAAGTTCGTATAATATTGACATAGACTTCAATTGTGACATGGAACAACGAAACCCTACATAGCGCGTACATGCACTTGACCAATTTATTATTTATTTATTTAAAATTATTTTTAGTCAGTACATACCCAAAAACTAGTCTTCTAAAAACCAAACAAAAGAAAACTCAAGAAACATAAAGAAAACAATAGGTATGCAGTGCATGGAATGGGGTGAATCGTTTTAAATTTGATATTACTCACTATTAATCTTAGAACTTATATTTGATAATGAGGTCATTCAACACTCAAATTATTGTAGAATTTTTTGGCTTTATTTGATTTTTAAGAAATTATTTCATTAGTAAAAAAAATGCAATTAAACTATTTTATTTTTTCTGCTCGCTTGTAGCTCAAAGTTTTTAAATGGCATTTCCCATGAAAATGAACATGATGGAATATGACAAATTGATTTAATTTGATAGATCTATGTTTTTTACATCAAACAAGTGAAATAAATCCAACCTACATTACGTAAATCACCGTTTATGAAGATTTTCCGCTATCGAAATGAACGGGAGTCAATTTTACCCACATTCGCGTTTAACTTTGACAAGCCATTTTCTTAATTATTTTCTATACTATTGGGCTTGTTACTTCTTTACTTTAAAATTGACCACGAAAGAACACGCTTAAATAAGTAAAATACTATTAGACTCATACATTAATACTCTGATATCGTATAAAATATGAAAAAGTGTGTTTTACACACACTTTAAAGTGTGTGTAAAAGTAAAAAAAGTAAAGTTACCCACGCTGACAGTACCGTATTCTCAAACATTATTTTTTCCACAAAATTAAGGTTTTCTTTTTTAATTTGGTAGCCCTGTCACCATTGATTTTTCTGTATGGCTCAAACACAGGGCTCAAAGGACAAAGAATCCAGGGGCCGTTGAAAAAAAAAAAGATTTTTCTGTTGTTTGTGACGTGGGCTTCGAGTTTTGGCGGGAACGTCTTAGTAACTTGTTGTTGCTTTGTTTTATTTTCCTAAACTTGTGTTATTTTGAACATTAATGCTATAAAAATGGTGGTGTTTTATTCATTTAGTGTTCAATAAAGTGCGTGAGTGTGAGCAAGTGAAATAAAGCAGTAAAACGTGTGATTTTACGTTGTCGACAAAACTCCATAGAAGCTTCTAGTAAAGTCGCCACCACTTTACTGAAGCAGAACTCGACTTATAAATTGAGATTGACTGTTTAGGTGACTTAGATTGTGACTAGAACATTTACAACTTGTTTTATTCAAGAAACTTGAAAAAATCCTAATACTTGACACTGGCAAATGCTTTAACGCGGGTCCAATACAAAAAGAAGAAGACGTGGGCTTCAGACACTGGGTTTGAGACACGTTTTGGTTTTGGCGGGAACGTCTTAGTAACGTGTTGTTGCTTTGTTTTATTTTCCTAAACTTGTGTTATTTTGAACATTAATGCTATAAAAATGGTGGTGTTTTATTCATTAAGTGTTTGATCAAGTGCGTGAGTGTGGACAAGTGAAATAAAGCAGTAAAACGTGTGATTTTACGTTGACGGCAAAACTCCATAGAAGCTTCTAGTAAAGTCGCCACCACTTTACTGAAGCAGGACTCTACTTATAAATTGACTGTATACGTGACTTAGATTGTGACTAGAACATTTACAACTTGTTTTATTTAAGAAACTTGAAAAAATCCTAATATTTGACACTGGCAAATGCTTTAATGCGGGTCCAATACAAAAAAGAAGAAGAGACACGATTTTGAGTTTTTTGGCGGGAACGTCTTAGTAACGTGTTGTTGCTTTGTTTTATTTTCCTAAACTTGTGTTATTTTGAACATTAATGCTATAAAAATGGTGGTGTTTTATTCAATAGGTGTTCGATCAAGTGCGTGAGTGTGGTGAAAGTCAAGTGAAATAAAGCAATGAAACGTGTGATTTTACGTTGTCGGCAAAACTCCATAGAAGCTTCTAGTTGAGTCGCCATCACTTTACTGAGGCAAGACTTAAATTTGAAAATGATTGTTTACCTGACTTAGACTGTGACTAGAACACTATATAACTTGTATTATTCAAGAAACTTGTTGAAAATATTTCAATACTTCACACTGGCAAATCGCTAAGGGGCCATTTATTTATTACGTAAGTCTATTTTTGCCAGTTTTTGACCCCCAAATACAAGAAAAAACAGAAGTAACCGTTTTTAGGAATGTTTATTTGTACTTTTATACACATCCGAGCGCACTTCGGCACTCGCGTGGTTGCCCGCGCTTTTTCATAGTATAATTTTAACTTTTATTATATTTTTTGTGATCTTACGTACGAACTATCAAGACTCCCTCCCACCCCCTTGTAAATAGAAATAAGACATAGTCAACCCCCCTCCCCCCCTAAATCGTCTTACCGTGGCTCTACACTTGTGCCGTGAATTCACGCCGTGAGGCGCACCCTCCACATTCACGGAGCTCACTCATTTGTGCCGTGAAACCTGCCGTGAAACGGACGTCGAAACTGCTGCTGCGTTAACTTTGTTTGATGTGGCAACATATAACTATTTACACCTACAAAATAAGAAAATCGTTCGAAAGCGTTGGAGAAAAGGATGATGGATGACTGAAATATTTCGTAACCGATCAATATTAATTAGAAAATAAATCCTTCTCCAGGCGTTATAATTTGACTTTTATTACTATGATGTGGATGCTTTGAGTCCCACAATATACGTTCAGCGTCGTAATATTTCAATAAGCGAATTTCTAATTCACTATCTCAACTTATATTAATCCGTCGCGCTGCCATTTAGCTCACATTACACGTCCGTGCGCATCTATAGTCAGGAGCAAACTGGCGCGAACTGCCGTGAACCCTTTGTCGCGGGTCAAAAAACCAACTTCGATCGGGGAACAGGCGTGAACAGCCGTGAACGCCGTGAAAACTCTCCACACTTATGTTCACGCGTGTTCGCGGACGGCACAAGTGTAGAGCGTACGTAATAAATGAATGGTCCCTAATCGCAGGGTCCAATACAAAAAACCAAAAAGAAGAAGTAGAAGAGACACGATTTAAAGTTTTGGGAACGCCATTGAGACAAGTTGTTGTTTTGTTTATTTTCTTAATCTTGTGTTATTTTGAATATTAATGCGATAAAAATGGTGGAGTTTTATTCATTAAGCGTTCGATAAAGTGCGTGAGTGTGGGCAAGTGAAATACAGCAGTGAAACGTGTCATGTTACGATGTCAGCAAAATACAAAAAAAAAAATTTAGCAGAAAGAGTACAATATTAAAACCTTAATCTATTTACATGATACAAGCGTACAGACAGACTCACGTCGAGAGAGCCCGAGAACCTCCGAGAAGTGTGAATGTAACAGGTTTCTCTACGTCTCATTCACGGGCTCGCCTGTTCTCCGATCGGTGTCGGTATTTTTGCACGCTTCAAAGGGTGTCTATTGGAAAATGTATTGGCAAAACATCATTTTTAAAATTCGAATTTGTATCTCATTTAGAATAAAAAGAAATAAAACCTTATTCCTAACACTCCTCCTTAAATAAGATACCTGGAACCAGTCCACTTCATTCTCAAACACTCATCCCTCTCAGGCATCTCTCATGTCTTTCTCTATTTAGTCCCTTTGTAAACACATCTGCAGGCATCTCGTTCGTAGGTAAATAACTAAGTTTAATCTTACCCGTTCGTACCATTTCTCTGATGTAATGGTGCCTCACATCTATGTGTTTTGTTCGGCGATGATGCATAGGGTTTTCTGCAATTTTAATTGCAGATTGACTATCACTGAAAATTTCTATTGATTCAGTGATCCCGGTCAGTTCCGCTAGTAATGCAGACAGAAAAACTGACTCTCTACTTCCTTCTGAAAGCGCTACATATTCTGCTTCTGCACTGGATAAAGACACCGTTGTTTGTTTTCGGCTTTCCCAAGAAACGGGACTTTTTCCAAATGTGAAAACAAATCCAGTGTAAGACTTCCTGTCACATACATCACCTGCATGATCGGCATCTACAAAACCGATAAGCTTCTTCCCATTTTTCTCGAAAACCAATCCTAACTCTCTGGTTCCATTCAAGTATCGAAGCACACGTTTTGCAGCTGTCCAATGAGTTTGATCAAAACAGCTATTAAACTGACTCAGATAGCTGACTGCATACGCAATATCAGGCCTTGAACAGACAGCGAGATACATGAGTGAACCAATTAATTCTCTGTATGGTAGTTCATTAGGTGGTTTATACTCGGCTTCTTTTGGTTTTACAAGTTTAATTCCATTTTCAATAGGCGTCTTAACACTTTTGCAATCACTCATATTGAATCTCTTTAGAACCTTCTCAAGATAATCGGTCTGATTGAGATATATGGAATTCTCTTCTTGTTTTATTTTCATGCCAAGAAAAACGTCCACTTTACCCAAGTCTTTCATTTCGAACTTTGTTTGAAGTTCTTTCTTCACTAATATTCTCTCCTTTGAGTTGTTCCAAAATATTAGAATGTCATCAACATAAACTGCAATGACCATCATCGAGTTTTGTTTCTTTCTTGTATAGACACAGGGTTCAGTTTCACATCTCTTGAAACCCATGCCCAACAGAACTTGATTTAATTTTTCATACCAAGCCCTGGGAGCCTGTTTTAGACCATAAAGAGCTTTTCTCAATAGACACAAATGACCTTCTTTACCTTTTTCTTCAAAACCTTTAGGCTGTTTCATATAAACCTTCTCTTGTAGATCTCCATTAAGAAATGCGGTTACAACATCCATTTGATCAATCTTAAGATTATTTTCTACAGCAAGGGCTAACAGTAGTCTCAGGGTACAGTGGCGTACTACAGGCGCGAAAGTTTCATTATAATTTAGGCCTTTTCTTTGCGTAAAACCTCTGGCTACGAGTCTTGCCTTGTACCTTCTTTTCCCTGCCTCCTTTTTTATTCTAAATATCCATTTAGAATCCACGAAGTAGCCATTAGCCTTTTCTACTAAGTCCCAAGTTTGGTTCTTCTTCATTGCATTAAGCTCTTCTTGAATAGCTTTTTGCCATTCATCTTTATCCTATCTTGATAAAGCTTCCTCAATAGTTAAAGGAACATCCTGCATATCCATATCCTCTTCAGCATAATAGAGAACAAACTCATCAAAGTTAGTTTGCTTTCTTTCTCTAAGGGGATATCTTCTTTCAGGAACTTCATGAGTGTTTTCTACTCTTTCGTTGGGATATGCGGTTTCAGATTCATTCCTAATATCAGGTACATTTGTTTGCAACTCTTCATCTGTTATATTATCCACACATTGTTCTTCATCAGCTTCACAGTCAAAAAATTCATCATTTCTTCGAATTTCATGTTGAATTTGATGAACTTCACTAGGATTCTCAACTTCTCTGTTTAGTGATATAGGTTTCTCCAAGATGTTATCCAATGGCACCAGTTCCATTGTTTTATCAGTGACGTTTTCATGTTTCGTAATTTGATTCTCAAAGAACACAACATCTTTCGCTATAAACAAGTTATGCGTCACAGAATCTATAAGTCTATAACCTTTTGTTGTTTCGCAATAACCGACAAAGACAAGTTCTTTGGTTTTCGAATCAAATTTTTTTCGCTTTTGTTTCGGAACATGCATAAACGCCCGACAGCCGAAAACCTTTAAGTGTTTTAGATCCACTTTTGTGTTGGACCATGCCTCTTCAGGCGTCTTTCCCCTAACTGCGCGTGTGGGACATCTGTTTTTTAAATAAACTGATGTATTAACCGCCTCAGCCCAATAATTTTTGTCAAGTTTCGCTTCTTCAAGCATACTTCTGGCTCTTTCTACAATTGATCGATTGGCCCTTTCACTGACTCCATTTTGTTGCGGTGTATAACTCACAGTTAGCTGGTGAATAATTCCATTGTTCCGCAAAAACGTACTTACCTGTTTATTCACGTATTCAGTTCCGTTGTCTGTTCGAATTTTCTTTAGTTTTTTACCAGTCTGTTTCTCGACCAGTGTCTTAAATTCAACCAACTTCGAATAGACTTCACTTTTGTTCCTCAAAAAATAAACAAAAGTCTTTCTAGTTTTATCGTCAATAAACGTCAAGAAATACCTATACCCATTAAATGAGTCAATCTCCATTGGACCACACACACCACTATGTATCAGTTCAAGAATTTCATTTGCACGCGTACTTGCCTGTTTTGGAAATGGTAATGTAGTTTGCTTACCTTTCAAGCATGGCTCACACTGCACTGAATTTGGATCCTTGAAGCTTACACCCTTAGCCAGTTTGTCACGTAGTAGTTTCATGTTTTGAAGTCCCAAATGCCCTAAACGACGGTGCCATAGTCCTGCATCATTATTAGCGTCTGTTTTCAAAGCTGCAAATATTTGAGGATCAGAATTAGATTTCACTACATAAATTCCTCTTTCCTCCTTGCATAATAACTTAACCTTACCGTCCTTACGCAACTCACAACCTTTCTTTGAAAATACTACCTCATAGTTACGATTCACTAACGTACTTACACTCAACAGATTCGCAGCTAATTTCGGCACATATACAGCTCCATTTACACTCACATTCAACTCATCTATACGAACATCACCCCGGCCTTCACCTTGCACCCTATTTCCATTCGCACATGATATTTGGACTGGTTCCTGTAACTTTACAAAGTTTTCTAGCCAATCTTTATGGTTTGTCATATGAAATGACGCGCCCGAATCCAAAATCCATTCGTTCGAATTATTTCCATAAGCTTGCAGCGCCGTATGAGTAGTGAGTGCTTGATTTGAATGCTTCTTTGGACAAAAACGTGCTTTATGTCTTTCTCCGCATACATAGCATTCAATTTTCTTAGCAGCTGTGTTTCCTTTTGCTTTGTCTTTGCTTTTATTATAGCTTTTCTTCTTGGTTGCGCTCAAAGCATTTTGTGTCGAATCTTCTAATGTTACTGGTTCGTCAATTTGTAACAATTTAGTCTTAACGTAATCTGTTGTTAATGTTATGTTACTATTTTCAATAGCCATTCTCATCGGGTCGTAACGCTCCCCAAGACCTTGCAACATTAATGCTGCCAGCAATTCGTCATCTACTTCCTTGCCAAGATCTGCTAACTGGTTTGCTATCAATAATATTTCAGTAACATAAGCTCGAGTGCTACTAAACATGCTCAACTTTTGGCTCACCAGTCGTCCCAGCAGACGACATCTATTATTCACGCCTCGGTCCTCAAAAGCAGCTTTTAGTGAGTCCCAGCTCTCTTTAGCTGTAGTACATTTCTTTACATGAACCAAACAATGTGGTTTTACCATTAAAAGAATTTTCGCACGAACCTTCTTATCTGTTTTGAGACCAGCGATACTAGACGGTGTGGTCTCCGTGTATTCCCACAAATCTTCCATTACTAGGTATAACTCCATCTGAGTCTTCCATGTCGCATAGTTAGTTGCGCCATCCAGTTTTTCTATACCTTGAAGCATTCCAGACGTGTGCTGCATACTTAAGCCAGCACGTGAATCTGCGTTACCATCTAGTATTTTTTCCATATTTTAGTTCAACGCTCTGCTACCATATTGGAAAATGTATTGGCAAAACATCATTTTTAAAATTCGAATTTGTATCTCATTTAGAATAAAAAGAAATAAAACCTTATTCCTAACAGTGTCTCGGGCGAGAAAAGAGAAGACTATCTCATTCTTTTTCGGTCTCAGTGCGAACTAGGAAGCAAAATCAAGTATACGTGCGTGTTTATCCATTTATAATAGGTATATCTGTTACCATCGTCTGGGTCTTATTTTTTTCTTTGCTTTTTGTTTAGTTTTAACAAAGTTATAATTAGGCTATTGGACCAATTAGTATTAAATAAATAAATAAAATAAATAAATATTTGTGGACATTTCACACAACACCATCTAGCCCAAACTAAGCAAAGCTTGTACTATGGAACTAGATGGCTGATAGAATACATATATATATTTTTTTTTTTTTTTTGTAAATATATACTTATGATACATAGAAACACCCAGACACAGAACAAACATCCATGCTCATCACACAAATGTTTGCCCTGGGTGGGGATCGAACCCACGAACTTTCAGTTCAGCAGATAAACGTAAACACACTACCAACTGAGCCACAAGGCTGACATTCAGTTGTCGATTGGTCTTCGTAAGTGTAGGTCGCGTATCTTTGCTACGGAGTACAATTAACCATTTTATTATAAGCGCGATAAGCGCAGCGCTGTTTGGTGTTACTAGGCAGTCGCCGATTGCACAATGTCAACAGACGGAGATTACGTGGCGAGGGAAGCCGAGCTAGCCACAAACAGTGAATTGAACAATAGTGCGGTTGAATTGTCAGATAATATGGATTGTAGTGCCATAACAACTGAGAAAACGACGAAGAGGATAAGAGAAAAGAATTCACCTGAAGAAGGCTGGAACACGGTCTCAAAAGGTCGCAAAAGCCAGAAATCCAATCTTGGAGAGAATGAGGACCAAATTCAAGTGTCTGTTACTTGTGACAGTACATTACCGAAGCAGTTTGCACTGGCGCGCTTACTTAAAGACAACAAGATAAAAGGCATCGAACGTGTTAAATATGTGCACCAGTACAAACTGTTAATGACTTTTGAATCGGAAATCACGGCCGAGGTATTCATTAACTGTCAAGCCTTCGTAGACCTGGGTTGGAGGTGCCAGAAGACATCAGAGGTGGGCTTATCATTTGGCGTAATTAAAGATATAGACTTAGATCTACCGGAGGCTGATATTACCAATAATTTGTTTTCGGAATGCGAAATAATATCCGTGAAGCGTCTTAAAAAAAGAAACCACGACAATACATCTAAGGAGGCCTGGATAACGTCCGAATCCGTGCGCCTCGGGTTCAAGGGATCTAGGCTTCCTTCTTATGTGTATATTCTCAGCATGAAAGTCAAAGTTGAACCATATGTTTTTCCAGTCACTCAGTGCAGCCGTTGCTGGAAATTTGGTCACAATCTTAAAATGTGTCCCTCCAAAAAAGTGATTTGCCCTAAATGCTCCAAAAATCACGCAAACTGTGAGCGTATCACCTTTAGATGTATTAACTGTACTGGGGACCACATGGCACTACAAAAAGTTTGCCCGATTTATAAAAAAGAAAGACGCATTAGAGAAATTATGTCCGAATTTAACTGTACATACAGAAAGGCTTTGAGTGCCTATGTGCAGCCATCCCCAGCTTCGAGTAGGAGTATAAGCCCGCTTCCATTAAGAGAATTTCCACCACTGAATAAAGAAATGCCCCCAACTTCGTCGACCCCTTACCCTACGAATAATACGAGGCTAATGTCAGAATTGTTCAAACCTCAGCAAACTGAAACTCCACAAACTACAAAGAATCGTAGAAAACTAAAATCTCAACGATTTGCGTCTCGCCCCCCTACCCCTGTCCCGCCTGCAGACGATGAAGATTGGTACCTACCTAGCCACGCCGGCGCAGATGCCGCTCAAACACAGAAGGATTGTACTCAACAAGATAAGAAAAAAGGTTCGATTGATTCAAATTTCATGCGGCTACTGATTAGATTTAAAAACATAATACTTAGTAACTACTCTTTAGAAAACAAAATACAACAAATTGTATCTACACTCACGGAATGGCTTTTGTCCAAATTTTCCGACAATTTCTCGCTTAGTACCTTGATGTCAACGTTCATGAACGTTATTACTAACGATCATGGATAATAGTCGTACTGTGGTTAATTTCAAAATTATACAATGGAATTGCCAAAGTATAAAAAGAAAAGCTATAACGTTTGAGTCATTTCTCTCTCAAGAAAAAAATCATATCGCCGTTTTGTCGGAGACGTGGCTGAAGCGTGGTAGCCACTATAATATAGCTGGCTATAATATGTACAGGTTAGATAGGGCGGAGGCGAATGGCGGAGTAGCTATTGTTATTCATAAGTCAATTAAATCTGTCTTATGTTCTACGCGTAGTTCGAATTCGGACATTGAACTTTTGCACGTGAGGATCAGTAACTGTCGGTATATTGAGAATTTAATTGCAATATATTGTACTTCCCCAGTGCAAACAACTCAAAACGATTGGGACTCAATCTTTTCTCTTTATAATCGCAAGACGTTAGTATTGGGTGACTTCAACGCACATCACACGGACTGGTCGTACCAAACAAACAGCAGAGGTCGCTTAATACATGAAAGTATGCTAGATCACCATTTTGTTTCACTAAATGATGGTTCCCCGACCAGAGTCAAGCTTGTGAGCGGTGTATTACGAAAATCCTCACCTGATGTTACCTTTGTCTCTTCGGATCTGGCTACTTTTTTGTCCTGGCAGGTTACGAATGAATCTCTGGGCAGTGATCACTTGATTATTAAAATATCTGGCACAATTGATCTTCCTAGACAGTTGACTAAAAAACGTAATTTTAGTAAAGCTAATTGGGTGTCTTATAAAGAAAAAATTGTAGCCCTTTTTCAAAATTTTAGTATGCCTGAAAATGTGCAAATATTTTATAATTTGTTCGAAAAAATTCTACAATCAGCAGCCAATTCTTGCATTCCTTATGTTAAAATTCCTGAACACATTGAAAATAAATTTAGTCCAAAGCCATATTGGAATGCGGAATTATCGAAGATAGTGGCTGAACGACGCCTTGCTTTGGCGAAATTCAGACACTGTCCGTCACCCGAAAATTCGACCCTTCTTCAAGATAAAATTCGTAACGCACAGAGAGTCATTCGTTCTGCCAGGTGTCAGTCGTTCCAAAAATTTTGTTCCTCAATTGATGAAACTACTACTTCAACGACTATGTGGCGTAAAATGAGATGGATAAAAGGGCATAATGTTAACCCTATTAATCGTAATGTTGATCGACAAAAGGTGGAACAGATGTTAAACGATTTGACGCCCGATTATGCTAATCCACCACAACCAGAGTTTTGTTCGGTTAATGTCGAGTTAGAAGGTGAAATAACCTTACAAGAACTAAATAACTCGATTAAGAAAAGCGACACAGTACCAGGTAGTGATGATATTTCATTTTCCATGATTAAAAACCTCCCCCCTTGTGGCCTTAATTGGTTATTATGTCTTTATAACAGAATTTTTGCTTGTGGATACGTCCCTTCACAATGGCGTGATATAAAAGTTGTGCCTATTCCGAAACCAGGGAGGAACCTTGATTCTCCTGCCTCGTTACGACCCATTTCACTCATATCATGCCTATGTAAAATCTTTCATTCTATTATAAATAAGAGAATGGAATGGTTTATTGAAAAACAAGCATTATTTTCAGACAGGATGATTGGCTTCCGTAAAGGTCGTTCTTGTTATGATAATCTGACTCGTTTGGTGTCCCATATCCAGTTAGGATTTACAAAAAATCTAACTACAATTGCATGTTTTATTGATATAGACAGCGCCTATAATAATATAGATATAACAGGTTTAACTTATGTCCTAGACCGCATGGGGATAGGTTCTAGGATATGTTTGTATCTTTGGTCTTTTTTGAATAACAGGCGGTTAAGAGTATGTATAGAGGGAGGAGATTTAGTCAGAACCACTGGCCGTGGTTTAGCTCAAGGAGATCCATGGTCTCCGTTGTTATTTAATATTGCTACATATAATATCTGTGATAATATTTCAAATGTAGAAATCTCTCAATATGCCGATGATTTTGTCTTATACGTTTCAAACAAGTACCTAGATTTAGCGGTAACAGAATTAGAAAGAGCTTGCGATGAGTTAAATTCGTGGTTGATCTGCCTTGGTTTAGACATTTCCTTATCTAAGAGTAAAATTTGTGTATTTAAAAAAGGCGGATGTAGAAATAGTGTAGACTTTAGAATTAATAACACTTCTCTGCCAATGGTACATAATTTTAAATATTTGGGTCTCTGGTTAGATAGTCGTCTAAAATGGCGTAAGCACATTGAAGAAATTGCACAAAAAACTTCAAAAATGGTAAATATCTTAAAAGTTTTGGCAGGTTCGGGTTGGGGTCTCCATCAAAAACATCTAAGACGTGTATATATAGCTATGATTAGAAGTCGAATGGACTATGCAAGTTTTCTCTATGATAATAGTTGTAAAACTCATTTATTCAAGTTAGATAAGATCCAAAATCAAGCCTTACGCGTCATTGGTGGATATGTGCGAAGCACTCCAATTCACGTTATGGAGAGCGATTTGCATCTCCCCCCACTACAAATTCGCAGGAGATTTTTAGCTGAAAAGTTTTGGTTGAAGGCTAAGTCATATTCATATAATAAATCAGTCGAAATATTACAACAACTCTCTGAAACAACAACTTCGATATACTGGCGCAATAAAAAAAATCCTATACTTATCCCTATCCATTCAGAGCTAAATTCAGTTCCTATCCATAGTAGTAATGGGCACGAGATGTTTTCGTTGGAGACCTGGATGAGCAATATTGACGTATCACATATATTATGTACATCTATTCCTGGGATTGTACGTGCAAAACATACTTATGCTAATCATATTTTAAAGTCTATGTGTATTAATTATGTCAATTATCGATATAACGATTGCTACAAAATATTTACTGATGGTTCTAAGGACGGTAGTAATGGAGGCGCTGCTTTTTTGGATCCCCAACAAGATTGTTATGTTAAACTTAAGATTAATTCCAATATTTCGATTATGCATATCGAACTACTCGCAATATCAGAAGCTTTATCTTACGTTCGCTCTATTAACTGCCGTAAGGTTGTCATTTTAACAGACTCTAAAAGCTCATTGCAACACTTGGCTCGGTGCACTTCGCAAACGGCGAGAGGCACTCCGATAGCCTATAGCATTTTGGAATTGATCTTACGTTTTCAGTCTGAGAGTAGGGAGGTCTTCATTCAATGGATCCCATCACACATCCAGTTAAAAGAAAACGAAGCGGTCGACAGTTTGGCAAAGGAGGCAGTCACTGACGGGATTCCATTGGGGGTGACTCCCCTGTTCTCAGATTATACTGGTTGGGTGAAGTCCCGATGTCACTCAATGTGGCAAGAATACTTCGACGAACGATCCAGGGAGTTAGGAATCTGGTTCAAGACTATACAACCTGAGATTCCAAAATACCCGTGGATTAGCAACAGCCTCCTAAATCGCAATGTTCTTGTGACTGCTCTAAGACTTCGCTCCGCACACATTCCATCTAATAAGTTTGCGTATCTTATGAAGAAAACTTCTACTCCCAACTGCATTGAGTGTGGCGTTGTTGAAGATGCCTTACATATTTTGATGGAGTGTGTGCGGAACGATGCGTTAAGAAGACAATGGCTAAAAGGTAATCAAACTAGAGATGTAGGATTTTGTAATGTTATACTAGCGTGTCCGGATTCGAACGAGGCAAAGATTTTATATAAGTTAGCTGAATTAGGTTTAAAGAAATAGTTTTATCATTTGTTTTGTAATTTTGTTATTTGCTCAATTCAATATTTTTTGTAATGCTTTGAATTACAGGGTGATGTGGTCGCGTAGCGACAAAGCCCTTAAAATAAATTAAAAAAAAAAAAAAAAAAAAAAAAAAAAGGCTGACATTCACAATATTGTACAATAACACGTCCATAGCGGGTGGGAGCGAGAACAGTAAGTGAGAACATAGTGAGTGTGGACAGTTTATTAAGTCTCGGTAGAAGTCTCGACGAGTCTGTACGGCCCTTTGTACAAATATTGAGGTCTCTCAGAGTTCTATTGGACCCTGCACTTAGGCATAGCCTGTATTGCAGGGGCCTGTATTTGTGCACATACATAGAACATGTTATCATACATGGCACGGATGGATTCCTATAAACTCCAAAAAAGCTCTCAAAAAAACTCCATAAAAGCTCTCAGTAAAGTCACCATCACTTTACTGGAGCAGGACTCTAATTTGAAAATGTCTGTTACGTGACTGAGATTGTGACTAGAACATTAATTATACTTGTTTAATTCAGGAAACTTGAAAAAATCTTAATTCTTGACACTTGCAAATGCTTTAAGCGGGTCCAAATCTAATAAATAAAAAAGACACGATTTGACAGCAAGTTCTTGTTCTTGCTATTTGACTTTGACAATATTCTCTGTTATTAGTATTTTTTATTTGAATTGAACCCGCTTGGAGCATTTGCAAAGTCAAGTATTTTCATCAATTTTCTTTAATAAAACAAGTTTTAAATGTTCTAGTCACAATGTAAGTCATGCTTACAGTCATTTTCAAATTCTAGACGTGCTTCAGTAAAGTTGTGATGACTTTACGAGAAGCTTCTGTTGAGTTTTGCCGACAATGTGAAAAGACACGTTGCTGCGCTTTATTTCACTTGTCTACACTCACGCACTTGATCAAATACTGACCTTCTTACATCGGCCTTACCGAAAAATGTTACTTAACTTTAAGCAATGATTGACATATTTTGTCAACTTCTCGCTGACACGTAATGACATTTGCGGAAAGAAGACAGAGAATTTAAGACGTTGGTTAAAGTTAAGTAACGTTTTTCGGTAAGGCCCTTAAACGCTAAATAAGCGCATTTTCATGCATGCCAGTTCTCCCATCTAACAGAAAGTGACAAATATCCTTATCAGTTATTTAGATTTTAATATGCGTTTTTAAGTAAGACTGTTAATGAATAAAACACCTTCATTTGTATAGATCAACAACATGTTTCCGTGATGTTCCCGCCAAAACTCCACTGTTTTTACTGTTAGCATTACATATTTTTGACAATGAAACTTCTATGTAGATTTGGCGACATCGTGAAAATAATTATTCTAAAATACGATAAAAATATTTACAAAAATTCTTAATTTTTGCTGCTGAAATTCTTGCTAGGGACTAGGATGAGGATTCAAAAATTGTTTGAGGTATCCGGATCACAAAGAGGTTAAACAATTATTCAAATAATATTATTACCTACATGGTGGCCAACATCTTTTTATTTATTAATTAATTCTGTCATTACTTTCATCATGTCAATTAAGAATCTTCAAAAAAAATAATTGAAAGCTCTAGTTTATTATATTTTCTTTAGATTTACCTAAGCAAAGCTTAATCTGTATATTTTTCTAAACATTCATCTTTGGAAATTGAATATTTTCGTTCACTACCCTCAAATGGATTTTATCACTGAGATTCCACAACAAGTCGCAATAGCAAAAGCAAAATTGGTGTCTTCTAGTTCTTTGAAAGTAAGTCAAGATGGTGTTATCCCGTGTCTTTTGTTATACCTTCACTGTGTAATAAAGGTTTAGTTAGAGCTAAGCAGCAAAAGACAATTTAATGATACAGCGCAATAATGTGATCAATATAGCAATATTACAAAGAATCCATAAAATATTTTGTGAACGCATCCATAAGTAGCATCAGGATATAGTTCTTGGAGCCTCCGCTTGGAGTATTTCTTCTATAAATTGACGTCACGCAAACGCCATTTTGTAAAGTGTTCACCGTAGTCAGTTTTCTTCGTGTAGTGTAAAATAGATAATTCGCATGGTTTTGTGTACATTTAAAACATAATAACAATAAAACCCAGTTAACGTCTCGTACGTTAATCCTACAGACACAAAGTATGGAGGACAAAGCATCGCTAAAGGAACTGGATCAATGGATAGAACAACTAAACGAATGCAAGCAATTGTCAGAAAATCAAGTAAAAACGTTATGCGACAAGGTAAAGTACACCAGTTTCTATCATTATATTATACTAGAAGTAGTTATTTTTATCGGATTGTGTGAATTGATAATCATTTCCCGTGTGTGTAACCATAGTCGTATGATTCATGTACCTACCTGACGAGTTACAAGATCGCTTGGCTCTCGGTCAGGTTGTGTTTGAGTGCTCCTGAGCTCGGCACAGCTATGTTAGGAGCCTTATAGGTGATGCGATAGGGTAATAAAGAGATTGCCGATCCAATGTTTACCACACCCTAACATCAATCTTTACTAGTCGATATTAGCCTAATTGCTGGTTGGATATTTTTAGCCTAGGCTACGGAAATGTGCTAATCAATTATCTGTAGCGTTCGCGAATATCGAAGTTATTTATTTTGAATTTACGAATTTTCTATGCTTTGTGATAACAGTCATATGATGTCATAATCTACACTACAAATATAAATAAATTTATTTATTGTGAAAATTAATGAATTCTTAGTAAATGCAAACCCAATGCATGCATTTTAGTTTCATATTTGTCCAAACTTGTAAACAAATCTGACATACAACTGTCAACCACAGGTTGTAATATCTAAAATAGAGCTGTTTTTGGTCATCAGTATGCCATTATTGTTTACATTACAAGACATAAAACTAACATATTATTTAACCTAAGAAATAAATAAATATTTAGTGAATTATGAGCAAGATCTGAATAGTAAACAAAATAAAAAAGTGGTTACACAGCTTGTTATAGAATATTCCAATTGTGATGTTACCTTTTTTAAATAGTGTATTTTTCATTGGATATAGCATCATCTTCAACCATCATAACATTGGCCAATAATATTTTAATACTACCCATAGCACTAGAAAGTTTTATGATAACAGTACAGTTTCTGTCACATAAAAAGAATGCTGGTTTGTTTGTGTTTATGAACAAACCAGGATTATTTTTACATGGCGGGAACTATAAAAACATTGATAAAGTTAAAAGTAGATTAATTTTATAATTCACACATAATATTAAGATATAATTATTGTTACAAAATCTTAATTAATGATATGTAAGTGCCAAAGTATCAACAGTCAAAATTCATTAATATAATAATAAAACAAAATGAATTATAAGTTAAGAATAAGTTTATTAAAAATAAACAATAATTTGAAATAGAACAAACTGATTAAAATAAATTTAAATTGGGATAAGTAAAAGATCACATTAAATTAAATACAAGATTAGTAAGAGATTCTCAGTTAAGCAATCTTTGCAAAAGAAGAATATCTTAAATTTTGCATGTTTACTATTTTCCTGGTACAGGTATATATATATGACACTAATGCTTACCAACAAGTATATACATATACTACTTCATTTTTTTATCACATATGATGCAGAAAAAAAATCTACTTAGTAAAAATATAAGTATTCAAGCAAAGTGAGGCTTAGAGATTTTGGAAATAATACGACATATTTGTGTTTATTATATTTTTTTTACAATAACCTCTTTACCACTGATTTGATTTTCATTACTTTCTAAGCAATAATGTGTTGTTGCAAATGTGATTTCCTATTTAGAATATGAACAAATTTAGTTAGTGGTGTACCCATGATGCTAAAACTTTGAGTAATAATGGGGCTTTTAATTTGACTATGTTAGACATTATTTTTTAACTAGATTTTGCTTGAAAACATTAATTGTATTTAACTTCTATTTATAAATTTTTATCATAATACTTCACACAATTCTATCTTGATAATAATAACAAAACAAGAATAGGTATTATATCTTTCCACATTCATATATAAATAATTACCACATTAATGAGGTGAAACAATATAATTAATTCTAATAGAATCCTTCCATCCTTATTCTTCATTTCACTACCTTTATCACATTAGTATTTTGTGTATGAAACATGTTATTTACCTGTGTCTGCCTCTTCTATCTAACTACTGTATATATATATAGGTATATATATTTATTTAATCCTAATTATATAAAAGTAACTCTGTCTCTATTTACTATTCACTTTCAACTGGCTGAATTGATTGTTATGTTATAGACATGTTATAGACATATGTTATAGCTATGAATCTGGAGATGGATATAGGCTATACTTAACACTTTTATGATATTTCATTATCACCCACAGAGTGCCACTGAAGAGCATGGCTGGTATGATATTTGTGTCCCAACTAAATTTCAATTATACTTTTCATCAGGATCTATTCAGAAGTTTAGTGACAAAAAGTTAACATAATAGAAAGACAGAGTTACTGATGCTTTTGTTATATTATATTAATCAAGGTAAGGCTAAAGCTAAGGCTAGTAAATAAAAACAGAGATGCAGCTAATGCATCCCTCAGTTTTCTTCTGTTTATAAAATTTATTCTTGGTTTTCTACACCTCATAAAGAATACATTTTAGGCTTAAGTTTAAAGATTTCCTTTGTATGTAAGATGTATGCATGATATATATCACATTTATGAGAACACTATTTTAATAAGAATTATAGAGAAACAAGTTACTTTGGCTTTTATAATATCAGATTTATGAAAGAGAAAGTAAGGTTAAAACAGTCAAGGCCAGACAAAACAATATTTTGTATATATTTCACAATACACAACATTCTAAACATGTTAATACAAAGGGGATAAAATAAAATAATACTATATGTCCGTCTGTCAAAGTCAAAACATGTGTTGAATATGTATGAATGAATGCTAACATGTCTGCTCAGTTGCATAATCCATTGGGATTTGATTGTTTTCTTTTTATTTCCCAAATTACTATATACCAATATTAGTGCTGCTTGCATAATGATCCTTAATTAATTTTGATTTGCTAAATGTATCCTTAACCTGTCATAATCTCGATAACAGTCCACTGCTGGATAAAAGCCTCCTTTATGACTTCCCAAAAAGAGTTCTGTATCCATGCATGTTTAACTACTTTTACATACAGATATTTAATTGTAGTGAAATAAAATTAGAACCTGAGACGACAAGTTAGCCATGAAGTTAGCCAAATGATCCATGACAAGTAACAAACACTGTTTCTGTGCAACCAAAAGTTACCAGGTTTGCTTATACACTTGATATTATTCCTTATTTTATTTTTTTAAATTCAAATACTTATACTTTATTCAAGTAGGATCACTTTGGCAACACTTTTGAACATCGAAAAATTATACGAATTACACAATTACGTGAACTATAAATACTTTTATTCTAATAAAATTATTGTAAAGATTATTGACGTAAAAACCATTACGGAAGGTTGAGTTCTGAGGAGCTCCATGCATCTTTGTCGTTAATATAAGAATCATAGCTATAGTACGCTTTATGTTTGATGATATTCTTGAATTTTCTGCGGCTAATCACATTTATTGGAGGAAATAGAAGATAATTAGCAAAATTCTATTATTATTTGATCGAAAATTATGGATAAATGTTTCATTGTCATTTTTGCTATTAATCTCAACTATTTTCTTTAACAAATGCGATTAGCCGTTAATAAAAATGCATATTAAAGGTAACCACAATTACTTACTTTGTAAAATTATACTCTTTTTTACCATGTTTGGTAAAAATGCTTTTGTGATAAATCTTTTTGCAGTCAGTTTTGTCGTTTATCATCGATGATAGTTTTTATCATTCATTTGTTTATTTCATTAATGGCTTCATTTTTGTATTTTCGCAAAACTATTATTTTTATTATATAGCTAGACCAGATAGAATGAAATAAAAAATACAATCTGCTTACTCATATCAATGATATCGCCAGATAGGTCATTGACACCTATTGATGTTGTATCAAAGAGAAACAGTTGAAAGTAGAAATGTAATATAATATTTAGTTATTTTATGATGTTTTTTTATTTCAAATGGTTCCAAACTTTAGTCTTATTATTGACATTTTTACACATGTGTGCTAATAGATATAAATAATACTCATTTTTTTAAATAAATTTATCTACTATTGACCATCAACTTGCCTAATGTCCATGGCCAGGAGCTCGTTGTTATAGAAATTCTAGAAGATATATATTTTAAACGAATTACTAACTTATCTCTAATAATAGTTGCAGTAGACTTTGCAAATTCAGCAATAGAATAGCAATAGCCAAAGCAAGGATATATCACATTTAAATAGTTCTAAATATGCTCGATAGATGGCGGTGGAAGTTCAGATATATACCAATCCACATACATCAGTATATCACATAATTAATTTATTTGTTGATTTCATATGTTAACTTGATCCTCACTTGCCTTTCGCTTGATTGATTAAATGTAAATCCTAACTAATACCTTTATAGAATTGTAGTTTAAAAAACTGACTTCAAAATACGCAATTCCTATTTGGATGAATTTTTTTTCAGTTATTTTTATAAACCAAAATACTAAACCGTTTTTGTTAAAATTTATATGGGACCACCTCTGACGTATTACCTACTAGTGAAAAAAGAATCATCAAAGACTATTCATTATCGACAGAGTAATCGCTAAACAAACATATAAAAAAAAACACAGATGAATTGAGAACCTCTTTCTGTTTGGAAGTTGGTTAAAAAGCGAAAGTAACACTGTCTGTTTGTTACCAAAGTTAAACGACTGAACCTTAGGACCTGGAGGGGTTAGGAAATATTTTATCATCATCATCGTCACTATTTGTCATCATTACGAGGGTGACACCGCGGGGTGCAGCTAGTGATAATATAATTGTCTTATTTTCTTTTTAATTTATACACAAATAAACGGCTGGACAGATCGTATTACAATTTATTAGGCGATAGGTATAACAAAGATATACAGTGGATTTCGGGTATAACGACAATGAAGGGACCACTCTATTTTCGTCGTTATATCCGGAAGTCGTTACAGGCAAAGGTAAAGAGATTTCCGCCTTTTCTTTAACAGTGAATGTGCGTCTAGCAGCCATACTTATTCAAAAGTTTACTAAACCCAGTTGCTACTCAGAATATCACTTTGTAACTGAACCATAAAAGCTCCGAAACGTACACGCTTCCCCTACCTACTTAGTTGATATCTATAAACAAAAGGTAAAGGTCTCCACACTTGCTGACCATCTGTGTGCAATGGATGTAAACAAAAGATAAGAAATGTTTGTGAAAGAAAAAAATCTTTGTGTCTTTGGCGGCCGACTCCAGTCGCAATATCTGCATGAGATTTCTAGGAATTTGTTACAAATGATTCATTAAAAACAGTCGCTACACCCGAACTCGGCGTTACATCCAAAGTCGCTATAGCCACATGAATTTTGTACTAAAGTATGCTTTAAATTCAAGGGACTTAGATTTAACGTCGCTATAGGTAAATGGTCGCTACAACCAAGGTCGTAATAAATGAAATCCACTGTATATACATTCGAAAACATTAACATTCTTCTCGGGCAGTTGGGTAAAAAGTGCGCGAAAGGGGAAAACTTGCCGCGTTCAAAACACGACGGTGACGATAAGCTAGTTGCTAAAAAGCTACTCAGTCTGGAACACCGCCGCATGGTAGCAAGTCTGTAATTTTTTTACATGATACATTTCGGAGAATGTGCTTCTGAGCTGTATGACCTTATTTTACCATCTCCTTTCTACCACAGAACAATTAGAAAATCAGCACACTACCACCCTTATATTGTAGATTTACCCAATATTCGCACTAAAAGGTTTAATTCTACGTTTCTTATCGGAACAGCGAAAGAGTGGAACAAATTGCCGGCTTCTTTGTTTCCTGAGAGTTACAATATTGGTATTTTCAAGGTATCTTCTAAGACTGCGTGCTTCATCTCCGACCACATCTTCGCTTTCCAACAGGCGAGTTGGTGGTCAAACGCGGACTTATTCGTGTTAAAAAAAAACAAAAAAAAATATTATGATGTATGAGACTCTCTGAGAATGGAAAATTTTGCGTTTGTTTTCTGTTTAGTTTCGGTTTATTGTTAAATCATAAATATATCCGCGATATATATAGCATAAATCCGCGTTTAACCATCAACTCGCCTGGTGGTAGGCAACAATGTGGTCGAGATAAAGCACGTCGACTTGGATTGTTCTTATATTCTTATTCACTGTGACCTTGAAAAATCTAATAGATAGATAGATAGATAAACTCTTTATTGTACACTATTAAGCAAAAAACAAAACAGAGAAACTTACAAAACTAGTGTGACAACCGGCGGCCTTATCGCTAAAAGCGATCTCTTCCAGGCAACCGTGTTATGGAGATCAATTCATAGAAAAAGTAAAGTAATTCATAGAAAAGTAATATTGAATTATGAATAAATAATTATTCTTGTCCAAGTACATATAATCGCATTTCTTTGATAAATGAAGTCTCCACGGGAATGTAAACTTTACATACCTGAGAATAAATTATTCGTAATTAAGAAAATTATACAAGCGAACTTTTGCAATTGGCGCGCGAGTCTTTTCAAAATTCAAAAAAATTCAAAATTCAAAATCATTTATTTGCAGAGACACGGGTAAAAATGCAGATGTAAAAATTATTTCATCTTAATAAACTCGCTAATTAGGTGCAAAATTGAATATTCGATTAACATAAACGAAGGCTCACAAATGACTTCAAAGTTTTTTTGCTAATGTTATCATCACCGTCAATCGTTTCTATCTCAAGTTTCGTTTCTTTTTATCCACGTCTTTCTATCCACTGCAGATCTAGCATGGAACGGAGACAAATTGTCTATCCACCGTTTCGAAATAAAATATATTATCATCGTTTCGAAGTAAAGTATATATTGAAATAAAAAAAATTACATGACATGCAAATTAAGAATGGTCAAAATGCGCGCAGAAATCTCTCGCGCGTTACAACATTTTAAAACATATAAAATCATTGGCTGATATTCTCTGGGTAAAATGACTGTGACATACGGACAGACAGACAGACGGACATGGCGAAATTATAAGGGTTCCTCGGAGTTATTACGGAACCCTAAAAACATATTTTCCTGCTCTTCAACCAATTTTAAAGTATCAAAGAAAAATTTGTCCTATCTAAAGCCTCGATGACACTGGGCTAGTTTACGAGCTGCTAGTCGGCGAGTTTAAAAGCTAGCGAGTGTCGATGACACAATCAAAAGCAGATTGTAAAAAAGCTCACTGACACGGAGCGAGTTTATAAGCTGCTTGCGAACTCGCTGGCTTGTAGCTTGTAAACTAGCCCAGTGTCATCGAGGCTTAAATAAACAAATTCATTGCTCACTTTTCTAATATCCCTGACCAATGATTTTATATGTTTAAAAATGTGATGCGCGAGAGAGATATCTGTGCTCGTTGAGCTCCACATTGAAACGTTGGTATAGGTCCCGTTACGTAAAGTCAGCAGCGTTCTAAGCGTTCTTTTTACGTGACAGAAACTACATTTATGGCTGAGGGCTGGAAGTAGAGGGCTGAGCCCTCTACTTAGTCGTGCCATCCTTTTCGGTTCTGTGCCAATATTATCCAATGTAATCTGATTTCTTATTATCTGATTTTTATTCATTTTCGATGTCCTCTGACCAATGAGTAGGATTCGACCATTAAGAAATCAGCAATACCACTTGTCTAGCGATGCAGTTGTCTACAAGGAAATGGTTATTGCTTATCATCGAACGATCTATGCCTATTTGTTGTTCAAAATATTGTTTC
Organism: Lycia hirtaria; assembly: GCA_947563715.1. Taxonomy (NCBI): domain Eukaryota; kingdom Metazoa; phylum Arthropoda; class Insecta; order Lepidoptera; family Geometridae; genus Lycia; species Lycia hirtaria. The sequence goes on along the minus strand of OX387377.1, from coordinate 4,253,823 downwards.
CTTTTTCCATACCTTGTAATCCTTGTATCTTTAACATGATAATCTCTGTTCGTATTTATTAAAAACATCTCAAGCACGTCGCTAAATAAATATGACCTTACGTAAGAGTGAATTAAATTCAAGAACGCGTATGCGACGACCTCTGGCTTATTTTGAAGCCGAATCTCTTATTGGATTTACTTCCTTATCATCACAAGTATAAAAAAAACATCATTTAACCACAGTCGTATTATAGTTTAGGAAAAGGTTGCTTTTCTCCTTAATTTTATTGCGGTGAAGTGCGAATCCGACCAAGTGCTAACGAATTAATGGCTCAGTCTAGGTGCACAAGGCACGCGGCAGGCATTAAAAATATACGTAATGGTGAAATGAGCTTGACTTTGTAAAACTTCCTGGCCCGAATTGGTCCGAAAAGAATATGTCAAGTCTAAACTGCAGGAAGTGTCACACATGTCTAATTTTTTCGTTATGATTATGACATCCCTTATTTTAATCTGTTAGAATCTACTGCTGGATAAAGGTCCCCCATTTATATTTTAATTACATGCATTATATTATATTTTTCTTAAAATTTGAAGATTGGACTAAAGTGGCGTTCAATGGGAGAGGCCAACATCCTGCGGTGGACTAATGTGGGCTGACGATGATGATACTTCTTTATTCCCGAAAAACAAATCCACTTTCCTGGATAGTAGGGTAAAAGTCACATCCGGCACCGCAGCCCACTGCTTATACAAACTTATTTGTTACTACGTAATTTGATAAATCCAACTGCATGCTCGGTCATTCATAACTAGATAACTAGCTATCGGAACAAATAGAGCAGTACTAGACGATCTGTTTAACGAAATCTCCCCAGATTGTTTACAGTGTAATAGAAACCTACTAGACGTGTTATGAAACGGAATGATTTTAAAGTAGACGTTACGGTCTTTACAATTTACTACCAAGGTCTATCTCTGCTCACCTGACTTACCTGTTTCACATATTTGACGCAGATTCTAAAGAAAAAAACGGTAAACATTGTCGTTTACGTATAATTCTAAGTGTAGGCTATATGAAGTTTTTGTTGTTGTTTGGTCTTTGACTAAAGTCCAGCAAACCAAGCTCAAGGTTTGTCAGAGATTCATGGAGCGCAGTATCCTCGGCGTCAGGTTAATCGTCCGCATACGCAATACGGAGCGGCGCTCCAGAACGAAGGTGACAGAGGTAGTTCTTAAAGTTCATCATCATCATCTCAGCCATAAGAAGTCCACTGCTGGACATAGGCCTCCCCCATGGATTTCCAAAAAGACCGATTGGAAGCGGCTTGCATCCAGCGTCTTCCCGCCACTTGTTCTTAAAGTTGCCAATCTGAAATGGGATTGGACCGGCCGTGTCAGCCGCATGTTGGAAGAGATTTGGGCCAATATCACTGCCAAGTGGCGTCCCAACTCCGCGCGGCCACTCTGCAGGCAAGAGATGCCGAGATGAACTTGACACCTTTAATAAAAACTGGCACACCAATGCACAAAACCGTCGAAGACTGGAAATGTCGGGAGGCCTTTGCCCAGCTGTGGGACACTACAGGCTAACAACAACAACTGGGACTTTTTCATAGTCCTGTTATAAAATGAAACTTCGTACTTTAGTTTGCCCATGGCCGTTAAATTTGATTCTTTGTATATCCACAAAACATAATTTTCACTGCAAGATGTAAATGTCTGACTGGGTAGCCTTAGAATACAGATGTACCTTATTCATATCTGAAGAGCCAGCCTATACAAATCCTATAATATATATTTAACTGGCAATTCTGAGCTTCTTAATGCGAGTCATAGAAAAAAATCCTTTGTATAAGGAAGGAAAAGAAATGCTCCCAGAATTTGCCGGGGCTGTCGCAGCCAATACGCTAGGGAAGTAACCGGTGCATTTTTATGGAAATCCCGTGCTCCTTTATTAAGTACAGAAGTAGGCCACTGACAGGTTTACTAAACGACGCACAGTAGTTCCATTTTCGAAGTAGACGAACATACGAATGAAACTAATTTCTTTTTTTTTTATATAGTAGCTAACAGTATTCTGAGAAACATTCTTCACATTATATAGTCTTACCTTACACAGTATCACAGAACATATAATAGGACAGTATTTAGAGTAGGACTTATCACGCTATCTTCTACTAAAATGTAATTCTGATGCTTTACACCGCCGTAATTAAAAACGAAACTTTTCTTTCCACCCGTGATTTTATGATAGAAGTTTATTGATACAGACTGTTTGTACGGCTTTCTTATTCATTGTTTATGTTAATACGTCCATCTACATCTGCACTAATATCTCTAATAAATGTATTTATGTTTTTTTTTTTATTTTTATTTTTTTATTACCTACGGCCATGTGATTCTTGGTAGCGAAAGAAATGATATTTTTTTATTTCGCTACCAGACCTACTAAGAGTACTTTGTAGGTTGTATTTGTCTGTATAACAAGAAAGTTAATAGCTAAGCCTAATCATTGTCGGATTCCGAATGAAAACATGAATTCGATCTGGTTTTCAGCTGCAAAATTAATCACAAATTTAAAAAAAAAGTAAAAAAAAAAACAACATTAGTCATTCATGGTACCTAAAGTTATTTATTTACAAACGAAGTATTTATATTTTTTAATAAAAAATGTAGCCATAAGACACTCTGGAGTTACAGTCGAATTTAATGACGCCTTGTACGTCAAATTCGATCAAGTTGTTTAGGCCACGAAATGCAATGTACGACGTACGTACACACATAATTACTCGTAGGTGCATAGATTTTCAAAACTTGCGCTCTTTCTCGAGTAATAAAAAAATTAAATCGAATGACATTCCAGCTTAAAAAATAGTTTTCTTCTATTTGAGAAAAAAAAATGAAACACGCTAATATATTGAGAAATAAGAAATTCACAATATTTTTCCTTCTCATTTTTTCTTCTAATATTTTACTATGGTAAATCAGTGGTGTAGTTGGTAGTTCCGTCTGCAATCTTACTTTTTTATTAGCAGTAGTACTCGTTTGTTGAATTTGCGTGGGGAAGCACCACACCTCTGCTAGTCATTCAACCGTGAAGGAATATGTACTGTGCTAATATTACAGTTCGATTGAAGGGCAAAGCTCACTATTTTATTATTATTTATCAAACATAAGTCTGTTCATCTCGTCATTCCGATCTCAGCCACAAGAAGTCCATTGTTGGACATAAGCCTCGTCCATGGGTTTCCAAAAAGATCGGTAGGAAGTGTCTTGTATCCAGCGTCTTCGTACCACTTGTATGAGGTCGTCTGTCCATCTTGTGGTTGGTCTTCCTACGCTCTGCGGTTGCCGATACGTGGTCTGGTCTGAGAGATCTGGAGCTAGCCTTCTCCTTAGCTCGTTGTGTGACTTTGAACTTCCTTATAAGGTCCATAGTGAAGCCCATTCCGCATTCAGTTGCAAAAAAAATAACGTCAAAGTATTTGGTTGTTAGATTGTATATACATTGATATATTTTATATTTATTTTCAATGTAAATTTTTGCGCTTTACGTTAAGTCTCCTTTTTATTTAGATTTATATTCAATAACATTTTACTGATACTGTCAGTGCTAATACAAAACACACATGAAGAATAAATACAACATCATTTTCGGAACACATGCCTTGGTTTTACTGTATTTGTTGGGTATTTTGCGTATAATGCAGAGGGAGGAAAATGTTGGATTGTACGATTCCGCAACTGTAGGGTAATTTTTTGCACTAATTTTGTATTTGCATAACGCTTACACCTCCACTATACTCGTATATATCGCCAACTTTGTTGTACGGTGGTATATTACCCAATGAGAACGCATTATTCTTAACTAAACTTGGCGGATTTTTATTTCGTAACCAAATTGACCACTTTCAGGCCACAACTACAGCAGGGCTTTCTTACTCTTAGCTAGACTTCTGAAATTATTAACTGTGAAATAAATATATCTTTGAGTGTAATACAAAATCTGTCTGGTAGGTTTACAATAATGTTGGAAAACCCACTAAGGAAACTGCATCACGGAAAGTTTCTATATCTTTCTAAACTATATATATACATATATATACCGATGTATATCGTCAATATATTCTGAAGTATATTATTACGTCACTATGCTAATTAGTACCTACTACCTAATTATATTTGTATAATAATACAGTGTATGTAGGTATGTAATTAATTACGCAGTACCTCTGTGAATAATGTTTTTCACGTGTACCGTATTAGTGTTTGCTTTTGCATGAGTTTTGACACTGGATCATGCATCGATTTATCGGAGTAGATAGCCAAGACTCATGCGCATTCGCGGTACTGTCTTCTTGAAGGGGCCTTGCAACATGCCAATGCAGAGTTCAATATACTTTTTTATTTATTTATATAACTTATACCAATCGGCGATATTTAGCGATACGTTTAGATAAAACTCGATTGTAATAACTATCGTAATGATAAATGCAAGTCTGTAACTTCACTTAGACATAGATATACCTATTTTTGTACTATGTTGTTATAACTTCCAACTCCTATATTATTAAAAATAATATTAACAGATACAAACAAAAAAATATAGTACATAAGATTATAAATATGTAATATAATAGTTTTGGCCAGTCCCAACACAGGTTTGAGTTAACTTTACTACCTTATTGTAAAATCTTCGAATCTGAGCCCCTTAGCTCGGCAGAAAGCCGAATTATAGTACTCAAACTAATCATTTGTAATAGCTATCATCTCTGCTTCCAATTCAAAAGTTTATTCTACTATAAATTAGGAAAGTTAAGAAGGATCGAAACGAAACCATCCTGACTGGCTAATTGGACTGCTAATTTGGGATTCCTGAATTTCAGAGTAGTATTAGGCCTTTAACGGCATTACGTTGTAATTCAGTAATTTTTAAGTAAAACTACCAGTCTATTTATAGTCTGAATCGAGGTAGAGTCACGTCGACTAATGATTCGACTCTGGTACTCCAACTGTAATTTTTTTTTTTTTTTTTTTTTTTTTTTATCAGCCCTGTTTGTACAAACTGTCCCACTGCTGGGAACGGGCCATCTTCTCATTGTGAGAAGGGTAAGGCCATAGTCTGCCACGCTGGCCAAGTGCGGGTTGACAGACTTCACACATCTTCAAGATCATTGAGAACTCTCAGACATGTAGGTTTCCTCACGATGTTTTCCTTCACCGTTTTGTTGGCGGCAATCAACAACAATACGCACATAACTTCGAAAAGACAGAGGTGCGTGCCGTGGGATTCGAACCCCGAGACTGCGGATCGCAAGTCAGACGGTCTCACCACTAGGCTGCCGGAAACTAAAATAAATTTACTTCTATGAAATGGTTGTCGTTTTTTTTTTAAATAATATTTTTTAACCAATTCCTCGTTGTCCACAGGCAAAGGAGATTCTAACCAAGGAGTCTAACGTGCAAGAGGTGAAATGCCCGGTGACGGTATGCGGCGACGTGCACGGCCAGTTCCACGACCTGATGGAGCTGTTCAGGATCGGGGGCCGGTCCCCGGACACTAACTACCTGTTTATGGGGGACTACGTCGACCGCGGCTACTACAGCGTCGAGACTGTCACATTGCTTGTTGCACTCAAGGTACGAGCTTCATGAATATGTCAACAGTGTTAGGATCTGATCATGTAGTACTGTTACTTATGGGCAGGCTGATATTTTTTTTTTTGCATGAATAGATCTAACATTTTATATATAGATGTATGTATTTACGAAAAAAAAAAAAGTATATATGTATTCTATCAACCATCTAGTTTCCATAGTACAAGCTTTGCTTAGTTTGGGCTAGATGGCGTTGTGTGGAATGTCCTCCTCCAATAGATACTTATTAACTGAATTTACAACTTGTGACGGGTGGAAAGGAACAAGTAGGAGAAACTTAATGTTGCGTATCTACAAGCCGAACGCCGGTTGAAATTCTCATAGAAAAACCATAATATGTAGAGTAGTTAACTATTAGAGGTTGTTTATGATTATAAAAACAAGTTTCAGTTTGACCACTAATTTGCTTGTTAACAAGTGCCAATATCATAATCACAGCCACAAGAAGTCCACTGCTTGACGTAGGCCTCTCCCAAGACCTAATGGAATCGGCTTGCATCCAGTCTTCCTGCCGCTTGAATTAGGTCGTCTGTCCATCTTGGCAGAGGTCTTCCTACGCTGCGTTTGCCGGTGCGTGGTCTCCACTCGAGAACCTTTCGGCCCCATCGGCCTTTAGTTGAACGTAAATAGTAGTGCCAATATACTTGAAGATAAAAATGGAACTCTTGGAGATAACTGTTCAACCTGACCACTCTTGTATAACCTTTAAGGAATTTGTGTTGGTAATATATGTCTGGAATCAAGGGAGCCGTCAGTTGGAAGTTGTTTGAATGTTTTCAAACAGATCGCTTAAAGGCTTGTAGTATTTTGGTCCTTCTTTAATGAGCAACACGTTTAGTTAGGTCAAACGTCATGTCTATTTTAGAAGTGCTAAATGTTGCGTTTTTTTGCCTTGCCTGTCCCCATAGACGTAGGTATTTGGTTTTATCGCACATCTGTCAAGCAGCTTAGGAAATGGTGTAGTTATATCAAAATCACATCTGAAAAAATACTTCAACATGGAAATCTGATGAATAGATCTTTTTGAATCTTAGCTTAAATGATCTCTCTCGAGAACCATCTTGTATCTAAGTCTGCATGCTTAGTTTGGGGTTCAACGTTAAAGTGATGTGCCGTATGTATAATATAGAGTCGTTGTTTGATATATTTAAATGAATATTCTGTAGAATAATTCTTATACAATCACTTATTACGAGCTGTGGATAGGGTTATGCTCGGTGACATTCTGCGAGATCGAATCAAAAATGAAGAGATCCGTATACGTACAAAAGTCACCTACATAGTACAGCGGATTAGCAAAATGAAGTGTCAGGGCACATAGCATGTAGAACTGATGGCCGGTGAGGTCGAAAACCGCGAACCGGCAAGCGCAGCGTAGGAAGGCCAGCCACAAGATGGACAGACGACCTCATACAAGGGGCAGGAAGACGAAGGGTTCAAGCCGCTTCCATCTTCTATATATTCTTCTATCTTTTTGAAAATCTGGAATCCAGCAGTAGTCTTCTTGTGATGATGATGATGATGAATCACTATTTTCCGCGGGAGGATACTTAAAAGTACATTTTTTTTAACAACACCTCGCACATTAATGACTGTCAAGCCGTTTAGGATACAGGATATAACATACAAACATAAATATACATCCACAATAATCCACATATCATGTACGCAAAAATTTACATACACCCGAAAAAAATCCTTTTTGCGAAGTCAGTAAAAACCTCTCAGACAGGCTGTTCTGTAGAAATTCTGTGTTTTCTACACTGGTAGGTAGGTAGGTTATGTAGTAGAGATAGTTCTATCTTACCCCATTATATGGCTTCCAATAAATCGATAACCGACTTGGTAGACTAGCTATTACGTGTTATTATGGCGTTATGAGAAATTCCCATCGCGGCTGCATAACAATACGCTCATGCACTCGCTTATTGATAATAATCATTACTCAATTTTTGCTTTATGTAACTATTTTATGTTTTCCTAGCTGCGTTCGGATAAACAGTATTTTGAGATTTCATATATTTTTACAGGATTGTCATTTTCTTTGAGGTTCATCTTGTTAATGTTACATTTGTTAACACAATTTGCACACAGTGTGCGTTTTCAGCCGAATAGTAAGGCCGCGCTGCTAACGCACGTTTACGCGCTTCAAACGAGATTTGAACGCAACCTTGTAACCGAAGCACACAGGGTGATTGTGAAATGAGCGTCTACTGCGCGTATACGCGCAGATACAGCGCGTATGTACGCGCAGATACAGCGATATAGACGTGCTGTACTGCGGCGCGGCGGGTGCCGTGGCGTGAGCGCGCGCCCCTCCTCTACCCCTCCTTCACCCCTTTGTACGCACATCAAACGCGTTTCGAACGCGCTTCACACGCGCGTTTGTATCGCGTTTTACGCGCGGTCGAATATATAAAAACGCAAAAATCGGCGACTACGGCGCTGAAACGCGCGTTTAAAAAACGCCGTGTGCTTGCGGCCTAACGCTCCTCTTCTAAAGCTAATTCAGTTTTACTAAATAGTCTGTTTGGATAGAGAGAACTGTTGTGGCAAAAATGGGAACTAAAGTCTCGATGAAATAAAGACAGCATCGCCCTTAATGCAACATTAGTTTTCTATTTGACAGACTGGATCAGTCTTGTTTCTTATATTTCTTTTATTAAATAAAAAATATTTTTGTCAACCATCTGGCTTAATGGCAGATTATAGCAGATGTGCAAAAGGTCCCTGAACTTTGATCGTCTGGTTTAGGTTGGACTCCCTGTATCATTTACTCGAGTCGCGGGAAGCACACGACCCTGGGACTTGTGACTGTAAACATAATATATATTTGATGAATTTTACCTCATTTCTGCTACACTATCACACCTCACGATACCACCGAAAACCTTGCATTTTGCCTAGACGAAATCTCAGTCGAATTCTTCTGCTCCGTATTTCCACGGATCAACTAGATGTGGGATGTTCTTCCCACGAAGGTCTACATGCTGAGCTTCAACAAAGCGCGTTTTAAAAATGGCGTCAAGCACCTCTTGTTTGAATTGTAAACCATTAGCACTACCGATAGCAGTTTTCCACAAGTGATAGATAGATATTGCTTAACATTAGGCGAGTCGTCTGCTTGTTAGCTGCTCTTTATATAAAAAATACCTACATATTCAACCAGCTCAGCTGTTTCTTCGTGTAGAGAGAGGAAACAAAAAGTGAAGAGAGAGTATCTTTCATATTAATAATAATGATACCCAGATAGAACTTCGTAATCAGTATTATCTTCCACTCGAAAAAGATAAGCAGCAAAAGTACCTGATTAATGATAGCTATGTAAACAAACGCAAAACATCTGAACATTAAATTTATTAACAAGATTATTGCTAAGGGGAAAATTAAAAAAAATATTTAATCAACTGACAAAAAAACTAATTAATACTCATACTATTAAAAACTAGAAAGTAATATATACCTTTTAAGGGGAAAACAATAATTATAGTTTAAAAACTAAAAAAAACGACATCAACATGGGCAATTCTGCTTTAAAAAACAAATTACTGAACCGATTTTGAAAATGAAATTTCTATGGGTCCAATCGGGATCTTTTCAAACAAAAAAATAATTTATCAAATCGGTTTATAAATGACTGTAGTTATGCGATAACAAACTTAAAAAAATACAGCCGAATTGTTAACCTCGCTTTTTTTTTAAGTCTGCCCGAACGCATAATTCATCAGCCTTGCTTGCTTGACCCAACAAACATTAAAATTAATTTTATTTATTCAGATAGAAATGAAAAATCCAATTGTTATCTCATAATACGTGCTACAATAGAAAACAATATCACGTCAAACTTAAAGTTACAAATGCACTTGAAACTTCTCACGTTTTAAAATCTGTCGAATCGTAACACTTTATAACTAATAGACATTCGGTCAAACGGCTAGAGAATGCATTAACTCAGCAAAACCTTCAATCTCGTATTTGTGAGATTTGAAACGTCTAGTCTCACAAGATAATCTCGCAAATCGAGTGAGATTTCGCGCGTCATTTTAGGTGCAAGATAAAGCTTGCAAAATTAATGCGAGAATTTCGGTATTGCTAGATTTCGATATACCTACCGAGATCGCATTCTTTTTTATGACCAACAAATTATTCCAATATTATATTATTAACTCCCGACCCAAAAAGAGGGGTGTTATAAGTTTGATGTGTGTATCTGTCTGTGGCATCGTAGCTCTCAAACGGATGGACCGATTTTGATCTAGTTTTTAGGGTTCCGTACCTCAAAAGAAAAAAACGGAACCCTTATAGGATCACTTTGTTGTCCGTCTGTCTGTCCGGGTGTCAAGACCTTTATCTCGGGAACGCGTGAAGGTATCGCGTTGAAATTAAAACCATATCCGAAAATCTATAGTATCTTGCTTCAGAAAGAAAAATCAAATTTCTGTTTTCATAAAAAAAAGTTACAGCCGAATATGTCGTAAAAAATGCACATTTCGACACTCACAAGGGAATCAAAACCTATGGGGTACTTCCCGTTGACCTAGAACTATGAAATTTGGCAAGAAGCATTGTGTTAGAGTAAAAAATAGGAAAAAATCCGAAAACTGGACATTTTTAATTTAATCACAAAATAATAGTGTCTTTACGCAAGGAATAAGGGTCCAAATTTTAAAGTTCTTTAACCGTATCATGTGAGGTATCATATGAAAGAGCTTTATTAGCATAAGTTAAAACAGGTTTTTAAATATTTTTACGATGTATATTTTTCGGTATAAGAAGGAAAATATGAAAAAAATACGATGTCTTTTATTTATTTATCTACTAGTTTATACGGAATCCTCGGTGGGCGAGTCTGACTCGCACTTGTCCGGTTTTTTTTAAAGAGGATTTCCTCGAGTTTTTATGTCGGGGGTTTTGAGTTTTCTAAACATTACATTATACTTGTGTTTATAGTAACTTGTTACCATCGCTTGACAAAATATTGCTTGTACTAACGCTGTCATATCGTATGAGTATTCATTTATTATATAACGGTATGACTCTTGTCGGTGGATTAACTTCCATGCTCCTCTGTCTTCCGCCAGCGTTTTCACCTTGTACGATATGACATTGACCTTTCATTTTTATTTGTTCTACGAATGTTTTTCTCAGTCTTCCCCGTCCCCTCTTTGCCTTAACCTCCCACCTCTATGATATGTCGCGCACGGTGTCCAAATCTATTCCATAATCCTTGTTTTAAATACAACCGAATACATAACAAAACAAATCAAAAGTCATTTAATTCAGATTAAGAATCCATATTTAAATTATGATTATTAGAATGAACCTCTTCGTTTTCTGAAGTCGGTTGATAAAAAAGATTTCACATGTTTACACATATTATTGTAAACGGTGCAGTATAATCAGTATTCAAAATTTTGAACTATCAAGTTTGTTGCGGATGACATTTAGCTCATTATGTGCAAGCGTAACATTTAACTCATTATGTGAAGTTTCCGGCAGCCTAGTCGGGAGACCGTCTGACTTGCGATCCGCAGGTCCTGGGTTCGAATCCCGCGGCACGCACCTCTGTCTTTTCGAAGTTATGTGCGTATTGTCGATTGCCGCCAACTTCAAACGGTGAAGGAAAACATCGTGAGGTAATCTACATGTCTAAGAGTTCTCAATGATCTTGAAGATGTGTGAAGTCTGCCAACCCGTACTTGGCCAGCATGGCAGACTATGGCCCTTCTCATATTGAAAAGATGGCCCGTTCCCAGCAGTGGGACAGTTAGTACAAATAGGGCTGATAAAAAAATAAATGTGCAAGCGCTTACCACCAGGTGAGCGCCTTGTGCGCCCCTTCTAGGTGTATAAAATTGTATCCTTTTGTTTTTAATATTACTTACACGTGAATGCTTCAGAACTTGTTTTTCTTATCATTTGTTATCAGTGATAAAGTTAGGTCACTGTTTACGTTGCTTCCATATCTGCGTTTACTTTACCAAACATTATAGTGGGAATTGCTGTACGCGGTTTTACTAGTCATCTCTTTCTTTTTACCCCACTCACTATAAAGAGGGTGTGGTTAAACGAATGGTTGAGACTTTTGCTAGAACATCACACATTTTTCCATACAAAAAGAGAAAACTGTTTTCGATCTCTAAATATTATGCGATTTCAATTATTCTTTTTTACCCGACTGCGTAAGAAGGAGGGTTATGTTTTTCGAGTGTATGTATGTTTCTATATGACACCCTACAGCCTTGATTTAAAACTAATCTACAGTTATTCTCCAAATCAGGATAGACAACACTGCTCGCACATCAAAATCAGTCAAGCCGACAAAGGCTACATGATGTACAAAAGAAACAAACGCTTACATACCCTCCTTTTTTGCACAGTCGTGTGAAAATTGTCTATTTTCGCAACGCGAAACCGATGTTATCCCCGCCTCTTGTGTATTTCCTTCATTCCATTATGCATACGGTCTGTTATAGAAACGGAAAGTTTCGCCTCTGATTACGTATGCCTTAGCGGAATAATGTCAAAGATGCCCTATATTTCAATGTGTTATTCGTTCAATGTGTTGTACGTCGGTTTCTGTGTATTTGATGAAGCTTAGTCTGAAAACAGATTTCAACATTTCAAGTTTAGTCGTCTATTAAGTATATTCAATTAATTTTATGTGCGTAAATATACGAAATTCCTTAAGTTTATATTCGACGCCACCATGCCGTATATGGAATGCCTACTAGCCTATAGACATCGGTATTCGGGGTTCCGAAGTATTGCTAAAGAACCCTTATTAAAAATTTGATACATTTTGCGTATGATTTTTATTTTGTGTTGTATGTTTTTTTGTCACAATAAAGTTCTGTCTATGTCTATAGTTACCAGATAGTTACATCTTGTTCATACTAATCTTGTAGAACCTTATAACTTCTATTTTTTAGGGTTCCGTACCTTTCTAGTTTTTAGGGTTCCGTACCTCAAAAGGAAAAAAACGTAAATCATAAATCAGTTATTTATCAAGGATGCCTGATGATATTGTGCTCATTTCCACAAGTCGGTCACTCCCCCTTGTGTTTCTGCACTATATAAATTAGGTATTATAGAATTTTGTAACATAATACCGCGCCCCGCAGTATCACCCGCGTAGTGTTAAAAAACGGTGATGAAGATGATAAGATATTGCATATGTCCTGCTCCAGGTCCAAAATGATCGCTGTGCCAAATTTCATAACGATTAGTTCAGCCGGTTAGCCGTGAACAGGTTACAAACAATCGGACAGACAGACATACGACAGACAGACTTACATTCGCTTTTATGATATATGTATGTCATTAATCAATTTGGAAGTATGAAATTGTCGAGGATAAACCCTAAGACAAACTTGGGCGAGTGGTGTTTTTATTTACTATATATGTTTTTTTGCGTAATAAATAAAATAATAGGATCTCGTGTTTGTTACCAGACAGAACTACTTTCGCTTTTTAGGGTTCCGTACCTCAAAAGGAAAAAAACGGAGCCCTTATACGGAACCCTTATACCACTTTGTTGTCCGTCTGTCCGTGTCCGGGTGTCAAATCCTGTATCTCGGTTGTATCTATATTAAAACCATATACGCAGATCCATAGTCTCTTGCTGCAGAAAGAAAAATCAAATTTCTCAGTTTTCGTAAAAAAAAGTTACATCCGAATATGTCGTAAAAACGCACATTTCGACACTCACAAGGGAATCAAAACCTATGGGGTACTTCCCGTTGACCTAGAACTTCATTGTCTGGTCATTTGTGTCATTTTTAATTTAATCACAAAAAAATTGGGTCTTTATGCAAGCAAGGAGGGTCCAAATTTTAAAGTGCTTTAACCGTATCATGTGGGGTATCATATGAAAGTGCTTAATTAGCACAAGCTAAAACAGTTTTTTAAACATTTTTACGATGTATATTTTTTGATTTATGAAGGAAAATATAAAAAAATATATAATTTCTCCCTTTTATTTACTAGTTTGTACGGAACCCTCGGTGGACGAGTCTGACTCGCTCTTGTCCGGTTTTTTATTTACAAGACTTTATACCCGGAAAATATCACCTTCCTTCTTAGGCAGTGGTGTAACATCATTACACAGGCAGACGACACGAAGGCGTGACAACATCCTTCCTATTTCTATTCTCCGCGCACTGTTGCCGAATCATCATCCTACGCGTTCATTTTAATTACACGCACATACGGTATGCACAGCGATGTGTTCCCAATTTGGAGATAAGCTGAGATAAAAGCGGTCGCGTTTGCAAAATGTACTATTCAATGTTCACGCTCTCGTTTACAAAATTTATTAAAAGTAAGTTCGTATAGACTGAGCGTCCAGCCCTAGTGTCAAGAGTTATTAAGCCGCTCGAAAGCCTCTGACCTGGCTTGACGATTGCTGTTTTTTTTAGAATTTAGAATAAGAAATAAGTATAGTATAAGTAAAGTATAAGTTTTAGAATAAACCACCGGGACCTACAATTTAACGTGTCGTCCGACTCATATGGTAGCGCTCAGAAAGAAATGCCACTCACGGTCACCCATCCGAAGACTGACCGGTCCGTCCGTTGCTTGACATTGGTGATCGTTCGAAAACACCTAGTGAAGCTGCGCCACGAGCGCTACTAAAATGTACTATGTTCAATATTTCGTGAATCGAGTCGAGTATTTTATTTTTGGTTTTAAGTTAGATCAACTATAGACCACCCACTGATCTGATGTTAAGCGACGGTGTGGCCGAGGATGGAGCTTACCAATCTAGAAGATGATTGATATCACTCTTGAAAAAACAGGCAGATATAGGAAAGAGTTTAGTTTCACTTTTACAATATTGGCAAGTAAGAAGAGTAGTGTTTTTTTTTTATTGAAACGCGCCTCTTTTTTTTCTATGAATTAAAATTTGCATATGAAAATTTTAACTTTTGATAACAGAAGATAACCTAATCTGCCGGTGTTAAAGTCTCAACTTGTTATGTATTTATTATTCCAATTATACGATAACGAGACTGTTGAATTGTTTCAAAGAATGCGAAAGCAACAGGAAGTGATTCTAAGAAAATGTGCATTCCGATAGCCAATTATCTACTTTTCTAACTGTGTTGATTACTTAGAATACGCTTGCAAACAGCTGTTATTTCCATCTGCGTAAGTCAGTTCGTACATGTAGGCAACAATAAATTAATATCAATGATTCTTGTCTCGACACATCACTCGACAAAGCACACGTCCTTCTAACTTAAAATAAAATAATAACTTTGACACTTTGGCTGAACAGATCTTGAATAGCTAAGGAAGTAAGAACACACGATCAAGTCGTCTTAAAAAAAAACAGAGAGCTACGATACCACAAACAAGATATACATGCAAAACACTCTCCCCGATTCCCTGTCAGAAAAACATATTTAGTCAGTATATTCTACAGTCAATCTGTTCCGTTTACTCCATACGAAAATTAGTTAAAAATACTTTAAAATACATATAAATTTATATTAACTTTCGATAACAGGTACCTGAGGGCCACTAAAGTGATGACGGAACGATTTGGTTTTGGACGCATTTGTACCTGACTGCTCCCAACTAAACGCTGCTCGTAACTGTAAATAATAGAGTAATAATTAGAAATCTGTAGAAATCTTAGCCCGGCCGTGGGGTTTATTAAAAAAAAGACGTGTGGCACTCGGAGACTGCCGCGGTAAAGCTATTGCATAGCATTTTTTATCAACTTATGTAATTATAATTATATATTTATTTTATTTATGCAGTATTCCTAACACCCCCCACTCCGACCGGCACAGCGGTAATACTTTTTAGTTTTTAGTTTTGCCATCTATCGATGAATAGCAGAACTTTTAATGACTTTTTGAAATATCACGCTTGTCTCTTTAGTTCTGCAAATCGCCTCTAGGTGGCATTGGTTGTATCGGCGTTACTGCGTTAGGTTATTTTCGTTACGGAATTTCTGGATTCGGTCTCCACGCTTAAGGCCCGCGATAGAAGCTATGCAATAGCTTAAAAAAATGTTACAGCAGAATATATCATCAATGATAATGAAATAAAATAGGTTATTCAAATATTTTTGAGTTTTCACAATATTGAACAACATTTTCGAAGCGCACGCTTACGTACGACGACAATCGCGACATAATCATCGTAAACGACCGACGTCGACACTCAGGTGTCAGGCAGGACACTCACTCAGTCGCCTATTGTACGAACATTTCAATTCTGCCAACGCACACGTTGTATAAACAATACTGTTTTGAATGGAAGGACACTTACCTACGTAGTCGTAGATATTACGGTGTAATGTACAGCCATTATCATACGGGATGTTGTAATTCAAACTTCTGGCAATTAGTTTTAATTGCGTCCTACTTGTGTAAATAAAACTATACAATAATGCGTTAGTAAGAGCAATTTACGTAAACACTATATTATTTTCAACCTTTCATTTAGCTTAACTGGCGTATATTTGTTTTTTTAAATTTGTAAACGATTTTCTACTTGCCTAATTGGCCTAATATCGTTTTCACGAAAAAAAAATCGCCAACTGCTGTCCGTCAGTACAAATAAATTAATAAAAACTACATACATACATATAATCACGCCTGTTTTCCCTTACGGGGTAGGCAGAGTATGACCATGATGTCGTGTGATTCCACATTTGACCGTGGTTAGAGGGTTAGATAGGAAGGAGAGGGTATTAGAGGGTTAGGAGGTATTGAACGGTGAGATGTAATGTTAGCATGCAGTGATATGCGGTCAGCCTACGGCCCACATAAACAACAATTTCCCTCGAGTCCCTGAACTGACTTTTACAGTATGCCCGGGAAGAGATATATACTTAATAAATATTCTGTCAAACTTTGATACAATGGTTTTTGGTTGAATAAATGACTAGCTTATTGCGAACTAGGGTAAGGATATACTCCTATAAGAATATTATTACAAAAAAATGCAATGGCAACTTTAGCTTACGACAGTGTGGGGTTAAAACCAAATAGGTACGTTAGAGTTCCCGTCACGTAAAAAGAACGCTGATTTGTTCGTAAGCGCAAACAAACCAGCGTTCTTTTTACGTGACGGGAACTATACCTATAAAATATTTTTTGTCGAAGTTGACCACCTTCGAAATCACTATCGTCCCATTAATCGCCCATTTCTTATTGAAATGCCCAAAATTATACTCGACGATATCCATCCACATTCTTAATGCGTTTTGCACAGAAGTAATCTTATTATGTATATATATATATAAATGTCTTCTAGATCGACGTGCTTTATCCCCGGCCACACTGTCGCTTACCATTACGCGAGTAAGTAGTCAAACGTAGATCTTATTACATATTGCAAGAAAATTTTGAGAGAATTATTTTTTTTTAAATTTCAAGGTTTGACCATATTGATTTTTTCTATTCTAACATTAACTCGTAATTTAACGTTACCGATTGGTGGTGAAATGTAGATATGCTATAAAAAAACGTAAATTTTCTAGGTAATCTAAAACTCTAATTCTTTGGTCACAAGTAGTTCACTGCTGGACTTAGATCTCCCCATGGATTTCCAAAAAGATTAGTTAGTAGCGACTTCAACCCTTCCTGCCATTTAGACATAGACATACCTTTATTTGCGACAAAAACGACCACAACTTTAAACACAAAAAATAAACAAAAACTACAGTCCTTATTTTCAACTCAGCATTAGCTGGTTAAATTAACCAGCGTCTTCCGTTCCGCCGGTCTTCCGTTGGGTTGATTTGTATGAGATCGTCTATCCATTTCGTGTTGTCACTGTTCTTACTTACACTACTCGAATTGTCCGACAGGTTAGATACCGCGAGAGAATAACGATCCTGCGCGGCAACCACGAGTCCCGCCAGATCACCCAGGTGTATGGCTTCTACGATGAATGCCTGCGCAAGTACGGCAACGCGTCCGTGTGGAAGCACTTCACCGACCTGTTCGACTTCCTGCCGCTGACGGCGCTCGTCGACGGCCAGATATTCTGCCTGCACGGCGGACTCAGCCCCTCCATAGACACGTTGGACCACATCCGCGCGCTGGATCGTCTGCAGGAGGTGCCGCATGAGGGGCCCATGTGTGACCTGCTCTGGAGCGACCCTGATGATAGGTATGGAACACTTTTTTACAAAATAATCCCAAATCTCGACTGCAGAAGAGAGATTGCAGAGGTCCAAGTTTGTTTTTTTTTTGATTTTATAATATCATTTTGAAATTGTGCCAAATGTATTACAATATCATTTAAATAACAATATTCTTATTTGTCTTTTATGTTGTCACAAATCTTATTTTTAATAGACTATGTACCTTTATGACTAGATTCAGTAGTATTTGAATCAATTTTAATTATGTTGCTCGTGTTGATTGTAACCGATTTATTTAAACTATATTTTTACCCGACTGCGCAAAAAGGAGTGTTTATTAACTTTGGTTATATCTCACGTTGAGAGTATTCAGTTCTTAGATTCTTTATTTATTTAATTTCTTATGGTTAAGTTCTTTACAATATAAATATAAAATATACATACATATATAAAAAAAAAAAACTTAAAACTATGGTGCCGCCGGCAGCGGGGCAGGGCTCAAACTGCTGGTGGTGGGGCTACAGACTGAGGAAAGTCCTGACAATGCATGCCGTGTCCAGAAACACTGTCTTTTGTATCTGACTCTTGATCCAACTATCAAGCGAAAACCTCTAGATTCTTTATATAATTAGTTTCTTATTTTAACCATTTGATTTGAGACCATTTTCTGCAATAATCTAGCTTAAATATTACTCCAGACAAGGGTACCTAGGTTATCAGGGCAACGGTCGTTCAAGCGAGCCAAGTTTACTTAAAATAAAATACAATTCACGATACATTTCAGCAAAACTTTTGCAACAATTGGAGTTTTACTAAAAGTACTATTTATTTTCAACTACAGACGAATCTTTTAAAAGTCTACTATGATAGAATCAAATTAGGTCAAACTAGTAAATTGAATTGGCAACACTGAAAAACTTGTCTTTAATTAGCCTTTATTGGTACAACGTGCATGTGTGAAGACCTACAAATCAACACATCTATTATTAACAGATTTTGGCTTGATGACAATAAAATAAACTTTTTTTTTCTGTTAGTAGAAATAATATATGAACAGTCATTGTACATTTTGTGCCATGAAGTGTTTTAATTTTGGAAGAATATCTTTTTTGATCTAAAACTCGAAGAGAAAGCATCAACGTTGTGGCCAATTGAGATGTTTTTTTTTTAAATTGTATAGTGTGTGTGTGTTGAGGAATGGCATTAATCTAAGCAGTTTTAAAAATGGAATGTATTTATATAACAGTTAACAAATTGGAGGATTTGCCATTTTGAGAACTAGGCGAATATAGAAAATACATTTTTTTAGAATTGGTCTTTCAAAGAATCCTTTGGCATTTTGCGAAATATAGATATTGTGCGTCTAACCATCTTCTATTAAATTGAATTCGATGTCGTTGCGTTCATATATTTTTGTGGAATTTTGTTTTTAGTTTCATAACCATTATTTATTATTATTTACCGTTGCGTGCATTCGTTTGCACGAAACCTTCGTTTTTAACTTTTTACCGCGTGCCCAAAGTTTGTTAATATTTGGTAACGCTAAATTAGCCAACTTTTCGGAATTAATTAATCATGTTTCCCTACCTACGAATTCTTTACATAAGAAAACAAGTCGCCCTGTTGCGTGTCTGTCTACCTCACAAAACGTCTAATGGCGGGGTGAATAGTCCAATGCATTTCCAATTTACGTTTTTACTACTGAAGCTTAAAATTCAGATGCCATTGTACTTGTATAGACTGTCGCTACATAGTGTAGTTAGTAGGAGACAATTCAGAAATCAGAAATTAAACCTTATGGCTAAAGCTTAGTGTTGCAGCTAAAAAATTAAAGAAAATAATGAATTATTTCTTTAATTCTTTAGCTGCACGTTACCTACGTTAAATTCATTTGGATTTTTTTTAATTCATTGATAGGCTTGCTATTTTTTTATTCACTTGCTGGCAGTTTAGCGTCTGGCCAGTTACGTTGAATTCATTTGGATTTTTTTTATTCATTGATAGGCTTGCTATTTTTTTATTCACTTGCTGGTAGTCAATCGTCTGGCCAGCTCGCCTGATGTTGAGCGACGCCACGGTCTACGATGGAGCGCGCTTGTCTTGAAGAAATCCATTCACTCGTGATTTGAACACACCCAGGTTATATCTATCGGGGGAGACCTACTCAGGTAGCATATTCCACAATTTAGAAATTTGTATTAATTAGAATGGAAAACGCCTCATTCGGATTTTTTAAGTATTCACCATGAAAAGATGCGGCTTTTTCGTGTTATTACTGAACACGTGTCGAGTTCTTCGTAAGCCCGTTAAATAATTTTAAATCTTCAAATATGTTATTATGCGCGAGCGAGACAGAATATTGACAACCAACAGTCTGAAGTTGTTAGACAATCACTATGCGTCACCGTCAGAATACATCGTGTAATAAAAATTATCGCGCTCGTAGCTGCAATAAGTTTCCTCATTTGGGGAACGTTGAAATGTTTTATATCCTGGAAAATACCGAACTATATAATACCTATAGTAAATAATACCAATTATTTACTATAGGTATTATTTTTAAGCTATTGCATAGCTTCTATCGCGGGCCTTGAGCGTGGAGACCAAATCCAGAAATTCCGTAACGAAAATAACCTAACGCAGTAACGCCGATACAACCAATGCCACCTAGAGGCGATTTGCAGAACTAAAGAGACAAGCGTGATATTTCAAAAAGTCATTAAAAGTTCTGCTATTCATCGATAGATGGCAAAACTAAAAAGTATCCACCGCTGTGCCGGTCGGAGTGTGGGGTGTTAGGAATACTGCATAAATAAAATAAATAAATAATTATAATTACATAAGTTGATAAAAAATGCTATGCAATAGCTTTACCGCGGCAGTCTCCGAGTGCCACACGTATTTTTTTTTATTAATCACAGGTTTTATAGTTGACCGACAGGATAGGTCATACCATCACTTGATGTTAGATGAATGTGTGATTTAGTAAAATGGTAGGTAAAAACTCCTAGGCTAAAATGATAACTAAACTGGCTCGCAAGAGAAGCTGCTAGAACATGTCTTTTGGTAGTATGCGACAGATTTATTGCTATGCTTAGGATAATTGTTGAGACTGCAAATTTGGCCGGTATATAACGCATTTTCCATGCAAGGGGGAACTATTATCAATAGTAAATGATATCCGATTTTGACTATTTTTTTTTAGCGTTTTGCGTTTAAGTTTTTTAAATGTTTACCTTCGAAGTTATAACGAAATTTGAAAAACACAGTAACATAGAAACTAGTTTATTGAAAATTTAAAAATGCAGAAACATAGAAACTAGTTTATTGAAAGTAATTAAAATAATGATCGAAACCGGAATACGTTTTAGGCGTAGAAATCAAATTCCTTCTGTTTTGGCCAAGAGCCCGGTAAATGTTTCTCTGAAGGGATGAGGGTAGCTACCCAGCCGAGTACAATATAGAAAGTATTACCATGCTATGTTTATTCATTCATTAATTTCATTTTCTTCATTGGGGTTCGGAGTAGTTCGGACCAGTTGCAGTGGTCTGCGACACGGAATTCCTGTTAAGGAAATTTATTTCTTGTTAGGTTTGACCTGTAATAGCAGCTATTATATGTGGAACCGCAGACCGCAACTAGTTAGTTTAATTATAATTTGTAAACTATAATCAAGATAATCCGTCGAGCCCCAGTTCAAAGTTACCCAATATTGAAACGTGCGGTATAAATATCTTTCTATTTACTCATAACACGCGAGATGTTTTATATTTACGCTTGCGGTAAATAACTGAATTGTTTATTGTGAATCATGGTGCGGTTACACCAAACTGATATTAGGTTTAGTAAAATAACGTACAACTATGTATGCGATTAGAAAAATGTGGTTACAACAGTTCAAAAATACATGTTATTAGGCGCTTACACCAGGCTAGCTTGCGAGCACGCTAGATGCATGTTGTTCTCGACCTCGAGAAGTTGAAAGAGATAGGACAATTACGGCAAGAATACAAATTGTTTCACATTAAAATCAGCACATCCTGCTGTGATTGGTCTTATTCATACCGTATCTTGAGATAGCCAGAACACTATCCGTGTGAGCCAGTGGGCATTCTGTGTTCCGCGTCACCACGCGCCAGTCGCAGGCTGGTCGCTCTGCTCGGAATCATTTTCATAGGAACCAGTAGTGTTGCTTGCGGCTTCCGGCTGGAGTTTGCGAGAGTCCGTCTTGGACTTGTAGTTTAAATGAGTCAGAATCAAGAGTCATTGATGAACATGTCTAGAACCTCACCGGTCTATCTAGAATTGCAGTTTTCTGGCAAGGCGGCACTTCCCGCTAACAATCAAGCATCCGCCTTTTTTGCTGTCTGATCGTAATTCATAATTTTACAGTCTTACCAATAAATGTAACTTAACATTGATCAATGTCTCATCTGTCTTCTTTCCGCAAGCGTCGATACGTGTCAGCGAGAAGTTGACAAAATTGTTGAGCATCGCTCAAATTTGAGTAACGTTTTTCGGTAAGGCCGCTAATGTTCATACGTTGTACTAACTGTACTCGTTGAATACTAATTGCCGTCCAGTTTGTTATGTCTTGCTCAGCGGCTTATCTAGTAGTGGGCGACGAAAGTAGGTTATTAGTATTGATTTATACGAACGATTGTAGTAAGTAGTTGTAGGAGTGACCTAATTGATGGAAACTGTCCGGGCAAGGTCAAGCGGGCTTGTATCGAAATTATCAATACCTAGACACGTGGGTACCTATTGTAGATCGATGGTGAACGTAGTGTAGGACAGTGCAGTTGGTGGTGTCCTATAATGTATGACACGATAACTGCTGTCCCGCGCTTCTTGGTTGGAAATTATTTGCTTTCCTTTATTCTCTGTTTCTTTCTTTCTCATCAGCGAGAAGTTGCCTCGCTTATTGTTCAGTTAGTATATAGTGCATACAGCGGTTATCGTGAAATAGTTCAGTATGGGTTCGCTAAATGTCTAATGCTTGCAAATGTTTAGGTTAATAATGTATGTAAGTATATTCCTTTCCCGAAATAGTGCCTAGTTTCAAAATGCCCTTTCCCCGGAGCCGTTAATATTAGAGTACGCTAAAATTTACAAAGTACAATTTACAAAGTTTGTCCAATATAACTATAATTTTCTAATAAAAACATTCTTTGCAAATTTCGGTTCAAAGGTTATGAAATCGTCTAAAATACACTCAAAAGTTATTGTACTGACATTGAGAAGTCTCGTTTTATTGAAATTATTATCTCGTAAATTTCAAGGACATGGTAAAACTTATAGACATACATGTCGTACAGGTGAAAACGGCCGCTGCGCAAAAAGACCGCTGCGCAAAAAAGAGAGAAACTCTTTTACCCAAAAGAGTATCTTTTTGCGCAGCGGCTGTTTCTAAAACAACTAAGGGATATTCTATTTTCATGCAATTAATATATTCAACCGCTAGACGCGCACACGTAGACATTTTTTGTGTCCAGTTGCCTCCACTTACGTCATCAATGAAGCTACGGTTTAAGCAACTATTAAAGGTATTTAGTTGCTGTAACAAGAAACAAGTTAATTTTCCATACTCGTACACGAGTTGCCAGTATCCAACGTAGTAATCAGAGTTTTGTAAGTCTGGAAACAGCAACTCTGTTCGATTGCCGATATTGGTCTCGGGAACTACGCTTTTTTATCTTTGATGGCAATGTGGGAAAACATGTTGCCGCTTATTTTTATATTTTCGAAATAATTGTGTTTTTTCATTTGTTTTATAAAACCAATTTACACGTCAAAAATTGGAAAGTATTTAAAATACTAATGTTAAATAATAAAATAATAATGTATTTGTTTTGTGTATAGTCAAACGTTGTATATTTACCATGTCGGCAAAACCCTATGGAACTGTCCCTACTAGGATTTGACTGACTTGTTTTACTTGACTTAACTGTGAAAATAATTATCATCATTTCATGCACAGGAAATGCAATGCTGGACATAGGCGTGGGTCCATTGGTTTCCAAAAAGTCAGATTGTGTACGACCGGGGGAACCAACGTCTCTTGCCACTTGACTATGAGGTCGTCTGTCCATCTTGTATAGCTGATCGTTCTACGCTGTAACTATAACGAAGTTTAAAATGAATACTTGATACCGGTAAGAGCATAAAACGTACGGCGCTGAATCCCTCTTAAAAAGAAAAATATTGTCCTTTTTTTGGTGATAGTTTCCAACGTCGTTCATCAAAGTTTCCGATGCTGGACACCTTTTGCGTTGTCCCTGACAGAAATATATACATATATAATAGAAGACAGTAAAGTTCACAACCTTGGATCGACTCAATCAATATACGGAACTGTCAGACTGATATAAAACTATTTATCATATAATATAAATAAAATAACAATGATGAGCTTCCGACCTTGGTTAGGGCAACATTGCCCAGACATTTATCATCATCATCATCATCATCTCAGCCATAAGAAGTCCACTGCTGGACATAGGCCTCCCATGCATTTCCAAAAAGACCGATTGGAAGCGACTTGCATCCAGCGTCTTCCCGCCACTTGTATGAGGTCATCTGTCCATCTCGTGGCTGGTCTTCCTACGCTGCGCTTGCCGGTGCGTGGTCTCCACTCGAGAACATTTCGGCCCCATCGGCCATCAGTTCTACGTGCTATGTGCCCTGCCCACTGCCACTTCAACTTGCTAATCCGCTGCGCTATATCGGTGACTTTTGTACGTCTACGTATCTCTTCATTTCTGATTCAGACATTTATGGTGAAAGGGAAATATAAAAATAGATGCTTTATTTACACAATTATTTTCTGGTTTTAGTATTATGGCTATTTTTGGCACAAATCAACATAATTATACCTAAATAGGCATACGTATTTATACTTAAATCGTTTATTTGAATTTAAATATTAATATATAAAGTAATTTCTTCTGACGCAAGTTAAAATAATTAAGAAGTGTGCTCAAAATATATTTAAAGACGCATTTTTAAATTGGAGGAGGACATTTTCACCATGGCCATGAGGCCTGTCAATAAATATCATAATTTTTAGGCGTTTAAAAATATATATATCATCACTTTATTTCTGCGTTTGACCGCCGACTCGTTCGATGTAAAGCGCCGTTGCGGTCCACGATGGAACGTGTTTACCTTGAAGAAAACGTTTCTCTCGCGATTTAAGACACTCAATTTTATATACATCGGGATATAACCACTCAGGAAGCGTATTCCGCAATTTAGTCCACACGACGAAAGTAGAGTTAAAGCGTTTCGTTGTAATGGACTAAAGGTTTTTTTTATCGTAGGAAGACCAGCTACGACGTGGACAGAAGATAACATACAAGTGGCAGGAAGACGCTGGATGCAGACCGCTTCCAACCGGTCTTTCTGGGAATCCAAGTGGAAGCCTATGTCTAGCAGTGGACTTCTTGTGGCTGAGATGATGATGATTAATAACCCGTAAAATCATACTTCACCATGAAAGTAATAAGTACTAACTTCCATGTACCTACGCATACGTATTATATTTGTAAAGTTTTCAAAGTATCATAACTCTAAGTCTATCGTTATTATGATAAATAATGTATGAGGTATAGGGTAAAATCTAGACCCATCAGCTATGTTATAAATCCTTTGTTACACACGCATATCATATATACACAAACTGTAGTTTACTCCTAGTCATCACGATGACTCATTTTGAGTGAAGGATGACTGCATTATTTTTTGTCTAATAGTAATGTGTACAGATTAACATTGATTGGTACCCTTATAGTATAAATGGACTAATATCAGGATTTAACCTTCTAGATTCCAATTTGTTTTCAACCTTAATCGACTTTCAAAAAGAGGAGGTTCTCAATTCGACTGTATTGTTTTTTGTTTGTTTGTTTTTATTTTGTTTCGCCAATTATCAATTGATTGTGACGATTCTTTTTTTGTTTTGTTTAGGAGGTCATACTTCAGAGTTGGTCCCATATAATTTTTATCAAAATCGGTCCAGTACTTTGGTTTTAACAACAAAATAACTGGAAAAATATGGCATTCAAGTATACGATTTGCGTATTTGAAGTCGGGGTTTTCAATTTTTGGTTTTTCGATTGGGCTCTTCGGTGTACATATGTATCTTCGGTGACAATACAATAATATGAGGTTGAAGACGGGCATAGGAATTTCTTAGCTAAACAAGACAAACCCACCGAGTTTGGGCTCATTTGTTTTGTCTTGGTGAACACTGGTGCTACATGATATCCAGGGTCTGATGATGGAATCTGAAAGTGGCCATAGGAACTTCGGAACTGCACAATATAAAACCAGTTTTGGTTCGAATGATTAGTTTTGAGGAGTGCTTTTGTAAAAGCTTGTTTTAATAAAAAATAAAACCGGACAAGTGCGAGTCAGACTCGCCCACCGAGAGTTCCGTACAAACTAGTAAATAAAAGGGGGAAATCATATTTTTTTTTATTTTTCCGAAAAATATACATCGTAAAAATATTTAAAACCCTGTTTTAACTAATGTTAATTAAGCTCTTTCATATGATACCCCACATGATACGGTTAATTCACTTTAAAATTTCGACCCTCATTCCTTGCATAACGACACTTTTTTTGTGATTAAATTAAAAATGTCCGGTTTTCGGATTTTTCCTATATGTGTACTCTAACACAATGCTTCTTGCCAAATTTCAGAGTTCTAGGTCAACGGGAAGTACCCCATAGGGTTTGATTCCTCTGTGAGTGTCGAAATGTGCGTTTTTTTACGACATATTCGGCTTTAACTTTTTTTTACGAAAACTGAGAAATTTTATTTTTCTTTCTGGAGCAAGATACTATGGTTCTGCGTATATAGTTTTAATTTCAACTCGATACTTTGACGCGTTCCCGAGATAAAGGTCTTGGCACCCGGACGGACGGACAGACGGACAACAAAGTGATCCTATAAGGGTTCCGTTTTTTCCTTTTGAGGTACGGAACCCTAAAAAATACTTATTATTTATTAAACTATAATTATTTTGTTGCTATTACACTCTATAGGCAAGTGCCTAGAAGATGTCAGGGTTTAATGCACCTTATTTGTATGTCTACAGAGGCGGATGGGGCATATCTCCCCGTGGCGCTGGATACACCTTTGGCCAGGACATCTCGGAGACGTTCAACCACAGCAACGGTCTGACGCTGGTCTCGCGCGCCCACCAGCTCGTCATGGAGGGCTACAACTGGTGCCACGATAGAAACGTCGTCACTATATTCTCAGCGCCCAACTACTGCTATAGGTGAGTCGTTATATCGATTTGGTTAGTGATGCTCGATCGATAAATACGTCCGTGCTCGTATTTATCGATATATCGATCGATAGCGAGCGTGTGAATGCCGTGCATTCCGGGCTCCGTGTGTGGTCTGTTTGCGGCGCCGGGACGCTAGGGTCATTATTCCTATGCCTAAGTTCATGCACATTTATTTATTTATGCAGATTTGTAGTCATTGATAATCCAGTCATTTCTGTGAAATAAATATTATAATTATAATTTTAATTGGTTAAATAATTGCCAAGATACAGCGATTTTAGTGTACCATGCTCAAGAATGGTGCGCGAATGGGTGAAAAAGACTGCAATCATACGCAGTGACGTAGTCATCGTCTGGCTCACTCTCTTGTGTATACTCATACTATTAATGTATACTGTGGTCACACACGCCTACTGACGTAGTTTGAGTGAGTGTGAGTTGAGTGTAACCACAAAGCGGTCACGTTTTAAACGTGGCAAAACAAATAATCTTTAATAACTTCGCTATTTCTACACGGATTATACACTAAAACAATAAAATAAAAACACATATCCTGTACGTGCATGAGCCGTATTAAAATGGACATTGAAAATTATACTTTCTTTAAAATTGAAAGTGAAGCTGTAATGTCAATCTTAGCAAGTTACAAGCTCAATTTTCATAGGAAATAATATCCTCTGGTCTAACCAATGCTTGCAATATCATTGATATAACACACGATATCGCATTCCGCGCAAGTAATGGTTAGTGAAAAGATAAATATAGATAAATCTGGGTTTGCCATTTGCCATAATATTGTCACTGATATGACAATATTATAGTACTTAAATAAGTAGATAAATATGTATAATGTCAACGCCAAAAATAACGTAGAAATTAAATCTACCTCGTTTCGCTGCATTCATGGAAAAACGATTATTTTATTAGTCATTTTAAAATTAGCTCTTCCAATACTACAACTTTCTATATTCCAACCCCCTTGATTTCACCTCCTTAATACGTCCCTGTTGAATTTTACGACAGAGAAATGACTAAACACACCAATCAGGTGTGGTGTTTAACTTATATAAATGTAGATAGACTCATAACATTACAAACTTACTAACTTAAATAACAGGTTTTTTTGGTGGATTAGTTTATTAAATAAACCTGTTTTGAAAACAATTCACAAGCCGTGTGAAAAACACCATCGAGTTGAATAAGATATAGTGGTAAGAATTGCCATTTATTTGCTGTGCAATAGCAAAAACTACTGTTTCGAATTGAAGGGCAAAACATTAAATTGAAAGATTGAACTCATGTGTTTTTGAGGTCAAATACATAATTTATAGGCAGAGATAGATGGTTTCATTCAAACATTCCGTTCACAGTGAAGCCTTAAATCAATCAATGTGTGCGTGACCATCACGTAATTACTCTCTTTGACACAAGCCTTCAAATAATGTTGCAAGTAAATAGACATTTCCCCCAAAATTGGGAAATTTAAACGATGTGAAATTTTGAAAACCTGACGCAAAACTACTACAGGTTAGTTTGAAATTAATAGGTGATCGTTTTAGATGTCTGATTTTTACTTTTAAAAGAGTGCGAGCGAAGGACGTAAAGAAAGTATTGTAGTAGACAAATCTACTTTTTCAAGATTTTGTTTACTTTCTATTGACAGTTATTTTTGTGTTGTTATTGCCTGGCAACGGCGAGTCAAAGTCACGCGCTGTTTTTCTGTTAGAAATACGCTCCCCTAACTAAGGTCCAGTACCATTAGTAACATTTGAAGCAATTGGGCTTTTTGGTGCATCAATTGCTTGCTTTGGTAAGCGTTAAGACAAGCAACTTACTTGCACTCAGTTGCATAAGGATCACAATGATATATATTAATTTCAGTCAATATTATTGTAGAAAATATAATTTTAGCCAATATTTTGTAATAAGTTTGCAGTACGCGATTCAGGCCGAGGTCGATAGGAATAACACAGTTTTAAAACAAAGTCTTTGTTGACGTTCGTCATCTTTTTAAAGTATTCTTTTTTGCACTCGATTGTTGTAAGATTGCAAAAACGTTGAAGAAAGCAGATAAACAGATTTCGGCACACTACCCTGACATTCTTATCGCATTGAAATGCCTAAAATGAGTAATCGACGATTTCGGTACACATTCTTGATGCATACTACAAAGGAGTGGAACTCTGCTGCCTTCTCTATTCCATAAAAGAGACTATAGTGAATAGTAGCTATTTTCTAGATCGACATGCTCCATCCTCAGCCACACGTTTATTGCTTACCATCAAGCGAAATAGTGGTCAAATGTAAATTCATTTTGTCCAAAATAAGTTCTCATTTTGTATGACTTCACGCGTAGAAACTTTGCAAAGTCGACGTACAATAAACGTGTTTCTAACGTTTTTATGGGTTACATGAAATGTTAATTTTAGAAACACGTGTCTTTCCGAGTGATTCAGTTTCAGCTTAGGTTCTCGTTCACGTGTTTATTTAGGTATAAACTATGTGCAATTGTATACATCCGTATATTTTTCTTACAATTAGATCATGGTTTTATGTGTTTCTAAGTATCGTCCTATTCCTATGTCCGGACGCTGATTAGCAAAGCGGCTAAAATTATTCCTTTAAACTGTTTAATTTTAACAGGCTTCATGGTTCAGTGGTAGTACGAATGCCTCCTGGGCTGTATGTAGGTCGTGGGTTCGATCCCCACCCAGGACAAACATTTGTGTGATGAGCATGCATGTTTATTCTGTGTCTGGGTGTTTCTATGTATCATACGTATGTATTTACAAATAAAAGTATATATGTATATATTGTGTCAACCATCTAGTTTACATAGCTTTACATAGCTTTGCGTTGTTTGGGCTAGATGGTGTTGTGTGAATTGTCCACTAATATTTATTTATTTACTTTTAACTGTGACAGAGAGTTCTACCACTTCTGTTCCGCTTAAAAAAGTGGACCTAAATCGTTGTGTACAAATTTTGACATTTCAATGAAAAGTAGATGGTAATGTCCTGGAATGGAATGGAGAAGGTGGAATAAGGTCGTGAAGCTCTTGCGAACTATTACTGAAATGAATCATACGGAATAAAGACAGACATGATACTTTGTGGCAATGCTCGATACTAAGCAGCTTTTCGGCAACTAGCTTATCATCACCAATTAACCTTTAGGTTCGCCGGTTAACCGATTCCAAAGCTATTTGGCTGGTATTTGGGTGATCCGTCAATGGCATCCGTACTCCACCACTCTATCAGACCTGTGCCTGTGCTTGGTATAGATGAGGATGTATGATTGTTATTTATATAAGGCGTTGTCTAAAATTACAGACTGATTGACTGACAGACAATGTTGAGTCTAAATATTAGACATGCAATTTTGAGTCTTTTTTGTGAAGTGTAGGCATCAGTTAAGAGAGGATATCTGAAACACGGTTAAAACGGCGTATGAGGCTAGTGTAAAACAAAAAAATAATAATAAAAAATAATTACATTCTGTCAATACTTTGACTACGTTTCAAAAAGTGTACGTAGTCTTTGTTGAGGGTTTCTTTATCCTCCCCCCCAAAGATTAGTAATCAAAAGGACTGTTAATTTATTAATTAAAAAGGGTACATATAACGTTTAACACGGTCAAATTTACCCACCTTGACGATACAACTTACAATTCTAATTGCATAAAATATAGAATATGAATGTAAAAATCGCAACATAAGCATTTGGTAACAAAATGTGACCACATGAACGCATTGAGGTATTCTCATATCAAACTAAGGTTATATTAACTGTTGTATTTCTGTGCATATTTTCATGCATTAACCTTCAGGGTTCAACGCATGGCGGGTGTCTGAGCGCTGATCCGGCAAGGGCGAATGATAACACTGTTTCAAACATTTGTAGAATTAACATAAAGTACTAAACATCAGGTTGATTAATGTAGTATCGACTGAAATGTCATGAATATGACATTCGGAATAATGGGGGCAACGTTTGAGCATAATACGACGACAATGTGGTCGAAGATGGAGCACGTTTGCCCATATGATGCCGGTTCACTCTTGTCATTAATATATAGTTATATTTACTAGGGAACACCGAGAGTCTAAGTGCTTTCCACTCTTAAAAGAAGTACTGAAATTATTTTGTGCGCAGCCTGCGCACAAAATAATTTCAGGACTTCTTCAAGTTCACTATGTAAGGAAGGTAAACTCGAAAGGTGTAAATTGTCGAAACTAGTGCAATGCAATTTGTGGTGTAATCTTCTCTATAGTTAAAAAAAAACTACGGGTCGCTTACGTCTGTTTTTATTCGAAATATCAGACTATAGTTTCAACCGCATTCGGCGGTCTTCTGCAAAGACGTAAGTGAACCGTAGTTTTTATTTAAAATTGTGTGAATTTATAGATGTCAACGAGGCATTATCAATATCATCTTATAGAATCAATTGAGTCAGAATCAACTTAGAACAAACTAGCATTTCAGCTGCAAAGCGACATATTTAGATCCAAATTACGAATTAAGGCTACAAGCTCTACTTTGTAGCCTGGATTGTTATTTGTTTGGAGGCTGATTCTCGGATAATAATCTGATTTGTAATATGTATATACCACTCTAGATTAACTAGGTTTCGTCTAAGGAAGTTGGCGTAGCATGACCTGCTACAAGATGGACAGACGACCTCATACAAGTGGCAGGAAGACGCTGGATGCAAGCCGCATCCATCAGGTCGTTTTGGAAGTCCATGGGGGAAGGCCTACGTCCATCAGTGGACTTCTTGTGGTTGGGATGATGACTCTAGTTGCAGTAGTCATTAGATTCAAGCATCATACTTTTTTTTTAAACACCTCGCCACGCATTCGTTTTGCATTTTTGACATAAGATTAAATGAATCTGACAGCTGTCATGTCACAAGTATGACGCTTGTATTGGCCTTGTGTATAGTGCTCTAATAACTCTAATTAGCCTATACATAGATAACTTAAAGACTAACAACATGTAGAATTCTCATCGTTCTGTTTGTTGTTCCAAACAAGCCTTTGTTAATTTTTCCATATACATACATAGTAGACTAATGTTATACAAATATTTACATTTCAGGTGTGGCAACCAAGCCGCCATAATGGAATTGGATGATGCACTCAAGTACTCATTGTAAGTTGTTTACAATTATATTTATTACTACTTTAGATTTTATTGCAAAATTAATACTTACCACAGATAGTAAATGTTTAAATGTTGTGTGAATGATGTCGACAGACATTTCTTTTTACAATTTGTGGCCTATTATCATCAGCTAACATCTAGGGTGACACAATGACACGTTACCATTGATCTATACTTTTTGACAACACTATAAAAGTAAAATATATTACATTTTAATAATGCTAATTTATCATAATTTTGTTTACATATGTTATGTATCATGTCATACTTATATCTTAAGGCTTTTTAATATCTTGGTGTTGCACTTTCTAAACACACAGGATGGCATTGTCTCTGTTCACAAGTGTCGACACTTAGCGTCTAGCAGTTTTGCCCGACGTGTTGCGGCTGAAGAATACTCGGGCGATTGCCTTACTTGAGACTTGCCACGCAAAGCAGGGGAAAACCTATCTACGTGTCTACCTATCGACAAAATGCATTATTTTATTTCATAGCTCGTCAGAAAGAAAGGGCAGCCATTTTGATTTTTTGTTATCAAAAAATCTATCTCTTTAACTTTTTTAGCCATAACTTTCTTTTTAGACAACCTAAAAACTTGAAAAGAGTCTCATTTGTTAATCAAAAGTGCAAAGAATAAACAACTAGCAAACATGCAGATATTTTCTCATTGTTAAAACACGAAAAAAATTGCTAAATGTAAAAAAAGTAAGTTTTTTAATTATTATCAATTTCTTAAAATCTAGACTGTCAAACCATACAACATTAGCTACTAAAAAGTGCTACTTTCTTTGCTCTAAGTGCAATAGGTTTTAAAACCTAGGACAATTTGAATATGACCCTATAAAATACATAGTGATCATATATGAGCACACTGAATTACATATTGAATATTTGTTTTGAATGAATATCTGTAGTATTTTATTGATCTCATATAATATTAGATTATTGCGCAGTTACAAGGCACTTTATCTTTCTAACTAGTTTTTATATTATTAATAATAGACTTGATAACCTTGAGATGAGATTGGAAATAAATATTAATATGGCACATTATCATCCATTTCTCATCGAATTGCCCAAAATCCGTATATTTAGGTCCACATTTTAACGCTTACTGCAGCTAATGGAACTGCTTGCCAACATATCTGTTTCGTTCGCACTATTATCTTGAAATTTTCAAGGCTATTATAGAGTGAATAGATAGCATCTAGATAGACGAGCTCCATCCTCGGCCACACCTTCGCTTAACATCAGGATAGTTGGTGGTCCAACATAGATCTATTTAGTAAAAATCGACATATTTCTATGAAACTGATGCTTTTTACGACATTTTAGAATCAAACCTCAACCTTATCTGTAATGGTATGGGTACAGTGACCCCTAAAAGTATGCCTGTTATTCATTAGTTACACTCAGAATAATGAAAAAGTAATGATACTAATATATGCTAATTTATGTATCAAATTATATTAGCGACACCGTTAGAGCAGCACTAGTTGACAGTTATATTTTACAATCAAATAGAACATCCGTTTGTTGATGCTCCTTCTATCAAAAGAAAATAATAATTGTGTGTTAGGACCATACGACTGAAATGAAAACTTCATCATGACGCGTTGAATATCACTTAGTTGACTCAAGTCGACTTCACCTGAACAAGCGTTATATATTTTTAAATAAAAAACTACGGGTCACTCACGTCTGTTTTGAGCCGAAATAATAATAATAATTTTGGTGCAAGGCGCGTCACCGACCGAGAGTGACGTGTGTGCTGCTCCTTTGAAAAATACCTCGGCGGTCTTTTTCAAAGGAGCAGCAATGCGGTTGAAACTATAGTCGGATATTTCGGCTCAAAACAGACGTGAGTAAAACAGACCCGTAGTTTTTAATTAAAAATGTGTGAAAACCACGTCAATTTCCATAGTAAAAGCGTTATATAGTTGAGCACGACGGCTCAGTCGTTTAATATCCACAAAGTGCTCAGAGCACCTAAAGAATTTTTCACTTTAATAATTATAGCTTAATAAACTGAAGCAACCGACTTCTCATGGATGCCATTGTCAGAACTGGACCAACTAGACCACGCGGGAAGCACCAGCTTTCAAATAAAAAAAATAATCATCAAAATCGGTTCACCCAGTCGAAAGTTATGAGGTAACAAACATAAAAAATACTTTTGAATTGAGAACCTCATCCTTTTTTGAAGTCAGTTGAAAACGCATGTTGTTTTCCGCCGAGCTTCAACAAAGAGCGTTTTCTAAAGAGTGTCTACAAGCACCTTTCCGGGCTAGCAAAGCAACAGTAATGTCACTGATGTTGCATTTGTCCACAGGCGACGGTTATCGCTTACCATCAGGCGAGCCGTCTGCCTTTTTGCTGCACCTTTTTATAAAAAAAAAATGTTTTCCCCACTTTCGTACGACACAAGTCTCATTACTGAGTTAAAAATTAAAACTTAGCTTATTGAAGATATTGCTGGGGCTTCATAGTTAGGATGGATTTGGAGTGTCCAATAATGCAACACTGGACAAAGATGCATATTGAGCATTCCGGATCCAAGCCGAAGTTTAGGTTAAAATGATTTATTTTTTGTTGTGACTATGTGTATTCTAATATGACATTCAAAATATTTATTGACATTTATTTTTCATCATTTGACATATTTAAATTTTTAACTAATTTATTGTAATTATTGTTGTTAGTAATTGTTGTTATTGTAATTCTTGACTCTTATATTTTTGAATGACATATTGGTATTTTTATTTTTTATTTTGTAATCAAACTACGACGTAATCAAATTTTATAATTTTGTAATCTAATGTATATGGACACAATGTCTGAAATAAATGAATAATAATAATAATAGTTGGTTGTATGTCTGCCTGCTAAGCTGTAGGTTGTCGATTCGAATTTCATCAAGGAAAAACATTTGTATGATTATCATTAATGTTTTTTCTGTGTCTGGATGTTTCTATGTATCTTATATATGTATTTACAAAAAGTAGTATTGTATTACTTATTTGGTTCCCATAGTACAAGTTTTGTTTAATTTGAGGCTAGATGACACTATAAAAAAAACCGGACAAGTGCGAGTCAGACTCGCCCACCGAGGGTTACAAACTAAATAAAAGGGGGAAATCATATATATTTTTTATATTTTCCTTCATAAACCGAAAATATACATCGTAAAAATATTTAACACATTCCTTGCTCACCACTCTGATCCGAGTAGGGGCTATAGTAGCGGCGCCTCCCACTCGGATCCGAGCGAGCGAACGTTTGAGGCAGCCCTCATTCCTTGCATAGAAACACTATTTTTTTGTGATTAAATAAAAACTGTCCAGTTTTTGGATTTTTTCCTATATGTGTACTCTAACACAATGTTCTTGCCAAATTTCAGAGTTCTAGGTCAACGGGAAGTACCCCGTAGGTTTTGATTCCTCTGTGAGTGTCGAAATGTGCGTTTTTTACGACATATTCGGCTGTAACTTTTTTTTACGAAAACTGAGAAATTTTATTTTTCTTTCTGCAGCAAGATACTATGGATCTGCGTATATGGTTTTAATTTCAACTCGATACCTTTACGCGTTCACGAGATAAAGGTCTTGACACCCGGACGGACGGGCAGATAGACGGACAACAAAGTGATCCTATAAGGGTTCCGTTTTTTTTCTTTTGAGGTACGGAACCCTAAAAATGTCGCTCAACAACATATATGCAAATGTGGATAAGAAATTAGATTTCTAGATCAACATATCTATCTAAAAAATCGAATGATTAGATGCGCAAAGTGATGACATGAATTTGATTCACGCAATCAAATTTCACGGTATCTTTGATACACTGTGGATATTGAAGTTTTTATGACACTGTACTACATCTCTAGAGTGTGTATTTATGTGTGTATATAGATGTTGATTGTGTGTTTGTGTGTGCAGCCTTCAGTTCGACCCAGCCCCGCGGCGCGGCGAGCCACACGTCACACGGCGGACGCCGGATTACTTCATGTAGACTTCACGTGAGTATCCCGAAAATGTGATGTTGAAGTGTATAATATTCAATGGAACTTTGGTTAGGGCAGTGGTTCCCAAAGTTGACTGGGCCACTACCTATCAACAAGAATAAGAACAACTATCTAACAAGAACTGCCAAATTCGACACCCCTTGGTTTTCTCAGCAGTTCTCCGAATAGTAGACCTCGCGAGCAAAAAAAATTTTGCAATAACATTTGTTGTAAAAAGTCGGTTAGGTTAGTGCGCGGTTAGGTTTACCGCTAATATTTGAAAATCTTATTCAGAATTGGGTATCAAATTTTTCTGTCGAATATTATCAAAATCGGCCGATAAATATTCTAAGATCCTTTATTTCCTACACAGTTTGACAATAAATTATTTTGAATCGTATCAAACTTCTTTCTTCAAGCAACATTTCATAACCTTTTATCTAAACAACGACTTGACCGATTTTGATCATATTTAAAATTCTTATTCAAAATTAAGTACCAAACATTTCAAAATCGATCAGTAAATGAAGAACAAAAAAAAAATAAAAAAATATGTGTTTTAAAAAAAACGTTTAACACAGAGTAAAAAAACAGATCGAGTCCAACGAAACCTATATTTTCTACATACATTGACATTGTAATCCAACCTGTAATAACCTGTGTGTTGTAATTTTTATTATAAACTTAAATTATTTTTTCACAAAAAGTTTTGCTAAATTAATTATGTTTGCATGCATTTTATGTACTTGTACTTAGTTTTTTTTTTCTATAAGTCTGCCATCAGTGTTATCGTCAAATAGGACGCCCGCGATACTGGTTTTCCTAGTGCGGGGTTCATAGTGTTTTGTATTTGTGCAAATGGTTTGTTAATAAAGATAATAAAGGTATTTGTTAGCCAGCCTAAGGCGATAAAGCAGCCAGACGGTTCACTTAGAGTTGATTTACAAATGTGATAATGTACTGAAAAATTATCTGGATAATATAAAAGCCTTTAAGCATGAGGGGATCATGTGGTTTCTTATTTGAAAGATCATTTTTTACCCAGGACAAAGAAACTTCACCTGATAATAATATTAACGTAGATTATTTTTATATGCACGTGAATTTTTATCACGGTTTCTTTTGACGTGATTTGTTTGGTCGAGTGCATTTGACTCATACCTGATAATTTATGTATATTTTGTCGCAAATAATAATTCTCATCGCATGGTGCAAATATACGTGACTTGTGATCTTCCTTACGAACCGTTGTCAAATGTCAGCTATAAAAAAACGGCTAGTTTTGTCGCTTTCACCATTGTTGGACACATAACATGAACGCTTTTACATTCTAAATAATGACTTAATCAACAATTATGACTTAATCAACTCGTACATACTTTACCCGAACGAGCGTTACACAGCCGAGCGTGACGGCTCAGTGTCACTCAATACTCACAAAATAAAGTGCTCAGCGTGCCTAAAAAAGTTTTCACTTAAAAAACTTATATCAACACAGTCAAACACAGTTAATAAAAGACTTCAAAAAAGAGGAAGGTTCTATTCCCCTTTTTTATAATCTTCTACTTTTATTTTATACACACAAAATAGTAATAAGTTACTTAAATTAAAAAAAAAAATCTTCCCGTAACGATAAGTAGTAAACAATAGTTTGTAATTATGACAAAAGTCACGAACCCTGGTGTCTGTGGAGCTAAAAATGAAATAAGTCTTCTATTAAAAATGTCGACCAATGTTTTTTTTTGAAGTTAGATAGATTTACGATTGACTATCAACTCGCCAGATGTTAAGCGACGATGTAACCGAGGATGGAGCTCGTCGATCTAGAAGATATCTATAATCTCTAGTCTTGAAAATTATGTTTTATTTCTATGTTCTAACATATTGTGTTCGTTGTTCCAGTGCCGGCGCACATCAGGGTGGAGGAGGCGTGTCCCCCCGCCCTCGCCCCCGCCGCCCCCCCGCTCGCCGCCTGCCTCATCATACACGGTGTCTCTGACACCTACACACACATCGACACCAAGTGTTTCGTCTCGCTCCTCGAACAACTGTGTTTGGCTACTTCATGAACTCTCACCCCACCCGACACCGACGCTCTGCTAGCCAATCACAGGCTTCAATTTCTGTTACGCTCACGTACGGTAACTCGAGAGATAAATTGTCGGTCTCATTCTGAATTCAAAGAGAGTTATTGCACTCTAGTCTTGTATCTTTATCTCACTTATTGTATTTCTAGCACCATCTCTGTTATGTGATGGTTAAGCCATTGAGAGCGTTGTCTAGACATAGACATGGTTGGCGGAATTAATCGTCATATTTGTGGCGCATTGATGGATTAGCCAATGAATGCGCGTAATGCTAAACGACTTTATTTCAAATTAACCGAATGGTTGCTCTTCGTTTATTTGCTCGTAGTACACAGACGTCTGTTTTGGAACATTGCGGTCTATAAAAACCCTTTGAGTGGAATTCCGCTCAAATTGCGTTTTGCTGTGAAATAATCTAGACAAATAGTGACCAGTATTGTGTATGGAGCTAAATACTATTTGACCAATAGACCGCTATTGCTAGCACTTCTATGGTGTTAAGTATTTTTGTATTTAAATGTTTGCTTATAATAATTTTAATATGTGCATAAAAAGGGCGGAAAAAAGTTATCGAAAGTTAAAATAACAGAAATTGAAGCCGAAAATTGCAGTCTTAATACGCGCACTCTAGTTAAATATCTACTCTTTTTTTGTGCTACGAAAATGACACAAACACAATATGAAAAGATTTGGTGCCATAAAAAGAGTAGGAATGGTCATAGTGCGTGTGCTAAATTCTGTGAATTCATTTACTCGTAGGCTTTCTTACCCATTCTACGTCACTTAGTTGATCGTCATCCCATCATTTATACATTCTTCTACCTATATAGGAGTTTCACTTTTTTAGCGATATATAAATATTGTAGATAGATTCAATATGTGTGAATGCATGTCATCGTTACATACGCGCGTTTCATTTACGTATTTATTTCTAACGAGAATGTATAAACGCAGGCGCAGCTATATCGATGAAGAAATGTTGCTGGTTTGCACGGTTGATATTCTGATGTAGTTGAGACTATATCTGTCACTCTCAGTCTTGTGTCTCTTTCTAAGAGAAACGTTGACACATAGTCTCGATTTTGTCAGAGTAGAATATTTTTTTAGAAGCTGTTCGAACTTAATTTTATGTCGATAACCCTAATATAGCTTGTCGTAAGAGCTAAATTTGTATATTAATACATATATACGGTTCAGTGTATTTAAACGTCGTAAGAAAAAAATCTCGACGGTGTTGAGACTTTCGAACAAAATGGTCACTTCCTTCCTCTCGCATTTTCTTGGCATTATTGCCTATATCTATTTTTAGGGCGCGTCATTCGTTATACGAGTATAAAATCATCCATGTGATTATAAACCCATTGTTAAAACAAAGCTTATAATCCGGGAATTGAAATCAATTGAGAATGTTTACGGAAAGTGTTGCAGATTATAAGCGTGTT
Organism: Lycia hirtaria; assembly: GCA_947563715.1. NCBI lineage: Eukaryota > Metazoa > Arthropoda > Insecta > Lepidoptera > Geometridae > Lycia > Lycia hirtaria. The sequence continues at coordinate 4,214,069 of OX387377.1, read as the reverse complement.
TGTTCCATATATTTTATATCTAAAGAGCCGACGCAGACCACGCAAAATGCGATATTTATTGTCAAACTAATATGAACATTGGGTTTGTTGCCGTAAAGTTGAATTTTAATAAAATATTTGCAGTAAGGTTTTTACACGTTTTACTGTTTTTACACGTAGCAGTATTATTTTCGACTCATACTTCGACAGCCGTAAAGTTGTTGCGTTTGCGTCGGTTTCGTAAAGGCGTTGCGACGCAAAAGCGGGGTTGCGGGTTTTTTCACTAATGCGTACATGATTCGCTTGTGACGCCGCGCTTGCGTCACATCTCCACGCTTGTACATGCATGTGTGTTTGTAAGGGCGCGGTTGATGGTTGATCGAGCCGTTTAAACGCAAAATGTCTAATGCAGAAAATGACCAAATAACGCCCAGTTCTCAAAATGTCAAATTCGCGGAATAATGGAAGTTTTGCGAATCCGACATTTTGCGCCTAAACAGATCGAGCGGGGATCGCCTCATCCACGTCAGATAGACGAGTGCGAGAGATTCGTGCGCGTTCCAAATTGTTTTGATAGCATTGGCCAGTAGAGTCAGTGTCAGTGTATACGTGTCTACAGTGACCCGTGATAGCGAGGTATTGGCGGCGGCGGAGCGGCTCTGGCGAGCATGTACCCCTGTGACGTCACCCGATAGCATAGTTAGGTTCTTGCCCGCGCATTATGCTGGTATGTTCATTGAATATTCGGAGATCGGACACAGCGCGACGTTTATTGTTGTATCTAAACAATTGTATGTATCGAAGACACTTAGAACTCATTAAAAGCGTACCATTTGCTAAAAAGGTAGTTTTATTTCTCAGTCACCATCGATTCGCGCATGGAAATGGACATACCATCATAGTAATCCTTGGTGACTAGCACACACCCAATTTTTAAATAAAAACTGCGGGTCACTCACGAGGAGTGCGAGGCGCGTTACCGACCAAGAGTAACGTTTGCGCTGTTCCTTTGAATAAGACCGCCGAATGCGATTGAAACTATAGTCTGATATTTCGACTCATAACAGACCCGTACTTTTTATTTAAAAATGTGTGAAAACCACGTTACTTTCCACACACCCGATATTGAAGTTCGAAGCATTGTGACGTCAGATACACCATTTTTTCATACATATTGGCATGTCACTTGTGTGTTTTTATTTTTTACTAAGTTACTCCAGATCAAATGTCGAGTCTGTTTTAAATGTTAGTTTTTTAGCTTCAAGCTGTTAGAAACATGTTTTTTGTTTTTTCGTACCAAATTTGAAATTCATCAAATCAATATTGTCGTATTTATGTACCTATTGGAAACAATAGCATTTAATATTTTGGTCAGATATGTGTTTAAAATATAATTTAGTGTTTAATGTGCTGAGTGGGCTGCAAGTCTACAAAATATATCTTTATTTACTTGTGCAATTTTGTTCTTATTAGGAAAATCTGTATCTGCATACGTACTTGTCGAGTTTCTTGTATGAGGAAATAATTATTACGTTTTTATAAAATAAAAATAATTAATCCGTGAGTATGATTAAACTTAGTGTTGAATATTTTCCCATAAATGATCATCATAATCGATTCACATAATACTTAAAGGTAAGCATTGAGCTATGTAGCTCAATAAGAAGGTAAGTTACATTATAAAAAATACTATAAATTTTATTGAGAACACAAATTGCCACATAAATTGAGATTTGTTATACAATACTTAAGGATATATGGAAGTTATTGAATGAGTTTTGACATGTAATGGAATTAACTAAGATTTTAGTGTAATAGAAACATAGCGTACTGGTATAAATCAAATTAGGGTATGACCACAATTAAAGGACGAAGAATCGGTTTGAAAATCAAAAAAACCTTATGTCAATGTAATAAGAGCTTATCGTTCGAAGGTTGAACGCTTATTTTTTCTCGCTCTATATTGCATCAACATAAATGTTTCTGACGGACTCAGCCCGATTCAAGGTCAAAAACTGTGTCACACCCTTAATATAATTTTCTCGCAGGATACGGTATCCTTACTCTGTGTTATCCGTATTTTACTCTTTTTCAGTGTGAATTAATTTAGCGTCCATTTCCAAAATCCATTCTATGTAATTTGTAAAGGAAGCGTGTGTTACAAAGACCTTACCCACCAAATGACACCTGAAGCCACACGTACGTCGATATAAGTATTAAGCATGTAAGTTATAGGTAAAATAAATAATTATAAAATTGAGAAAACAAAAAAAAAATGGAAATATTTCAGACGATAAAAAGGCACATGGAACGCAAAAATAGAAAGTGAGCCGACAATTTCAAAGAAAATGGATGGAAGGACGAAATCATATTTAGCTCAAACCAAATAACTATTAAAATAAATATATTTTTAAAAATGATAACATGGATTAAGTCTCGTTTAATACCCAAGAACTATTTAACGCCACTATTGAGCAACGCACTGCTGTTTTGCGTATTTTAATTATATAACAAGTATCAATGTTAAAAGAAAAACAAAATACCCGACTGCAGAAAAGAGGTTTTTGCAGCCTAACTTATGATTTTTTTAAATTTTGATGTACCCAATGTCACTCTCACAACTAAGACGAATCTGTTGACGCCACTCACACCAAAATCGGTCAAGCCGTACTCGAAAAACATAACGCTCCTTCTTAAGCAGTCGGGTAATAAAAGCGCCACACTTTGGTGACATCATTGGTCGATACACACACGCCATGGAGTCGGCGGCGTTTTGTATTGATTGTGAAAGTTTGCTTAACTTTTATTTTAAGCCTTTGCGTTCCATCTGCCTTTTTATCTTGTTTCGAATAAAATATGTATGGAACGCGAGCCTCGTTCGTGCGAAATAATTGTGAACGTGAACTCGCATGCACAAGGTTGATTTCCCTCCGCATTAGGCATTATTTCCTGCGTTTGAGGCTCGCCTATGTTAAAATTAAGGCTTTCCTGCATAGGCGATAACATTCAAGAACTTTTGTATGCGTTGTGTTCATGTGAATAAGGGAGATACATTATCGACTAGTTACTCCACAGCGGAACGCTATGGCAATAATAATTGTAAACACGAATACATGAAATATTATTTTCTTGCAACCATACTACTATGCCCGTTGATAGGAATACATACTAGATAATAAATAAAATTAATTATGCATATCGGTTTTTCTTTAAACCCTTTGGTCCTTAAATGAAACAAACTTGAAAAATATTTCGCATTTTATTTCGATAAATACTTTTTTGTTTACATTTTTTGAAAGTAGCATACAAAATTATGTATCTGTGGTGTTGATACATACATAAAATATTTTAATGTCATTATTGAAAATCAAACAAATAATAATAGTTACAAAAACAGTACTTACAAAAATAAATATCTTAAAGTGTAAAAAAAAATCACTAACCAGCGAATTGGAATGAAACAAACCACACTGGAATGAATTACATGCTTTATTATAATACCTATGAAGAACCTGTTTTCCATTGATATAAATAATTTAAAGCTATTTATGACCCATTTATCTTAGTAATTGCAACTGTGCTCTTCAAATAAAGATGCATCCACACTAAACCTGCGCGGCTCAAGGCTTCTTTGTGAAAGAGCCATGAGGACAGTGTATGTGTGTAACGCACCATAACGTAAAAAGACAAAACAGTCCAGCAACAAGTTGTCGAAATTTCGGAAGGCACAGTTTTATTATATAGGTATTTACTTTAAAAGTTTAAATACATTTTGAGGGTTACGTATAAAATATTTGTGCATTATATGCTCTATAAATAATGTCTTTGTACAAGAGATAAGCAGAACTTGGACTATATCTGCTTAAAATGGAATACTGTGAGTATAAAATAAGCAGTATTTACGAAATTACAGTAATGAGTTTTAAGTAATAATAATAAAAAAAATATTAATAATGTTCTCATAAATAATATCTACCTAAGTAATAAATAATAATTAAGTAACAATACGGACTACACAACAGTTACAGTATTTTCAACTTTTCAAGTCTTCAGAACCTACCTACATATCTATAATTGTATTAATGTACTTATCTATTTTCCGCAGTTTACCATTTTACAGAAAACAATTATTTTTATGGGATAAAATTATACCTCACCCAATTTTATATAAACACGTTGTTGCGCTATACTCAAAATACAATACGCGCAAATCTATTTGAGGTCTCCGAATACAGTACAATACCGTATTCGGTACATGTACAATACGTTTATCTGTTACGGCTTTTCTGACATTAACAGCCCAGAAACATTTCTGTTCATCTAGAGAACTAATGTGGCATTGAGGGCGCTACTGTCCTTATTTCATTATTTTGTTCAGTCGAGACCACAGTATATATTTGCAGATGTTAGTTCCCGTGTTTAGCCGCGATAGTTCTTTAAAACAGATTATAGACATCTCAGTTTTACAGATATCCACACAAAACTATATTATATATTGAAGCGGAGTCACTAGTTACACCTTCATGCCCGTGTCTAGCTGCAGAAGTTGCTTCATCAGCTCGTAGGTGGAGAAGGAAGTGGCCACCATCGGAACAGCTCGTATGTAGTTGATGCTCATGCCGCGATACAAGCCTTTCACTATGCCGTTTTCTTTGTAGATCAAAGTCAGGGTCTTTATCATGCCCATACTGTGAAATATAGATAAATATTGAAATATAGGTTAATATTCAGTATTGTCTGAAATGTAACTATAGATTGGATTGGATGGATTTACAAATGTGTAGACAGTTTTAGAACGTATAAAGGGTCTAGACGAGTAATTACATGCTTTAAATGTGGCGCCACCAACCGGTTCGTTTAAACAGAAATTATGGTTCAGAAATGACTGATCCATAATTTCTGCTTAAACTAACAGAGTGACTGACCTGTGGCCGAATATGTTTGGAGGCTCCCAGGTACTGATTGGGATAGTCAGTAATCATAATATTTTTTATTAATAACGCATGTTACAAGTCACATTTGGTCACACAAAAGATATATAGGTATTAGAATAGGTACATAAATAAATAAGAATATTTAGTCAGTATACAAAAATTATACAGTCCTACAGGATGTTGAAAACTTTTGAACTGTCTACACATTTGTAATATGTGTAATTTTCAATCACGTGATGGAAAATGCTACGATTGGCATACGATGGATCATGGAACACAAAAATACGCGCGGTGATGTACTGTCACTGTGAGATGTATTGAGGCCAAAATTGGTCTTACGAAACGGAAACTTATTATGAAAACTAAGATGACTGCTTGGTAGGTGTACAGCTTAGAAGGCAGGCATATTACCAACTGAGCTGTGAAGCAAACTGACTGTGTAATGTACATGGTACATGGTAATGACTGTGTACATGGGTGATATTTAAAATGAAATTTAGAGATTGTAGGCTAAGTTTAATTTTCCATGACGATTTTAGCGCGTTGTTGTCCATATTCATAATGAATAAGGCATCATAATCAACTTTGATTTATACATTTCATAGAATGATCGTGATAAAATCGAGATGTTTTGAGTCGCACACAGTAATAATTGTATTATTCACAAACCTCCTGTAGTTATATAGTTGCCAACACCAGTGCCATACAATACATGCAATAGAAATAAAATAATTCGTGTATTAGTATAGTGTTAACAAATATACATGTGCATCGAACAGCAGCTGAAAAAAGTAGAAGAATAGTAACTGTACTGTAAAGTGTACTATATCCGTTATTGGGTACATTATTAAGTTATTATTACTCTCAAGTGTACTAAATATCGGTTATTGAGTACAATACAATACAACAAATTAATATTCTATTGAGTATAATAGGGAATATGCATGAATTTTATTTCATAGGAATAATAGTTTTAATTGATAACGTACTAAAATCTAATACAAATATTTTAAAAAAAAAATTTAATTGGTCAATAAACTTCCGAGATATAAAAATGTACATTTTTGAATTAAATTTGTACGGCGAACACGAACCATGACGTCATGACGTCGTCGCTATCGTGTGGTCTCTGTCTAACATTAAATTAAAATGCTTGTAATAACTATCTTATTTTTAAAGGTATTTTGTTTTTGTGGAATGGATCTATTTGTGGTTAACTTTTTTATGATCGAATAAAAATAAATTATACATATTTCCCTATTACTCTTTTCGGTTTAGGATAGATACCATAATACGAGGTTATTATCAGTAATCGGAACAGTGTAAACCAATTTAGTGGAGGAAGTCTTCAGTTTTCGACTCTGTTCCTCAAAGATTGCGTAAATTGGCTCACCTTATTTGGATCACTGGTATATATTATACCTATATTAAGTCACAGATAAAATACAGTCATAAATAAAAATACAGAGGTCATTATTGAGGCATTTGTGCAAGCAACACTGCAGACACAAAAAGAAGGATTGGCTCAAAGGACTCAGAATCCAGGGCCGTTAAATATATTAATAAAAAAAAGAAGAAGGATAAGTTCTAAACATATTTTATCAGGTAGGATATGACCAAAAGGCTAAAACGCATTTATTTATTAGTGGCAGCCTGGCAGCTTGCTGCGAATTGTGGTACCTCCACAAACCAAATAGTTTATATGTACCTCTAAGGATACATTAATTTATGGTTTTTGTAATGATTAATTCGTGAGGTGGTTTATGCGTGTCTCGAAACGGTCTTGGTCATTTATTGCATTGAAATGAAATCATCGATATTATCCCGATTTTCCCGATATTTCTGTGTAGTTATATGCACCAAGTTAATGCAGACTAAGGAATGCGGCCAACGCTCGAGTTTCGCAGATGAACTTGAGTCTTTTGAGCGGTGTCCACGGCCAGCCAATAGGTGAGCAGTCATTGGAAACTAACTAGCAAAGTACTCCCTTTCTTAGCAAGAGATCTGTCCTGCGGAAATTGGCTCGTCTCTTCTATAAAGTTCTTCTATTTTTATTGAACTCGCGCGATTAGCGTAATTGCCAATGTCAACTATCAAGTATATAATATATCTTATAGTTTCTTGAATAACACAAGTTGTAATATAGTGTTTTAGTTACAGTCTAAATCAAGTAAACAGTCATTTTCAAGTTTGAGTCCTGCCTCAGTACTACTTAGAAGCTTCTATGGAGTTTACCGACAACGTAAAAGACACTTAATACTGCCTTATTTCTCACACACTTGATCTAACACTTAACGAATAAAACACCACCATTTTATAGCATTAACAGTCGAAATAATACAAGTTTAGAAAAATAAAATAGAGCAACATCATAATATTTCTATGACATTCCCGCCAAAACTCATCCCTGTAAAGTAGTGTTAAGGATTCGCTCAACGTGCGCAGCTATCTCTCTCGCGCATCACATCCTTTTTAAACATATAAAATCATTGATTATATAGGGATATTAGAAAAGTGCGAGGCGAATTTGTTTACTTAGATAGGAGAAATGTTTAAAAACAAGTTTTTCTTCGATATCTTTTAAATTGGCTAAGGAATTAGAAAATATGTTTTTTCTAATTCCGACGCCAGCATAAATGATAGCTGATTAGATTTTTTTAGGGTTCCGTGGTAAACAAGGAACACGTATAGTTTCGCCATGTTCGTCTGTCTGTCTTTCCGTTCGCGGCTTTGCTCAAAAACCATAAGTACTAGAAAGCTGTAATGTGGTATAGATATGCACATTAATAATGCCGAGAAATTCGTAGAATATTTTTTTTGGGGTACTCGTAAAATGGGGATGAATTATTTTCTAAAATCCCTACTTAGTGATTTTATATGTTTAAGAATTTTGTGATGCGCGAGAGAGATAGCTGCATGCTTTAATCTCGACTTTAAAGCAGGCTGTGCTCACCCGAACTTGGCCGTGTGTGGGTCCATGCATGCGAGCTGCATGCGGCGGCGCGTCACGTCCAGCGGGTAGGAGATGGACTGCGCCACCGCGCCCGCCAGCCCGCCGCATGCCAGCTTACCGGGTACCGTGAGCACCAGACCGCCTGACACACGGGAGACAACACACTTACAATACTCACCTAAACACTGGCCTTGTGGCTCAGTTGGTAGTGTGTTTACGTCTACCTGCTGAACTGAAAGGTCGTGGGTTCAATCCCCACCCAGGGCAAACATTTGTGTGATGAGCATGGATGTTTGTTCTGTGTCTGGGTGTTTCTATGTATATGTATATATTTAAAAAAAAAAAAAAAAGTATATATGTATTCTATCAGCCATCTAGTTCCATAGTACAAGCTTTGCTTAGTTTGGGCTAGATGGTGTCGTGTGAAATGTCCACAAAAAAAAAAAAAAAAAACAAAGGGCCTCACTTGAAACACACATTACCACAAATAATATTACATTAGGTGGTAATTTGACATATAATATTATATGCCAAATTAGCACACATTTATTTAATAATTTTTGGAAAACAAACAGCCGGTGGTACACAAAGTAGGTAAATGGATCTAGGACATTTAAAAAACATAGCTTGTATTTACATGTAGACAATCAAAAATTCCTAACCAATGTGAGATTGGTACATGACATGACTAGATTGGTATGCTGTACAGTGTCGGCACGCAGCCCCGGATCTAGCAAAGCGGGGCACCCGCCCGCGGGCGGCAGTTTCAGGTTCCACAATATAATTGTGAGTTTTTTAAAATAATGTATCTCAAATGATGGAATGAATCGATGGAAAGAGGGGCGCCACTATCAAGTTCCGGACCCGGTTCGATAAAATTGTAGATCCAATGCTGTCGTCGCCACGGTATACATACTAGTAACACCGAGCGCGAGGAGTTATACCTGTGTTCCGCTCACACTTGCGGCAGAGCACCGTCGGCAGGTACACCATGCAGAGGTACTTGAGTGATTCGAAGCAGTAGAAGCTGAAGCCGGCGTAGGGGACCATGCCGCACAGTGTCGGCACGAAGCCGCGGTATAGCGCGCGTATACCGCCCTCCTGGAACACGACACTGTTCTATGACCCTTACGTAAACACTGATATCACCATATTCTGCTTCATCACAGACCTTATTTCATTCTATCAGATTCAAAGAACGTCATAGAAGAAGCACCGGCGTGACGTGATACATATCCAGCGGGTCACCTGACTTGATGCCTGCATCCGCTGGCAATTTGACATCACGTGAGCTGCAGTCAAAATATGAATACCGATTTTTATTATAAGTTACAAATATTCTCAGCTTTAAAACACATTTTGTTGAGTGTTAGATTTCATATTCATGTATTATAAGTACGGAGTACAGAGGCCTCGGTGTTCGAGTGAAACTCGTACTTTGCCGGATTTATAATACAATATCCCCACACAGTGATTTTTATCTGTTTAAGATGTGTGAGAGAGATAGCTGCGCGCTTTGAGGCTAACTAACCGTCCGAAACATGGTAGCGGCCGTGTGCGCGATGCCCGTGTACCGGTGCTGGCCCGTGATCTGGAAGGCGAGCCGCGCGCGGATAGTGTCCAGCGGGTAGGTGAGCGTGACCGCCGTCACGCCTGCGCCCGCGCCCGCCACGAACTTGTCGCCATGCTGTACCCACGGGATGTGCATGCCGCTTAGGTACTGCAACACAATACATAAGTCTTTATAATAACAATAAATATATAATAATAACAATTATTGGTGGACATTTCACACAACACCATATAGCCCAAACTAAACAAAGCTTGTACTATGGTAACTAAATGGTTGATAGAATACATATATACTTTTTTTTTTTTAAATACATACTTTTTATATGTAGAAATACCCAGACACAACAAACATCCATGCTCATCATGTAAATGTTTTCCCTGGGTGGGGATCGAACCCACGACCTACAGCTCAGGAGGCAGTCGTACTACCACTGAGCCATGAGGCCTGTCAAATACCAGACTGCAGAAAAGCAGTTTTTGCAGCCTAACTTTTTTGTACGCAAGATCTACGATTGACCACCAATTCGCCTAATTTTAAGCGACGGTGTGGCCGAAGATAGAACTCGTCGATCTACAAGATATCTATGTCAGTCTTCAAAATTCCAAGAAACAGAGATGGCGGCAATGAATTCCATTCCTGGGCAATACGCATCAAGAACGTGGACCGATATCGCCGAGTTCGGTTTTTTGTCATTTCGACGAGAAATGGGTGGTAATTAGCCATATTCTGCTAGTCCTGTAGTGAAATAGGGATGGGATGCGAACTTACGATATCGTTACGCTTGATACGCTGTTGAGTGTACGTTTGTGAGAAAGTACGCATAAAATCGCTGTAATAGAATTCGCATTCATTAGAATAATTCTAGTAATTTCACTTGTTTATTACGAAAACTTCGTTGGAGATTATAAAAAACGCGTTATTTAAAATTTTAAAATATAACCTATGACACTCATGGAGTAAAGACGAACAAAACGACACCTCGCATATCAAAATCGGTCAAGCCGCTTAGGTGATCATATAGAAACATACATACATACCCACATTCATACATTCGAAAAGCATAACCCTCCACCTTACACAGTTACGCAGAATTTATGTTTTATATCAGATAAAAAAGTATTATCTAAATCGGGTAGAAAATAGTTTCCTCTTATTTGTATGGAAGATCGCGCGACAACCGCACGAAAGATCCGTAGATGTTCGAAACTCACCGACATAGCAAAGTTGCAGGTGTCGGGTCATTCAATCATTCGTAAAATTTATATTACATTTGTCTATATCTATAACAAGGTATGCAGTGTTATGTACCTAGCCTATTGTGAAAGGCCTCAAAGTTGAAACCGGGAAGGTTGCACGTTTTGCTCATATTATTATTTTTTCCTTTTATTTGTCCACAACATTTATTTTCATGCTATTTTTTTGTGATTATTGATTCCATCAACTGTAGTACAAAGGTCAACTCGCGTTTTGAGGTATGTAACGAACTGAGCGTTCCCCGAACTCGTGATATACATTGTACAGTTCTACCACGCCTACTGAATGACGTCACCAATCGTGACTGCCTAATTTACTCCAAAGTGAACTTGTACTAACACAACCAACTTACTATTCAGTTGAAAGATGGCACCACTAACACACATCCTAAGAAACAACTAACCGCATTCCATAGGTTTCTTTAGTACCGCGATTTTCCCAATTTTAATAATAAGGTGGTAGAGAACTGCAAAATATTTTGCACTAGCGTAAATATTATGCAGTAGTGTGTTTATTGTTTATCTAACTATGGTGTGATATAATTTACCAGAGTAACTAAAATTATGTTGTATTTATTTTATAGCTTAGCACGATGTTACAGGTTTGTTTATTTTTAACCTATTTGGTTGCTAAGAAAGTATAGACTGTTTGAAAAAAGAATTATCGTGTAAAAAATGGGAACTAACGTCTCAATTGTGTTGCTAGTCGAACAGAATAATGAAATAAGGACAGCAGCGCCCTCAATGCTACATTAGCTCTCTTTGCGAGCAGAATCTAATGCATATTGTGAATTACAATTTTTAACAGACTTACAAAAAGAAGGATGTTATCAATTCAGTTTGTATGTTTGTTCACCGATTACTCAGCCAATTTGTGCATTGATTTTGATGATTCTTTTTGTATTTGGTAGATCATACTTCAGAGGTGGTCCCGTATATATTTTATCAAAATCGATGCATTACTTTGGTTTTTATAACAAAACAACTGGTAAAATATCATCCAAGTACCTGTAAAAAAGTGAATAGCAAGTCGCGTATGTATGTATTGTATTGCATATTTTGAAGTCGGGTTTTTCAGTTTTTATACTATAATTATTGACAGACATAAAAACACATTTTGAACCGTTTAGTTTTATCATATTCTATATAGATAGGTAAGGTTAGCCACGAATTACTAGCAACATAATGTGTATATTTTATTAAATCATATCGATAAGTAAGCGAGATATCGAATCTGCTTGTCAATTTCAGAGATAAAAATAAAACAATAAACCAAAATATTGCTAGATAACTATGGAAGCTTATCTTCTATATTATATTTTACGCATCAACTTATATCGCTCTCACAAACCTAAGATGTCAAGCAACAATAACAGGTGAAATGTGTTACTACCAAAATAATTATCTCACAAGGCTCAGTGGTACCGTCGCTCGCATGACTAACTGTCCTATCTCAGTTTTCAAATAATAAAAACAGGTATTTAGAATGCAAACACATTAAAACTATCAATGTGAAATTAAAACTGGCTAACATGGCGGGCGCACGGCCGTGGCCCCATATGTAAGTAACCTCTATGGAATGCTCATAAAGTATGCAAAACATCAGATTTTTAATATTTTTACAAATAAAACCTAATTTCAGAACGGAGACGCGGTTGTCCTGAACAAATAACTGAAATGAGATAGGACAGTTAGTCATGCGAGCGACGGTACGTCTGCCCTCTAGAACTGGTCGTGGGTTCGATCCCCACCCAGGGCAACATTTTCTGCTGAACATGGACGTTTGTTCTATGTTTGGGTGTTTATATGTGTCATATGCATGTACAGTAGAACTCTGTACTGTATATTATTTACAAAATAATAGTATATAAGTATTCTATCAGTTATCTGGTTCCCATAGTAAAAGCTTTGGTTAGTTTGGGGCTAGATGGTGTTGTGTGAAAATGTTCTTTAATACATATTTATTTATTAATAATAATTTTTACATTATTATTGGATTAAAACCGTTTTCTCCCGCTAGAGAAATGTCATCTCCGGAAGTAAATTTCACAGGATATTCGGATTATTTGGAACCTGGCGTAAGATAAATAATCAAGGGCGTCGCCAAGGGGGGCAGAGGGGGCATCTGCCCCCCCCCCCCCCCCCCGAGATTTAAAAAAATGTTGCCAACTGCAAAGCAACCAAAGTCCTATGGCCGTGCAATTGTACCTGTACTCATCTGTCTCATCCTCCATAATATTAACTTGCCCCCCCCTGGGCCATGCGGTGGCGACGCCCTTGTAAATAATTATTATAGTCTAAAATAAAACAACCGACTTCAGATACGCAATTTCGTTTACTTAGACTAAATTTTTTCTAGATATCTTGTTTTAAAAACCAAACTACCAAACCGATTTTAACATAAATTGGGATCAATCCGAAAGTATATCCTTTCAAATAAAGAAATATTTTTTCAAATAGGTTCATAAATGACAAAGTTGTAAGGTACCAAACATTAAAAAATATAGAACCAAATTGAGAACCTCCATTATTTAAGTTGGTTAAAAACAAGCTTACGATTCCTCGTTGAAAACTCTTAAATAATCATGTGGATGTCAGACCTTTGGTAAGTCGGTAAATATTCCTAGTATGTCCTTTATTTGTCGCAGAGGCCAATTTTTTATCGTGCTCTTTAAATTTGGTAGGACTAAAACAGGTAAGCAGACCTCCAAGCCGCGGTCGGAAAAAACAAATATTCGTTAAAAAACTAATACACCGACTTTAGAATACGCAATTCGTTTACTTGGATGACATGACATATTTTTTCAGTTATTTTGTTATAAAAACCATAACACTGAACCCATTTTGATAAAATTTCTATGGGACCAACCTTAACAAACTTAAACAAACAAAAAAAATTTTTTTCAAATCGGTCCAGGTGTCTTTGAGTATTCGGAGATCATACATAAAAAATAGAAAAAAAAAGATTCCGGCGAATTGAGTACCTCCTTTTTCTGAAGTCGGTTAAAAAGTAGACATACCTTTTAATCCCGTCAATTTAGTTTACAAAACAAAACTGACCCCACTCTCCCATATAAAACAAATAAATATTTGTGGACATTTCACACAACACCATCTAGCCCAAACTAAGCAAAGCTTGTACTATTGCACTAGATGGCTGATAGAATACATATATATATATTTTTTGTAAATATATACATATGATACATAGATACACCCAGACACAGAACAAACATCCATGCTCATCACAGAAATGTTTGCCCTGGGTGGGGATCGAACCCACGACCTACGGCACAGCAGGCAGACATACTACCAACTGAACCACAAGGCCATATTTTAGAGCTGTTTGTGACGTCACCGTGTCCAGAGAGATACAAGAGAGCGGATCTACGAGAAATCTTGCCAAAACTACAAGCTTCTATTTATATCATAGTCTCATCTATTAATATTCAGCGGAATATTAATCAAGTTTCCGATAGTCTCATCTAATAATATTCAGCGGAATATTAATCAAATTTCCGATAGTCTCATCTAATAATATTCAGCGGAATATTAATCAAGTTTCCGATAGTCTCATCTAATAATATTCAGCGGAATATTAATCAAGTTTCCGATAGTCTCATCTAATAATATTCAGCGGAATATTAATCAAATTTCCGATAGTCTCATCTAATAATATTCAGCGGAATATTAATCAAGTTTCCGATAGTCTCATCTAATAATATTCAGCGGAATATTAATCAAGTTTCCGATAGTCTCATCTAATAATATTCAGCGGAATATTAATCAAGTTTCCGATAGTCTCATCTAATAATATTCAGCGGAATATTAATCAAGTTTCCGTGGGAACGGTATAAAAATCATCATCATTTTATATTTTAGTAATTAACTGCTAGAATAGTTATTAATCTTTTAGACGCCTACTTAAGGAAGCTAAAGTATATCGTGTACATACATGCTAATAATTATTATAGGTTAACAAGAATCTATATCAAAAGAAAAACAAAATACTCGGCTGCAGAAAAGCAGTTTTTGCGGTCTAACTTATGATTTCGTTACGCTTGATACGCTGTTGAATGAACATTGTTTGTGAGAAAGTATGCGTATATAAAATCGCTGTAATAGATTATAAATACGCATTCTTTAGATTAATTGTAGTAAAATCATTTGTTTATAGAGTAAATTTTCGTTGGAGGTTACGTACGAAAAAACACATAAATTTTTATTTTTGTGAAAAATGTATTATTATTATTTAAAAAAAATATAGCCTATGACACTCTGGAAGTGAAGACAAATCTAACGACACCTCGCACATCAAAATCGGTCAAGCCGTTTAGGCTGTAGGCGATTATATAGAAACATACATACACTCGAAAAACATAACCCTCCTTACGCATTATACATTTTTCAAAAAAAAAAAACAACTCGATACCTCCACGCGTTCCCGAGATAAAAAGTTTTGACAGATGGGCAGACTAGACGGATAGCAAACTATAAGGGTAAGTAACTAACCCTAAAAATGATGCGGTAACAAATAAAAATAATACAGCCGAATTGTTAACCTCTTTCTTTTTGAAGTCGGTAACATTTCCGATAAATCCAGAACACGCAGTAAGTAGAAGTAAAACGATAAAATGTCAATCGAAAGATTCCTCACATCATAAACCAGTTTGTGTATGGAGGTCGCACAAGAAAGTGTCGCTTGTGACCTCCGGTCACTGGCGAAATGTCACCTATGTATGGGACGAGTCGACCTTATCACACACTTACAATACACAACTGACTAATAAATAAATGTGTGTAAACTGAGAATTTGAGAACAATAACTAATTTTAATAAGAATTTGAATAATGATGATAATAAATTAATTTCATGTAATTTAATGCTTTTGTTTCAATTTATGTTTTAGTTTTGTTTTAATAAATTTATTTTGTAATTCTTATTTGTTATGACCTCTGGCCGAAGTAAATGGATTTCGAATTTGAAATAGACTGTGCGTCGTACGTCGGATCGTCGGATGCCAATGGCTTCTCATAATCTAGAGTACAAAAAATGATTATGCCAAGATAAAATCTAATACTAACCAAATAGAATACAGCCAAAATAAATTTTAAAGAAATTAAAACAAGTAACCCAAAAATCTCTTTCAAGCCCAAGAACAGTTTAAACCAAAATCCTATTTAATATTATAAAAGCGAAAGTAACTCTGTTGTTTGTCTGTCGTTTGTCTCTGTCTCTTTCTTACCTTTTCACCGCTAAACGACTGAACCAATCGTTATGAAATTTGGTACAGGTATTCTTTAAGAGCTGGAGAAGGACATAGGCTATATTTTGTCATCATCATCACCGTTTTTTTTTTCACTCTGCGGAGGACAGTGCGGGGCGCAGCTAGTATATAATAGTTTGTTAGCAGAGGTGCTTTTAGTAAAAAATAAACTTTATGTCGTCCTATAAAATTCGGTAGACAAAACTAATACTATATGCCATATATAATATATATATATATGATACTAGCCATGGTAAGATTTGGTTTGGCTGGCAGAACCGATTTGCTTTAACTTTGTTAACTAAGTCTGTGAAGCTAGAAACACTAGTGCGACATTTTCGCTATGCGAAAAAGCACGTTAAATAAAGATTTAAAAAAAACATCAATGCCACTTCTAAGTTGTTATACCTCATCATCATCATCATCATCATCATCTCAGCCATATAAAGTCCACTGCTGGACATAGGCCTCCCCCATGGATTTCCAAAAAGACCGATTGGAAGCGGCTTGCATCCAGCGTCTTCCTGCCACTTGTATGAGGTCATCTGCCCATCTCTTGGCTGGTCTTCCTACGCTGCGCTTGCCGGTGCGTGGTCTCCACTCGAGAACCTTTCGGCCCCATCGGCCATCAGTTCTACGTGCTATGTGGCCTGCCCACTGCCACTGATGTTAGAGTAAGAACCATACCAATTGAATATGAGTCAATTTGCCAGCCCGGTGTGCTGTAAATACTACAGCAAATGGTCCCTCAATAAAAATACATCGTCAACAGAATCAGAAAATATTTATTGTATAAACTGTGTACAATGATGTTATACCTACTAATTAATATGTATCAACAGTTTTGTCCTTTACGAACATACATTAACAATTGAGTAACATGTAAGTAACCCAACAGTATTCAATTGAATATAACTACGAATAAGGAAATTGCGGAGATTGCGGTTGTGCCACTTTACGGTCACTGGCATTACGGTGGCTTTAAGTAATTATTCGGTACCTACAGTAAAATAAGGTATCTTTACACTTGAATATTAGTAGTTGAGGCCGAGTGAAGTGACAATCAGGGCCTCAAGACTGCTTTTTTTACGCAAGATTGAACACCAACTCGCCTGATGTTAAGCGACGGTGTGGCCGAGGATGGAGTTAGAACAGAGGTGTGCAAAGTATGGCCCGCGACTGGCTTTAATCTGGCCCGCCAACACTTTTCTCAAAGTAAAAATATTTTAATGAATATTTTAATTACTTATATATTATTATGTTGACGAAGATAATTTTAAATTAGCCTCGTCAACATAAATACAATATACATAGGAAGTAGGAGCTTTGTATATGTTAACGAATATAAAATTAAGAATGAATGAATTATTTAATTAATAAAAATTAACAAATGATTTTAATATGCCAAACACCATGTCATAACACAATACTTGATCTAATTCGTTAGAATCATTTCTGAAATTCCGTTTTTTTTTTCAAATTCTAAACAAAAACATATTTACGTGTATCACTCCGGTTGGCCCCCCGTAAAATATGTTTACTTTTATGGCCCCTTGTGGTAAAAGTTAGCCCAAAAAAAAAAAAAAAAAAATTGTCAAAAAAAAATAAAAATGTGAAAGTTGTCTAAAAGAAATCTATTAAATAGTATGGGGTAACGTTAATGGATAGGTAATTCGCGTACGTACTTACAAAAATATTGTGAGTGTGCAAAAACCATTTTTCAATTTAGGAATTCGTTTGCGATAGTTTTTTGTTTGTTTGCTATAGAGGCATGTGTGCCAGCAGCCACCTAAAGTTGGTATACGTATTGTTTAAACTTGTTCATCGGGTGCATTATGTCTGTCAGTGTTTCTGAGAGCGCGAGGATGGTCGTTTGCTGCGTCATCAGGGATCCCGGAAGGGCTGACCCTGCCATGACTGTGTGGATAGCGCCTTAAATACACTACCTACAAAACAGGGTGTGGCTTTCACAATAACCTACCTATCCTATTGATGCTAAGCAGCATTAATTTATGATCACACGCAAAATAGCAGTTTCTCGTGCGAGACTATTGCGTATGCGCACTTTACATAGAAACTATGGATAAAATGTCGTCGCTTGTAGGTATCGTAACTCTATCAATATTTACCAGGCGTAGTTAAAATTCTGACCGCATTCAAGGTCTTATTCTTTCTTGTAGGGAATTATGTGCAGTTCGTTATTTGATGTTTTTTTTCGTAGATGGAAAACAATGGAAGTTCTTTCATTTATTATTTCACACAGAGAGCATTTAATATTTATTACAAAGAGCATTTAAAAGGCATCAAGATCGCATCACAAATCTAAGGTAAAATAAACTTTAAAAAAAACATAGGAATCGGACAACGCTAACGTCGAAAAAAATTAAGCTGAACATACATAAAATAACCGGCCAAGTGCGTGTCGGGCTACGCGCAAAGTAGGACAGGACACCCCAATATTTTTGGATCACCAAAATCAAACTAGCAATGTATAGTTTGGTAAATCACATTTTTAGGTTCATGCGAGAGAAAGTTGCGAGTACAGCTAGTTTTTTAATATTATGCATTAAACTAGACTCGTACGGCCTTACCGAAAAACGTTACTTAGCTTTAATCATTGCTTAACATATTTTGTCAACTTTTCGCTGACACGTAATGACACTTGCGGAAAGAAGACAGAGAATTTAAGAGGATGGTTAAAGATATGTAACGTTTTTCGGTAAGGACGAAAGTGCGCAGCTATCTCTCTCGCGCATCACAACAAATTTAAACATAAAAAATCACAGAATATTAGAAAAGTGAGAGACGGATTTGTTTATTTAAATAGGAGAAATGTTTACAAAAAAGTTTTTCTTCAATATTATCTCTCAAATTGGCTGAGAAGCTAGAAAATATATGTTTTTTGTGAAGCGCTAGGGAGATGAGCCCAATCTTAACTAGAACGATATTATTATTATTCATTTATTTCAGACATTGTGTCCATATACATTGAGATTACAAAATTATAAAATTTGATTGCGTCGTAGTTTGATTACAAAATAAAAAATAAAAATACCAATATGTCATTCAAAATATAAGAGTCAAGAATTACAATAAATTAGATAAAAATTTAAATATGTCAAATGATGAAAAATAACTACTACTACTGATACTGATATATAATATCAGTAGTATTGAACCAAGCCAGGGGCTCAATTTTTTTTATCGCACATGGATATGACTTTGTTTCGGACGATATTCAAGAATTCGTTTGCTCTCAATCATTCACGTCACTCGCTAATGTAACCAATGATCCCAACCATTTGAATTATAATTATATTAACAAGTAATTCTATGAAAATATTGTTGATATTGTTCGGAAGTCAGGCAAACTCGCATGTGAATTCCTTAGAGCGATTCAAAAATCGCACCCCAGACTTTAATCAAAACGTTAATTGATTTTCTTGAGTACATTACTGTATTTATGATGATTAGTTAATTTACAAGTTAATTGAAGACTTCATTGTGATTGATTTATCTCTGCATTTGTCAGATTAATTCAATCCAAACAATAGTATAGATAACCGAAATTGATTCAATATAATATTAATTAACCATTAATATTCTATCGGATCCATTTCAGCGAGTGTCCGCAAGCCGCAAGAGCTGCTCGACCTTTTTCCACTCCCCCCCATTCCATTATAGGAGCAGCAGAAAAACAGCACACTGTCATACTATCACTATTAGGGAAGAAAATTAGTAGGTTTGATTTATTTGATATTCAATCATTAATTTAAAATAGTTTAAAAAACTAAAAAAAAAACAACTTCAAAATACGCAATTCGTTTACTTTGATTATATTTATCAGTTATTTTGTTATAAAAACCAAAGTACTGAACCGATTTTGATAAAATTTATAATTATGGGACCACTTTTGACCTACCAAATAAATAAATAAAACTATAAAAAAATCATAATTACCGGGGTAATTACATAACATACAAAAAAAAACATACAGACGAGTTGAGAAGTTCTTTTTGGTAAAAAATATATAAATTTAAATATAAAATAAAATATAAATTTGGGTAACATGGAATCATGCCAAACATTGTACATGCTTTTTTTAAGTGATTTTTTTCAAAATGAAATAATAGTCAAATTACCCAATTAATGAAGTAGTTTTGACTACTAATCTTCTGGGGGAAAAATGCAATAATAATAAAAATAAGCTATGTACAATGTTTGACACAGAGTCAAAGACAGTAATTAAGCTAAATTTATTTATTATTGCACCTATTGTAAACCTTTACCATGATTTACTATAAGTCGAGCTTTTATGACCAAATAGATGGATGGCAGATATTACTAGGATATGTATACTCGTACAACAAAAGTTGCACAGTTCCTGAAGTTTTAGTTACCCACTAAGAAAAATTCAAATAAAAATTGCTCACCTTTTTATAAATTTCAAAGCTGGTAAACTGTGTCGCCGCATACGGGAATATCCTGACCATCTGCGCTCCGTTTCCTTTATAGAGAGCTATGAGGGATTCCTGACGGACAATAGCAGTAAGTCCACCGAAGACTCCATGGTGCTTGTAGTGGACTGACTGGGCTTGAAGCAGGATCTTGATGCGGTCCAGTGGTGCCACCACTGTTTTAGCACACATGCCTGCTACACCTGGAATGTTGTTTTTATTTTAGTAGTAGCAAGCTACGGTTTTATATAGTACTAGGTGTGCCCCATAGTTCCATATAAATAGTGATGATAATGATGATGAACCGGAGGACATCCTCAGGTTCTCAACTTAAAATCAAAATACCTTTTCTTGAAATATTTGCATATTTTCCATAGTTTTGGTCTCTTCCTGTTAAGTTTGGACATCCTGTATTAAGAGGGGCTGCTCTTTCATTGTTGCATAAAAGAAACAACGAAATATATTTTAATTTTATATTAAATTTATTGTGAGTAGTTTATGTGCATGTAAGTATCAATATATTATATTATTGATATAATTATATCAACTATATTTGTACATAGTTTCATAATCATTAGTTCAGCCAATTGATCTAGGCGAGTTAAGGAACACACAGAGAGGTAAGAATTACTTTCTTAGGATATCTGACTTGTCTGATTTTATCATGTCCTCTAGTTCTCTAATAGGGTCTATGAACAATTTTTACTATGATCTAAATCTGATGTTTAGTTAACTTATTATGTGGAACAACTGATGATTTTGCCATTTCTCAATTATTGTAAAATTGACCTGATATTTCAAGTGTTGTGCTCTTCCTCTGCCTGTTTTTCTACTCGTAAGATATATATATATAGTTTTTCAAATCATATCTTCAGATTAGCATGGGTAAATATAGATAAATGTTAATCTGAGTCAACAGATAAATGAAGTCTACACAATATTTGATGAATAGTTTATAAATTGCCAAAAACAATCTTTATTGCTATATGGTAAAACTATAGTTATCCAGTACTCATGGGAGGGGATGAGGTGGAAGGGGGAGCAGAAGGGCAATCTTCCCTTGCAACTTCCACCTGCTGGATGTGTGTATAGTTTTTGAGTTATAATTTTTTTTTTTCATTTATAATATCAAGTTTAGATGTACTATTATCTGTTACTTCATATATGTAGGAATACAAGCTATTTACCCATTGTCAGAAAAGAGAATGAAAAATTACTTTAACCACCCCATTGTCAAATCTAGATCTATCTAAAAATGGACCATATAATGTAATGGACAATCAAAATAATGTAATGAAAAATTAAGTAAACTATAAAAGCAGACATTTTTGCTAGTTTTTTTGTATAATGTAAGATTATAGCTAGCCTATACTTTAAAACAACATTATATTATGTAAAGTGAAATCCTAGTAGCTGTTAGATGTTTTATCAGAAAGTAGTGTAGTTATTTATCAAGAATATAATTTATTGAATAAAACATGATTTACTTACCGCCAGCTAATAAATTCTTCATTATAAAGTCCAAATCATTTTTCTGTTCCATTTTAAGGGCCATTTTTAACTGGTTCACTACTAATTACTTAAAGAGTATATTAAAGAAATTTTTAGTTCCACGTAAACATTAGAAACGCGGCACATACACACATGATTTTATTTCGTATTAATTTATTCAAGGTAAGCAGGCAGTAGACTCTTTGGGCACGCGACAGCGACGAAATATTGAAAACTTTCACCAATGGTTCATTGCCGGATATTGCTTCCTCTCCACGAAGCACTTGGAACTCAATCGCATGAAACGTCGCATACCAGCGGACGCCACGACTCAACTGTTCTTTCCCATCAAACAACGGAAAACATCCGAGCAACTGACGATTCGACGAAACAAATCAGCTGTTCGAACTTTTTGTTTACACTTGTATTGAATTGATTCAATAGAATCTAATACTCTAGTACTGGTTTCAGTAGCAAATAACTTTAGCAACATTTTAGGGTATTGTTTTACATTTCTCCCGCTAGATACTTACTAAAATACTTTTTTATTGAATACATTTTCACGAGCACGACCGTACCGTTCAAAATTGAAAATAAACATTGCACATCAAAGAAAATGTAAAGGTAGATTTACATTGAGTCAGTAACTAACGTCAGTGCACTGCCGAGTCAGTGCTGACCTGGCACTGCCATCGTGTAAATTGATTTCAAGTCAGTACAGTACTGTCGCGTCAGTACTGACTTCAATATTCCCGCTTCATATTTTTCGGCGTCAGTCCGCACCCCCCGGCACCCACATCAGCGCAACTGACTCTGTGTAAATGCCGAAGTCAGTCGCTGCCGCCTTATTGTACGGGGACCACGCTGCGTTGCACCACATCACAAAATGACGCGAAAACTGAGCGACACGGAGAACTTAAAGATTATTCAACTATATCGCGATAATGAATGCCTGTGGGATAATAAATCAAAAAATTAAAGAAATGCGCGCAACAGCATTACAGAATATTGCTGTTTTTGTGTTTTCGAGAATTCATTTTTCCGCACTGACTTTACAAACGTGTGTACTCCATAAGAAATATCCTCGACTACTGACGAAATACTGACTGCGTGTAAATCGTATGAGTCAGTTTTCGGCGCCAGCACTGGCGACAGCTACTGACCCTGTGTAAATCTGCCTTAATCTAAGATTGCACTTTGTCATTTTTGTCACTTCAATTCGTTATCATTCTCAGTTTGTTGTTCCTCTATAGTACAATGCTCTTTGGTTGTGGGACACTGATTTTATTTCATTCTTGGTCTATGGATTATATACCTTGGTAGCCCCTTCATGATAGCCTAACCAGTTGGGGAGTTTTGGCGGGAACGTCTTAGTAACATGATGTTGCTTTGTTTTTTTTTTATTTTGAAATTTGAAAATGACTGTTTACGTGACTTAGACTGTGACTAGACCACCATATAACTTGTATTATTCAAGAAACATGAAAATATTTCGATACTTGACACTGGCAAATCGCTAATCGCGGGGTCCAATACAAAAAAGAAAAAGAAGCAGTGACGTTCAGCCAGTCAGAACTCAGAATTGCCAGCCCAGTTTTTGGCGGTATTATTGAATAGTCGTTGCTGTTCTATGTTTATTGC
Organism: Lycia hirtaria; assembly: GCA_947563715.1. NCBI lineage: Eukaryota > Metazoa > Arthropoda > Insecta > Lepidoptera > Geometridae > Lycia > Lycia hirtaria. The sequence continues at coordinate 4,190,522 of OX387377.1, read as the reverse complement.
TAACATAGACCTATTTGCTAGAGATTTCCCAGCAATAAACATTGACATTCCAAAAAATGCGCTCTCCGCACGACCACTCGCAACGCAACATCACGCTGGCGCCGACTCAAAATTACTTAAGTATGTATACTTACATTGCTTTAAAGACTTAGATATTAAAGTTAAATAAAAAAGTTTTATTATTTTATGCTTTTCAGTTTTTTCGGTTTAATTTTTTTGTGAAAAGTTTTTATTCTTAGCAGCAAGCGAGTCTAATCGATTGATTGTGCGAGTGCATAGGTACATAAAGTACAACGCGAGCGCGCAGAGCAAACTGCTTCAAAAATGGTGAAACTCTTTTTTTAAATTTTGCTAAATAATTTTCTGGATCCAAGGAGGATCCTCTTAGGAGTCATCTCCTATTGCTGAATCCTTGGTTTGAACTATAGAGTTTGTTTTAAATATATAGGTACATAAAGTTAACTTAATTTTTATTTGCTATATTTTAAAATTGATTTTTATGTAGTCAAGTGTAGATAGTAGAGGTATAGGAGGTACAGGTATACCTGTACCTTAGCGTTCTTAGCATTGTATAAACTTAATTTCAATAAATTATAAATTATTTATTTATTGCATATTTTACAGCTTTCTTACAATTATTAGTACCTACTTAAACAAAAATTTTAATGGTATTTAATAAAGTTGCCCTTTTGTTTTGTTTGTTGTACTAAAGATTATTTTAGGTTAATTAGGGAACGTGACGATATTTCATATTTTTGTGGATGGATGGACTATGCTTGAAATCCAAAAAAGTAGAGATAACTTAGCGACCTTCTTGGCTCGAAATTCGTGTTCAATCCTTTTCGTACATTTATGGCAGGTAGACGAAGTAATTTTTTTTTTGCTTCAAAAATAACAAAAAATATGAATTTATCAAACAAGTGAGAATCATTCGTAGCATAATATTTAAAAAAATGTGAAAGTCTCGTTTTGTATAAAAGTTCATAATAAATCTAAAAAAATTGTGCCAAGAAGTTAACAGGTACCGGTACAATGATTGAGTTAGACTAGAGAAAACAATAACTGGATAACCTTTGAATAGAAAGTAATAAAGGATAATTGGGCCCTAACAGACAGCAACGACCACGGTCATCGCCAAGGGATGGTGAACTATCCTCAACTGATGATCAAACTGATACTTAGTTTCACAGTAGTTCAAAGTACCGTGACGTCAAAGACGCTAGCGGTGTCAAAACCTTACATCATATCTAGCGTAACATTTGGTCTAGGGAAACCACTCGCAGTCGGGTATTTTGTTTATATTTTATTATATTTTTTTCTTTGTTGTAGAAATGAAGCGGAAGCCTTCCGAAAGAAGCCAACAATCCCCCACCCCCAATTCTACTGATTCTCGCAATTCACGCAATGCATCCGGCAAGGTGTCAAAGATGCAAAACGAGCCAAAGCCCATGATAAACAAAAAACCAGTACATGTTAGTACTTAATTTACACATCAATGCACTAAGACAATGTGTCTTCGTAGTATCTAATAAAATTATATATTATTAGTCTCTTCTGTAGATTCGAGGTGTATGGGCGACTGTTTCCTTCATACATTCCAATCCATTAAATAGTAGATGAAGTATAGTAGTTGCCAGTAGATGAAGTCACGGCGTATGGAGATTGGAGACATGCGACCCCGCCGCGGGCTGGGTCTGCCTTCTAATCGGGTCAGTGTGCTGGTGGTGACAATATGACATGTAAGTATGTATGTACTTCTTTATCTATAAAATGAGTATAATTAATGTATAAATTAAGTTGTCGATAAATGTTAATGTTTCTTTTTATGGCGGCCAAAAAATCGAGAAACGGCAGGTCGCCCGGGATAAATCTCCCCTTGTGTCTTTCCTTCTCAGACCAAGAATAGGGAACACACCCAGTGGATCTAGCATGTCAACGTAGCAACGCTGGCTTATCGAACAAGCGTTCTATAATTTTTATGAGCCCATAAATAGTGACAATAAGAGTAGAACAAAATGAGGACTGTGACATTTGAATTCATCGACATGATAATTGTAAGAATAAAATATAATATGACATTTGAGTATTATATCGACATTGTAATTTCTAATGGTATCATTATAATTATATTCTATGAATGTCAGTGAAATAGTATTTATTGTTGTTTTAGTTGTATACTATTGTATACAAGACTTGTAAATTTATCTTAGAATAAGAATGGAATTTATATTTATCAATAAATTACTTTGACTTTGACTTTGACTTTGTCAAATCACTGGAGATGTTAATGGTTTTCATATTCGACCCCGAGGAGGGGACAATCTTATATATGGATGACAGTTTCATGCTAGATCTACTGTTCTGCCCTGCAGAAACATCCCAACGCAGTAGACAGATTCCACGGAACCCACCAGGCTGTATACGACGAGAGCGAGAAGCCGGCACCGAATCGGTGCGACTACGTCCACTCGCATAACGACGCTTGTCCCAAGCTGAAGGATGAGTTGGCGAAACGAAGAGATACCTCTAAGGTTGGATAATATTTATAGACAATAGGCGCTGAGTACGTATCCGGACACTAAAACACAGAACAGATACAGAATTTGCTACGACGTAATAAAGCGCAAGGCAGACTTTCACCTTAATTTGGTGAATAGAACTCAAAGCTTGATTTTTCAGTGAAGAAGTCTTAGAGGTCATACTTATAACAGTTTCAGTGACCCAGAGGTCTAATCCTTTTCATATTCTTAGAGAGTGATCAGATAAATAAGAATATTTCCTGCTATAAATACAAAGTAACTAATTTGGAAATAGTATCTATAATGTAGCTTGAATTTTCAGTGACTAAAAGGTCTAAGGTCATACTTATAACAGCTACTAGCTGTTATAAGTTTGACCTTATAGATATTTCCAAATTAGTTACTTTCTATTTAGCAGGAAATATTCGTTATTTATCTGATTACTCTTTTATTAACTACTACCACCCATAGTTATCTAGCCCTCCTTTAAGTATACCTATTCACTGTTTATTAGGACACGCGGCTAAATTTACATTCCTTCCTCAGCCCTGCGCAAGCAGCATCACCCAGGCAACAGGCGTCACCCAAACCTTCATCACGGAGCTGGACTGGCACGATGCTAACTGCATCATGTGCAGCGAGAGGAAAAGAAACGCCAGACTCTACTCAAACAGAAGTAGGAAACGCGACAGAAGGCCACGATACTCTCGCGTCTCTAAATCCAGACGGAGAGCTCCACAAAGGCGAGCTAGGATGATATTCAAATCAAAAAGTGTGCAGAACAAAACTCCCAAAGTTCAAGACCAGAAGGAAATTCCGAAAAGTAAAAATGATGATGACCAAAGTGAAAAATCTGAGGTGATCGCTTCCACTCGTAGCTGTAGCAGTTACAATAGCTTTCTCTCTCTGGGCCATGAACCTATGGACCGCATTTGATTGGCCATTTCAATTCCTTAACCGAACATTTTATTTTGATACGGATTATTTATTTTTATTATGTATGTTATCAGTCTGTTATATTTAAATTTTAATAAAATTATAACGAAAAGTTTTGTTTCATTAAAAATTGTGTAATAACGTCCAAGGATGATTTTTAGACTTCGAAAAAAGGGGATGTTCTACGTTCGACTGGTTGTAATTTGTATGTAAGTTTAACCAATTTCTCTATTAATTATGGACCGAATAGCTGCGCTCTGCGGTTTTACATAAATTATGTGTATCAAAGGAGATATTATTTTTCGGGATAAAAAGTAGCCTATGAGTTAATCCACGGTGCCAGCTATCTCCATACCAAATTTCATCAAAACGGTTTAGCTGTTTGAGCTTGAAGAAGTAACAAACATACAACTTTCGACTTTATATTATTAGTGTGATGTGATTTTGATATTTTTTTTACGTTGGACTAAGTACCTATTTGATGGTCTCAAAGTATATTTACCCAAATTTTTGGTTTTCTTTTTTGATTCAGTACTTTCAGTTGTCTATTAATACTCGTACTGTAATAGTAACTCTACTACTCTAGTAACTAACTGATAGAAGTCGGTTGTTCAGTTTGTAAACTGTAGGACTTAATAGACAGTAAAAAGTACGTCTACGAACTTTAAATAAACCAAAACTAGAAATATTTTACCCTAGTTTGCACTAGAGTAAGTTTGAAAGAATGAAAGGCCTGAACCTTTGTAGCATATCTACCTGCCATTCCGGCGTAATATTTTAGGGCTAAGAATTATCTATGTCACGCGTATCACAAAATTTTTAAGTTTAATATAATCACTATTAATATTTATAGTAAAAAATATAATAAAATCACTATTAATCAATAGTTTGATAGTAGAACTATTTAAAAAAAAAAAAATTTTCTTGTTATTTAAAATTTGCTGTGGAGTAAGAAAAAGGTAAGAAAAGGTTTTTCACTACTCCGTCGCCAATATATGTAAGTAATATCTGAATAAAACTTTCTAAAAATATTTCTCTGTCCGTCTGTCTGTCAAGAGCTGAGTATAAATAAATATGTATACAAATAGTCTTGACCTTATCATGAATTTTTCCAGACTTTTCTCATAACTTGATACTTATATCTACGAGGTATCAAACTGAAATTAGTATCAAAAACAGGTTTACGGTCCCTCAAAACTATAAAAACTCAAATTAACGTGAAAAAAACGATCTCAACGAACAAATAGAGGGAAAAGTTCAAATATAAAAATCGACTGCATCTATGGCTCCAGAGTGAATACTTTAGTGTTTACCTTGCTTTCTCAACAGTAGAAAGAGCAAGACTCGGGTGCGCTAACCCTTTTCTTTCTATGTAGGAACGTCGGCAAGTTAGATCATACATGTGGCTACTGTTGTCAATACTGAACAAAAATATACTTAACGCCTGGCTAAATTATCACACCAAATATTACCCTTTCACACAACACAGTTTAGTTGAAACTATCAGACTTCGATTGGCGTATGGTCTAACTAACCTAAGTGTTACGCGCAGGCGCGGTCCGAGGCGGGAACATGGGGGTCACCCACCTAATAGTCCGAGTTAAGCCGGGATGGACACACGTGGACATACAGATCGACATGGTGAAACTGTAACGCTGCAAGGGTTACATAGGCTAAGATTTCTTTTATAGAAATTGCAGGGAACCGGGAATCGGATGAAAGTTTACGAAAACAACTATATAACAACATCATTTGACTGGCCTTGTGGCTCAGTTGGTAGTATGTCTGCTTCCTGTGGTCGTGGTTTCGATCCCCAACCACTCAGGGCAAACATTTCTGTGATGAGCATGGATGTTTTTTCTGTGTCTGGGTGTCTTTATAGATATGTATCATATATTTACAAATTCATGCCATTCAAATAAATACCATCTAGTTCCATAGTACAAGTTTTGCTTAGTTTGGGATAGATGGTGGTGTGTGAAATATCCACAAAATATTTATTTAGTGAACAATATGATAGCAATTTACTTTTGCTTTAACGGGATTCTGATCTGATGACGTGTTCATCAGAATCCCCTGCGGATCTTGGTGGACAGATCTTTATTATTATTTATTATTCATTTATTTCAGACATTGTGTCCATATATACATTGAGATTATAAAATTTGATTACGTCATAGTCAATTACAATACAAAATAAAAATACTAATATGTCATTCAAAAATATAAGAGTCAAGAATTACAATGAATTAAATAGATAAAAATTAAAATATGTCAAATGATGAAAAATTAATGTCAATAAATATTTTGAATGTCTTAATAGAATACACATAATCTAATAAAATATCATTATATTATAAACTTCGGCTTGGATCCGGAATGCTCAATATGCATCCTTGTCCAATGTTGCATTATTGGACACTCCAAATCCATCCGGGAGACGAACACTCGCAGGTAGGTGTTGGAGCTGGCCCGCACGCGCCGCATCAGGGACGCGACTCGCGTGCGCATAATTGCTGGGGAGCCGCCTATCCGCGCATCCGCAAACATCCCCGATGCGCTGCACCAGCGAGGCAGCTTCATCAGCGCCCAGAACGCGGTATTGTAAAGAACGCGCAGAGTGTTATATCAATCGAGCAACCGACGCGAGTGCTGCTGAGCTCACGGATCAGGCGGTCAATGTACAGGTTGAAAAGGCAGGGTGATGATAAACCACCCTGTCTCACACCACATTCCACCCTGTACACATCCGATAGTGACCCAGCCCACCTCACGTAGTTACTTTGATTGCTATACCAATATTTTAGAAGCGATATAAACTGAGGAGGCAACTCTGTCTCATCCGCCACAACCATAAGCCACAAGGTCAAACGCTTTTGACAGATCTAGAAAACAGGCATAGACAGGCGTGTTTCTCTCTGTGTAGTACTGAACGGTATGCTTGAGACTCAGTATCGCTGCCTTAGTTGATTGCCCAGGTCTAAAACCGAATTGAGCGTCATGCAACTTTAAATGTTGTCGCAACTGAGTCTCAATCACACCGTCCAACACTTTGGCAATGATTGTCGCGAGAGATATGGGTCTGTAATTACCTACACTCGACACATCTCCCGTTATATTTTTCACAATCGGAACAACCACCGTCTTCATCACGGCTTCTGGTAGGTATGAATGTCTAATACAGAAAGTGAAGAACATTGCGAGCATCCTCGGCAAATGAACTCCAGCATGTTGCAGGTGTTCAATACTAAGTGGATCGTGGCCGGGGGATTTTCCTCGCTTCATATCCTTCAATACCTGCGCAACGTGTTTAGCCGTAACACGAAAGACTGGTTCCTCCGGCTGTGCTATCTTGGGACCTGCAAACCTTGGGACAGAGGTGGGTACCTCAGTCCCAAGGTTTGCAGGTTCTAAAGGAGACTGCACTCTAAAATGATTTTTAAATAAATTAGCAATCTGGCTAGGGTCACTGAGATATATAGATCTGGAAAAATATAATAGATCTGAAAAAAACGTTTTTTTTGGATCAACAATCCCTTATTGGCTTTTATTAACAACGATTGCAATATAAAAGTAAAAAATCCAACTAGGTAGGTACATCAAAATCGATTAAACTGTGTAAGCTGCAAAAGGTAATATTCATATTCGTATATAAACATATATACTCGTAATTATAGTACTATGAACGCAACCGCAAGGGTCGCAGTGCTCTTTGGCTCTTTGGCCTCCCACCCTACCTCGAGTAATAAAACTATGAACGCAAGAAACACAGAACTTTTGCAGAGTCCGCATGAGAAAGTACACCTATGCCCGCTGTAATTTAACATACTTACGAGTATATTATGTTTAGTGCCTAATATCTCAGAGTGACGAGCGCAGTGCATTGCCACACAGGATTTCTAAAGTCTGGGGTGACATTGAATTTTTATGGGCTTGCTTAATCTTAACATTTGCAAATGTTAAGATTAACATTAGGCGAGCAACTTGCTTGGCTCAGTTGTAAAGAACACTACCCCCATGTCCCCCATTCTTCAGCAGTCGGGTAAAAATTGAAGATAAGTACATGTTTTACAACGATATCTAGATTTCATCAATTGCAATTTATTACTGTGAGCATTGCACAATTTGCACTTATTTTACGTCTATCACAATTTGTTACCATCGATCCTTCTGAAGGTCACCTTGAGAATAGCTCGAAAGCTCAATCGACTTTCTGGAGCAATGAACGCCTGAAATAATTCGGTACATGCGATAATGCACGTAAAGACCTTTTGAACGTAAAAATGCAAGTTGAGTCAGTTTCTTGAATATTTCACCATAAATATCGTATACTGAAGAGACGTGCATCATAATTTGGCACCTTGTATTTAGCAGGCAAACAGCAGGACATACGACAGTACCTTTTCCACGCTTGAAAGAGGTGGATGTCTGCTTTGTTTTTAACAGACACGCTGACGATTTTACGATAATTTAACATTTTAACGAATTGTTTGAATTGTTATTATTGTGCGTAAAAAAGTTATTGTTAAAATTAAAGAAAATACTGTGATGGATGTACCGGCGAAAGGAAATGTTTTGGGGCGTAAGTAACTAATATTTTTTTTGTGCTTTATATGTGTTTTGTTAAGTTTCCTTTATGTAATAATGTTTCACAAAATATTGTATAAGTGCGAGACAGAGTCGCCCACCGAGGGTTCCGTACAAACTAGATAAAAGAACTACCGGGCGAAGCTAGTCATTGATAAAAGGGTCGCGGTGGTGGTCAATCGTAGATCGATCTTGCGTAAATAAGGGGGAAATAGTTATTATTTATTTTTTTACTTAAAAACTGAATCGGAATTTTTCCTTTATATGGTTAACGGGAATTACGATAACCGCACTGATGTACAACAAAGTGATCCTATAAGGGTTCAATTTTTTTTCCTTTTAAGGTACGGAACTCTAAAAAACTCAGTTTTCCGACTTTTTAACCGATTTCAGAAAAGGAGGAGGTTCTCAATTCGGTTGTATCTTTTTAAATGTTTGTTACTTCACAACTCCGTCATTTATACACCGATTTTATTTGAAAGGATATCTTGCCAAATTTATTCTAAAGAAATTAAATCAAATTCAGTTTGCTAGTTTGGTTTTTAAACAATAATTACTGGAAAAATATGTCATCAAAGTAAAGAAAGTTGCGTATTTTGAAATAGGTTGCGTCAGTTTTGTAAACTAATATAATTATTATGTATAGATAAGTATGCAGTGAACAACTTTTTTAAACATATGTGAAATAGCTATCTCTTGTCTACCGCTTATTTTTTTTTTAAAGTAGTTTGAGGTTTGCATCATTTAAAATTATATTTCATTAGTCTATAAGTTTGTAATAGATACAATGTCGTTGAATCTGTTCAGAGGTCAGATCCTATGCTTGCTGTGTTGGAGAACGGATGCTCCCTAACTATTATCTATACTTTTGGGACTTTGTACTATATCTATCGAATGTATATTTGATCGAATTTAACATAGACACACGGTATAAGTTTAGAAAACTAAGAAAAACAAAATCAACAAAAAAGGCGGAACCGATTGTGATAAAACATAATTAGGAACACTCTCGATGAAATGCTCTTTGAAATAAAAAACTAGATCAAAATCGCCTCTTTTTTGGGTCAGAAGTTAAAATTTGTATTCAAAAACTTAAATCTAACTTATACTTACCTACCTATATCTAGTGCGTTTCCGCTTCGATAAAAATTCGAAAAACTTTATTTTAATAAATTTTCTAAAATAGTATTACTAAATATATCATTAATTAGTGTTTTAGTATGTAAAAAGTATTTTACAGTCTAAAAGAATATTTTTATAATTAGTTTATCCATATTTAGATATGTTTGTATTAGGCAAATAATATACGTACATTTATGTAGTTTTAGTGCTTAAAGGTGTATATTATCATTAAAGTATTAGGAACTTGCCCTAATACTTTAATGATAATAATAATAATTGTGTATTGCATGCCCGATATGGGTACGCTGTTGAGACTTGTCTACTTATAAGAACTTTTGTACACAGTGAAGCAATAAACGTATTCTGATTCTGATTCTGATGGCGTAAACAATAAAGAATTTATCTATCTACCAAATTCGGTACAGGGATTGAAGTTCGGTATAGGGATAGAAGAACAAATCTATTGAATCTAGTTTTGAAAAAATCTGAAGTTATTAAAGAAATTCAATGTGTTTTCGTATCATAAGCTATACATTTTTTGTGCTTGTGTGTCCTTCCCAAATTGTCAGTGAGTCAATACCCCGTGATTTCGACGTCGTCTGGCCACGTATATGATAAAGCTATTCATAATCATAACGTAAGTACCTCAAATGCAAACAGGGCTTACGTCGAAATAATGAATGACTGACGTTATCAATTAGAACCTTTTCAGACTATGCTTTTATCTTTTTGGGGTTCCGTATCTCAAAAGGAAAAATGGAACCCATATAGGATCACTTTGTTGTCCGCCTGTCTGTCAAGATCTGTATCTCGGGAACGCGTGAAGGTATCGTGTTGAAATTAAAACCATGTACGCAGATCCGGGGTGTGCGAAAACCATTTTTCAATTTAGAGAACCGTCTTCGAAATATTAAGTTTTGAAATGATAATTTTTGTTAGAGTCAACCTACCGGCTAAACTTTGAAGATATGAAAAAAAACATACTAGTAGCACATAGTTATGATTAAATTGAAAACTATCGCGATTAAGTAGGCCTTACAAGTTAACGTGCAATAGTCGATCAACTTAAAAAATGTACTTCGAGAAGTAAGAAATTAATATTTTGTACAAATTTAATTTAAACTAACACAAGTTAACTCGTATGTTATAAGTACTTGTCCCTATTTTAAGTTCACAAAAAGTATGGTGTGCAACTACGGAACCCTACTTAGCGCATGGCACGACACGCACTTGGCATTAATTTTTGTTTGAGAAAGGATTTTATCGAGTGTTCTTAACTATGTGTGATCAAAATCGGTTCAGCCGATTTTTTGTCGGGGGGTTTTGCGTTTTCTAAATGTAGACTTGTTATTCGGACTAAATACGGCGAGTTGGTGGTCAAACGTATATCACGTTTGACCACCAACTCGCCTGATGGTAAGCGACAGTGTGGCCGAGGATGGAGCTCGTCGATCTAGAAGATAACCATTCTTGAAAATTCCAAGATTGTTGCACTCAGAAAACAGAGAAAGCGTCAGGGATTTTACGCATACTTTCTCACAAAAAACGTATAGGTACATTAAGCGTAACGAAGTCGGTAACTTAGACTGCAAAAATAAAAACCGCTTTTCTGCAGTCGGCTATTTTGTTTTTCTTTTAATATGTACATATACATACTTTTTTTATTTAAGTTTATCTACAATCACGTACTTAGTTGCTTGCTATTGGGAAAGTGAGCACACCAACGAGGCAAATACAAACAAACAGTGATTCTTAAAAGAATGGGTGTACGTGACGCATCGCACATGCTACCATGCATGTCATGGCACATGTATGTATGCGTTGGTAACATAGACTTCTATAGATACCTCAAGTGTATGTACCTAGCGTGTCAAGTACGATAAAAAATAGCCGATGACAACCAAGATTTATTCAATTTCAGGTGATATACGAGTATACTTCCGATTCGATATTTTGTCAACTAGTTACTAACGTACAAGCGCGAGGATGCATTGGGTTGAATAGATTTCGCGCGTATGGAACATTCTGTCACAAAATCGTTTGTGTGACGTGACAGTCGGTACCAAAATGTGGCACGCAAGGTTTTCATATAAATGAAGTCGCATGCTCCATCTACTATGTCTGAGGTTGGTAACTATTTAATCGGTCAGTGATTTGAACCGGTTATCCCGTGGGTTCGATAGTTTTTTTAGTTTTATTGGGTCATAGAACGCGTGGGCAACTCTGACTTTACAAATATGACGTTTTCCAATTTTGTAGGACAGTACTTGAGCTCATTTTTAGGATTTGATTGTTTATTTTAGATAGATGTACGCCTGACGACCAACTTAAATATTTTTTAGGGTTCCGTATTAAACAAGGAACCCTTATAGTTTCGCCATGTCATTGCTCGAAAACTATAAGTACTAGAAAGCTGTAATTTGGTACAGATATGTATGTTAATAATGCCGAGCCGACTTGGCCATTTATTTATAAAACGGCTGGATGTCCATTTGATTTTCTGGTATCATTTCTATGTACAGGTTTCGTGCCAGCCCGCTACATCCTAGCCATCCTAGGCTCCATAGGGATGGCGATTATCTACGGTCTGAAAGTGAATCTCTCCGTAGCCATGGTGGGGATGCTTAACCACACTGGCATCAAGGCGTTCGAACCACACGCTAAGGAGGATAATGCCACTACGGCCACTGGCGGGGAGTTGGACTGTGGAGTGGAAGGGACCAGCAGTGCTACGGTAAGATGCAATTAATAATTTTATTATTTTTAGGGGTTTCGCGAAAAAAACCGATAAATCCGTTAAAAGATATTTAATTTCAATGAGATGTTTCTACGTGTCTCGTACGAAATTACATAGGTAATAGGTACCTAACGTTAGAAGCATTGAAAAACATTTTAAAGGCTAGAGTGATTAGATATCTTCTAGAATTTCAAGATCAACGTGCTCCATCATCGGTCATCGGTCGCTTATCATCAGTCGCGTTGGTGGTAAAACGTAGATATAAGTATATTTAGTAAACACAAGTTTATCATCACCGCTTTACCGCATCCGACTCTAAGGCTTCCAGCTTGTACTACACACGCAGTTAACCCATATTTACGATAATGATTTTTTATTTTGGACGCATTTTTTTGGTCCTTCTGCTTTATTGGGGAAGAACTTTGTTTTAAATTTCTAATCATTTCGAGTTCGGGCTTTAATTGACGAAACGACCAAATATTTGCCTGATGGTAAGCTGTAGAAGTCTAGACAATCCATAACAGCTGCAGTGCCCTGGTTGAGTAATTTTTATCTTGTTTGTACTGCAATCAGGGCGGTCATAAACTTGTAATTTATTTGTACGACCCATTTTTATAAATAAGTGACATGATACGGTTTTACGGTGATGACGAATTTAAATAAAACGTTTTTCCTGCATTTTTGCTAAGATGGACAACTCAGTTCGGGAATATTCTTTTTTGTCAAATACATATTTCTAGTACGCGGTTTATTTCATTTCCATAAACTTAAAGCTACGTAAAACAAAGAGTCTAATATTGCACGTCACAAGGGGAGTCCAGAGTCGACAAGGTACCATCTCATAAGTTTAGTAATCTATCTAAGAGACATGTCTTATGGTATCGATTGCTTTGTTTGGCACCCAAGGCTTATGTGGTACCTACCATGGGCTTATATGGTATTAAAATAGATTACCAACTTCCATAGACAGCTCGCATAGGCAGGCATAAAAAGACAATCAAAAAAGTGTGATAAACGTCTTGGATTTTGCGAATCTTGAATCGGGTCATGATATATCATCATTTTATTGATCTTGGATCTATTCCAAAAGCGTTGAATATTTACTGCAGTTGGTATCTGGAGTCAATTGGATCTCGGAGTCTAGTAAAATATATGTCTATGTACGTATTAGGGCCATTTACAACTTGCCTGATTTGGAATCGTGTCGGAAATTGTATCTCCATCTGTCATTTCAATAATAATGACAGAAATGGAGATATAGTTTCAGACTCCGAAAAATGGTTGTGAATAGGGGTACAGATCTGATGGAGATCGGTCCAGTTCGTATCAAAAAAATAAATAGAAAATTATAACATATGCAATTCCATCATATCGACTGAACCAACCTTTACGCACAGCAATTGTATGCACTTCTGATATACCTATGTAGGTATATCGGAACTGCGGAATTATATACCAGTCTCTGTTCCTAGAAATACACCCAAATTATTACTTTTAGCGTATTCTAAAATATAAAATAAACGGGTTCATTTCCCGTAAACGTTCCATTATATAGAATTTTTAAAATAGCTTACTAACTTTGTATCTTATTTGTTTGGATGTGGTTCAGATCATACAACCGGAAGGTTGACATTGGAACGTCGAGTTAGAGTAGATTTGTTTAGTTATCAAAAGCATTTCTCATGTTTCTCTCAGATGGTTGCGAAGCTGTGACGAAGCAGCCGAAAAATAAACGTAACTCTCAAATGGCAAATGCTGATGTGAGCATTTTTCTATGTATTAATAAAAGTTGGTGTCGAAATACTTTATTTTAGGTTACTTAATTATTTTTTTCCTCTGCGCAACCAACAATTAACTAAGAATAATGAAAAATTTGTGATTTGCACCACAGAAATAGCTTCACAGAAATGGCTGTCAATATGTTTGCTGTACCCTGTACCGTACAGCAAACATATTGACAGCTATTTCTGTGTAGCTAGTTATGTAGCAATTATTGTTAAGTAGTTATAGGTAGGTACAGCCTGTACCTACCTTTATCTACTTAACAATAATATGTGAATGAAGAATACGAGGATTCAATTGAAACGTTCTCGAAACTAAGATACATGTAGGTAAGTGTCTTTGCCTTGGTGGAGAATTTGCATGATGTGCTGGAGAGACGTAAATTTTTCGGTCACGTTTATTTAGCTGATCAGATAGATACAATGTGATAATGTTTTGGATGAAATTGTCGGTAAAATATGATTTTTAGGGTTCCATACCCGAAGGGTAAAACGGGACCTTATTACTAAAACTCCGCAGTCTGTCCGACTGTCACCAGCCTGTATACATGAACCGTGATAGTTAGATAATTGAAATTTTCACAGGTAAATGTATTTTCTGTTGCCGTTATAACAAAAAATACTAAAAAACAGTATAAAATAAATATTTAAGGGGGCTCCCATACAACAAACGTGATTTTTTTGCTCGATTTTGATAACGGCAACAGGTAGACTCTTGAAATATTCACAGAATATTGAGTTATATTATTAACTTTAAAAATAAATAATTAAATTAAAATAAAATTAATATTTAAGGGGGCTCCCATACAACAGACATGTTTTTTTTTTTTTTTGCAGTTTTTATAGATAATGGTACGGAACCATTCGTGCGCGAGTCCGACTCGCACTTGGCCGGTTTTTGGATAGTGAACGGACTCGTAATATCATTGTTCAGAAAAATTTACAAAAATGCGGATGGTTGAAAATGATGAATGATAATTAAAAAGAGCAACACTCGATGTTAAAAACCTAGCGTTTTGACCCATTTTTTCCCTGTTTGTCACAAAAAAATCTGTCAATGATAGATTTAATTTACCTACTGACTGACCGACTATGCTGATGTTATGTAAGATTTTAGTAATCATTACGTACTTGTTTTTCTTTTTCAGGAATTAGACGGACCATTCCTGTGGCCCTCTGAAGTCCAGGGCATTGTTCTCAGCTGCTACTTCTGGGGATACTTTGTTTCACAATTTCCTGGTAAGACTGTTTTGCTATTGGTTGCCCGACTACCCAAGACAGAGTTTTTCTTTTTTATAAAATAACAGCAAAAAGTATATAAATAAATAAAAATACCCGACTGCAGAAAAGCGGTTTTTGCAGCCTAACTTATAATGTCGTTACGCTTGATACGCTGTTGAATGTTCGTTTTTTGTGAGAAAGTATGTGTAAAATTGCTGTAAAAGATGATACATGCGCATTCTTTGAAATATATCTAGTAAAATGACTTATTTATTTCGAAAAACTGTTGGAGGTTACCAAAAAACCGTTTTATTATGTTTGTGAGAGTAGTATTATTAGTATTACAATAAATATAGCCTCAGGTAGAAAAGACAAATCTAACGATACCTCGCACATCAAAATCGGTGAAGCCGTTTAGGCTATTAGAGGTAATATAGAAACATACCTACAAACCAAAATTCATACACTCGAAAAACATAACCCTCCTTCTTACAGTCTGGTAAAAAGGTACATGGCTCGCCTGATGGCAAGTAATAACTGTCGCCTATAGACAACTGCAACATCAGTGGCATCACTGTTGCATTGCTAGCCCGGAGAGGTGCTTGTAGACCACCCATTTTAAAACGCGCTTTTTTTAAGCTCGACGCTCGAAAGGAAAACTTTCCCATTAAAGGAAAGCAAGGACATTCCACATTTTCCTTGATTGAGAATCTGATGGGGTGTATTGTTTTAGACTATTTAAATATTACCTATATGCAATGACGTACTGTCAATACTCAGATAGTAATATTATTGCCTGTATATGCGCTCCATCGTAGACCGCAACATTAACATCAGGTGAGTTGGCGGTCAAGCGTAAACCTATCTTGTATAAAATATTACTGTAAAAAATATATGTACCTACTCTAGTTTCCAATATTATATTTTCTGTTAATGCAGGTGCTCGGGTAGCAGAGTTGTTCTCTGCGAAATGGGTGATGTTCTTCAGTGTTACCATCAACGTGGTCTGCACGCTACTGACGCCCGTCATGGCGGAGGCGCACTACGTCGCCGCGGTTGTCATGAGGGTGGGGGAAGGTATTGGAGGGGTGAGTTTTTTTTTAAATCAGATAATTCATAATGGTTTGAGCTTTCCCCAGGTCTGTCAGAAGACCGGTTTGATAGAAATAAAAAATAATACAGCGCGGATCCAATCCTCAAAAAAAGTTTTAAACACGGCCACCCGAAATCGGCGAATTTAATACTTTGACTAAAAATTTCTGGGTGTTAAAATGGGGTAGGTACTGTATTACAGTGATCTGCTGGTTAGAAATCATTCTCTAGCCAAAATCGTGATTTTTAGTACTACCTATTCCTTGTGTGCCAGTTCTCATTACATATTTCACATAGTGATCTGTTGTCAAATGCCCAGCCTGTCTACTTTATAAACTTTAAGCTCGCCAGTTGGTGTATGAAACTCGGACGTCCAACAAACCAACATCAGTAGCAGTCATTCACTAGTTGGTTACAGATACAGACATGCATTATACTCGCTTCTCAAGCTCGGTCAATGTCAATAAAGTACCAAAGTTCAATGTACTTGTTGACGTGATGTATCACATCTACACCCGAGTAAATAAGGTAAAATATTAGCACAGAACACTTTAATAGATTTAGCTAAAAATAAATAAGGAAAATTATATCTGGTTTAAAATTCCCAATGCATATAACAGTGCATAATGTAGGCTAATTTTATACATGTATGACGCATAGAAAACGTGAGGCAAGTCTTGTAGTATATTAAGAAGTAAGATCTATGTTTTAGTTTGTTAATAATGAATAATGCGTTAATAGGTAATTATGTGGGTTAAAAACTTGAAACGGTTAAAAAATACAGCTGAATTGTTAACCTCTTTTTAAGTCGGTAAAAAGATCCTCCTTTGTCGTCAGGGCGTGACCTTCCCAGCAATGCACGTGCTGCTCTCGAAATGGGCTCCACCAGCAGAGCGGAGCGTGATGGCAGCGCTGGTGTACGCTGGAACTTCTCTGGGCACAGTCATATCCATGCTTATGGCGGGCGTACTCACTGCTAACATCGGTATGAAACCCCTGTTCTCAATATCTCCGCGATTTCCGGAGGAAAGTGATATCGTTTATGCCGTCCACAGCCGTCATCCCTTGCCCACAGCCGTGTGCGCCACTGGGAGACAACGGGAATAACGTAAAAAGTTGTGGCGTTGTCCCCCAGTGGGGGACATCAGCACAACTTTTTCGATTATGATATATTCCCGTGTCCCCCACTAGGGGATAACGGGAATAATAGGTTGATTTCATAACGATTATTCCCGTTGTCTCCCAGTGGGGGACACGGAACTGGGGGACGACGGGAATAATCGTTATGAAATCAACATCATCGGTCTGGCCATTTAGTCGTGAAAACATGAAAACAAACATCAAACATAGACTATGAAAACAGTTGTGCATATGATTAATGGTTACGCTACGGCAGCCTAGAGGCAGTCATTTAATTTCAATCCAGTGGTATGGTCTCGAATTCCTCTCTCCAGAGTCTTCTAAGACTGGCTTCGAAGCTCAGTTGGTAGTACTCGTATCGTATGTCTGCCTGCTAAGCTGTAGATCGTGGATTAAATCCCCACCCAGGGCAAACATTTGTGTGATGAACATGGATGTTTGTTCTGAGTCTGGGTGTTACTACAAAAAAATAATATATAACATGTATTCTATCAGCCATCTAGTTTCAATAGCACAAGCTTTGCTTGGTTTGTTTTGATGGTGTTGTGTGAAATGTTCACCAATATTTATTTATTTTTCTTTTTCGATAGCCTCAAACAGTGTAGGAAACCATCATGAGCAGCGACTGATCAAGAGTTCTGAGCGCCGTAGGCTAATTATGAGAACGCGCCCCCACCAGGTATGTGGGGGTTCGTGTTCTGCTTTATTTCTCCTATTAGTGATCCCACAGTACTTCTATGTTAAATTAGTAAAAATGCGCGAGCGAAGTGAGCGCGAAAATTTAAAAAAGGTTTTTAAAACTAAATCTTGGAAGTCATTTGAGTCATTGATCTTGTCATTGTCCTAGGTTTTTGTGGCCCAGATAAACAAGTATCTGTGTTAAAATAAAAAGGAAATACCAGACTGAATAAAAACGACTTTTACGCTATCAGAAATTATAAATATTGAATTTGAATGCATTGTTTGCAAATTTATTATTCCTAATTAAATTTAAACATATGACTTTATAGAAAATTACAAACATACCTACAAGATACGTGCTACTTTCTTGGCAGTCGGGAAACAATTTTTGCATAGTGTTTATTTTTTGTGAATTATTTGATTGTATTAGCAAGTTCACGGCACTTTAATGACTAATACAACAAAATACCCGGCTGCAGAAAAGCAGTTTTTGCAGTGTAACTTATCATTTTGTTATGCTTAATATGTTGTCGAGTGTACGTTTTTATGAGAAAGTATGCAGAAAGTATGCGCAAATGCGCTGTAAAAACAATAGATGCATATTATTTAGAATAATTCTAGTTTAGGCTTTTGGTTTTTTTCCGTTTAGGCTTGTAGGCGATCCTAAAGGAACATACCCACATACAAACATACTATTCACTCGAAAAACATAACCCTCCTTCCTACGCGGTCAGGTAAAAATAATAGGAAATAATGAGGCGAAAATTTTCGAAACTTTTTATCAAATTTTAGGTATTTATATGCTAATTTGCTGTTAATGTTGCCACAATACACTGACATGGCTCAAAATACAAAGGATATTAAATAACTTAAAGGAGAGGAAGAATTTTTGATAATGATCAGGATATTTCGGGGGGGGGGAGGGGCGCGAAATAGGGTTGGTTTCAATCCCAACCCTCATAACCCATTGACCATGAGCCTGGTCATAGTGTGTAAAGACTTCAGCGCCCCCCCCCCCCCCCCCCCCCCCGATCCTCGCTCCCTAGGCTGCAGCCTAATTAGCCTAAGGGTTAATCAGGCCCTGATCATGAGGGGTCGATTGTGTGATTATAATATATATAAGACTAGAAAATTGAATGCTCATGTTTCCTCAGGTTGGGAGAGCGTGTTTTATGTAATGGGAGGTCTTTCCTGTATTTGGTGCATGCTGTGGGTGGTGTTGGTGCAAGACTCTCCTCAACAGCAACCCTTGATCAGCGCGCAAGAACGAGAGATGATCGTAACTTCTCTCGGTGGGAAAAAGGACGACAGTGCGCATAAGGTAAGAATTAAGGATATAAAACTAGACATAGCAAGACTAAAAATACTAAAATTGTATTATGAAAATAAACAACCTCATCATCCGTTGAAAAAAGCCGACCTTAGAGGAATCTCATGGTTGTATAGCATTCAAAGAAGACATTTACGATTGTTCACCAATTCCTTTGCATTGTCAATGGAAAATTAGACACTAAATAGGCAGAGCTGACTGACAACTGATTTATGAGATATACATTAATCTGATTAATAGATATCTGGGTAGGTAAATACCTACCTAAAACTATTAACCGAATACTTTATCGCTATAAGAGAAATAATCTCTGCCAGACAACAAACTACTGGGGTGACAAATTTTGCCTTGGAGGAAATATATAATTATGTATACTACGTTTTCTCCAGGAACTCAGAAAACATATTTTTTTTATCTGAGCGCCTAATCGCCCCGATGTTGGGAGATGATGGGAGAAGATGTTGGGAGTTGGGACTTATCTGGTCCAATTTTTTTTATCTGTCCGCTTGATCGCCTGTCTTTGGCCTAACGCATAAGCATTGCCATTCAACGTTGCAATGCTGAAGCATGGGTATGTTGCCAGGTAGGTTTGAGCAATTGGATATCTTTAGATCTAGTCTAGTCTATTTGCTTGTTGTTTAGTTGTTGAGTTAATTAAGTATGTGAACGTTGTATATTTTCTGTTATTGTAGTGAATTAATGAACTTTGCCCATTTTAAAACAAACTACTTAACATTTAACAATTTCACACATATAGTGCTTTGGTGTTGGTTTTGCTTTGATTTGGTGACCTCATACAAGTGGCGGGAAGACGCTGGATGCAAGCCGCTTCCAATCGGTATTTTTGGAAATCCATGGGGGAAGCCTATGTTCAGCAGTGGACTTCTTATGGCTGAGATGATGATGATGAGTGCTATGGTTCCTTCTTTTTTTAGTAGATGAGGCTACCGGAAGTTACGGAAGTAAGGGAACTTTTTAATACCTTTTGGTCGGTTATACCCCCCCAGAATCTGTCAGTCCCCTGGCGCGCCGTACTTACTTCTCCGGCGTTCCTCGCGATCCTGGTGTCTCATGCGTGCTCTAACTGGGGATGGTACATGCTGCTCATCGAGACGCCCTTCTACATGAAGCAGGTCCTCAAATTCAACATGACTGAGGTAAGCAGCTGTAGGCCTGTAGCAGTAACGTCTTTTATCCCAACTAACATTATTTAAAGCAAATATAACTGTCTTTTTACCCGACTGCTTAATATATATATATATATATGTATATTAATATATAAATGTTTATTTTTTATATTTTTATTTTTATATTTTGTAATAATAATAATAATACATTGCTCGCAAGACTAAAATAATGCGCATTTATAATGTTTTACAGCGATTTGCCACAAAATCATTATGATTTATCACAAAAAATGTACACTTAACAGCGTATCACGAGTAACGAAATTGTAAGTTAGACTGAAAGAACTGCTTTCTGCAGTCGGTTATTTTGTTTTCCTTTTTAATATAGATACTTGCTTAAGCTTACATTAAGCTTTGATTTGTATACCGTGTCTTGTATAATTTGAAACTGTATTTTGAAACAGTAAAAATATCTTATCTTATCACTCTTAAGACTTAAGGATACCCGGGTAATATTTTGCAGGAGACATGGACAGTGGTAAAGCATGAGTTGTCTTTAACTGTGTGCTCTGGAGCACACAGTTAAAGTCTTTACGGACTGGCTGTTTCGCCTCAAAACGTGTCTCGAGAAGTCTTTATCTTAGAAAGTGAGAATGCAGGATTATATAAACAATACACATAAGTAAACATGTTATTGTATGTTCAATACAAGCACTTTTCTGCATAAGTGCTGCGTCACTTACATATTCCATCAATCACATTATTTTGATATCAGTGTCCAAGGTTTACGACGCGACTCACCTATCATAATGTAAAAAAGGTGTACATTGTTTACCCTAAAATGATGGATATTTGTTAGGCTTAACGTCTATTCAATTAATATTGAAATTCCCGAAATACCTATTTCTATTGCTTTTTTGATTGTTGTTTTTATCTTTTTAATCAACTTCAAAAGGAGGAGGTTGTCCATTCGGTTGTATTTTTTACTCGACTGTGTAAGAAGGACGGTTGTTTTTCGAGAGTATACAATTTTTTTATGTATGTTTGCGCATTTTTTCTCCCTAAAACGTACACTCAACAGGTATCAAGCATAACGAAATCGTAAGTTAGACAATAATAGCTCTTCTGCAGTCGGGTATTTAAAATTTCTATGGGACCACGTGGGAAGTCTACCTTTTCAAACAAACAAAAAATTCAAATCGGTCCAGGTGTCTTCGAATAATCGGGGAACATATATTAAAAAATAATAATTGAGAACCTCCTCCTTTTTGGAAGTCGGTTAAAAAGAAAGAGAGAAAATGGCGAAAGAGGGTAATGAGGCCAATAGGTCGGATTAGACTTGTTTAATTTTTTTATATATATTTGTAGAATGCAGTGACCACGGCTCTTCCGTTCTTGTCACTGTGGATATTCAGCATCATCCTCAGTCGAACCTTGGACTGGCTGCGAGATAAGCGCGTCATAACCACTACTACTGCTAGAAAAGTAGCAACACTCTTCGGTAAGCAACTCTTGCGAGTCTTGTTTACATAGTTACTATTCAAATATAAATATAATGTGGGACGTAGGATAGGCAGCTTGTCTCCAACTTGCCTAAAATCGACAAATTTAACATTTACGTCTTTTTATTATATTCTAGCTTGCGCTTGACCGCTAACTGGCCTCGTGTTAAGCGACAGTTGATTTTTCTTCTATATTTAGCTTATTCTGAAGTTTCCGCTTCAATGTCGTCAAGTAAAGCAAATGGATATTATAGTATTCTTCTCAACGTGTCTTTCATCTTTCTCTTCCCAAGGCATCTTCAGAACGTGTTGACTTTTCGAGACTTTGTAGCGAATGATTGTCACTCAGTCACTCATTCAATCGTTCTGTGCTCACATTCTTATGAAATTGTCATTCATTCATTTTTAGTCAAGCTAGAAGCAAAGAGTATTGTACTAAGCGCTAGTCAATTCTTAGAGGTGCTATACGTGTAAATAAGAGTACCTAGAGTACTATATCCACTAGTTTACTTGACGATTCTAAGTTGACGATATTAAATACACTAAATAATTATTAATTCAAGTCAGTTTTTTTCATGTTTATACAAGCTAAGAAACGTTGAAACTTAACCCATTTATTGACTAACTTCAAAAAGTAGGAGGTTTACAATTCACCTTTTTTTTTATCCAAAATCGGTCCAGTACTTTGATTTTAGAACAAACTGGCAAAATATGTCATCCAAGTAAACAAAACTGTGTATAAACTCGACAAATGGCAAATGTGCAAGCAAAGCAAATGGAAAGTGTGCGTAAGAATTGAAGTTGGTAAAAAATATGTCATTCGGTCCGGTCGATAAATACGCCGGCTGTTTCAGTTTTTTTAAACTATAATAATTATAAATAAAATGCTTGTCCGTTGCAGCGTCAGTGGTGCCAGCATGCTGTCTGCTCGCACTGTGCTACATCGGGTGCAACCGTGGGGCAGCGGTAGCTTTCATGGCGCTAGGCATCACCAGCATCGGAGGCATGTTCTGTGGATTCCTCTCTAACCACATCGACATCGCGCCTAACTTCGCTGGTAAGCAAATAGATATTTTTTTTTGTCCATTTACTCCCTCGCTAATCGTTACAATGGGTCATTTAGCCCCTTGTATAACAATCTACCATTGTCTTATTTTATCCTATCCCAACTTATCACATCCTATCCCATCTTATTATCAACATCATGTCATCATGTCCACATTGACGGACATATGTATGTCACGGTACGAAACCGGATCCGTTGAAATGTTACAAGTCTTGACACACTTTTATGTTCCAGGAACACTGATGGCTCTAACTAACACTGTGGCGACGATCCCTGGCATTGTTGTACCTATCTTCGTCGGAGTACTTACACATGGAAATGTAAGTGTTATATCGTCGTTGCAAATCTAAAATGTCCTATGTGAAATATTTATAGAATCATACTATGTTTGGGAGTTTGTGGATTCTATACGGAAAAAAACACATTTTAGTGATTTTAGATTTGAAACGACGATATTCATACATCATGAGATTTAGATAAACGTGCTTAGATATTTTTAAGCCGAATAATAAATAAAACCGGAGAAGTGCGAGTCAGACTAGCTCACCGAGGGTTCCGTACAGATTAGATAAACTCTTTCATATGATACCCCACATGATACGGTTAATTCACTTTAAAATTTGGGCCCTCATTCCTTGCATAAAGACATAATTTTTTGTGATTAAATTAAAAATGTCCAGCTTTCGGATTTTTCCTATATGTACTATAACACAATGCTTCTTGCCAAATTTCATAGTTCTAGGTCAACGGGAAGTACCCCATGGGTTTTGATTCCCCTGTGAGTGTCGAAATGTGCGTTTTTGAACTTTTTTTACGAAAAACTGAGAAATTTTATATTTCTTTCTGCAGCTATGCTATGGATCTGCGTATATGGTTTTAATTTCAACTCGATACCTTCAAGCGTTCCCGAGATAAAGATTTTGACACCCGGACAGACGGACAGACAGATGGACAACAAAGTGATCCTATAGGAGTTCCGTTTTTTCCTTTTGAGGTACAAAACCCTAAAAAGAGTAAATATTAAATTAAGATCAATACTATCCAAATAACTGAAAAGGGAAAATAATAACTTTTTAGGGTTCCGTACCCAAAGGGTAAAAACGGGACCCTATTACTAAGACTTCGCTGTCTGTCTGTCTGTCTGTCTGTCTCCAGGCTGTATCTCATAAACCGTGATAGCTAGAAAGCTGAAATTTTCACAAATGATGTATTTTCGTTGCCGCTATAACAACAAATACTAAAACTTAAAAAAAAAAAATATTAAGGGGGGTTCCCATACAATAAACGTGTTTTTTTCGTATTTTTTTGCTCAATATTAAAAACGGTAACAGGTAGACGCTTCAAATTTTCACAGAATATTTACTTGTATATTACCTTTCAAAATAAATAATTAAATAACAATAAAGTAAATATTAAAGGGGGGCTCCCATACAACAAACGTAATTTTAAACAATTTTTACTCGATCTTAATTAACAGGTAGAAACTTGAATATTTGTAAGTAAATATTTAGAAATATATTAACTATAAAAATAAATACCTAATCTAATACATAAAAACTTACAAAATGAAAATAATCCGTGCATCTAAACGCGGTGCGAGCGCCGCGCCGCGGTGTGGTGGTGGCGCGAGCGCGAGGCGGTTGCTAAGCAACGGCCGCGCGGGTAGCGGGGGAGGTAACATCACGGAGCGAGCCATAGCCGCGCGTATTCGCGCGAGCGTTGTCATGCTGCCCGGATGTGTATCGAAAACCTACCTATAAGTTTGCAATTTACTACTTGGAATTTCGTTGATTTCTCGTTATTTTATAAACAGAACTAAACTTTGTAGTATTATAGATGATAGTACGGAACCCTTCGTGCGCGAGTCCGACTCGCACTTGGCCGATTATTTATTTAATATAACCAAAACTTAGATTCAAATCTGTCTACCTAAGTGGGTATGTAGACCAACTTCTGAAGTCAGCGCCAGTCCCTAAACCGTCACCGGTTATGTTCTAGACTGGCATCAATTCAATTCAATTCATTTATTTCCGGCCTTTGGTATACATAATATACGCTTGGCGACGTCATTTACATCATAAATCATAATCACAATAATATCATTATAAAAATTAAACATTCTGATTTTCTAAAAAAAAACAAAAATTGTTTTTGCAGCTGTAAGAAGGCATTGTCATCAAATTCTTAATGTCACAATAAGTACGTCTATCTGAAAATGATTAAGAGTCCGTAATCCGACCATCGTCTCTCTCGCTCGCGCATACCTACATTTGTGAAGATATAAAATGACTGAATGAACATATAAAAAAATCGTCTTTTGTAAAACCTAAAAATAACATTACAAATATTCGACAAAAATTTCAATTTGACTTTCAAGTTGACTTTCATACATAAAATGATTTTTAAAATTTCTGAAAATGAGTTTGTGTATGAAAGTTAACTTGGATCAAATTGAAATTTTTGTATGTTGTTTTCTAGTTTTACAAACGACTATTTTTTATAAGTACATGCAGTCATTTTACATCTTCAAAAATGTGGGTATGTGCGAGCGAGATAGACGATGGTCGGATTACGGACTCTAGTGTTTTAACTGTCGTCGAAAAAAACACGTCATGAAGTTTTGAAATAATACAACTTTATTATTTAATTTTATCTATTGAAAAAATTCATCGAATTTGTAATTTGACATATAGACAACAATATACGTTCGATTGTTAAAAATTTTTATTGCTATGGATCCAACTTCATTTGTTTTCTTTTTTTTCAGCAAACGATCTCGGCATGGCGCATAATATTCTTCGTAACGATAGGGTTGTATGTAATAGAAATTGTCGTTTACACGTTATTTGGATCTGGTGAGGAGCAACCCTGGAATAAAGTGCCGGAGAAGGCTGTCGCTATGGAAGAATCGCCACTCAACAAAGAGAATGAAAAGACGCATGTTTGAAGATATTTAAGGCTGTCTTAGATTGAAGAGGTTGGTAGCATTAAAACTATAACGAGCGAAACGAACAAGGCGTTAGGCGCAGTGCCGGATTTACACTTTTGCCGCCAGTAGGCTATTAAACTTTTGCCGCCCCTACTGATCTTGAATATCGATACCCTAGTTCAAAATCATATTAATTACGTATAGTACGGGAGCGTACTGCAAAAAGTACACCTCATCGACTACCAGGATGAGACCTATATCGGGCATCTCCTGAAATATTGATATCCCTTATTGACAAATCCAAGACTGGTTAGGCGGTAGTTTCACCAATACAATTCGCGGATTTCAAACAACAGAAAACAAGACGTGTTTTTTACCCCCAAATATTATCAGATATCAATATTTTCCTTTCTATCCTTTTTATATGGCTGGAATTATTTTCTTTTTAAAAATTAATATTTTAACTTTTTAACTTAAGTCAATGTTAAAGGGTAGAAAAACAGTTTTATCCTATTTTTAGCGCGCGTTTCTCGTGTATTCAACGTTTCTCTTAAGGTAATTAAATTATTTATAAAGGATATTGAATACTCATAAATATAAGTCGTATTGAAGAACATTTATTAAGTTTAAAATCTTTTAGCACGTTTGACGTACCTTGACGTTTGTAATATTTATTCATGAAATAAGAGATTTTTATCAAGAAGTAGACGTATCATATTTTTATAAGTATAGATGTACTATTTTCTAATTCATTCTTTCAACTCAACAGTTGTCAGTAACAACTCATAGGCTCAAGCCCTGCATATTTAATAGTAGGGGTAGTAAATAAGGCTAGCTAAGCTGGCAATAAATAAAAAAAAAAAAAAAAAAAAAAAAACTGACTTACGGCGGAATACTGAGAAGTATTGGATGAAATCCAGTTTTTCCTTACCTAGTTCAGTAACCATTTTAGTGGCTGGAATCGCATTCTGTAAGAAATGGTACGTGAAATATCTAATTCAATTAGGGAAAAACTGGATTTAACTGAATATTGACATAACCAGTTAATTTTTTATACTTAATTATAGGTAATCTAGCACAATACTATCATCTCTAGGTACATCTTCGGTAATGTATGAAAAATGTAGTTTCAACTTACCGACGCTAGGAGCGCCACTGTTCCATTTTAACTGACTTCAAAAGAGGAGGAGGTTTTATGTTCGACCGTATGTGTGTTTTTTTACGTATGTATATGATTAATTTCTCCGTTAATGAGGTATGTAAACAATTTTTTTAGGTACTTATTTTATGTTTGTATTCGAATTTGAAATCAACTTTACTTTTTGAAACAAAATTAATACCTAAAAATTGAGTTTACCCCATTATGGATTGATCCTAAACTTTTTGCGTTGGAATCTATATTAGCTAGCTTCTACAAGATCCCATATTTTTATTCAGTAGTTTAGTAACCATCTCCAATTATATGATTATTTTGTTCGAGAGTGTACTGATTAGAGTCGGTTGTTTCAGTTTTTTCGACTGTAAATACTTGTATACCTGATAGTTTTTGTGCTAAACCCCTAATTTAGGATTTAATAAAATAAACTGCTTATTGTAAGAATAAGTAAATTATAGCTTTTCATGTTTAAATATACATATTTCGATGTTTTATAATAATATTACCAAAGACCGTTTCCCTAATTTCGGATTTAATAAAATAAACTGCTTATTGTACGTGATAAGTTAATAATAAGTAAATTATAGCTTTTGATGTTTAAATATACATATTTCGATGTTTTATAATAATATTACCAAAGACCGTTTGCGGCAGATTTTAGTATGTACTTACAATTTTATTTAAATAAAAAACGTTTTGCGTAGTATTTGTTTAATTTCTTCAGACTTTGGTTTACATGATATTTAACTATATATATATATATGATATTTAACGTCAAAAGTTTATTGACAAATACGACGATACATTTGGAAAATTTCCGTCCGTACAATACGCAGGTATATAACCAAAAAGTAAAAAGTAGGTACATACCTGCGTATTGTACGGACGGAAATTTTCCAAATGTATCGTCATATTTGTCAATAAATACTTTTGACGTTAAATACCTACTTTTTACTTTTAGGTTATATGTTTTTTTACTGCTTTAAATTCGCTAAAACCATTTAAGACCCTATATGATCAAGAATCTCGACAATGATATTAAAAATACTTTTTAAAACTTTGATTGACAGGTTTTATACAGGAAAATAGAATCTTTTGTTTCTCACTAGAACTTATTTTTTCTTCAAATAACTTTATCTGATTATAACATACATATAACAAAATTTTGTGTGATACGTGTGTAAAATTAATGTCAAAATTTCCTATGTACAGATTTGTCGTAAATACATTTTATTCCAGTCATTTGGTGCAAAAAAGGGTTACCAGGAAAGATTTTCAGGTATTTTGAATATTGAATTATAACTTATAGATTTTCATGTATGGATATTCTACTTTGCCGCCTTGTAATTTTGTCGCTTGCACCGCAAAAATACGCAGTTTCTTGACAAGGTCTCCTTTCCGATTTATTTCCCAATATGACGGCGTAAGCGGCAAAGACGAGGTGGCAAAAACATTCCAAAGGAGCACATCAAAATCTATAAAATTACTAGTTTAAAAAACGCCCGGAAAATCTTTCCAAGAAACTACTAAATTATTGTGTAATAAAACTTATAATTTACATTTCTGAAAATTTAATAAATTACAATAGATCCACAAAGGTCGCAGTGACTGGAAGGTTCATAGCCTCCCTACTTCGAATAGAATACCTTATTCTTTTAGTTGTATGACCTTTTGAAAGTAAAATGTATTGAAACTCATTATTATTTTTTAGTTCCTTAATTTCAATAAATTCTTTTTACATTTATTTCGAAACTATTTACAATCGTTCGGAATTAAAGCACGATTTTTTCCATACAACATAAGAATACTAATTTCTACCTATAAACATTATCGCTATTCCTTTTTGATTGACTTTAATTTTTTAACATAAAACAAAAGTGTCAAAATCCAAGCATTCATGATTCCAGTCTGATAAAAAAATGTTAATAGCTAATTAATTAGTAATCTCATTTTGTTTGTAGGTATAAATGCATGCTAAATATGTACTTATATTATATACTTAAATAAATAAATAAATATTTGTGGACATTTCACACAACACCATCTAGCCCAAACTAAGCAAAGCTTGTACTATGGAACTAGATGGCTGATAGAATACATATATACTTTTTTTTTTGTAAATATATACATATGATACATAGAAACACCCAGACACAGAACAAACATCCATGCTCATCACACAAATGTTTGCCCTGGGTGGGGATTGAACCCACGACCTTTCAGTTCAGCAGGTAGACGTAAACACACTACCAACTGAGCCACAAGGCCAGTCATTATACTTAGTTCACCTGACGCGCACTAGCTTGGCTATATACGAGGGTCCGAAGTTAGCGCCACTGCACGGCGTGACGAGTTGTCCGTATTTAGGTGCCGCGCTTTCTCTACCCAGCTGCAAGGTGCTGCTAAATCCGGACATTGAAGCTGTCATGTCCCTGGAATATAATAAATATATAATCTAAAAGGTAAAATAAACGTGCACACTCATACAAACAATATATATATATGTATGTGTGTGTTATACTAATACAAAAATAAAATACCCGATTGCAAAAGCAATTATTGTTGTAAATTACGCTTGCGTTACGCTTTATATGATGTTGAATGTACGATTTCGCTAGAAACCTTGCGCAAAGCTAATGTAAAAATGTATTTTAAAGAGCATTTTTAGGAAAAGTTCCTGTAAAAACAGTTATTTGATATGAAAGAGTTCGTTCGAGATTACGTAAAAGTACAATTTTTTATTTTTCTATTCTTCTTTTTTAAGAGTTGTATTAATACGAAAAAATAGAGCCAATGACACTCGGGAAGAAAAAAAAAAATTTACGATACCTTGCACATTAAAATCCGTCAAGCCATTTAGGCTGTGGGAGGTAATATAGAAACATACAATGTATGTTTCTATATGTATACATATATCCGAATAATTATAGTTTAAAAAACTAAAAATAAAAACGATAAGTAAAAAAATACGCAATTCGTTTACTTGGATGACATTTTGCCAGATATTTTATTATGGAAACCAAAGTACTGAACCGATTTTGATAAAAATTATATCAGACCATCTCTGAACTATTACATACCAAACAATAAGCAATTATCAAAATTAATTGCAGGTCCCGGTTGTTTGTTCAGCCATCAAGCAATCGTCAAGCCAGGTCAAGAAGCCTTTCGGCGGCTTAATAACTCTGACTCTAGGGCTGGCCACTCAGTCTATACGAACTTACTTACTATCAAAATTAATTCACAGTTCAATCAATTTACAACAAAAAAAACATACAGTTGAATTGAGAACCTCCTTTTTTTTTTGAAGTCGGTTGAAAACATTAGCCTCCTCCTTATACAGTCGGGTACAAAATAAAGAGAGCACTCACTGTATAGTAGCGACGATGCTGTGATTCTCGAAACCCTGCTTGAGAGCGAGATGGACCACGCCGTCGTTTTGTATCGGACTGAGAGAACACGTCGAATACACCACTGTGCCGCCGACTTTACACAAGCGTAACGCATTTCTGGACAGAAATAATATAATATAAATAATAATAATATAGTTCAAAAAAATAAAAACGACTTCAAAATACGTCATTCGTTTATTTGGATGACATTTTTTCAGTTATTTTGTACCAAACCAAAGTAGTGAACCCATTTTGATCAAATTAATATGGGACCACCTCTGAGATATTACCTACCAAACAAAAAAGAATAATTAAAAACAATTTATAATTGGTGGAGTAATCGATGAACAAACATACAAAAAACATAGCCGAATTGAGAACCTCCTTCTTTTTGGAAGTCGGTTAAAAATACAAAAAGTTTTAGTTGTTTTATTTTTCTAGTGTTGTAAGAATTACATGCACGAGTGAGAATGCAAGAAAGAAAGTAATAAAATCTGTATTTCATTTTGTCAAAAAACTACGAGTACATAGAAGCCTTCAGTATGGCCACCACCACAATATCTCTTCTGGACTACTGAGGCGTGAAAATACATTTAGGTTTATTATGAATTTCAAGTGTAAATTTCATGTAGACCCACATTGAAAGAATGTAATGGTACTATATCATTATGAAAAACTTAGCTATAAATAAATAATAAATAATATTGGTGGACATTTCACACAACACCACCTAGCCCAAACTAAGCAAAGCTTGTACTATGGAAACTAGATGGTTGATAGAATACATATATACTTTTTTTTGTTGTAAATACATACTTATGATACATAGAAACACCCAGACACAGAACAAACATCCATGCTCATCAAACAAATGTTTGCCCTGGGTGGGGATCGAACCCACGACCTACAGCTCAGGAGGCAGGCGTGCTACCACTGAGCCATAAGGCTATCTAACTAAATTAACAAAAACAATATATACATTTTGTCGGGGGTCAACAAACTATTTCTATGGATAAGGAATGGATTTTATTTTCGTGAATTTAGAGCTGTGGGCTGTGGCCATAGTAAACGATTTCATAATTATGAATATAATGAACCCCTTTCGGTTTATTACATCATTATTTTAGCCAAAAGAAGTCCACTGCTGGACATAGGCCTTCCCCATGGATTTACAAAAAGACCGATTGGAAGCGGCTTGCATCCAGCGTCTTCCCGCCACTTGTATGAGGTCATCTGTACATCTCGTGCCTGGTTTTCCTACGCTGCGCTTGATGATGCGCGGTCTAAGCTCGAGAACCTTTCGGCCCCATCGGCCATCGGTTCTACGTGCTATGTGCCCTGCCCACTGCCACTTCAACTTACTAATCCGCTGTGCTATGTCGGCGACTTTCGAACGTCTACAGATCTCTTCATTTATGGTTAAATCTAGCAGAGAGCTCGAAAATATCCCTCTACCTCGGTTTAGTAGACCTATCGTTTTATAGGTACTAATGGTTTCAACATAATCAAGTAGATTACTCACAGTAATAATTGTGACTGCAGCTCAGGTATTCTCAGCCGTTCACGTATTCTGTCCGGACGGAATATGTTGTTCTCATCTTCGTTCACAGAATGTCGGTCTGTCGTACACGGCACGTCTACTAATACCTGAAATATACCATAAACAATGTATAGGTTGAAAACCTAAAACCAGACTTCAATCGAGAATGACCTCTGCGTAGTTCTTTTTGAAAAAGACCACAGCATGTGGTTGAAACTATATACACAGATTTGGACTTAGAAATAGAAGTAACTCATACCTTTATTAATAAAATAGTTCAATCAGTTTACCTTATCGAAACCTTCATCGTCGGTAAAAATTCTCCCATCGACCCTCTTGAATACCACTCTTTCTTGCCATTTGTTGCTCGTTTCGAAGTCAATCAGGTAATCTTTGAAAATTCTTTGTGTTCTGAAATAAAGGAAAAATAATTTCAGAGTCGAACTCTTTGGTGCATCCTTTTCAGGTCCTGGCGAGAAAAAAGCGCTCGGCAAAAATAGGCCGAAACTGATTTTTTAAGAGAAACGTTCCACGATCTTTTACGTGTAAATTATGCGTTTTTTTATATAACAGGAGAAAACTGTTTTTTACCGCTGAATACGAGTATTATCCGATTTTGATAATTCTTTTTTTTTTACAATATGGTCGAAATCATTTCTGGCAATTTTTTCAATAATTTCAAGCTTTTAAATTTTTTACTTTGGAATTATAACGATATATGAGAAAAACTGTCTGTAAAGTCGGTTTACGGACGATAATTTAGCGATATCGATCCACATTCCTGTTGCGTACTGCACAAGAATGGAATTCGTTGCCGCCATCTCTGTTTCCTAAGTTTTACAATCTTGGAATTATCAAGGCTAGAGTGAATAGATATCTTCTAGATCGACGAGCTCCATCCTCGGCCACACCGTCGCTACACCACGACGCAACATCAGGCGAGTTGGTGGTCAATCGTAGATCTATAATGTATAAAAAAAATTTTTTTTTTACGTGAAACGTCATGAAATAGATTAATGTAGAATCGAGTAATGAGTTTCTAAGGTTTTCGCGATTACGTTTTACCTATTTGTATGGGAGAACGCGCGACAACACTTCTCTTAATTCAAATTAATTACAAAGCGAGCAAGATGCCTGATGTTTAGCGTTAAAAACTATGTATGGTAATCCAATACGCTTATCACTCTGAGATATTACATCATGCCTAGAAATTTCGCTGATCATTATGGCCTTTCACCGCTTGCATTAATTCTAACACTAATTGATTTGCGACGCTTACAAACCCCACCAGGCAGACTAGAAATTAAATCTGCGCATTTATTAGAAACTTTGTCGCGCACTCTTCCATACAAATAGGAGAAACTATTTCTTACTCCTAATCCGATTCCATTCGATTTTAATTATTATTATTTAATCTGATTGAAATCATAAAAGCCTAAAAAGCAAACCATAGATAAAGGCACAACACCTACGGTTTGCTTTTTAAGGTAGGTTTGCGCTTGACCGCCAACTCGCCTGATGTTAAGCTACATTGCGGTCTACGGTGGAGCGCACTTACCTAGAAGAAACCAATTCGTGAGGCTAAGGTGTCTGTCTGTCTGTCCTACACTTAAACTTCTGTATCTTTTGAAAGGTAACAGAAAAAAATTGGCAAGATTGTAGGGTTTACTAAAAACTGTCAATCAACAAATGCTAAGAAACTTGTCAATTGCGAGACAAGCTTTAGTAAATGATTTTTTGAAAAATGAGAAATTATTGTGTGAGAACTGCGAGATAAAACCTCCTTGTTGATTCCATTAAAACAAGAAACGAAAAATGAAAAGTAATTTCGTTGACAGTTCATGTCCTGTGACAAATTAAAATAGAGTAAGCGGTAGTGTTAAGTCTCTTTATATAAAGAAAATAGCAACCCTATTACTTATTTATTAGAACTGATGTTGTGTGTGAACGCCTAGCATATCAGTCTTCCTACTAAGTATAGAAAATATGTAAAGTTACAAATATTATTATAAAGCACATTTTGTTGAGTAATTAGCCCTGGTTGTCAGTGTTCATGCTCAAGTAACGTGTCATGCTTGAGTACGGACACCTCGGTCTACAAATAAAACTCGTACTATGCCCCTAATTTATTAAAAATTTCGTTATAGCTCCGAACATGAAAACTTAAAAGTTAAAATTTTGAAAACAGCAAAGCGGAGAGTCATAGTCCTTAACGCTTCCAATGGTATAATAAAACTACTAAAGTTTAAAAAACTGAAACAACAGATTAAAAATACGTAATTCAGTTTACTTACCTGTTAGACCTAGATATAGACACATCATTGCAAATCATCACGTCAGGAAGTAGTGTCTGTAACGCGACTAGGGCTTTGCCCCCCGGCGCCGAGCATAGATCGAGCACGCGGTCTCCAGGGCGGAGACCTAGAGCGAGTACTGCTAGTACGCTGCCCCCATCCATTGGATAATAATTGTATACTCCTGGAAATAAATAATAACAATAAAGTAATCTACCTATTTCATGTCACAATTATTTTCACCGTTATCACTGGTGGCAATCGAGAAAGAAATTTCCACCACCGGGTGTTGGCGATGGAGATTTTTATAGACCTAATTGCCGCTAACTTCGCCCCCAACGGTGGCAAATTATCGAGAAATTAATGCCCCATCTGTCAACCACTGTCGTGGTTTTTTATTTCGATTGCATCCAGTACTGCCGAAGAAGGTGGTGGAAAATAGACGAAAATTGAATTTTAAAATTTAAATTTTCATTTCAATTTCAGGTTCAGTAGTTTATCAACCAACTCTGATTATATGAATTTTTATATTATCACATATTTTAGCTGTGACCCGCGGTTTCACCCGCGTAGTTATGAAAAACGGTGATGATGACGATGATAATTCCTTTATATGTACCTGTATTAGTTCTCTTTGGTTCTGGGAACATGCTCCAGTCACTGTCCATTTCATATGTGTATACCTTCAAGTGTTCTGGATAGATCAGCTCGTTTTCTGGCTCTATCACTAGTGGGAAGTCTTTCTCCTCTGCAAATTACAAAAACAAAATGCTTCACATTTATATTTTACTACTAAAATGTCCTCTGTCACAGGTGCCATGAAATACAAGCAAATGCAGGACAATTTACTAACACCAGACCCGGAATCAATATTCAGACCAGATTGATTATTCACATATATATGTATTTCCCACTCAGCGAAACAGGTATTTTAACATCAAGGTTTATTCTAACTAATAATATAAAATCAAAACTAACTCTGTCTGTATTCTGTCTGTATATTTGTTACCTCTTCACGGCCTAACAACTGAACCAATCATTTATGAAATATAGCACAAATATTCTTTAGAGAAGGCCATAGGCTACAATTTATCATCATCATCAACATTACCGTTTTTCATCACTATGCAGGTAAAAAAGCGGGCCGCAGCTAGTATAACATAAATATACATATAAATTTGTAATAATTTCACAACAGGACAGTTTCAGCCGTTTTTTTAAAATCACAAACAGACAGAGTTATATTTTCGCTTTTAAAATATCTGTTATAATTTTCAGGAATTCTGAATCAGGAACATTATACCCAAAGACTATATTTCTTTTATCTTTTAAATAGTTAACTTACTGGAATAATAAGCATAATGTGTAGATTCTGGGATCCAATCATCCATGCCTTTCAGTTTGGTAGCAGGTAGGAACTGATACAGTAGCTCTGATGTCATACCCATGGAGGGATCTATGATTCGAGACTCATCTATCACTGCCTCGGCTATTGATTGGTCTAGGGTCTTGTTTTGTGGTGGTCTGTAAAGGATGTTAAAGAAATATTGAAGTTTCAGTTTAAAAACTTATGAAAATTAATGCATTCAAAATGTCTTTTTGAACTGGAAGTTACAGTCTCAGGAGGATCTTATTTAAATTGAATCTTATCTTATCCTATGTATATTTATAAGACTGAAGAATAAGAAGGTAGCTGATTTTTACTTAATAAATATTTGAATCATTTTTTTTTTAATTCGGAACACAGGTTGCTCTAAAAAAGGCATAAGCCTAGTGAAGGTGAAGTAATGGTTTAGGTTAAGATAGTAAACACACCTAGTCGAAATGGGAACTGGCAGTCCAGTTGCTTGGCAACAGTTTTTTAATTTGAGGATACCAACCAGCTTGTTTCCTTCACTAAAGATCAAGCTCATTGTTGGGTTCTATAACACATTAAAAATAAGTAATCTGATATGGATTACTATAAACATTAATAAAATTTTGCTTGCAAATATAAATATTTTTTAAGTCAAAATTATAGATATCACACATTTTGATACTAGTTTTTTTTTATCAGAAAAATATGAAAAAACTGGAAAACTGGATAAACTACATATACAGTTTGTACTATTCCTTTGAAAAAGACCACCAAATGAGATTAAAACCTATATATAGTCAGACATTTTCAACTCGCAACTGTATGAGTTACCTGTAGTTTCTATTTGAAAAAATTGTGAAACTCATGTCATTTTCTATTGTAAAAAGCTAGAAATTAACTTACATGATTTTATCTACTTTTTTTGGTTCTTTTATTCTCTCCTCACCAAAATCCAACTTTTCAGGTAAATTATCAGTTTTTGGGTATATTTTAGATATTTCTTCCGAATGCAACCTTTCAGCATATTCTTCTAGTTTGTATGAACTATTATTTTCTTTA
The DNA here is from genome assembly GCA_947563715.1 of Lycia hirtaria. Classification (NCBI taxonomy): domain Eukaryota; kingdom Metazoa; phylum Arthropoda; class Insecta; order Lepidoptera; family Geometridae; genus Lycia; species Lycia hirtaria. The sequence continues at coordinate 4,153,954 of OX387377.1, read as the reverse complement.
TCTTTACTTTCTATGCTTTTGGTATCAGGAACTGGTGCATATTGATTACTGAACTCTTTTTGAATAGATATCAGATTTTTTAAGCAATGGGCTCCTGTAACATAAGTTTCAAATTCTTTTACACTTAGGCTCAGTGAGAAGAAAAAATGTGGCTGAGATTAGGTTGACTTTAGGACAAAACGAGTTTACACTTCATGTATTATTCACAGTTATATCCAATCCTAGAGAAGCCTCATGTGAAGTCTTTTACATGAGGGGCCATTCATTTATTACATAAGATGATTGGGAGGGTCAAAAACTAGCAAAAACAGTCTTACGTAATAAATTAATCGCCCCTGATAACACAATGCTATGAGTAAAAAAAGAGTGATAATTCCCACAAGATAACAGTCAGTTAAGGCTATACTATATAGGGTATGAGTACATGCAGGAGTCTGGGTATGTGGGTGTGGGTAAGTTTTACGTTGAAAATAAATTTTGAATAGAACATTTTTACCTGCATAAAGGAATACATTTCTGTTTGACATAATGGAAGCTTCAATACCTCCTTACCTCTGTTTGCTAAGTACTCCATAGTTTCTTCAGGATTTCCGTAGTTGTTTATAACCGCTACATACTTTTGTCGCTTCAGCATAGCCTCTCGTATTGGCTCCCATTTCTCACCAAATACGGACCCGTAGAACTCGTCAAAATGATTTAACGCTTTGTATTTGGGGCCAGTTTTCTTCTTTAATTTGGCCTGTAATAATGAATATTCAGTTTCCAGTCACTGAATCCCAAAACAGAAAATATTTGGAATGTAAATACTTACCCAATGAGTTTTTGTTTTATTTCTGACTTGTATAACAAGATAAGTACCAATATATGTCTTTTTACAGATATTTGAGATAGATAACATTGCGTTTATGTATTTAAAACAGTTTTAGTCATAGAATTGGATTATTTATTAAAATAATTTAACTTGCAAATAAAAATAGCGAAAGTGCTTTTTGAGGTTATTGTTTTCTTTCAAAGTTCTTTTATTTGACAGTGATAGCTTCTGTGGTTTACGTTTAATTTTTTTGATTCAATTATATTTATGATACCGTCGCTTATTGCTCGTGGCCCGGTTCGGTTGTTGTCCGGTCAACCATGGAAAAGAATCAATCTTCCGTGGTACGGTTTTAGGGAAAAAATATTTTTCCCGTGGTCCGGTCGACCGGACAACCGAACCTTGAGCTTCTAGTAAAGTCGCCACCACTTTACTGAAGCAGGACTCGACTTATAAATTGGCTGTTTGTGACTTAGATTGTGACTAGAACATTTACAACTTGTTTTATTCAAGAAACTTGAAAAAATCCTAATACTTGACACTGGCAAATGCTTTAATGCGGGTCCAATACAAAAAAGAAGAAGAAACAAAGTAGAGAGTAGAGTAGGCTCGTTTTTCTCTTTCACACCAACGCCCGCGAATCACAAAAACCGTAAACTGAGCATGTATTGATTTGTTTACAAAAAGCAAAAGCTCGAAGTTTTTCAAGTATCGTTGTACGATAGATATCATAGATATATTTTATAGCCTTGTCAGAACGATTGAGAGATAATTCTTCAGCCTAATTGCTGGTTTACGTGTTTATCAGGGTTTCGTGCCAGCTGAGCTGCGGACTGTGCAAACTTTCACACAGCTAATTGCTCGAGTTTAGGGCGAGTTGCTTTTGCTTTATCGATTGCACAGTCTTCCGTGAAAGATCCACTATCCTCGATAAGGATCTAAAATGTGCGACGATGGTATGTGTGTCAATAGAGACGAGGAACTGGGTCAACGGTAAGTGTCTGCCGATATATGCACGCATTCCGTACACCAGCCGCGATGATGATGACGTGTGTTTATTTATTTAAGGAGGAACAGCGGCCGCTCGGCTATAGTTGGAGTGATTGTGTTTTGAGCGGTATTTTAAAGCGATAGTCATGTATGGGATGCTGAATGTCGGATTGGAACGCAATCAGGTGGAATGGATAGCGGGAGGCTGGAGGTGGTCCCCAACGGGGCTGTGCATCTGGACACAGTGAGGGCGCTGCACCAAACCGTCGTCTCCTTGAGGACTGCTCTAGAAATCTCCAAGAACGAATTAAGAGAACTGAAGGAAAAATACGAACAGCATTCTCACTGCTTGGAATATGCTGATGTTATCGAGAAATTGACGTTAGAAAATCATGTGCTCAGGAGAAGAATAATAGATTCAGATTTTGAGGAAAAAGGCTCTGGGACTCAGAATATTAAGTTGGAAGTAACTTACAGTCCTCGGTCTAGGAATACGGACTATCCTGATAGTGAAGTGGTAATTCAAACTGCGACTGATGTGTACAGTGCTAAGGAAACAGATTCCTGGCAGAGACCTAATGTGAGTGATAAAGAAGCTTCAGAACTTGTACAAGAATCTGAAACTTTCAGTCCGAAAGATAATTTAGAGCCTTCTCAAGCTCGTAGCCCCAGAGACAACTCAGAGCTTTCTCAAGCTCGTAGCCCCAGAGACAATTCAGAGTTTTGGCAGCAAAGTTATAGCCCCAAAGATACATTACAGCCCAAGCAGCGATCAGATGAAAACAGTAACTTCTGTTCCACTGATAAATTGAATGAAATACCAGAAATTTCTGAATCACCAGAATTAAACGTCTCTGCTGAATTTTCTCCGATAGATTCTCCAAAAAACACTGAACAAGAGCAAAGTGAAATAGTAAGTCTTTCAAAGAAGGACAGCAATTTTCCAAGTTTCAAAACTCATTTAGAACTGTTATCAAAGTTTGATGTGAGGATTAAAGTCCGTACTTTGAAAGATGGTGCTGTAACTTCAAGTGGTACTTCAGATTCAGATTCAACATTTGATGAAAAAAGGGATAAGAAAACAAATCTAGAAAGGACTTTTGAATTTGAAGAGAGAAGAGAGCATTTTGATAATAAAGAAGACTACAAAGGAAATAAGGTAAATAAATGTATTGAAGTATAGTAGCTTCCATATAGAATATGCAAGAGATAAACTAATTGTCCATTGTATTGATATATCAGCTATCTGTACAAGCTATCTTTGCTTAGTTTGGGGCTATGGCTACAAGTCTCTCATGCAGACCCTGATCTAAACTAATCTAGATGCATTTCACAAGAGATGCATTTGTACAACAAGTACTTTTTAATATATGCATATTGAAATAGGTGCGATTAAAACAGCTGAAATGGTCTAAAACCTAAGTGTGTTAAAAAATTGAGTTCTGCAGTTTTATTTGTATCAAAAAACTAAGATAAAGAAATATGACGAATAAAATTGATAACTAATAAATTTTCATTAATGTAGATTGTAATTGATTGATTGATTAGTGACTTGGGTTATACTTTAATGATTTTAATATTAAATACGCTTGTTCAGGTAAATCTAAAGTCGGTTGCAACAGAAGCTGTAAAAATGGCAGTTCCCAATGAAGGAGATGTAAAAAGTAAAACAGACAAGTTTGATGTTCAAGTGAGGATCACATCTGAAGAAAATCTAGTTGTGAAAGAAAATGTTGAGAGATGTAGACGGAAAGATACCCTTAATTTGGATGTTGATGATTTAAGTTTACGGTAAGTTTATTTCATGCCATTTAGACAAGTTTAAACACAGAAAAAATATTTTTTTAAATATTGCTTTAATGTCCGTGATGTGTCCATAAGAGTTACAGTTACAGCATCATAATAAAAATACTGAAGATTACTAACTCATAAAAGTCAAAGTAACTTTGTCTCTCTGTATATAAAAAGGTTGTGTTGAAGCTTGGTATAGATATACTTGATACTATGGAAAAGGACATTAGCTGTATTTGACATCAGGTCGTAAAATTATGTAAAATATATGCGATAAATCCGTTAAATTTGTATCATTTCAATGACTATTATAACTGTTTTTACATAAACTGGCAGCTAGTCTCTAGGGTGGGCTTAGGTATTTGTTTAGCAACTAGACTATAAGTAAAAACTAAATAATGTTTTATTTTATTCAAAAAGTTGTGCAAGACAATTGATTTCTTGTGTTCAGAACTGATCTTATGCTAAAATTACACTAATATTTTATCAATATTCAATGATTGAATAACAAACAGAAAATAACATAATTATATTGCAGTAGAACAATCCTGCCATCTACTATATGAAAAAGGTGTTCTTTTAATCCCCAGATCACTATCGGAAGGCGATAACTCTGTGTTTTCGGAAGGCGCCACACCGGCCGAGCCGCCGGCAGAAGACAAACAGGATCAGGACGCCAGCGGGAACGAGTCAGAAGAGGTGGACGATATAGAACTCATATTCACCACAGATGAGAGTAAAGATATGAGTATGAATTTACAGGTAAGTTAAAACAAGTTGTTTGACAAACTTGCCTACATATTGTCTTCTTAGCTGTTACTATACTATCTGTGCATCCCTACCACAGAAGACATTAATAGTATAACATACAGAACGGACACTCTCTGCCTCCCGCCAATCTCGGGTTCCTCACCCGCTCCCCGCGCTCGCCTTATCGTTTGCCAGAGTTTGCGGAGCTTTGCGGCGCGTTTGTCAGTCCAGATAAGCATTGCGGGCTTTAACGTTTGTCGTTCGCTTTAGCATTCGAATTTCCACTGACAACGACAACCATAACCTCATACATGTGTGTGTGTGTGTGTTATATATACAGACGTCAACTTGCGTATGTGTCACTGATTAGCGTGCTATCGTATGGAGTGTCCGATGCGTACTTCAATCCTTTATTTATATTTTCCAGGAGGACCTCGTCTCCATCCGCGAATCAGAAAATTGGGCGCCAAACTCGGCCTCAACCACGCACTCAACACCAGTTCTCATCAAATTCCACACACTCGACCCTGACTTTCAACCTGGCTCCGAAACTGATGCCCCCGACGAAAACCAAGACAAATCTGAAATATCTGAATCGGCCCTTAAAATGAAAAGAGTATCTTTACCGAACGATAAGGAAATACGCCACGTCGCTTTCAATGGGAAGGGAAGCTTAGATTTGCCCGGACGTGGAATATTGAAGAGTTGTGACAATAAATCTGATATAACCTTGTATAAAAAGAGCCCCAATACTAGCACAAGACGGTTAGACAGTGTAGATAGTTTGACTTGCGAGTACAATAGAGGTTTGAGCTTCGATAATACGAAGTCTTCTAGTTTCGAGCTCGGTTCGAGCATGGATATACTACATAGAGATGAAAGCGTGGACAGTTTTCATAGAACAGGTTTGGGGCACAGGTTTTCGGTGTTTGCCGAGAGGGATATATCGAAGTGTGGCACGTCTGAAGACGATTTGGCTGCTAATTTGAATGTGAGGAGAAATACTTGTCCTAATCCTTTTCAGTACAGGTGAGTTTGTAATTTTTAACATGTTTCTATTAGTTTCGCTTGTGACTATGTAAAGCAATTGGTTTAATTATTATTTTATTTTTTTACTGATAAAACTACGATGATTTTGTACATTCTAACGGATCATAAATGAACATTATTTGTTCTCATTCATCGGCCAAAAATACTTTATCAAAAAATGTTGCTGATTTGTACAACCGTCGTTGTTCTACGTTTATGACGATCTGTCGTCTCGACTGAACACAATAATGTTATAAGGACATTGCTGTCTTTCTTCTATGAGGACAGAATTGCCCTCAATGCCACATTAGTTCTCAAACTGAACAGACTTTAACGACATGTTGACGATAAAAAGTCCGCGTCAAATGTTTATCTTATTATCTTCCAGGGCGCCCCCGTACCGCGGTGTGTCCCGCCCCCCGGGTCCGTTCAAGGCGCCCCTCTCCTCCTCCCGGGTGCGGCCCGTGCTGCGAGACCCCGCCCACCCGCGCCGGGAGCACGCCGTGCAGACTGACGTCAGCGCGCTGCCCAACCGATGGAGCTCCGACGGGTACCTCGCGCATAAGGTACGGGATTCTTATCACAGAACGACGCAGACAAAATCTTTTAACTGGCCTTATAGCTCAGTTGGTCGTATATCGCAAGATAGATCTACGATTGACCACCAACTCGCCTGATGTTAAGCGACGGTGTGGCCGAGGATAGAGCTCGTCGATTTAGAAGTTATCTATTCACTCTATTTATTTAAGAGATATGTCTGCCTTCTAAGCTGTAGATTGTGGGTTCGATCCCCATCTTGGATTTTGTGTGATTAGCATGAATATTTGTTCCGTATCTGGGTGTTTTTAAAATCGAAATCGATCGTTTCGCTCGCGCATAGGATTTTTATGTTTTTAAAGATATATTTATTATAAAATGACTGAATAAAATCATCGTCACACAAAATTCCATTCTCCTGTTGTAATTCCACCCATTTCCGCCTCGCTTCCACTTAACTCCCACCCCATATACACTCTTTACCCACCTCGCTTCTGCTGATTTTTTATCCCCTTCTCATGCCGCTCCCGTAACGCTCTCATCCGTCCCACTAACGCCTCACTCCAGCCAGCTCTGGCTCCCTCCTGCCCCGCTCCCACCCTAACATTAAAACCCTGGGACTTTTATACAACCTTTTACCAAGTATCAACCCCTTAATTCATCTCTGTTGGAAAACTATAATGGCAGCATTCGTTTATACAAACATTTACGCTTCGAAATTCTAAGAAACTGTGTCGTGTCGTCACGTGACATTTTGTTAGCTAATGTCAATCCCATACATTTACTTTTACTGGCGATCATGAAATTAGAATGCTTCTTGTCAACCCGCCAAAAGATCGCGCGACCACCCGACGCCCAAGGAGGGCTATGTTTTTTGACACACTGCAAAAACCGCTTTTCTGTAATCGGGAATTTTGTTTTTCTTTACTTTTTTATGCAAGATAGATCTACGATTGACCACCAACTCGCCTGATGTTAAGTGACGAAGTGACGATCACTCTTATATCTATATCTCTGATATCTATTCTTTCAACATAGATATTTGTTTAATGATAATATTTACAAAAAAAAGTATACATGTATTCTATCAGCCATCTAGTTCCATAGTACAAGCTTTGCTTAGTTTGGAGCTATATGGTGTTGTGTGAAATGTCCACAAATATTTATTTTATTTATTGTTGTTAGTTGCCAGTTCCCGCGACGCACGTGGTGCCGACACTGCCGACGCGCGCGGCCGTGTCGCGGCGCGCGCCCGCACGTGAGTCGCGCGCTCCGCCCCCACGACGCACCGACGAAACCCGAAGAGTGCTACTTAGCGATATCGGTAACTAAACTGTTCTTTAATAAAGTGTCAACGGGATGTAGCCTCAGTCTTCAAAAACGTCCGAGCTCAATGGGATCTATTTCAAAATAATTCGAAGCGGCAAAATAGACGTCTCAATTTAAATTAGGCTTTAGCGCGGCGACATAGAGTCTTTATATCAACATGTATAAGTTCGTCATTGTTGGTATATGAATATCGGTCAACCTAGGACACTATATTTGTGAATTTTGTTTTAGACTTTACGTCCACGTGATGGAAAGTCATTGACACTTTATTTTGTTATGTTAGATCATAGAATACTAATAGTGACACACAGAACGGACACTCCACCTCCCGCCAATCTCGGGTTCCTCACCTACTCCCCGCGCTCCAGGATCTGACAGAAGGATGATACGTTTTTAAAATGCGTTCTCTAACTGGAAGCCGTCAAAGTGTCCACCATTTGTAATCCCGTTCTGATTAGTATTACCGCCAAAACACCATTTAGAATATACCACGGCTAAGTATTTTTTACAAGTTGACGAGTAAATAGTCGATCTACTTATGAGAAACGTTTTCGCATGATCTTTTGCTGGCAAATTACGCGTTTTTCATACAAAACGGTAAGAAAACTGTTTTCTACCCATCAATATCATCTGATTTCGATCATTTTTTGTATGGTTGGAATAACTAATGGCCTTTGTGGTAAATGGTGTTTGTGTGCGTGTGCTTATTATAAACAGATGTTAACTTACGTATGTGCCACTGATAGTGTCCGACGTGTGGTCAGACTAATTTTATAGTTTAAAAAACTTAAAAACCCGACTTCAAAATACGCAATTTGCTTACTGAGACATTTTTCCAGTTATTCTGTTATAATAACCAAAGTACTGAACCGATTTTGATAAAATTTATATGGGGCCACCTCTTGAAACGTGACCTACCAAACAAGAAAAATCATCAAAAGCGAAATAATCTCTGAACAAACATATAAAATAACATACAGTCGAATGGAGAACCTCCTCCTTTTTGGATGTCGGTTAAAAAGTGGAAGTTTGTAAATATGTGACAGAAATAATATGAATTAGTTTATAAAAGGCACGGACCCTGAAGTCTGTGGAGTTCAATAAAAAAAGTAATTTTATGTATTTTACTTCTCCACTCTGAAAGTTTTTTTTAAATTATTTTTTTGACGTTAGGCTTGCGCTTGTCAACTCAACCTGGTGTTAAGCGACAGTTAGGGTCTACGATAGAGTGCGCTTGCCTAGAAGAAACCAATTCACTCGCGATTTAAAGACACTCATTTTATATCTATCGGTAAAGACCCACTCAGGAAGCGTATTCCACAATCTAGCAGTCCGCACGATGAAAGTGGAATTAAAGCGTTTCGTTCGGGTACCCACCATGAAACGGTTTTTTGATAAACTTTTTCGTGTTTCTGGCTGTCCGATAGTGTAAAAAAAACGACAAAAGGACTGGTTACGTTTCACATCACAACTTTCTTGACGTTTGACAAGAATCTTTGAAAATGTAGAAAATTTTGAAAACGGCATCATAGTACTCATTAGTTTCATAAAATAGTTTATAGATTAATTATTATTATAGTTTAACGGAACAAATGACCAAAGGGCTGGCGCTTACCTCGGTCAGCGGATTAGCATTGCTATCCAACGAGGCAATGTCGCCAGCCTTTTGGGAACGTTGCCTTGGGACTGTGACCTGAGTTCTGTTTTTTATCTGTAATATGTTTTTTTATTTATAATAATATCTTTAGTTATTTAGGTCATTTATAGAAATAAATTTACTAAATATATTATACTAGTTTAAAAAACTGAAACAACCATCTTCAAAATGCTTGGATGACAATCATTTTGTTGAAAACCCAAACTCAGTTTTTAATTTAGATGAATTTTCTCTGATCAATCTGAAAATATATCCTTTCAAATAAAACAAATCGGTTTATAAATGACGGAGTTATTATGTAACAAACATTAAAAAAAAAACGAATTGAAAACCTCCTTTTTGCGGTCGGATGAAAACTGGCAAATACTAGTTAGACTAGCACATCAAAATTCCGTACACAATGTAGACACTGACACTAGCTTAAAATTATGAATAATAATAAAGCAAACCATAGACATACAACTATTAATGGTTTTAATCATATAAAAAAACGCAATATATATGTAATTATTAATTTATATAAGAAACGCGTAATTTACTAGCAAATGTTGCCGTGACATTATTCGTATTTAAGGATAGGTCAGACAGACAAACGAATACACAATCGAACTCAGTAATAGGCTTTCGCACCTAAAGGTGCGGCAAGCAGAAGAAAGCAGCAGAAATATATAGATCGTATGAACGCAAAGTGGCGTACGGAGTTCCACAAGGTAGTGTCCTGGGACCACTTTCATTCATAGCATACATAAATGACTTGCCTAATGCTACATCTCAACCTATGAAATTATTTGCAGATGATAGCACTATCACCGTAGCATGTAAGACACTTGATTCTTATGAAAACGATATTGTTAAATCTTTGACCTCAGTTATATCTTGGCTTGACAACAATAACTTAAAAATTAACCTAAATAAAACAAATATAATGCATTTTAGACAAAGAGGAACAAACAAAGGTAATATTAATGCAGCATATGACAATAACATTATAAATGAAGTAGAAAGCTCAAAATTTCTTGGATTATATATTGACCGAAAATTGAATTGGAAATCACAAATATAGCACCTTTCGAAAAGAATAAGTAGCCAAACTAGCTCATACTCTAAATATAGAATCTTTACTTAAAGCCTACTATGGGTTAGTTGAATAAATTTTGAGGTACGGGATTATTTTTTGGGGAAATTCAACAGATAAAATTATTATTTTTAAAAGGCAGAAACGCTGTATTCTTTCAATGTTTAAACTCAAAAAAAGAGATAGTTGTAAGCCCTATTTTTTAAAGTATAAAATTCTTACATTTCCGTGTTTATACATTTTAGAAACGGCCCTTTTTGTAAAAAACAAACCGGGAGCGATTCCCCACACTATCTGATACTACTGTAAGAAATAGGCGCGACCAAGACAAACGGCGCGTACATGAAGGAAAGACAGCACTGATGCAAAATAGCATCGTATGTATGGGTCCTAAAATCTACAATAAGATTCCTAAGTCAATAAGAGACCAGAATAGTAATTTATTTAGAAAAAAGTTGAAGGCATTGTTATTGCAGAAGTGTTATTATTCTATCAATGATTTTTTAAATGACAAATTTTATTTGTATTGACATTATGTCTATCTTTTATTGCTTCTGCTTTGTCATATTTTATATATTTTTGGTTTGTGTTTTAATCTAGTAACAAATAATATTTTTTTTTTTTTTTAATTTTTCGCATGTGCATGATGTGCATGATGCTACCTGACATTTGTACGCCTAATCGGCACAAAATGATTTTAAGCGACTAAATTTAGTGTAACATCTTTTATGCACTTGTTGTATAAAATTCTCGTGTTGTATGCAAATAAATTATCTTTATCTTTACCTTAGCCTATTACGTAAACTAAACGTAAAATCGCTGTAAAAGATTATAAATGTGCATTCATTACAACAATTCTAGTCAAATAATTTATTACGGAAAAGTTTGTTTAGAGGTTACGAAACAAAGCATATTTTTATTTTTGTGAGAGATGTATTATTGTTATAACAAAAATAAACATAGCCTATGACACTCGGGCAGTGAAGACAAATCAAATCAGTCAAGCCGTTTAGGTTGTACGTGATCATATAAAAACTGCATGTACATACGAGTACATATATGTATACATTCATACATACGTACACCCGAAAAACAAAACTCGCCTTCTTACGCTGTCGAGTAAAAACAAATTCAACTGCAAAATGTAACTTATACGAATGACATTGGGACTTCATACCGGCAATATAAAAGAATTGCAAAAGTTTATTCATTGGTTTTAGGGTTCCGTACCCAAAGGGTAAAACGTCAATAAAACAAAGTAATAGGGTTATTACTAAAACTCCACTGTCTGTCCATCCGTCTGTCACCAGGTTGTATCTTATGAACCGTGATAGTTAGACAGTTTTAATTTTCACAGATGATGTATTTCGGTTGCCGCTAAAATAACAAATACTAAAAAACAGAATAAAATAAATATTAAAGGGGCTCCCATACAACAAACGTGATTTTTTGCTCGTTTTTGCTCGATATTGATAACGGGAACAGGTAGACGCTTGAAATACTCACATAATATTGAGTTATATTATTCGCTTTAAAAATAAATAATTAAATTAAAATAAAATTAATATTTAAGGGGGCTCCCATACAACAAACGTGATTTTTTGGCGTTTTTATAGATAATGGTACGGAACCCTTCGTGCGCGAGTCCGACTCGCATTTGGCCGGTTTTTTATTGCAGTATCACGTGTACACAAATACAAGGCAACAAATCAACGTGTTTTGCGTGGAAGGCCAGCGTACGGCACTTTATTTTGGGATATTGTATGTCTCCCTTGAAATGCTACACGCGCTGCTAATAATTTTATAAAGCAGGACCGGATTAAGAAATGTACGGTGGGGGCATAGAAGTGTGATTTGGAATTTGTCATTTATAATTGATTTAATTGAACATACATGTAACCTGTATATACATCACATACATACACATTACAGTCTTGACACATTCGTGCAGGGCACCATCTATATCCATATTCATATTTATTTAATGCGTAAGTCTCATTTACATGTCAATTTCTATAAAATATAAATTTTTATAAATCAATAATTATTAATTCTAAAAAAGAAAATTAATAAATAGTAGGTAAATAATATAAAATTGAAATGTCATAATATTTAAATAATATTGTACTGTTGTACTTTAGTCAACTGCACTGTTCAAAAAGTCATTATAACTATAAAACGTCTGCTCGACAAGCATACACTTGAAGCATGCTAAGCTTGACGCTGAGGTGATACTGCTGGGTAGCTTATTATAGACTGTCGGACCCATGACATGTGTCAGGTTGTTTGATTTTGCCAGTCTCCTCCGAATTTGTTGAAGCTGCCCTGCACGTCGGGTGGCGGGTGCATGTAGGTCTCCGAGTTTTGCATAACTGTCTAAATTGTTCCTCACATTTTATTTGATTTTTAATTTCCTTAAGTGCGGTGCTGCCGACTCGTCACTACTAATGCCGACAATGGCGCGCACAGCTCTCTTCTGGAGACGAAATGCGCGCTCCCAGTCCGCCGCGAGTCCGTATAGCTCGGCGCCATATTGTAGCAGCGAGTACACGGTTGCAAAGTAGCACGTTCGTGCCACCTGCACCGATACAACTCGTGCCACACGACGAAGTGCAAAGCAAGCACTCGCAATTTTGCCACATAATTTGTGTATATGTGCCTCCCACGTTAATGCGGTGTCAATATTGAACCCCAAGAAATTAGTTACCTCACTATGTCTTAACATGACGTCATTCACTTGGGTTTTTAAGCACCTATGCTTTTTACCCGACAGGTCAAAGTGAGCATAATGAGTTTTACTTAGATTCAGAGCCAGCCCATTTACTCGAAACCAGCTAGCTAGCTGAGAACCAGTTTCGTTCAGTCTTATTTCCAGCTCATCTACCGTGGGAGCAGTGACTAGTGAGGCCACATCGTCAGCATACATCAGGACTTCAGCAGATGTTATGGCATTAGGAAGATCATTTAAGAGTAGTGAAAACTGGACATTTGAAACTGACGATCCTTGCGCTACTCCCATGGAAGATCGCAAGATCGATTCGATTAGATGTTTTGACTTATTTTAATGTATTTATTTAGGACTTTAGGTATTTATTACGGTTTTCGGTTTAAGATATTTTATTTCATTTCGAATACAAATTAATTTAAAATGAAATAAACTAGTTTTAATAATATTGTTAGATAATAGCGATAGCGAGCGCAATAAATAATCCGGCACTCATCACATATCGCATACGTTGTACCCGTACGTTGTATTATAATATTATGCATTAAAATAATACAATGAATTCATTATAATACAAAAAAATTAACTAAATATTTAACCTATATATATATCAATTTGTACATATCTTTCGAAAGTAGAACGCTACAAATTCTCGCTCGAATATGTTGTGGTGAAAAGCGTAAGTCATTACCGTTAACATCAAGGAAACTTTTTATAAGCAGCTTAATCAGTTCGATGGCCTTTTTCTGTGTAAACATTAACCTTAAGCATTGTTGCCCTCAAAGTAAAATCCGGCCCTGAGCATTGTGGCCCTCAAAGTAAAATGCGACCCTGGAATGACATTGAACTCAGCCTAAAGCACGCGCAATCTCCATACCGCGAACCTGAAAACTGAATCACATAAACTTCTACGATCGCGATTTATCGTCACGAACACGAGATCTACTTAGTTCCTGATTTCAATGTATCCCGACACAAGTATCGACTAAACAGTGGTTGCTATAACGCAATGCAGTCATCAAATCGCCGCCAGACTTTCATTTCAGTTAGACTTTGAGATCCGTGGCGCTTAGACTTTCCCGCCATAAAAATCATTGACAGACAATTTATTTTTTTAAATAATTTTGAATGAGTCGTACTGGCAACACTAACGCTCCCCAAAACTAGACCGCGTAAAATCGCGTGACGTGGTTTAATTAATTTAAAAAAAAAACTAAAGTTTCGTGAAATTATGTACGAATACGAATATTACAACTCTATTAGACGGCGGCGAGGTTATTTATCTGACTACTATAACCGTTACGAATATTTGTATGACTATAAACGACCTAAATACTACTATGACTATTTGTATGACTATAAACGACCACTATACTCCGATATGTGTGACTCGCTTGGACGTCGACGTCGGTGTGATTATTTGTGTGACTACTACAAACGATCAAAAGACTGCTACTGGTGTGGATATAGACGGTCGAAATATTATTCGAAATATGACTATTTGTATGACTCCGATTACTGGTATGACTTGTATTAATGACCACAAAAGTTTGATTATTTTTATGACTTATATTATTTATGTGACGTTAATTATTTTTATTACTTTTATTTATGTGACTTCAGTTATTTGTATGACTTCTTTTAACGACGTAGATTATTATTCGCCAATTATTTTTCCGACTTGTACTAATTATTACAAGATTTCGATTATTTTTGGACCTTTGAATTTTTTTATAAGTTTGATAAGTTTTGTGATTTTGATTATTATTTTTGTGACTTTGACTTTAACTATTGTTATGACTTCTAAAACCGACGGCAACGCATCGATTATTTGTAATGACTTCTATGAGCTGCGAGGTGCTCTCAGCGGTGGTAATTTAAAGAAAAAAACGTAGCTTAGTTTGTCTGGAAGACAACACTTTTTTAGCTATAACACCGCCATTTACATCTACACATATTTTATACTACGCCTCCAACTTTCAATATAATGTGATTTAAAAATGCAATTCAATATAACGTAATTATATATGTTCCTCTGACGTTAAGAACGCATTAACAGAATATGATTTTTTGTATTTTTACTCAACTGGGTACCCCTAAAAAGAGGGTAACGTTTTGGATGCGTTTATGTCATATCTCGCAGCTTACATGGTTTGACATAATATGCGCTGGGTATTGTTAAATTTGTCTATATGTCATAAAAGAAAAGCATGTACTGTAAAATGTTGTTGTTCAAGTGAAAAAGTGTATATATAATGTCTGTGCACAAAAATGCACGTTTTCAACTCAAAAAATCTAACGGCGCTAACTTTGTTATAAATATACTAATATGCGCCTTTGCTCGACTTGGTGGGGGCACTACCTTGCTCTCTGATAGAAAAGTCAATACATTTTAGCCATACGCGAATTTCTAATATCCCTCTTAATGTCATAAAAGCGAATTTGTTTGTTGAGTAAAGAATAACGTAATCAAAATCATACATTAATTGTAATAATGTAATATAACAACAAAAAAACAGTTGAAAATTTTACATATTTTTACCCGACTGCACAAGAAGGAGGGCTATGTTATTCGAGTGTATGTATGTGGGTATGTTTCTATATGATCACCTACAGCCTAAACGGCTTGACCGATTTTGATGGGCGAGGTGTCGTTAGATTCGTATTCAGTCCCTGAGTGTCATAGGCTATTTTTTTTTGTAATAATAATATTAAAACTTTCGCAAATATAAAATAAAATGCGCTTTTTCGTAAACACCAACGAACTTTTTTGTAATAAATAGATGATTTCACTATTATTATTCTAAAGAATGCGCATTTATAACCTTTAAAAATGGCTTTGCGCATCTTTTCTCACAAAAAAACGTGCAATAAACAAGCATATCAAGCATAATAAAATCATAATTAATATATATAATTGCAAAAATCGCTCTTCTGCAGGCGGGTGTTTTGTTTTTCTTTTAATATAGGTACTTGTTTTGTAGTATTCTTACAGTTTAATAGTTTGTATTGTACCTTATAAATAAGATTAGAAAACATTTTATCGGTGTCTTTTTAAATATATAAACGTTATTTGGTTGTACTGTGTAGGGTTCACGTCGATGGTGCCAGAGCTCTCTCGATCGGCGGACCCCGTGTGGGCCCTGGCAAGGAAGCACCATGATGAAGAGCCACTCACTACCAACACAGCGAAGTAAGTACTTCATTCATTCGTCATTTAAGAAGGTCCTTCCCGGCGCGACTAAGTACGATGCACGCGTGATTAAAAAGCTTGTTGTTTCATCTTATGTCAGGTTTGGGAAAGAAGCTCTGCAAAAAGAGAAAGACGGCGCCAGACCCCTTCGGTCTGGTTTCACCTGTTCGATATAGTCACGAAATCACAATATGCCGTCTTACTTATAAACAATAAACGCATGTTAAAATCTTATTCACTGAATAAGGACTTATCACTTTCTGTCAGACGGGAACTGTCACGTGCGAAAGCGGAACAAAACATTGTTCAACTAAAATGCGCTTATTCAGCGCTTAAAAGTTTACTTATAAGCCTACTTATAAGCTTACTTATCCGTCTTAACGGATGGTGTGCTAAACGTTACCTCATAAAATACGCGTTTTTATAAAATCCTGAGAACTTTATAATAAAATGTTGGTTATTTGAAATTTCCAAAATATATGTTAGGTAGATATATATCGAATTTTTATTTTCATTTATAATTCCTGTGCATTTTATAAGTGGTGTAAGTTTGTGTAAAAAAGTGTACTTTTGGAGGTTTATCCTGGTCCTGGGTTAGAGACCTAGTTCTACTGCACAAGATATCTATTATAACAACAAATTTGAAAAAAAAATATTATAAACGTGCGAGCTATTCTATTGAAAGTACATCGGGTTGACTGCACTTAAAAACGTATATAATCTTATCTATGGAGGAATTTTCTTCCCATGTTTGAAAGCCCGGTCCAAAATCTAAAGTCCTGGAATGAGGGACGAAAACATGATTTAAACTGCTTGCTTTACAACAGCTATTCTTTATATTATAACGGTAATCTATTTACCATCGTGTTACTTGTATTACTCTAGAAATCTATTTTTACAAATTCAAACTTTTAAAGGCTTTTAGCGTAAGTTAAGTTAGCAACGAGATGCTTTATTGATAGTTTAATTAACTTGATAATATAAAGATTAATCTTACACGGTTGCGAACAATGTATTCGCTTAGACGCTTACTAAAGTTACCCGAGCTAAATACAGAGCTTAAAGCCTCGATGACACTGGGCTAGCTTACGAGCTGCTAGTCGGCGAGTTTAAAAGCTAGCGAGTGAGCGAGTAGCGAGTGTCGATGACACAATCAAAAGCAGATTGTAAAAAAGCTCAATGACACGGAGCGAGTTTACAAGCTGCTCGCGAACTCGCTGGCTTGTAGCTCGTAAACTAGCCCAGTGTCATCGAGGCTTAAGATACCAAGACAAAAAATACTGATTGAAATTTAAATTTTTCGTCGAATGTCTGGCGTTGGCCCTTAAAGTAGTTTTTCAGTGACAGAAATAATTTAATAACAATGAACATTTTTAAAATAATAATAAAAAGCAGCTTAACATCAGTTAATGGTCAAGTGCAAGCCTATTTTTGAATAAAAAAAGACTTAATTGAAATCTAATAAATCAGTATGACATATAATTTTGTACATGCTTTTTTATTTTATGCTTTTAAAATAAATCTTTTTTGCCTCCACATAGTGCGTGACATTCCAACCTTGTCCTCCCGAAGGTCGTCTCAGTCAAGGCACCGTTCAATGTTACCTTACAATAAACATTGCGTGTTTATAGATTCCTGTCGCGAGGAGCGTCGTACCGTTCGCCGTCGCTGAGCACAGACCACAGCTCTGATTGGACGCCGCATTATGGATACGTGCCAGCGCACAGATGTGAGTGTTGCACGCGTATCTTATTTGCATTCGACCTTATCTCTCGATTTTCAATTTATTGTATAGGATGGCAAGGTTTCCTTTAATGTTTTGGCGGGTATATTGAAAAAATTTCATACCACTATGAATAGAATATATTTTATTGTCATACAGTCACAGTCCTAGCAATTTTATATAAAATAATATTAAGGATGTTCCTGATATGGACTCGTCAGTTCTTCTACAATTTCTTAATATATTAATTGGAAATAATACCAACTTCATGCTTTGTATCTCACTCAAAAAACGACAAAAATATGATGTTTTAAATGAATAAAATATGCTTTGTACCTTATCTTATTCTTGCTACCTTAACTTGTATTTAATGGAATTTTGATTGTGTAAAAATTGTGATATTTTATTTCATTAATTTATATCATTGTCAATATTATTTCAAACTAGATCTTAATACCTTTGCAGTTAGCATTGAATATACAGATTAAAGCTCTGATTGGACGCTGTATTTTGTGTACTCAATATAAATGTAGTAAGATCCAGATGCACATTTTTGTATGTGGCCTTAGCATCTGGCATTCTAAGCACAGTGCCCCTATTCACGTTCATTCGAATTCGGAATCAGTTCGGAAACTATATCTCTATCTCTGTCATACAGAATAAAGAATTCCACACAGATGGAGATATAGTTTCCGACTCAATTTCGAATCCGACAAGTTGTGAATAGTCCTACTGATCTCAGTTCTGATTGGGCGTTATGTAATGTATACGTGTATATCACAACATAAATGGATACACACGCACACTCGTATGTGACCTTAGCAACTGGCATCTGAAGTGCAGATCTCAGTTCTGATTGGGTGCTACGTTATGTATACGTATATACCACATCATAAATGTAAGAAACACACGCACACTCGTATGTGACCTTAGCACCTTTTTTTTTACGTGAGGAAATGCATTTACGCATACACCGCCGCCCGGGGGGAGCAGTGGGTTATGTCGGGCTCGACACCAGAGTGGTGCCCCTACCGACTAAAACCTCACGGTGTTCTACCTTAGCGCCTAGATATCAAAACTGCGGGTACGCTTCTGAACTCCAACGCAGCTATGTGACCTTAGCACCTGGCATTCAAAGCACATCAAAGCACTCAGTTTTTATTGGATGTCATGTGAAAGGGTAGAAACTACCTTATCCGTTATAACTCATGAAAATGAACTTATGGTATATTCCTTGGGTACACTTTAATGGTAGATACTTAGCGCTCTGATTGGATGCCGCATGAAAGATGGATGCCATAACAGAAATGTAAGATTTGCACGCACACTTGCGTGTAACTTTATGGCTTATTATCTGATATGCAATGTTCCTTGAAACTGTACAGGGTTGGAACCTTGACACAAAAATGGCTATTTTAACCGTTATGGGTGCATATAAACGATCTCAAGGAAATGTTTCACGGATTTCAGATATGGTTGAAGGTTGCGTGCCTTTTGATATGCCAGTCCATATCATATCAAAAAGCACGCGAAATTTATGGATTCTCAAAATATTATTAGAGTGTCCGTTCTGTATGCAATACTATTAATGTTTCTGTGGTTTAACCACACATCGGACACTCCGTATAAACCCTCACTAATGCATAAGAAAGTTTTTATATGCACACACATCATGAATGAAGTTATAGTTGTCGCTCGTCGTGATAACTATTGGATTCTCTACGCTTTTAACATGCAACAAGTTTATCAATGTAAATTTATGCAAGGTTGCCTGGAAGAGATTGCTCTAAGCGATAAGGCCACCAATTAAAACGCCTAGCTATATTATTATTCTCTCTGTATTTAATGTGTTTCTGTATTGTGGTCTTTTAATAGTGTTAACTGTTAACTATCTATCAAGATAAATCAACATCAAGTGACATCAGTGACATGATACATGCGCGTATGGTTTTTTGACGG
This sequence comes from Lycia hirtaria, assembly GCA_947563715.1. Taxonomy (NCBI): domain Eukaryota; kingdom Metazoa; phylum Arthropoda; class Insecta; order Lepidoptera; family Geometridae; genus Lycia; species Lycia hirtaria. Next base: position 4,134,385 of record OX387377.1, on the reverse strand, counting down.
TAATACTGATCAGAATGGGATTATAAGCGGCCACTTTTGACAATTGTTTGACGGCTCTGAGGTAGAGAACGAATTTTAAAAAACGTGACAGCCTTCTGGCAGATTCTGGCTCGCGACATGGCGAGCGCGGGGGAGCGGGTGAGGAACCCGAGATTGGCGGGAGGCGGAGTGTCCATGCTGTAACGTAAGAATTGTTATTTCAGTGGATTACCGGCCGTGGCGCAGTTCGCTCCCGGACGTGCGTCACGATGACACGGAGGAGCTTTTGGAAGAGGCGGAGACGTTCCTACGACGCTCCATACCTGACTTGCCAGGAGACGGCTTTTGTGACGGTATTATATTCTCAATGATAATTATGTTTTAGGATCGAGTTTGTTTTTTTCACTTATTAGGTATTTAAAAAAAAACATTGAATATACCGATACTTCGGGGATGGACGGTCGCAAGAGTCACTTCACGAAAATGACTTAATGATACAGTTTTATTCTGCATTTGGCGCTCTATCCATTTGTGTATTTAAAGTTTCAATATAACATTTTGATAATTACGACCTTTCTTCCCCTAAGTATCGATACATTTGAAAACAAAATCGATAAGTTATGATATGGAAATGCTTTGCTTTTGCTTTGGATAGTCAACCAAAAACGCTGTACGGACTATTTTTAACTTCCAAAAAGGAGGTTCTCGATTCGACTGTTTTTTTATATGTTTGTTCAGCGATTATTCCGCCTTTTTGATGATTCTTTTTTGTTTGGTAGGTAATACCTCAGAGGTGGTCCCTTATAAATTTTATCAAAATTGGTTCAGTAGTTTGGTTTTTATAACAAAATAACTGAAAAAATGACATCCAAGTAAATTTATTGCGTATTTTGAAGTCGGAGCAGCGCTTCAAGCGCTCGATGTCAATATCAACTGACAACAGTGACATGACACATGCGCAAATGATGTTTTGACGTTAATACTGATCAGAATAAATTATAAATGGCGGCCACTTTTGACAATTCTTTGACGGCTCCCAGTTAAAGAAAGAATGAACGAATGAATTAAAAAAAAGTGACATCTTTCTGGCAGATTCTGGTTCGCGACAGGGCGAGTGCGGGGGAGTGGATGAGGAACCCGAGATTGGCGGTAAACGGATATTCTGTGTGTAGTACTATTGAAGTCTTCTGTGATGTTATTTAGGTGAGAGGCTAGCTGTGTCGGTGGGTCAGCCGTACATCCCCGCGGGTCCGCGGCAGCTCCGCTTGGGACATGCGGTTAAAGTGATCACCCCCTACGGACGCATCGCCATCGGACGCGTCAGGTATGACTGTGCTACTGTGACTGTGCAGGAGGCTGCTGTCATTATCATAAGTCTAGGTTTTTTGGGCAAACATTGCTACTAAACATGGATGTTTGTTCTGTGTCTGGGTGTTTAAAAAAATGTCCTCCTCCAATATTTTGCTATATTTTTCTGTCAAGAAGTGACGTCTGTATTTTTGGACAGTTCCTGAGGCCTATTCACAACCTGTCGCATGTATTCGATATGATATCTCACTGAGAAAGAAGCTAGCGAGACGTGCGATAGATCAAGAGTCGTTATGATTATTTTTATATTATATTTTATATGTAAACACTGACTGACGCATCCAATCACACTGTAACAGTGTTTATGGACGAAATAAAGAATTGAATTGAGATGAACTACAGACTCTTGATAACCTCAACTTTCTTTCGAACATTCAATTTCATCTCATTACGTTGTAATTAACAGACCTCCAAAAGGAAGGAGGATCTCTTTTTTTGTATGTTTGTATGTTGTTTGGTAGTTAATACATCAGTGGCGGTCCCATATAAATTTTATTAAAAACGACACACTACTCACATACAATACTTCGCACAAACAAATTTACCCCCACCCACATCCCTCCCCACTAACACTCACACCACACACGTAAAAAGTTCAGTTTTTTCAGTTTTTTAAACTATAATTATTTTCATCTCCAAATCGTCAGATACGTGGGCATCGCCGGTGGCACAGCAGCGTCTAGCAGCGTTATGGTAGGAGTGGAGTTCTCCACACAACAGTACCCAACGCTGCCGCGCAACGACGGCACGCACCGCGGCCGCCGGTATTTCCTAACTCCGCCGCATTATACCGCGCTCTTCGTGCCCTTCTCGAAGGTCGTCATGGCGTGGGCGCATTAGGCGACCAAATTAAAGAGTTAAATTAACTACGTAATATGATCTAAACACGAAACTGACGTAAGGCGCATAACTTTCGAAACTGACGCTTGGCGTGAGAGAGATCTAGGTATCGATATCTCTGTCTCTCGTGACGAGCGTCACGTTCCGAACGTCGTTTACGTACGATAGTTATGGTAAAACATTAGATGACCTGTTAAAAACTACTTGGGTAATTTTGGCTACAAACATTATACATAGCCTGTTTCGAAGATTCGTTTTTTTCCCAAAGATTGGTAGTGAAATTAATTTATTAGCAGTCGTTTTGACTACTGTTGGGTAACTTTGACTCCGTGTCAAACATTGCACATAGCTTTTTTCGAAGAAAGGACAATGTCAATGTCAATGTTTGACGTGGCGACTGGAGTCAAAGTTATCCACGCTGACAGTACCCGAAATCCACTTACATTTCTACAGTGTTGCATTAATTTGTAGCCTCTGATGTGATGTGCCTGTACGTAGGTTCTATACATCCGCGCCGGGAAGCAAGAAGAAGGAATGTCGAACACGATATGACATGTGACGACATCTCTTATATTCCCTTCTGTGAAAGCCGCGTAATGTAGATATTTATTAAAGATCTGACAAAAATATACTTGAACGTACTCTGAACGAGTGCAGAAAGTTTAACCCCTTGATTAGAGGTGTTCCTTGAAATTAAAGGCCTAAGACATGAAATATATTCCTAGCGACGAATATCTTGAGCAACGTTTCATGATGTCCTTATTTTCGTCGAAAACAAAAGAAAAGGCATAATTATATTTATTATATAATACGTTTTTCAAAATATTCGTTGCTACATATGCAATTCCTAAAAAAAAACTTTGAATGATACAAATGTAAATAAAATGGTAAGGCATTAGAAATGAAATGAAATGGTAGTGATGACATTAGAGTACGGCAAAAAATTTGCGGCTTACGGCAAAAACAGAAAATGCAGCTAATAATTAATGGCACGGATGGCACGGATTGAGAAAATGTAGAAATGTTATTATAAAATATATTAATGTTTTAAATTGTTCTCTTTACTAAAAGTAAATATGTAGGTAAGTTCGTTTGATAAATATTACGAAAATATTATCAGATAATGCTCATTAGAAACGAGTTTTCAATAATTATCCAAAATAAAAATCATGCAACTTAACTAACCCTAATTTGACGTTTTGTAACTAAAAAAACGGAATTTCAAATGACATTTGTTAAACTGACCAACAAAAAAATTGAAATTTTGTTTAATTTTTTTGTTGAGCATAACAGATGGTTGCAATAAATAAATGTGAAACTCGAATTAATGACAAAATTGTACCAAAAAGGAAACTACGACCTAAATAGAACTGTGTTCACTGTATAGGCTTGTTATATGCATAATAAGTGTGTATAAATATAGCCTAATGTATAGTCTGCCATGAACAAAACTGCCGTACTGTATGGTACGTGTGTCAAGAATGCCGTACTCTACGGAATGTACGTGTTAAAATTGCCGTACGTACTGTACAACGTTTATATTAAAACTGCCGTACTGTATGGTACGCGAATGACAAAATTACGGCAGTTTTGATTTTGGCCATTTTGGTGTTGTGCTATTACTCTATCCTTCATATTAATAATATAAAGGCTTTAGGGGTTTACTATTAGAAATGTATGAATTCATGCGCTTATAACATTTTCTAAAGTTTTCTGAAGCTTTTTTGGCTTTTACTTTTTACTATCGTGATCTTACATCTTTTACGTTTTTCAAATATAATTTCAAATTTATTTTTAAAACTTCTCATAATTATAACAATGGTGCTCTCTTTTTAGTTTTTTTTAGCTAAGTATTTATTTCTCTAAGTATTTATTCTTTAAAATGTTTAGTTTTTCGATATTTTGTTAATACTAAACTTATGTCAAAAAACATGTTTGACCATTGTGATTGAAATTGTAGAAATGATTAGATAATTATTTTATATACGTATTTTTTTACTACTCTTTATCCATTTTTATCTCGATTATAGCTCGCCTGTTGTCATATCATTTTCAAATAGCCGTCAGCGTAAATGTGTATTTTCTGATGTTGTATTTAGAATACGTAAACTATGTGTATTTTTCTTTTTTGTGTAAAGTTAATGGCACTAATATAAGAAACTTATAAATAATGTAATTCTAAACTGTGTACTTTGATCTCTTAACCAAATAGAGGCATATATTTTAGTCTAAATATTAAAATAATATATATGTCGACATGTCAATGACAGAACGTGTTAGGTGAAAAAAAACCTTTTTTTTTAAGAACGCAACAGGAACTATCGATGTCATTAATTTAATTTTGTTTAATCAGAGGTATATATTAAAGAAATATAGACTTGTTTAAACGTCATGTCTAATTATGTAGTTATTTATAGTGATGGAGAAGAAATGAAATGAATTGAAAGTAAGGAAAGGCAAGTAGGTATACACGATACTGTAAGTGAAGTATTATTTATGGGTATATCGCTGTTATAGATTTTCCTGAGCTACTACTATTTTAATGCGACTGAACGTGTTTTTTTTTTTTTTTTTTAATGTAATTGAACTCGAGTTTGTGACGAAGTGACTTATTGTTGAATACTTATCTGCTATGGAATATAATAAATTTGGATGAGATTATTATATAAAGAGATTAGAACAAAGTCACTCAATAGTGAAAAATTCGTAAAAGTAAAATTAAAGCGATGTCACACAACGAACATATAAATACCGAAATGCAACAGACATTTTGGTATTTGGTTCGAATAAATTGACAAACGAATCAGTTCACATAACATATACTCAGCCTGATTTAGTAAAGTATGCTATACTAATTTATCAAATTAAACTTTTTTTGTAGTATTATACTTACGAACATTTCACTGCTGGGCGACGATTTTTAGCGCACAAGTCATAAATCGAGCACTGCCGTGAACTAACTTATTTTATAATTTAAAAATAGAATACGTTTTATTATTTTTTTAATGTTACTCGTATTTTCAGATTTATAAACATGCGTTTTTTTTTAAATTATTATTTACGTCTCAGTATTACTAGTCTTATGTATATTTGCGCTATATTTATGTTACTATTAGATATAAATATGGCACTAAAATTATTAAAATTGTACCTAAAAGTTTTAATGTTAGTAGAAAATATTAAATATATTGTAAAAATATAAATGTTATTATAATAAGAAGCGTTCTGACAACTGTAGTATATTGTAAAATACTCAATAAAATCATAGGTGAATTACCTAGAAATTTTACTAGTTTTTTTTTCTTAAGCATCTTAAAAATAGTGTGCTATACTTTATCAATTTTCATCACCCGTGTTATGGCTAAACACACATTTTGTATTAAGTTTATGAACAGGTGCACTATACACTAGTGGCAAAAAAATCAACGTAGTCTGGGGGGTTACCACAATCGTAATAGGAATCTTATTTCAATATTACTTTGACCTTTGTCTTGCTCTTTCAACTGTAGTAAGAGCGAGACAAAAGTCAAAGTTATATTGAAATAAAACTGCTTGAACGCTTGTGGTACAGGCCCCGTTCAGTTATAGAACTAATGTAATATTGAGGGTGCTTCTGTCCATATTTCATTATTTTATTCGAAAATAAAGGCGCTGATGTCCTTATTTCACTATTTTGTTCGATCGTAATGTTAGTTCCCATTTATGTCGCAATAGTTCTCTATGCAAACAGATTGCTTCAGTTGCCAGAGCGTTTCGGAACATGATTTGAGTACATATAAAGCCGGGTTCAGACAGCGCGAGGCATGCGTCGTCAATGCCTCGTTACGCGCGCCTCACGCTGGACCAGATAATTGAAGGTTCACTGCAATGAAGCACTATTAGGAACTTACATATTTAGATGTGGCAACAGAGTTGGTTCGACCGCTTAAAAAGCCTTTTTTATTTTTAGGTACAAAAACAAGTAACAAACCAAACCTAAACTTAAAAAAAAACGAATCCTTATACAAACACTATAAATTTGCTAATCTAAATTTAAAACTGAAACGAAATAAGGAAATTTAAACATTGTATAAATTACAATTACTGTGTAACAAATGCCTCCGCTTTTTGGATGTAAACATGTTTAGGTGTTTGATTGAAAACAAAATGTCAGTGTTCATAAAGAGTGCCAAACAACAAGGCAATTTAGTGTTGTAGTAGAAAACGTTTCTATATCTCTGCCTCTCTTTCTACAGTGCTTGGGGTAGTAGTTGGTGTGTAGTGTTTGAGCGAGAGGTTTAGTTTGTATCAATTTTGCGTCGAACGCAAAGTCGCAACAACTCGGTAACTCTCCAGTTCATGACACGCAAGATAAGACTTCGCGTGCTGTTTTTCTTGTTGCCATTGTCTTTCTGCACTGTGTGTTTAATCTTTTCAAAGTACTGTAAAGCTGGCCAGTAAACATATACCAAGTATGTGGCATGCCTTTGAGTTATGCTGCTTTCCGGCATGTGTTTGTTTACCCCCGGCTTTACAACACTTTGTTACAAGAAACATTTAAAGAAATAATTCTAAATATATACGACATATGTAATAAAGTAGGCTTCACGTGATTTCTCTCTCACCTGTATTTATAAATTTAATTATAAAGCTACATAAAAAGTACTCATACCTTTTTCTATACAGTGTGACTTTTTTACTAAAATTAATAAACTGACGTGACTTATAATAGATATTATATCTACTCAAAGTTATAGTTATGACACTGTATGAAATAATATGGGCAGGTGTTTTAAAATAAAAATAAACAAATAAATAAATAAAAAATACTTCATAATATATGCAAATGAAAATATCTAAGTGCCATATACTTTAAAGTTGGAAAAAAGTCACCTGTATTATATTTATTCGGTTGCACATGTATAGGTATAGATATACCACTATGTACTAAAAGTATATACGACCCTATGCTAGTCTCTTAGATCTTAACATCTATACTCAATTCTGTTGATAAAATCAAAGAAATCTATTTTAAATATCAATGTATCAGGTTATATGTTAATTGTATGAAATAAACACTTGAAATGTCAGCAAATATTTTATTCTTGTGGTAGTTATAAGTTCCATAAAGATAAATTATATTTTTACAATGCTTACTTTTACCATAAGGTACCTACAATGCAGGCGCGCGGCTCCAGCCCTAATAAAAAAAGGTTGTAACCGTCTTCTACTCCTAAATATTGTCCGATTTCGATTTTTTTTTTTATATACATACCTATGGTGGATGGAACGGTTAACAGCTAAGACTCCATCGTTTGATTTTTTCTAAATAATTTTGGATTTGGAAAATAAAATTTGAAAAAGCGAACCGCAGAGGCATAACCTAGGCAACAGGCAAAGAAAAATATGTGAAATTAACAATAAATGATAGAATTATTGAATTCGGACGATTAACTATAATTAAATAATATAATTTAGGGGTAGAAAACTATATACTGTACTGTAATGTATAGGTACGTAGTATAACTACTGTATTATTAGTATACTGTAACGCCACAGTGTTAATGCAGTAGTAACTGTACTAGTGTACTTTTTTCTACGCGAAGTCACGGGTAACATCAATTAGTAGTAGGCCAATACATTAGAAATAATTGCGACATCGATTTTTGAAACAATAAATTACAAATGTTTGTTTATACTTACGTGTATTTTCATGGAGACCAGCCAGCATCAATATATTTTACGTAGGTTAAAATTAAACAAAAAAGAAAAATCAACAATTTATTTAACAAGTATAAAAACTAAATCCGTACAACAACGTTAAACAAATCAAAATTTAACCTAAAGCGCACTTGATAGTTAACTATGAAAATATAGTAAAGAAGATAAAACAAAGAATACATTACTGAGAAGCAGAAAGGATAGATATAGGAAGTAATAATGTTTGAGGCACAATAAAAATAAGCAGAAAAGTAGAAACTATTTAAATAATCATAAACAGTAAGTATAATGATTAAGTACAAAAAGATACAAATAAACAAGAGCATAGCAAAGAATAGAAATATGAACATAAAAGTATAGGAGTAATATGCTTAGAATGCGAATCGGCTCTAGCTAAGTGAAGCAACTTTTAACAGGATCTTTTAAGGGCTAACATCACAACCCGTCTACCCGACAGGTTAGCAAAATTAGGCACAATTGCACTTCTTAACTCTGTAACAAAACGTATATACTGACTTGTAACATCATTCGAATGCTCATTTGCAAATTGTGCATGTCAATTTTTGGTTGTGATTAGTTCATCTATGAACAGAATTTTGAATGAAACTATCACCCTCAAGTATCTTGAATGATACTTGACTTTACTTATGAAAAGAAAAGATTATAAAATTAAAGCAATATTGAAAAAAGAAAATGTGGGAAGTATTGAAAGTACGAAGTAATAGGTAAAGTAAAAAATACAGAAGAAAAGATGCATTAGTATTAAAAAGGAATAGAGCAGTAAAAGAAACAGAGGTATAATAGATGCAAGAAGTAAATAAAGTTGGAGAAGGAAAGAAGCATAACTTTTCAAGGAAAAATAGCAGTAAAATAAATATGTAGTGAATAGATTAAAGGAATAAAAAAAATAAGGATAAGAAGAAGTATCGGTGTGATTTCAAGAAGAAAAAGGAATAGAGAAATTCTTATGGTATGAATTAAATGAATAAAGTAAGGGAAGAATTATAGGGAAAAGAGAAGTACTTATGGATTAAGAAGAAAAGAAGCAGAAAAAGAAATGTGTAGATATTCAGTGAATTCAAGCAAGACATGAAGATATAATTACAAGAAGAAAAATGGCAATAAGTACAGTAATTAAATTCAAGAAATGCGTGAAGAAGAAATAAATAAATAATAATGAACGATATAAAAGATACATAGATATGAACTATAGAAGAATAAGGGCAAGGTAAAAAATAGGCAGACACGAAGTGCTTAATATAAACTTGAGTATTTCTATTATATTTAAAAATATAGAAGAAAAAATGCATAAGTATTAAGAATGAATAGAGCAGTAAAAGAAACAGAGGTATAATAGATGCAAGAAGTAAATAAAGTAGGAGAAGCAAAGAAGCATAACTAAAATTTCAAGGAAAAATAGCAGTAAAATAAATATGTAGTGAATAGATTAAAGGAATAAAAAAAATAAGGATGAGAAGAAGTATCGGTGTGATTTCAAGAAGAAAAAAGGAATAGAGAAATTCTTATGGTATGAATTAAACGAATAAAGTAAGGGAAGAATTATAGGGAAAAGAGAAGTACTTATGGATTAAGAAGAAAAGAAGCAGAAAAAGAAATGTGTAGATATTCAGTGAATTCAAGCAAGACATGAAGATATAATTACAAGAAAAATGGCAATAAGTACAGTAATTAGATTCAAGAAATGCGTTAAGAAGAAATGAATAATAATGAACGGTATAAAAGATACAAGATATGAATTATAGAAGAATAAGGACAAGGTAAAAAATAGGCAGACACGAAGTGTTTTATAAACTTGAGTATTTGTATTATATTTTTAGATAAAACTTGAATTAAAATTATTTGTAAACTTATGAATGTATCAATCATTTAGAAATAATTAAATAAACATGCGTTCAGAGAAGAAAAAAATATGTAGTAGCAGCATGAAAAATGTACTATTACGGTAGTGTAAAGAATGAAGAAAAATAGAAGAAATAATGAAAAGAAGAAGGAAGGAAAAGAGAAGGAAGAAAGAAATGAAAAAAGAGAAGAAAGTAAGAAGTAAGAAAATTGTGAAATCATAGCTAAAAAGCTAAAGCTATAAAGATTAATAGAAAAAAATTAAAGACGCTATAGAATGTAGAAGATGTTGAGTAAATAGGTATAAAACCAATCAGATATTATTGCAGAAAAACAATACAAAAGTATATATTAATGCTTAGTGAAAAATAAAAATGTAGAAAAACGTAAAAAGAGGAAACAAAGTTACAACAAAACATTTCTAAATAAAAATTAACAAAAGTAAAGTAATACGTAAATATGATTTCATAATATGGTCGAAATAACCGTTTTGATAATAATTAAAATCCGATGTTAAAAGTAGTATAAGTAGTAGAAAAATATTTGATTTTAAAAATTTCTTAATACTTATAAAATAGTACAAAAATATATGTAGAAGCATAGTGAACCGAAGTAAGCCAATTTAAGTAGCAAAATTATGAAGATACTGGAAAAATATTTACTAGATAGTAGTTACTAGTTCTAACAGTTTTAATATGTGACCTTATTTCATTAATAACTTAGTAAGGTAGCTGATTAAAAGACGGTTTGATAGATATTATACATAAATTTCACTGTATTATGTATCAATAGGAAATAAAGTGCGATTAAATGGTAAAAAGATCAATAACAAATATAGCTGATGTGTTTCGTGAGCATATATTTTCTGTAGTTTTGGTAACAATACTGAACACAAGAATCACATAAGGAATAAAATACAGTTATAAATATTTGATCTAAATATCTGTTAAGAAGATTGTACTAGAAGAAATCGAATAATAGTTGATAAGAAAAATAAAAATAAGAAAGTAAATAGATATAAAGCTTATATTTCGAGAACGTAGAAAGAAAGAAGACTAACATAAACAATACAAAATAAGTATATAGGTACTATAAATTAAAGAAAGTATGGAACTTAAAAGCTTAAGAGTATTAAACGGAGAAGTTTAGATAGAAATACGAAAAACGAAAAAAAGTGAGAAAGGAGGAAAAGGAGAAGATTATAACGATTTATATAATAAGAAAAATAGAGATAGGAAGAGTGTAAAAGATTGAAAGCGATATTTTGTAGAAAGTTGCTATTGTAAATTTTGAAGATAAGAAGGATTGAAAATAAAAGAATGAGAAAAATATTTACGATAATGCTCGGATGATATACATTTTTATATCGCATGAATAGGAAACAAGAGAAAGTGTAAAAAGATAGAAAACGATATTTTGAAGAAAGTTTCCAAAAAATATTTAGAAACATAATAATGCAACAAGAAAAATAGAAAAACAGAAAACAGATTGATAGACCGAAAGCGGTAATTTAGAAAAACTTTTCCTAGTCAATTCTGAGAGGAAAATGTAAAAGAAGTAGAATCAGAAAAAGCGAAAGGATAATAGACTAAAGGCGAAAATTTGAAGAAAGTTCCCGAAAAATATTCTGAACAACAAGAAAAATAGGAGAAGAAAATGACAGTAATATAACGAAAACGATATGTTGAAGAATGTTTACATAGTAATATTTGAGGTTAAAATCGTAAAAAGGTAATAGACTGAAGGTATTTGAAAACTTTTTTCCACTAAACGCTTGGAAGATATAAATGAAACATGAACAAGAAAATGATAGTAGACTGAAAGTGATATTTTTAGGAAAGTTTCCCAAAAACACTAAAGACATAACGCAACGTGAAGAATAGAAGGAAAAGAGTATTTTTCTAGGTACAGTGATATTTTCAAGAAAGCTTTCTTAGTAAATTTAGAAAATAAGTAAGTAAGGAAAGGAAGAAAACACGAATGAGAGAGAGAGAGAGAGAGAGTAATTAATAGACTGAAGGCGATATTTTGATTGAAGTACCCGAAAAATACTTTAAAGGTTTATACCTTTGCAGCATGAAAAATAGAAGAAGGAAAAGAGTAATAGAATGAAAGCGATATTTAAAAGAAAGTTTTCATAGAAAATTCTGACGATGAAAATATAGTAACAAGAGTACGAGTATAATCACGAATAAGAAACGGGGTGATAGACTGAAGGTGATATTTTTTTTCCGCTACGTGCTTGGAAGATGTAAATGAGATGAAGAATACATACAAGAAAAAGTAAATTGTAAGTGATATTTAGAAAAACTTTTATTATTGTACATTCTGAAGAAAGAATGTTTAAAGAAGAGTAGAATCAGTAGAAAGTGTAAGGCGGAAGGCTATATTTTGAAAAATGCATCCGTGGAAGACATGAAACTTAAAGATTAGAAAAAAAGAAAAAGTGTAATAGATTGAAAGTGCAACAAGAAAAAACTGAAGATATACATGCAATAAGAAAAATAGAAGAAAGAAAAGAGTGTAATAGAACAAAGCGAGTTTGAATAATGTATCCGAAAAATATGCAACAGCAAAAATAGAAGAAGAAAATAATGTAATAGTATGGAAATAATATACTGGATAAAATTTGCATAGTAAATTCTGAAGATAAAGACGTCAAAGAAATGTATAATAAGAATAGAAAGAAATAAAAAATAATAATAAGAATCAATAAAAAAATTAATAGACTGAAGGATATATTTTGAAAATTTTACCGCTAAATGCCCGAAAGATATAAATGAAACACGAAGAATAGAAATATAAAATATAATAGTGCAAGTGATATTTTGAAGAAAGTTTTATAGTAAATTTTGAAATTAAAAACGTTTAAAGTAGAGTAAGTAGAGTTAAATGCTTGGAAGATAATTATAAATCAGACATAAAGAATAGAAAAAATAAAGTATATAAATATAAAATAAAGTATTAATAGACTGAAAGTAATATTTTATAGATATTTTTTGTTATTAAATTCTGAAGATAAACGTAAAAAATTAGTAGAATCACAAACAAGAGAATAGATATTTTGAATTAAGTTTCCAAAGTAAATTCTGAAGATAAAAATGTAAGAACACGGGTAGAATCACTAACAAAAGAAAAGATAATAGACTGAAGGCAATATATTCAAGAAAGTTCCCTTATAATACTCCGAAAATATAAATGCAAAATGAGAAATAGAAAAAAGAAAAGAATGTAATAGAATGAAAGCAATATTATGAAGAAAGTTTTAAAACTAATCCTGAAAGTATAAATTTAAGAAGAAGTGTAGAATTGGTACCAAGTGTAATAGACTGAAGGTAATATTTAAGAGCATGTGGAATCATTCCTTTTAATGTTAAATGCATGGAAAATATAAATGCGATAATACAAATAGAAAGAAAAATAAATTGAAGACGATATTTTGAAGAAAGATCTCATAAACTACTTTCACGCAAGAAGAAAAATAGGTATTGGAAAGATTGTAATACACGAAAAGAGTTATTATGAAGAAAAATTTAGTAGTTCTGAAGATAAAAACGTGAAAAGAAGAATATACTGGGTACTCCGTGTAATAGACTAAGGGTGATATTTTGAAAAAAAGTTTACAAGTATGATATATGTATGTAAGTTGCATAAATAACAGTGTTTCTGAATACATTCTGAATATGTATGCCTATCAATAAAATATAAATTAGCTAGGACCAAGTGAATTTTTGAAAAAGTTATCGAAATAAATTTTAATATTACAGAAATATCAAGAATAATAAAAATAAGAAGAAACGTAATGTGCCAAAAGTCAAGGAAGAAATATTATAGATCAAATTCAGATAATCGTAAAAAGAAATAGAACATATAGAATAACAAATAAGAATGTCAAATACATTTTTATCATTAGTAAGAATGTTTAAGATTGAAGATGAAGGCGGATAGATATACTGAAGAATATGTTCGAAGTGATTTCTGAACATATTAATTAACCTAGTAAGAAGAATAAGAACAGAAGCAAGTGCCATAAGCTGTAGGTGAAACATGAAGATTAGAAATAGGAAAATGAGTAATAGACTCAAGGTTATATTTTGAAAATTTCACTGATAAATGCTCGGAAGATAAAGTGAAGATGATTAAGCGGTCGGAATAAATTCTGAAGTTACGAAAAATAGAACAAAGAAACTGCTATGAAGTCAAAATTGAGCTCCTTTTATATTGAAATAAATTTTAAAGATAGTGAAGTGTGACATAATAAGGGAATGTAATGTGTGATCTATGAAAATGAATGAAATTGTGAAGAAGTGAAGACGACAAGAAAGGAAGTATGAAGTAGCTGTGCAATGTGCATTGTGCATAGTATTTAGGCAGTCCTTAGACTGCCTCTAACAGATTATAGAAAGATAAAATTACAAAAGTTATTTATGTAATCTAGAAGGACAGAAAGTAGATGGTAGACATGAAATAATAAAACATGTAAAATAACACAAAAAATGAAAGGAAAGAATAGAAGAAGAAAGTTAAGAAGAGAAAGAAGAAGTGTTGTAATGCGAATAATAAGTAATGAGATAGACAATAATATACAAATACAATTAGATAACTCATTGCTATTGCTATTGCAGTGGATAAGATAGATAGATAGATAGAATCATTTATTGACATATTGAAACATAATACTAAAATTAGCTACAATATTTTGTACACCAATACATAATAATAGTAAGCAATATGTCTCGTCAATTCACAATATACACAATATAGATATAGGTACACGTGAAATAATAGAAAAAAGTAAAGGTTGATATATGAAAAAGAAAAATACAAGAGAATGAGAGAAGGATGAGAAAAGAATAGAAATCATTAAATGAAATAATAAACACACAGTAGATGAAAAATGAAATTAAAAATTATCTAAAATAGCAAAACAGCAAAATTAGGTAAGAGCGATTTTATTAATAAGACAAATAATAAGTGCAAATGTAGGACCAAAGGTATACTAACAGAAATAACATAACATAAATAGTAGTAAATGATCAAATTATAATGCAAGATTACTATTGTAGTGTCTGTAGTGAAATAAAAAAGTGGGTGAAAATGAAAAAGTGGATGATTAAGAAGAAACCATTAAAAGGAAGAAAAAAATATAGATCCACTTGGAATTCTCATTTTGATACATGTAAAATTAATATTATAAAATTCATATGTCTGGAAAATAATAAAATAAAGCATAGAGCAGTGTAAGACAGACAGCGAAAACAGAGTGGATAGTAAGCAAGAAACAGAAGAGCAGGAAAAGTAGCAGTGATGTTTTATAGATTGTCAATACTTATGATTTATAAAACAGAATACTTACCTGTAGTATCCAAAAGGTAGGCCAAATTAGCAGTGTTTTAAAGATAGAAAATAGAGAATATAAAAGCACGAAGGTAAGGAGGTAAACAACATGATAAAAGAAATGTGTAGTCAGCCAACTGAAGTAAATATAGAATAAGCATATAATTAAGTTAAGACCTGAAAATTTAATGCAGGAATATTAAATTTATCAGGCAGTAGGTACTTAATATCGTGAAGAAAGTACTTTAGATGATAAAGAAGAATGTTCAGAAGAGTGGTGATAATATAAATGAAACAAATGAAAACGTTAATAAAGTTATCTATATTCAACATGTTATGTGTGTAAATGACAAATGCATACAAAGACAAGAGTGCAGAATGTAAATGAAGAAATAGTGAAAGCACTGTTACTATAAGAATAAAATTAATTATATAGTCATTGCAAATAGTGAAAAAATATGAATAGAAATAAAAAATAATAGAGAAATATGCAGTGAAGAAGCGTATAGTACCCATTCATATAACAGTAACTGAAAGGTACATTACAAGGCGTGAAGAAGAAAGATAGAGAAGCAGATATGATTGATGCAAGAAAAAAATTCAGTGAACTTGTGTTCGCATAGAGAACTACCTAGCGCGTATCACAGTGTACTTTGAACAAACTTAATATAAAAAGGAACTTTGTTTTCACAAACAGTGCATTGAAAACTGCGGAATTAACCGTCTTAAACAAATGTGCGGTAATTCTGCAACCTAACTTACAACAACATTGGTTAATACTGTCTTTGGTAAGATTTGTGCTAAGGCAAGTGCATTCTCAAAGACTTCAGTGCCTTTGTTTTAACCTATCATAATCCTAACTTTAACCTATCATAAACCCTTTAATAGAGTTTCTATTATACCCGATAGCCTTTAAAGTCCATTTTTAATGATAACCCGAAGTATCTTCATGATTATTGACTGGATAGTCAGCGTACCAACCGAAAGCACCGTGGTCTCCTGTATGGGCTCCAAAATCTACATATTCTCCGAAGTCAGGAGGTCTTTCTGCGTACTGGGCGGCAGCACCGTGCGTGGAGGCTCCAGTGTTGTCTGGAGCTGCTTGAAGTCGAACTAGTCTTGCTGGCGGAGGTCCTTCGGGCTCTGGCGGAGGTGAGAGGGCAACTGCTGAAGAATAAGGTAAAAATTAGTTTTACAGTGGTGCACCCGCTGAGGGAGCGAGAAAAAATATTATTAATCAATGTTCCCAGTGAATTTAGAAGTGATATGATAAGTCCCTCTAGCGAGTTTCCTTTGTATAGTAGGGTCGCATCTCGCAGAAATTTAGACTTTATTGAGTTTAAAAATATAGGTGGGTGACATTTTGTATAGGCAAACGAAACTTATTTCATGAATTATGGTGTGTATCATACCATAAAGCGAGGTACTTGCATAGAGATACATATGAAATATCTTAGTTTGATTGCGTAAAAGGCAAACGGTAACAATGAATGTCCAGATATTAAGAATCCAGAGAAAAGATATGAAAGTCTTTCTCAAGAATTCTCAGCAATAATTTTACTTATACATAGGTATATAATAGTTAAATTTACTAATAATAAGCGTAGTATTTAGTTACGGTAGAAAAGGTTAATTGATACAAATATTTCCAAGACTGTAAACGCAATGCACGTGTGAAATTTTATGTAGGATAATTGTGAACGAAACGCGAAAAAAACACGATAACATCGATTCAAAGTGCGGTCCATTGAGCAACTTCGAACTGGTGTGGAAATGTTGGCAACAGTTTGTAGGCTGCTACAATTTATTTATGTACGTTGCGTGAATAGAATTATGAATGAGTCCCTAGTAGGTACCTAATTCACTAGCGGCGCCATATGATTTTACCTACAAAGCGAGTACCTCGGTACTGCTAAAATTTTCGGAATTAATGTAATGCATATTATATTCTACTAAATATAACTTAAAGAGGTACTCCCCTATTCACAATGCATCCGATTCAGGTTCCATTAAAAAACTAATATAACTTCTCTCTGACATTTACATTCAGAAAGACAGAAAGATGTAGTTTCCAAATAGAATCGCTAAATTCTATGTATTATACCTAAATAGCCCTGCTTTTTTATTACGCGTTACGCCTTATGCAATGATTTTTCATCACGTGGACGTAAAGTCTAAGACAAAATTCATGAATATAGTGTCCTGGGTTGACCGATACTCATATACCAACAATGAGGAACTTAAAGATTTTCATATAAAGGCTCTGTCGCCGCGCTAAAGCTTAATTTAGATAGAGAAGTATAAAGATGTCTATTTTGCCGCTTCAAATGATTTTGAAAATCGTAATAATTTTAATTGTGTAAGGGGTCTAATTAGATCTAATTGAGCTCGGACGTTTTTGATGACTGACGCTACATCCCGTTGATACTTTATCAAAGGCCCTATGCGTCAATTCTGTTACACGCTCACAAAAACTTAAATTGAGTAAGTAAGTACTAAGTACCTAGGTGATTCTAAGCCCCTGACTACACAGTTTGTTCCTCATGCCCCAAAGTACAACGCTGCTTAGTTTGGGGCTAGATTGTGTTGTATGAAAATGCCCACCAATATTTTTACAAATATTTTTATACACAAAGAACTTGTATATAAATATCTGAGCACTAGAATTAATCAGTAAAACCGTAGCCATCATTATCGACCTATTGCGATGTTGTACCTATTGGTTAACTTTTACGTAACATGATAAAAAGTAGACAGGACTTGTCTTAGCGGAAACTGTAGCAGTTACATCAGAAGAACCGTTTACCCGTTTAATGAAATAATTAATGTTGTGTAATTTTGTGAAGAACATAAAAATTGTAGTAGGTGGTAGTTTTACTAATTGGTGCCGTTTGAAAAAGCCGAGTGTTTAGAAAATATGTGTTTATTTATCTGATTGCGCAGAAATTAGTATAATATTTTGGGTATATGTCGGGCTGTGCTTATGTGACCTAACGCAAATCAAAATCTATTGATTTTGGTGAAGTCCGTTTCTGCAAAGGTTACAGGTTACTCATGCAGTCGGGTATCGGATTTATTTTACATAGTTCGGTTATATCGTTGACAATGGGACCACCTCTGAAATATACTCTTTCTAATAAAAAAGTTATAATTGAAATCACAATCGGCAAATCGATGAACAAAAACATCTTATCTCCTTTCTTGAAGAAGGTTAAAAATATTCCAAACTCGTGGATGGCAATTTACTTATATTCAATTGAGCCAATAATAACATAATAACTATTACTTAATCTACGGCTTCATCTTAAAAGTTACGATATTGAAAATAGAGAAATCGTGAAATTGATTTGTTCGATTCAATCAACGCGCAACGGCGTAGCGAATTACGGGAGCCCGTGATTGTCGTTTATTCTAAAATATTAGAGAAAAACTACAATTCACTCAATTCACTTTAATGCCGGAGAAACTGAATGAGAATGCCGTCGTCAGTCATTTGCTACACATAACTACACATTGACAATTAACTAAAGCAAGCCAGCGATAGGTAAAATATTTTGCTTTTTGTTTATATAATATCCGATATCTTCTGTGTTATAAAGTATTGACAAATTTGAAAAGTTTTCTTTAACTGCGGTTCAATCAGCGTTTTTGTAAGGGTTGATGAGCGTGAGGGCTATTACTAGGAGATCCCCTACTGACCTACTTATTTACCTTTGCTTGAAAATGAAAACGTGCTCTTTGCGATGATTATGCGTACTTTTCCTCATTGTTACTTTCTTACATTGACTTGACGTACAGAAACCGACAAGAAATTATTCATGTAGGTTTGTATTGTTAGCAATATTCAGTTTTCACGCGCTCTTTACATTAGTAAACGAGAACAAGGATTCTATTGTTAACGCTTTGTTAGCACTTTTACTTGTCTTTATCTCAATGAGAAAGGAACACTGAAAGCTTGTTTGTTTCGTACCCAATACGAATAATTGCGTGGAGCGAACAAATAAGAAACTAAATTTTGCATAAGAATTTATACAGTTCTACTCAGAAAAAGCGATTGTGGTGCTGAACTGTTTAAGTTGAGGTTAAATATGTAGCGATAACTATCGCATTGAATGTAAAACAAGCCCGTTGCGCTTAGAAAGCTGATCCTTTGTCTAACGAGAAAGTGAGAGGTCAGCCTGATCTTGATTGATGTGTAAGATTTAACAATACCACAATGGTAGTATGGATTCATTTCTACACGTAGGGTCGAGACATTTTAAATGTATGTTGCGTAATATAATTCTTATGCGTGTTATTGTGGAAAGGTGCGACGTAATACCTTCCAATGCTCTTTGTGTGGTTGAAATTCACTTTCAAGGTAAGTTCGTCTAATCACGGGTTATGCTACCTATATGTGACATGTCAAGCTTTTGAGATTTTTGTAGTTTAGCTCTAATGAATAGAACGATGTAAAGTTTTGCAATAAAAGCATGACTATTTTAGATTTTCTTTTGTTCACTTTACAATAGCGAGAAACCTTTGTGTAGAATGTAGATCATTAGTATGCAATTTTGGAGTGTTTTCGGAACGATTGGACCATCAATCTGTTATACGTTACATTTTACATAAAAATAATATAGACTAAAGATTATATTGCTCTCGGCGAGACATCTTTTTTATTTTTCGGACTATCCTGCCAGAAATGCAGCGACTTCGTTATATGGTTATTTTCCAGAGTTGACAGTCAAGCGCAAGCTTATTTTCGAATAAAAAAAATACTGTTACCACGACATCACTACATGCCACTACTATCTATAATTCTATATACTAGAATTTAGGTATTTAATAGGTTATGGGCCCAGTGTACCAAGGAAATCAGGAACGGTATCAAAGAAAATTATCAGGCGGCTTAAAAGAATGTTTACAAGAGATGGAGGAAACCAAAACCTTACTATGTCTTACATAATCATCAACCATTATATAGGCACTGCGAGTATAGGTCTCTTCTATAGCGCGTCACCCTTTCCGATTCTGTGCCAGTCATTCACTGCCTTTTTACCGCTTTGTCGATATTATCCGACCAAGATAATCTCTGTCTGAAACTGTTTGTCTGAAAATCTCTGTATGAGACTGAAAAAGTCTGCCAAATTTTCGATTTCCGTCCCACGGCCACCTGTGACTGCTTTGGTCCACTACCTTTATTATGTGATAGTATTGAACTTACTGTGTTGTTGGTACGGCTGCAGCGCTATCGGCTGGTAGTTCTGGGTGTAGATCTCTTGCAGCGGCGGCGGGGTCAGCGTCTGCCGCGGGACCCGGCGCGCCCTCATCTCCCGAAGGTCCAGGAATGCGATCTGATCAGCAGGCACGGCGATGTATGACGGCATGGCGGAGGCGACAGCAGCTAACGCTGCGATGATTAGTGTGTGCTGCGACAAGGAATTGGAAAGTTAGATAATACATAAAGTAAGTAGAAATTGGAATAGAAAAGTTACATGCACCATGTTCACGGGCGACTGAAGAATGTTGGTGGTAACTGTGCCGAAATATCGGGAGCTCAAAATTAACGTGGAATAGAAAAGTCAAATAATGCATAAAGTGTGGAGTGGGTTTTAGTTTATTTTTGATAATCAAATACGGCAGATTATTGGGAATGGAATATTATAACTTTATAACCAGGTAAGCTTGTTCCATATTAAATTGTGTCCTTATAATTGACTGGCCTTGTGGCTCAGTTGGTAGTATGTCTGCCTGCTGTGCCGTAGGTCGCAGGTTCGATCCCCACCCAGGGCAAACATTTGTGATGAGCATGGATGTTTGTTCTGTGTCTGGGTGTTTCTATGTATGATATGTATATATTTACAACAAAAAAAGTATATATGTATTCTATCAGCCATCTAGTTCCATAGTACAAGCTTTGCTTAGTTTGGGCTAGGTGGTGCTGTGTGAAATGTCCACATATATTTATTTATTTTCTTGAGGCAGGAATGGCAGGATGTGGTTATTTGGTGGGTTTTGGACTTTTGGATGTATGTATATTATAATTGTAAGACACTATAATACGTTATTTGCGGTTGTTATATAAATTATTATCGTGCAAAAGATATTACTAGCTATTACATGACTCCTAATAACGGATCTTCTGACTGAAGATAATAGGAAAACCTCACTATAGAAAAATAACAAAAAATAAACTCTTACGGCCTTACCGAAAAACGTTACTTAACTTAACCATCGTCTTAAATTCTATGTCTTCTTTCCGCAAGTTTATAACGAGTTAATCTTATCACAAAGAAATAGAATCCCTAAGCATAATCGGGTTAAATATTAAACTTGCTTAAACGAGAACAATATTGTGTTGAAAGAAAGCAATAAAAAATTACAATAGAAAATTGCACTCGTAAACCTAATTACCCGTCGTCAAGAACTAATTTCCACAGTATCATTGTTACTAATGGTGGTTACGAACTTCTATCGCATAAAACCTTCGCTTGCGACAGCGCTTTATTTATGTGTCAACGAAGTATTTCAACTGACTTACTCTACGCTGTGTCTTTTATGAAGTGTAGGCATTGACCTCTATTATTAAGACTGGACTGACTGTTGTGAAATTATATTCAAGCTTAAGTCTATTAGAAGTCTAGTCGGTTAAAAACTAAGATTCTATAAAACTCAAATTGCGAGGTACCGAGTACGTCGTACGAGTGACGTACGTACCTGAGATTCCGAGAGACGTTATCTGTGACAATTTCTCGGAAAACTCGCAAGGAGAGTCTTCAAGTCATGATGATGATGTATAAATTGTAATGCTGATCCAGTACGTCAAAATCAAATAAAATAAAGTCTGTGAGCGCTGGAAAAATGTAAGCTATCTAGTCTAAATAAACAAGTTTTAGTATTGTGGAATATTTTTTCTGCAGCGTGTGTATGATATCTTCAAGGCCAGACAAAAGCCTTTGTCTCAGGACAATGATTAGGTCTAATCCATCAAGATATTTTATTTTATATACAATTTTTGGTGGTTACAACAACTCTCTATATTTAAAAAAAAATCTACAGACCTTTGATTTTCTAATTCTATGATCTATCATTTAATGTACCTCCAACTTGGTCAGTAGTTAAACTACTTTTCTACGCCTTATAAGTAAGCAAGTTACCAAAGTTGAAATGTCCGCAATCTATCAGTAGCAATGCTGATTACAAAGTAAGACTGTCCACAAGTTTGTTACGCTAGTTCTGTGCGCTTGCGCAAGTCGCAGTAATTGGAGCTTGCGTTGCATAATGCAAGACATGCTGACGCGAGCACTGGACCACGTCTGAATGAGGGTAGGGTGTCGGTAGCTCGTTTACGATATTTAGTGCTTTTTAATGGGCACTAATCTCTTGTTATTTTAAGTAGGTATAAGTACTTTATCCTCGATCACAACGTTGCTTTTTAACAGCTTTGAGCACAATAGGAATTTAAGGCTTTTTTGGTTATATTCATGTTGTTGTTGTTGTATAATTTAAAAACCAAAAATCTAAATCTAAACTTAAGTACTTAGTTGAGATTTCAATTCACAAAATGTCATGCTATAAAAACCTAGTAAATCAGGTATGAGCGGCTAAGTTTGCTACATAAAAATTAAAATGTCAATGGTCACAAAATATCAGTAGTTCCGGGCCACTAGTTATGTAGGTACCTAGAACGCTATATAAATAGATCCATTTATATAGCTATTAGTTCTTTATTTACGACTTATAGATCCATTCTTATAGCTATTAGTTCTTTATTTACGACCCATTACATCTAATTGAATAGCTACCCAATAAGATAAAATAGGTTCTGAATAGTTACTTAAAGGCGTTAATGCTGGTTAAATCCGTTATATATATATTTTTTATTATCAATTTTTATATAATTTTATAGATAAATTATAAAATAACTAATTACCTAATACCTACGTCTAAATACTTAGATATACATTTGTAGACGTCTTATTTTTATTTTTCTCCATTTCATCTAATTTAGATGAAATGGAGAAAAATAAAAATAAAAAATAAAAAATGAAATGGGTCGTAAATAATTGCATAAGTAGATAGGTATAAAGCTTGCATGAAGTCATTTTAGTTTTTTCAACGATTTTATTTGTGTTCACTTATGTAGAGTCGGAATTAATAAGACGGTAACAACCAGTGTTAGTTGAACCCTAAGATGTACTAGAGAATATGGACCACAGAGCTCAACTAATTTGTTGTTAATAATTTTGATATATTGTGGATGCGGTTGTTTTTTTTTAATTATATTTATATCCGTAAAAGGCTTTGCCCTGAATAATTAACTAATAGACAACGAACAGCCTAAGCTGCTAGTTCTAAAGATGAAATTTTCAATTCAAATTCAATTCAAAATAATTTAATTCAGGTAAATTACCCATACGGAGAGATTAATTTTAACAATAACAATTAAGACAAACATACATACAATCCATGGGGGAGGCCTATGTCCAGCAGTGGACTTCTTTGGCTGAGATGATGATGATTATACATACAATCAGCCAACTGTTACGTCATAATAAATACCCTTCAAATCAAAATAAGTACATTTGAGATACCTGAGCTACTTAGTGTCGAGCACCGTCGTAAAGTAGCTTGCTGTCTATATTCTACAGGATTCATATCGGGGAGTATGCGCAAGAGCTTCACGACCTAATTTACGACCCTCCCCATTTTATTAGAGGACTAACAGAAAATCAGCACAATGTTTTTTTTTCTTTATTTCCGATGTATATGCTTAACACTTTAAGAGGCTTTGGCAGAAGGCTATATACTAAATCAGAGATGAACATCTGGAATGTTTTACCCACCATAAAAATTTTCAAAAGCCCTGAGCGCCTTGTCTTATAATAAATGTTCCCACATAAAACTATTGGTAAATGTATAACAAACGGTAATTCACACATGAACTATAATTGGCTACTACCCACATAATAAAATTGCGTTATGGTCGTTCCCAAGGCGTTGGGAAACGATTTGAATTTGGAAGGTTTACGTAGAAGGGGTTTTCTAACGCCTACCTACACTATAACCTATAGCCCTGGGCGCTTATGCGACTTTTGCACAAAATTACATGACATGTATAAGTATGGTTAAATAACTCAGAATTCAGAATTTAAAAAAACTTGCGATCCGCAGGTCTTAGGTTCAAATCCCGCGGCATGCACTTATGTCTTTTCAAATGTTTTTGTGTGCGTGTTATTAATTGTTGTCCACTTTATAGGTACATTGCAGTAAAGCATTGTGAGGAAACCTGCATGTCTGAGAGTTCATAACGTTCTTGAAGATATGTACAGTCTGTCAACCCGCACTTGGCTAGCGTAATGGAATTTGAACTTACCTCCTCACATAAAGATTGCCCCCCACCCACTAGGATGATAATACAAACTGGCTGATTTGAAACAAAAAACCCCAACTGCAAAATGTAGGTATAGAGTAGGCTTTCCGCAACAAAAATCCCTAACATAGTTTAGACCACTTCGAAGTCGGAGTACTTATTCGAAAGGTAAAACCATAGACGGAAGTTGACGGAATGAGTACGCAACTTTAAAATAAAATGACGTATGAAAGAGTTTTTCGCTACGCTTATGAAACCAACAAATAATTTGCTGTGAAACTCCATCAAAACTGGTCCTTTGAATTTATGTAACCACAAGACATAGAAGTTATTGATAGAATAAAGGCTGCACCCGCCCACATTCTCGTTTCCGTGGTCTATAATCTCGAGAGAAATCTGGTTTCGCAATCAGAAAAGGGCGGTTTGCCTTCGCTCTTTGTTTAACATTTAAATCATAGTTAAACGATCTAACTGACCGAATGTCAGTTAGAATACAATAGAATAGAATATAACTTTATTGTACAACCATACAGATAATAACTTAAAATAAACAATAAACTTAACCAGGTTGGTAAAATATAGGTTGTTAGCTAACTCGAAAATGATGAATGGAAGACGATAGGAAGTAGCTTGAAACACTTTTCCTTTATTAGGTATTATTTGTAAGAGTAGTAGATAGTGCTTCTGTCTCTTTCTGTAGATTTTACAAGTGGTGGAATTGATCAAAGAAGCAGTATACCGAAACCTAACTAAAAACGAAAGTAACTGTCTGCATGTTACCTTTTCACACTAAATGGCGGAACAAATGATCACGAAATCCGGTACAGAGATAGCCGAGCCATCGGAGAAGAACGCTACATTTCAACACCACGCGGCTGAAACCTGTGAGAAACCGCGAGGCATAGCTAGTTATGTAAAACATTTACCAAGTGAAAGGACATAAGATATTCTCTTTTAATCCAATAAAAGGCTTCATGGTGAAAGACTTCACTCTTTGAATTGCTACGTCGGACTTTTTTTTAATGTAGCAGAGATAATTACAAAATGGCAAATGCCCAATCGCGTGACTTCAATATCGATGAAGGAGAAAAGAAGAGAAAAGATACGAGCGTGTTCTTAATCTGATGTAAAGCTTCACGCTTGCCTTTTAAAGTCCAATGCTGTCCAGAACTGTCGAGCTTCAGTTATTTCGCTTTTCGGATAAATAACTAGCTAAAGTACCTACTTCACCAAACGGACTATGCAAGAGTCCTTTCACCACAATTTAATTCAGACAACCTTGAAATTTCTGTACCTAAATATGTATATAGTAAGTACGTATGTACCTAATATTGAGCTAGACATTTTCTTCATTGTATTGACTAATCTTACTGACTGTTCTACCTCTAGCTTTAGGGCGCATACAAATATCTGTACACAATTACCAAGTCACGATTTGCTTTCGAATACGTCAGTCGTGTCGTGACCAAAATCGAAATTATTTTACGTAACATGTCAGTTACGACTAAACAATTCTGGTTAACATTTTAACTACCGATTGTTTTAATTCGCATTGCCGTAACTTTACGATTGGAAATTGTAAAGACGGAAAGGATTCATGGTTTTTACGTTAAATTTGATTAAAACTGAACCATTAGTAACACATGTCATTCGTGAGTAAAATCGAACTTATTTTACGTAATTTTGAACACAATTTTAATTATCGATTATTTTTATTTTAATTAACGTCACAATTAGAAATTAGAGTAAATACGCATATATGATTTTTACAATTATATTAAAACTGCATTGTGTCAGTCGTGAATAAAATTGAAATTATTTTACAAAACATGTCAGTGTACCAACTACCGTTTAACATCATTGGTTAACATTTTAATTACCGATTGTTTTAATTCGAAATGTCATAACATTACGTTAGAAAGTAGAGTTCTACTAATTCATAACTTACTAATTAACTAATTCATGTTTTTTTACGATAATTCGATTACAACTCTGATCTGTCACTCATACATTACAGTCGAGAGCAGAGAGAAATAGAAATTATTTTACGTAACATGTCAGCTACCGTTTAACATTATTTTAAGTACCGATTGTTTGATTCGAAATGCCGTAACATTACGTTTAGAAAATAGAGTAACAACGAATTCATGGTTTTAAGATTATTCGATTACAAGTGTGTCATTCACACACATCAGAAGTGAACAAAATCAAAACCATTTATTATTACGTAAAAGCCTTGGTTAGCAAATTTTACCATTTTTGGTTAAAATTTTAACTGCCGATTGTTTTAATTCGAAATGCCGTGTTTACGATTAGAAAGTGGAGTAAGTAAATACAAATTCATGGCTTTAACGATTATACCATTCGATTACACAATCGTTTTATATTCAACTTTTTCATTGTGCGAAGTAATTGTAATGACATCGATAATTATTGGTTTGTTTATTCGAGTTTCTTTTTTTAAATTCGATTTAACGATTTTATATTAAGTATTTAACTTGGAGTCAACGCAATTCATTTTAATTTTAGTTTAGCTTTCGGTTTTATAGAAGAGAAAGTTAAATTACAAGCCAACTGTAAACTGCGATTCACTCTCACAGCTAAAAAAGGTGATGATAATTAAATGTGGCCTATGTCCTGCCATATGGCAAATTTCCATATTTTACGACCAGCCGCTAAGGTAACAAAGAAACATATTAACATAGAGTCAGAGTTGTTTTCAATTACATATCAGGTTTGATTTTAAAATTAACAGCTGTTTTTGAACACATGTTTAATTATTTTTGAGAAATATGCAAATAAAAATATATTCTACAAATTACTGACGTTTTTGAAAAGCATCATGTAAGTCACGATAAACTAGCTTTTATGGACTTCGCATATTCCTTAAATACACCTCAGCTCACACATTGCTACAGTAATTTACTTTTAAAAAAAACGGACAAGTGCGAATCAGACTCGCCCACCGAGGGTTCCGTATAAACTATATATAAGGGGGAAATCATATTTTTTTTTTATATTCCTTCATAAACCGAAAAATATACATCGTAAAAATATTTAACACATTCCTTGCTCACCACTCGGATCCGAGTAGGTGCTATAGTAGCGGCACCTCCCACTCGGATCCGAGCGAGCGAACGTTTGAGGCAGCCCTCATTCCTTGCATAGAGACACTATTTTTTGTGATTAAATAAAAAATTACCAGTTTTCGGATTTATTCCTATACTCTAACACAATGCTTCTTGCCAAATTTCATAGTTCTAGGTCAACGGGAAGTACCCCATAGGTTTTGATTCCCTTGCGAGTGTCGAAATTTGCGTTTTTTACGACATATTCGGCTGTAACTTTTTTTTTAGAAAACTGAGAAATTTTATTTTTAAGGTTTTGACACCCGGACAGACGGACAGACGGACAACGAAGTGATCCTATAAGGGTTCCGGTTTTTTCTTTTGAGGTACGGAACCCTAATAAGCTAGAAAAAAGTTTTAATAAAGAAGTAATAACCTTTAGAGACATATAAACTTGTACTCTATTTAGAGAGTTCCGCGTATGCCGGTTAACCTTCACCATGTTCCAACGTGAAAGGTGTCTCAATGCCACCGTGGATAAATTCAACAAAAAACAAGCCGTCGTATCTGTCACAATATCAAGGCCTTATATAAACTTGTATTATATACCGCTCGTGAGTTTAATTGTGCTATAAATGAGGCAAACTTTTAGAAGTACAAGTATTGGGTACACATTATTTTAGTCATTTAATAGAGTAGCGAGTACCTAACCCCGCCTAAGCAAGCATTAAAATAAAGTATTATAGTACTCGTGTCTGTTTACGGACCGTGATAGCCCGGGTTTGTTTGCTAGATTTTTTATTTTTTTTTATTCGATCATTATTTGCTAGTTTACTAAATTACCAATATAAAGCGAGTTGAGATTTAGTCTATTTAGGTTTACGAGGGTTAGATATTATTTAATCCTCCACGAAGAATGAAACGAATGAAAGCTTTCCGAGTTTTGAAAGGTAGATATAGATGGATACAGAGATCGAGATACAGGGAGAGAGAGCGCGAGAAAGAGAGAGAGAGAAAGAGAGGGAGAGAGCTGAAGAGAAAGAGAATGTCTTGTCATATTTATGTTAATATATTATTCTTTCTTTAGTTAATAATTCTAATTAATGTATAGATAATGTTGTGTTATGAGACGATACAATATACTAATAATATAATAATAATTTTACTGTCGGATGGAAATGTAAAATCATTCACGAGTTTCCAAACTACAAAAAAATATTAATATCAGTTTCTCAATCTGTTCGGTCAAGTCCAGTTTATGCGGTGTTTATGTTTTTTAAATTAACCATTTTGTTCAGGGTAGAGTTGAGGACGGCGTTGACAATTTGGAACAAGGCTGTATTCGATTCGGTTTATTATTTTAATAAATTCGAATCGAATGTGTGAAGGTTAAAAGAATCGAATTGTTTTCATATGAACATGTTAATTTGAAAATGTATTCTAAAATATTTATAATATAATAAATGCCTAAAATGTTTCGACGTACGTTTTATACGTACGTCAAAATAAGATATCTGCTTTATTCTTAATTATATTTAAATGACGACGGCGAACGCAAATGAGGGGTATTATTTGAACAGTATGTAGGTAGGTATGTATGTATGTTCGTATTTACGTATGTTTCACTGTGTGGTCCAAATTTAATTATTTTCATTTAGTTCATTATTGTCCGCAACATATGAAGTTACTGTAAATCCAATAAAAGTATATTTTATTACCTAATTTTATCCTATCATAAATTATGAGTTGGAAGTCAAGCGCAAGCCTATTATAAAAAAATATACTTCACATACATTCAACATAACAAAGTATCAAAAAATAAAAAGCACAATGAGTGATACGAGCATGTGTATATATAATTTCATATGTAGACAAACTGATTTAATAAAATCATTATAATTTTGAAAAAAGATACAGCATAGAATAAGGAAATACTTAGTTGGATTTTAATATCTCTTGAGATGAGAGTAAGCCCCCAGGAGTTTTATCTTGGTTCTATATCTGTAGTAGTTAGGAACTTAGGTAAGGCGTGCGTGCAGTAGTGCGGGAAAGGCAAAGTTTGATGAGTAAATTTTTTTTACAAGTTGAAAAAACCACGGTATACCCCCATAGGTTGTCTTACGTATTGCGTTCTTAGATGAAACCGAGTCACTCGCAATTTGAAGACACCCAGATTATAATTATCAGAAATCGTTTATTAGATCATTTTTGTTTATGTTTATTGGCTGATTTTAAAGTTCACATGTAATGTATGTATATTATTTAAGTTCGAAAACTAAAAAATGAAAGATCCGCCCCACAAATATTTGTTCGATAAAAAAAAACCTGTCTCAATACCAAACAATAAACATTTCAGATATATAATCAGAGATCTTAAGAACCAAACAAGATTTAGACTAAATTAATTAAAATTTTGACTGGCTCAGAGTTATTATCTCAGCTAATTACATGCAACTGTAATTATATTCATACAGGGTGTTCGGATAGATGGGGCCATATTCAAGAATATGATAATTGAAGGCATAGCACGAACAAATTATATACAGCAAAATAAAAACTACTAACTACCCAAATCCTAATAAATCCTTATTAAGAACTTATTAAGAACTTTTATCGTCATTACAGTTATATTTGACATTAAAACAGATTTCCGCGCAGAAATGAGGCGAGAAAAGCGATGTGTAGTAACTTGAATTATTGACGACTCACAAATCTCTATCAAATTCAAATTTAAGATAAAATAAGTCCATTATTTATACTTTTTTTGGTACTTGATACAATTGAGAGGTGATATTAATTATGTTTATTTACAGTGAAGGGGGAATAAAAACGACGGTTGAAAGTTAGAAGAAAAATAGAGAAATGAACCTAATTTTTTAAATACTAGTTTGAACTTACTATAAATATATGTTGCTTAAGTATCCGAACATCTAGTATAATTATCCAATTAAATTGTGTAATACGGAATGGCCTTGTACTATCAGACAACGTGCTCTGATAATTCCGTTTATAAATTTATGGAACAGTAAGCAATTATGGAAATTTAGAGTAATTAGGACTTTCATGCAATGTAGAGGTAATAAACAATTTTCTGCAATTATATTATGCAAAAATTATTAGTGATTACTTGAACGTATTGATGCAAATTACTATGTTTTAGGTAATTATAAGTAGGCTAAGAAAAAATATTATACGTAATAATAATAAATTAGACAGGTTTAGGTATATTATGTTAACGACATGGCGCACATTTTCCTAAGAAATTTCTTTGTCTGTAGCTCTTATCTCCAAAGGTTAGCTTTCTATCCCGCTACCGGTGGTACCCTAGGTTTAAGTGATTTTATGTTGTTTTTATATTATTACAAAACATAATGTGAAAAATAAACAAGTAATTAGTTAATAATTGAAATATTGTATTGTAAGTAATTAGTTAATAATTGTTTGTAATGGATTGTTATAAAACTAATTACGTCATATAATTTTACCCGCTATAGAGAAATCCTTGCCTTAGGTCCCAATATACACTTTTACTAACGTACAGACAATCAAGGACTTTAATATTTATGCATCAATTAAGTCGGTATGATTATAAAATGTATTTTTTTTATTCATAAATCGAACAAACAAACAAAACGAACGTGAATCAATCTTAGGTAAGTAAAATGCTAGTGATAAATAACACTTGCATTTTACTTACCTAAGATTGATTCACGTATACAATAATTATCTTTAAATTTTTTTCAGCATTTTTTATTGTTTAATTTATAAAAGAAGAAATATACGTTTCATCCATTTGTCACTTTATTCTATGACTAAATTGATATAGTTTCCTTTTTTATAAAATATAACAGACCCTGTTATAATCACCATACAAATGATTTTAATAAATTAAGTTATTAATAAGACCATATTAATAAGCAATAATTTACGTTTAACAAAAACAAACACAACCCAATTTTTAAATTGTTGCCTTAGACCGTCGTTATAATATTACATCACTAATCCGCTAATTAAAAAAACAAACACAAACGAAAGTGAAATGGAACGTGACTGACCATTTCTCGTCGTAGCGTTGGTAGCACTGTCACTGTCCCACGCCGACTGAGCGCGCTTCGAGCGCTGCTACAATTTTTATAGCAACCTTCCGACAAAGCGGCTAACAGTTTCACTTTCTACTCGGCCGGTCCAACGTGATCCACTTTTTCACGGTGCCCATGGCTCACAATGGCTCCTGTAGGCTGTAGGGCTATAATCGGATCCATAATCGTAAATATAGCTTACGTTGAAAGCTTGTTAAACTTAGGTGGAAAGGTTTATTGGCTTTTATAGTGAAGTTTATTTGACATTGATAATGAAGGCTATAATTTTATTGTTAAATATATCCACAAATTAAGTTTGCAACTATGGTAAGTAAATTGTCAGATTGTCATATCAATATTTCGCAAAAGTTGCCGCTAGTAAAGTTACTCGCTCTAGTGAGTAAATTTCTTCTGTATCGGCATGCTCCATCTTTAGCCACACTATACATATCTAACAGATTTATTGGACAAAATCAATAGTAATAAATGTACATGCATGGCCCAAGACAAATATAAAAAAAGCTTCAAGTTACAGCTGTCTAATTTTTCATATCATTTGAACTTACTAAAGTTATCTCTTTGAGTTAATTGTCAGACCTTGAAAATGTAAAAAAATATAAGCCTCTAAATGTGTTCAAAATCTAACGCCTTATAATAGATACCTTTAGAGTAGTATACTTTTTAGAGATGTAACTTTACGACGTTTCACAAAAGTACAACAAACAAGCATAATAAGTGACATGATTTTGCTAAACAGTTTTATAGCAACAAGTATCGAAAAAATAAACAAATTGCTAGGGTTACTAAAGAGGTAAGTAAGTATAATTTAAAAAAGATAACACAGGTTTTTAATTTTTATGAAATTATGAAAATCTATCTTTTGAACAAAACATTATCTACACACTAAAAAAAGTTACAAAAAACATTTTTGGAAAGGGACATTTCATTTTAATCAAATAATTAAGTCGTTTGATTCCAATAAATAACAATTACGAAAAATAGGTACTTCAAACAAAAAATCTCTCGCTTATAAATCATATACTATTACGAGTACAATACAACAAGAATCATTCTTCATATTTTAGTTTGAATTAGTGTTATAGATTATTTTTTGATAATCACGCACAAAGAATTTTTCACTTAAACAAACAAAGCAACAAACTCTTTAAGCCGAGTCACAGAACATAGAATAATACTAGCAGAGTCACAAGTTGGGCGCCAATTGGGTATGTAAAGAAAAATGTAACATATGCTGATTCCAAAACCATTTCGAGATTATATGTCTATAAACCATATTTTTTTATTTAGGGCACATAAAATGATGAGATCGCGCAAATTTTTGCGAAAATATAAAAAATATTTGACCTTCAGTCGACCTCTAAAATGTAGTAAAATAAAATGTAGTTTAGTTAGTAAAAAAAGATGAAACTGACAGCATTGGTATTGACAAGAGAGACAATATCTCTATGACAACTGTCATACCAAAATAAATAAACAAAGAAAAGAATTATTTTGTGTGTTTGGTGCTCTGCTACCCTATTCATTTGTATTAAATTAATTCTGTTCATTATCTTTACGACGACTTTGCTTTCCTACCGTTTTGATTGATACTGCATTTACGTTGACCACTGCTTTGTTATAAGGAACTGTTTGCCTACTGATTGGATAAATTATGGATAATTTTGTACGTGCCGACTCTGCTAACTTACCTAAGGTTGAGAATCTTATCATTCTGGAGTTCATCTCAACTAGCGGCAAGAACAACATCGCAAAAATCCGAGGAGCTAAAGAGATACAACTTATGAACAATGCCAGGATATGAAATAAAAGTGATTCACAGTACATAACTTCTTTTTTGAAATGATTTTATTATGTTTAATTATATACCAATTTCATTGTAATTATATAAGAGATTATTTTATTTACATTTATACATTATTTATTTTATTCTGGTTCCTTTTTCTGGTTCATTGTACTGCAGCATCAATGCTTCGCCCAGGAACTTAGTCTACGTTAACTTGTTCACACCAGTCTTTTAAAGGTTTCCTTTACTTGAAAAAAACAGTTTATTAGGATTTTTGGCACGAAAGTCGAAACATTTCACAGTTGTAGTTTCTGAATAATATTGTGAATTTGTTTCATTTCAATGCGCAAACACAATCGCGAAGACCTTAGAAAACATTAATTAATTACAACGAGCTCAATATTAATGATTAATTATTCTTTTTTTCATTCTTTATGTTTACACAACGTATTTGTTTTTTCAAAACACAACAAAAACCGATGATTTCTTGTATCAGTCAGAGACAAAAACCAATATAGGTACATGTCACTGTCAAGTTGACTTATATGTATTTTTTAGTTCATGTTGGCTATCACAACATCTTATTCAGTAGGTACGATGACGTCATCTTTCCTACGGACGATTTTATCTTTAAAAAAATATTAAAAAATAAGTACTGAACAGAATAAAAAAATATTGAAATTAGTTTTTCTAAATGATCCATTCTATCATATAAAAATAAAAAAAAAATACCAAAAAAAAACTTTACATACCCAATTCTTATTGGTAATTTCCATAGCAACAAAAAATATTGTTTAAAATAACGGTAGATATTTTATTTTATTCATGATTCGTTTTTGCGTTCTATTCCATTATCATGTATCTGTACTTTTGTGAAAACTTTAAATAAATGAATTTGAATTGTTTGACAACTAACCTGATGTCAAGCGGTCCACGATGGAGCGCGCTTACCTGTTCTTAGCTTAACTTTCTCTGCCGGTAGCAATTTCTACAATATACTACAATTACCTTTTCTACGCTTTGTTGTTTTTGTGTTGGTTTAATTTATATTATTTAATTAACCGGAAAAAAACTCACGATATTAATCAGTCAAAAGATCGATGTCTTCCAACTGGTTTCGGGACTGTCAGAGTCCCATCCTCAGGGTACTCATGCACTTCAATAACGTGACCTTAATATCGTGAGTTTTTTCCGGTTAATTTAATAATATAAATGAATACTCACGGAAGTTATAGTACTGTTATTGTGTTGGTCTGTAATGGGTACCCCATTGTAGCAAAGGTGTTACGACGACCGATTTCATACTTTTTAACCCCTGTCGCCAATACTTAAGTCTCGATTCATAACCTTTGTGTCCGTCTACGGCATCGTAGATCCTAAATAAAAGAACCGATTTTGATTTAGTTTCTTACTTGAAAGAGGATTTGATCGAGTGTGTTCTTATCTATGTTTCAATCTAACTAATGTTTTAATCTGTTCAGCCGTTATTTAAAGACGGGGATTTTTTTAATTTTCGGTACTTGTACTTCGGTTTAATTCCTATTCCCCGTGCATCTGTAATCATCTGTAACATGCGACAAGGAACTTCGTTCCAAAAACACGAAGAGTTTAAGAATTACTTTACATTATTTTTACGATTCCGACGAATAATTCTGTAAGTATAATTATGAACATGGCCCGAAGTTGACCATTTGAATATCTGGGCGACCTTGCAGCGCGGCTCTGACTCTGTGGTGACATTTTCTGGGTTATTTGTGTAGGAAACGCCTCCAACACCTAGCTTAATTTAAAATGCTTCTGTCTGACATTTCCATTAATTTACATGATAGATTGTGGCGTATGTACTAGTAAAACATGTAAGTGCAGTATTCAATAGTAACTATGGGATTTTTTTTAAATTACTGAACTATATGTGCATTAATAAGTCTCGCAGAGACCGGCTCGGAAAGAATGTCAAGTTATATTAATAAATGGCAGTTATCAAGGGCGTCGCCAAGGGGGTGAACCCCCTAGAGATTTAAAAATGTAGCCAACTGCAAAGCAACCAAAGTCGTGCAATTGTACCTGTACCTACAGTTAATATTAACTTGCCCCCCCTGGGCCATGGGCTGGCGCCGCCCTTGGCAGTTATTCAACTGTCATTTACTGCGATTCTATTCCACTGTTTCCAATGCGGGTGTTTCCACTAACGCGGAACTGCACGAGATTTCTTTGCTGCTATTAGTCGATTCTAGCACGCTTATTTTCTACTCCTCTTGACTCCACTTCAGTCGAAACGCAGCCTCACTGTGTTCCAGATTAAAGTCAGTTTCCAGTTTCTGGATAAAACGAATTTCAGATCTGATATTTCAATGACGACCGCAGTACAACTGTACTATAATGTACTGTAAAGGTTTTTGAACAATTGAAGTACAAAGTTTTGGGGGTGGCATTGGCGTGCTATAAGCAATCATGTGAACGACCTACAGATGCGAACGCAGAGCAATCAACGGAAAATCATACAAGATGCAGGATTCAGCTCTGACATAAAAAGGTCTTAAATTCGATAAAATATATAGATAAATTCGAAAACGTCAATTTTTGACGTTTCACTTGACTTTGCTATAGTTTTATTGGAATTAAACACTTTTTTAATCATTCCACCGGTACCACTTTATCGATTTCCCAGGAGGAGGTATTAGTAGAGACATACACAAATATATCCTAAGCCCTCATTTTCAGTGATCGGGTAAGAATACGCAATGTATAATAATAGCTAATTTTAAAGATGGCCCTATGAAATCCATCGAAGTTAATTAGATCCATTAAAATTTTAAATTAAACTGTTTAATCAAACGTTATGGCAATCAGATGGTAATGTATTGATTTGTGTCAGTCGAAAGGTTTTGTTACTTGAATGGGATGAAGAATGAGGGCGCCCTGCCTGCCTTGACATGTGTCTTAATATGTTCAACATTATAACTACCGCTTGTTTACCTAGTATGCATAAAACAAATAGGAGTCACATGTATTTGTACTTAGTCAAGGCGTTTTTTTTTTTAATTATACAAAAAAAAGGTTGTCTGTTAAGTCGGTTTACGGATAATTTTACGTGATAACGAATCGTCACAAGCCGAACGCTTAGGCCGATCGTGGCTCGACTCTATCGCTTGTTCCGCGCTCTCGCTTGTACGCTCGGCTCAGGCGGAACGTGACACTTTTTCGTGCGTGCAGCCGGCATTCATCGATTTATATGACGTTATCACGTCAAAACTTTACAGAAACTTACAGTATAAACCAAAACATTTCTGAAGCACTTTACTGGATTAGAAAACTTACAGGTGTCGATGTCCACCAGTGGTGGACACGGAAGTGGTGGACAACGGGAATCATCGCAGCTCAGGCAGGAGTTGTATACAATTTTGTAACATCATTTATGTACGTTATGTATTATGTTGTTTACGTATGTTTAACTGATTCCCAAATATAGTAAAAATAACGCTCAAAAATATTTTTTTATTTCCACGATTAGTAGGAGTTATTGACTATTGTCGCATCAAACCTAACCACTTTTGTAGCGACATGTTTTTTTTTTGCCAACACCAATTTCCCTCAAATCCTTGACGCATCCAAAGTTTTCTTTTCGTCCCAGTCCAACATGGAAATACCTAAATTGTGGGTTTCTTTTATGTACATGTATACATACAACATATGTATGTGATCTGAACCACCTGTGCAGTGTTACACATTCAGTAGCGTATTGTGAAAGTGCCTATAAGTATTCATGTTCCAGACACTTGGGCAAATGTTGGCGTGACATGATCTGCTTTAGTCGCACACATTCGTACTTCTTATCTTGCACATGCCCATTATTTGGGACATGAGATGGTGGCTCCAACAGTATGTACTTACTTCGTAATGACCTATATGCCTAATATTTTCCATCTTTTTGCACATTTTAAACCGGCTCCTTTGCTGTTTTATTTTTAACTGACTTCAAAAAAGGAGGAGGTTCTATGTTCGACTGTATATTTTTTGTATGAATTTTTTTCTAACACGTTGCGGATTATCGCATTAACATCTGAACTTTCATTATCTTCGAAGATGAAGTAGGGCGAACGACAGTCGTTTTGTTGAAAAAAGTTTATAACCATTAAGAATTTAGTGAGCTTGAAAAACCTTCTTATAACACTCGCCAATGTGTGTAAAGATTGAAGACTGTTGTTCAGTTTTTTATAAACTACATATATACTTGTTACTAAAAGTATTTAACAGTGTAATATTATATCTTAGATATGTAGACAATAGACATGCCAGATGACTCTGTAAACCACTATCTTTAATATTGTTTTTCATATATATAACCATAATCTTATTTATTAAATTAAAATAATGAGTTTTGTCGTCTTCTTTGCAAAATATCTCAATTCAATATCGGTGGTTTTTAGATTATTCAGATGATTTGCGTCACTTGCATGCGCCTGCGCTGCGGTACGC
Source organism: Lycia hirtaria (assembly GCA_947563715.1). Classification (NCBI taxonomy): domain Eukaryota; kingdom Metazoa; phylum Arthropoda; class Insecta; order Lepidoptera; family Geometridae; genus Lycia; species Lycia hirtaria. Next base: position 4,096,519 of record OX387377.1, on the reverse strand, counting down.
GCAAACGTGCGTGGCATTTATTACCGTGAAGTTGCGCAGTGCCTTATTTTAACAACAAAATGTAGATCGTAGACCATTTGTGACCTATTTACCTACTTATTTGTATTTTAGACTCGAAATGTATTTAACGCTTAAACTTCCAAATTTAAAATTATTGACCAAACGAGCGAAGCAATATTGACTATTACGAGACGACAAGACGACTATGAAACCAACAATCGACTGAAGTCAGAAAAAACGCTAGATGTGAATGTGCCTTAGAAGGCACATGTCCGAGGCTTCTTTTTAGTACCTACACTAGATAGGTACTTGGTCGTCTTATTGTAGTTCTAGTATTTTTGTTTTTTTTTACATAAAATAGATCTAAGATTGACCACCAATTGATAGTCATGTGGTGGAATGGGGAGATTGGAATAAGCCGAAATGAAACCTATAGAATATAGACAGACATCCGTTACGGCGATGCTCAAGACTAATAATATCTTTTAGGCAACTAGTTAATTAGAATATATTTATTTACTAAATAAATAAATAACTACATTTTTCACTCCTCTTGCTTATAAAGTCCGTCATTGTAGCGTACTACAGCGAGGAAAAAATAGCATTTTTTGCTCTAGGGTAATAAGTATTTTTTTTATTTTTTATCTGTTACCAAAGAGCCTACATAAACGAAACAGTCAAAAGTAGAATAATCATAAATAAAGACTACTGTTTCATAAAAAATAAGAACATCATATTTTTGAAAATGAAACTAAAAACGGCGAACTCTTTGGAGTAGGTATATTTACATTCTCTTTGCAAACAGCTTGTTAAATAACCAGAATTGTACAAATTGTACATTTCATTTTTAATAAAATAAACTTTAAAATATTGTATTGGATAAGATCACTACGATTGCGAGAAAATAAAATATTTCTCGCAATCGTAATGAAAAGTAGAGTGTAACACACGGCGCTAAAGCCCATTGTAACTCGGTTTCTTTGTAGGGAGTACATAGAAACGTACGCTAAAGCTTGAGAGTAAAAATCTACCTCGTTACAATGGGTCTTTTTAGCCCCTTGTATAACAATCTACTATTATTTACAAGGTAATGGATTTACACCTGGCCTTGTAGGCCGTGTTGTAAACTAGAGTAGACTAAGTATAATGCTTTTTTTTTATCTGACTGATCAAGAAGGATTGTAATGTTTTTCGAGGGTAGACAACGTTTTATTACCCGACTGCATAAGGAGACTTACGTTTTTCGAGTATATATTTGTATATATGTATGTGTAGTATATTTATGTTACTATATAATCGCCTACAGCCTAAACGGCTTGACCGATTTTGATGTGCGAGGTGTTAGATTCGTCTTTTCTCCCTGAGTGTCATTGGCTATATTTTTTTTGTAATAATAATAATAATACGTGAACGGTGTCATAGCGAGGAGCCTCGACCAACATCTCAAGAGGCTCTCGCTCGATGGTTGGGTCAAGGGTCAGATACAGAAGGCAGTCATCCTGTACACCGCACGTATTGTCAGGAGGTTCCTCTCTCTGTAGCCCCTACCACCGGCAGCTTGAGCCCTGCCCCGCTGCCGGCGGCACCCTAGTTTTAAGTTTTTTACAATATTTATGTTTATTTTTTATAAGTTTATATTTGTGTTGTAAAAAATTTAGAATTAAGATTGTAAATAAATAAATGAGATAATAATACATCTCTCGCAAAAATGCATTTTCGAATTATCAAGTGATTTTAATAAAATTATTCTTAAGAATACGCATTTATACAGTGATTTTACGTATACTTTCTCTAAAAACGAACACTCAACAGCGTAACGAAATCGTAAATTACACTGCAAAAACTGCTTTTCTGCAGTCGGGTATTTTGTTTTTCTTTTAATATAGATACTTATTTATATTCAGCAATAGGCTTGCGCTTGACTGCCAACTTACCTGATGTTAAACGACGTTGGATGTCCACGATAGCAGACAAATTCACGATTTAAAGACACCCAGATTGTAACTATTATATATATTCGTAAGATGAAAGTGGGATTAAAGCGTTTCGTTCGGCATCTCAAGGAGAAACTGCAGCTGGTCGCAGCTAGCGAAACGCCAGAAATTTAAATCGACGGTTAAAAGGTAATAGGGTATAAGCGACATTTTAGTCAAAAATTAGTTATGAATGCTATATTACTTAAAAATTTTGACTAAAATGTCGCTTATACCCTATTACCTTTCAACTACAATGTCGCTTATACCCTATTACCTTTCGACTACAATGTTGCATTTTTTTTTATTACCTTTTAACCGTCGAAATGCAGCTTTAGCTATTTAGATAGGGTAATCTGATACCTATTTAGGTATTGTGAAAAATGTCATTTCACTTTCGCAGCCGTGTTTATGTACCGTGTCGGAGATAGCTTACGTAAGTTAGCATAACGCTTTCCTTAACACCGAGCTGTGACAAAATAGATTAACTTTACTTGCACACAACAGTTATAAGCTGTGAGACCAAAACGCGTGTCTAAATACTTTAGTGCCGATAATAATGAACGAACGAAATTGAACGCCTCAATCTTAGGACGTTTATTGTTAGGGTTCCGTACTTCAAAAGGATAAACGGAACCCTTCCTTCAAGACCTGTATCTCGGATACGCGTGAAGGTATCGAGTTGAAATTAAAACCATATACGCAGATCCATAGTCTCTTGCTGCAGAGGGAAAAACAAAATTTCTCAGTTTTCATAAAAAAAGTTACAGCCGAATATGTCGGAAAAAACGCACATTTCGACACTCACAAGGGAATGAAAATCTATGGGGTAATTCCCGTTGACCTAGAACTATGGACTTTGGCAAGAAGCATTGTGTTAGAGTAACACATATAGGAAAAAATCCGAAAACTGGACATTTTAAATTTAATCACAAAAAAATATTGTCTTTTTGCAAGGAATAAGGGCCCAAATTTGTAAGTGAATTAACCGTATCTTGTGGGGTATCATATGAAAGAGCTTCATTAGCATAAGCTAAAACAGGTTTTAAAATATTTTTACGATGTATATTTTTCGGTTTATGAACTAAAATATATATGATTTTCCCCTAATATTTAGTTTGTACGGAACCCTCGGTAGGCGAGTCTGACTCGCACTTTTCCGGTTTGTTTATGCTAGGGTTGCTAACCGTCCCGCATGTGGCGGGACGTATTGTGACTTGGTTTCCCAAAAAGCGAGACAATAAGCGTCCCACCCGCGATACATGTCTGCGGGACGCTTATTGTCCAGTTTTATGGTAAACAGAAATCCAGAACTGCAAGTAAAAATTAACTTTCAGTACAAATATAGACTTCCAAGATTACGCTATTAAGAACAAAAAATAAAATAAAAACTTTTAAAAATAAAAACTAGCATGATGTCAAGCGACGCTGCGGCCTACGTAGGAGCGCGCTTACCTAGAAGGAATCAATTCACTCGCAATTTAAAGACTATATCTATCCAAATCCAGATTATTTCTATCGTGAAAGACCCACTCAGGAAGCGTACATCACATCCTCCTTCTCGCAGTCGGGTAAAAAATAGGCTAGTTATAAGTATTGAAAACTGACAAGCACGAAAGAAAATACTAATTAAAGTTGAATATGTTAAGCTCATACTTGTGTATTCTTTTTCTCTTCTATTCGACTTGTGTTAAAATCATGAGTGTAAGTTACAGTCTGCCTAATCCATCGAACAAAACGCGCGATTGTATGTATTGTAGATAATAGTGTGCTATTTCAAACAAACTTATAGAAAATACTTACCAAAAGATAGATACTGCTACAAAGATAGCCGCTGCTGTTCCTTGAGAAAGCCGAAATCCAAGAGACGTCGTTGATGGAAGTATCCACTTCCTGCCAGAACGTAATGTCGCTACTGATTCCAAACTTCTTTCCTGAAAAACACATGAAAATAAAGTTAAGCTATTCATCATACAAGTAAATTATAAATAAATATGTATACTTACATTGTGTAGTAGGGAGAAATCTTTAACTTTCTGTCATATTAGGTAGGTATGTATGTATATAAATCTCTACTATTGTCCTGTTGACTACATTGTATAATATAGGTATGATGACATCATGCTTTCCATTTGTGAAATAGGTAACAATTTGTTTGGAGAGGACTTCGCAGTTCGCTTTCGTAGGTCCCCATTGTCATGTAGAAAACACTTGCAACCCATTCTCATTTCTATCTTTTACTCTTTAAAGTTTATTTTCAATCTGAAGAAATTTTGATTGAGTGATTACTGAGGAAACATAATTAAAGGGCAGTTTGCCGGCAGAGCGTCTCAAACGAGATTTTAATTGGGGAGATGTCATTTCAATAAGAAAGCGTCCATTTATTCCATTATTATGACTCGATTGAAATGAAAGCCTAGTTGGGAATTAGTACGAAGCAAATTGGGCATGGTAAATATTTTTTGGGTATTGATTTTACACTTTTTGGGTAGTTTGAACGATTTTTCAGTATTTTACGATTTATTCAATATTTACACATTTTAAAATTCTTCGAAATTTTGTTGGAGAGAAAGCTGAGAATTCAAAATGAAACCTAGTATTTTTGTAGTTTTTGAATTAGTATTTCCATTTGATAACAACAATTGTACAATGTACATATATGTACGTTACAAAAGATAAGCAACTTCAAACAAGGAACAGCAAACAAGTAGATGGCTCTCCTGATGGTAAGCGACAATCGGCGCTGACATTGATATCGGACAACTGTATAAGCAGCAGGTTTCTAGAATTTTGCAAACTCTACAACTATGTCACCGCTATATATAAGAGACGTCCGGCTCAAAGCCTGCCCTCTTCCAATTTTGACGAGGTTGAGTATCCGACACGGGTTGGGAGAGGCACGTTAATTTTTTTCTTACACACTGAGGAAAAGAGAAGAAAGAGAGGGTCGCAGGGTAGGGTCACACGGCTCATGGCGCTTCTCTCTCTTCCATGCGGAAGACAGCTTCAGCGTGGGTCATAACATAAGCGTAATCCACTAAGGTTCCTCAGAGATCGGTTTCACAGATTCAAAAAGTTTACGGACCTTTGGAGCATACCGACCCGCTCAGCTATTTTATTTTTTCATTCTCCGCACACGATGAAAGGGCAAAAGATGGGGCATTTATACAAATAAAAAATGGCCAATAATACGGTAATGTTAATTGTTACATTCCCGATATATTTAAAGATTTTCGTTGTACATGCATTGTGCACGGAAAATGGAAGCGGATAGATATGCTACCCTCTAAAGAAGTGTTCAAACCCCTTTAAAAATCCAGCTCAAAGGAAGCTATGACTATTATATCTTTACAGCATAAAAAAGTCATTACACAGAAATATACATTTATTACTACGAATTCTATTCGAGTGTTAACAAACTCAGTAAATTAAAACTAAAATATACCAATATAAAAAAAAAGGTTCAGATACATACAACTATTCTGCCAAACCAAGACAACGAGATTATTGGCGAGCAAGCACTTTTGTACAGACCTATTCTTTAGTACTATATAAAACCTAACAGTTACCTTAGCAAAACTTTTATGATAAGTAATTAGTAACGATGGTAAATGAATTAAACCATGCTTACATCTGCTCAAAAGATTTTTTTATCATTTGTAGCAGAAAGAAGCATGAGGTATGGCAATATCTCCCGTGACATCACCATAATTTCTCCTAATATTTAATATTATTTGCTTTGCTTACTATTTGTTTCATGTAATACAGTTCTTTTGCAAATTCGGTATTTCATTGTCATCGCTCTAGACATTTTATTACTCTTTAATAAAAAGTTTTACTAAGGATACCACGATCTAAAGTATTTGTACTGATTTTATTATGGCACTCATCGTCATAATCAACTTAATAACACTGTTCAGATTACGTTTTCAAATATAAAATTAATCACAAATACAAAATCTACGTCATTCGAAAATATATATTTTTATAGCACCATTTATACATTGAATATATATACTCACAACAATTTATAAATATGCAGCTAGACATGCATATGCTTGTGCATAGGTGGATAGTAAGTACGCGCATTTCAATAAACACGAAACGCATCAAATATGTATAAAGCCCTCACACTGTACTTTATTTTGAAAAGAGATTTTTTTGTCCAGACAATCTATAATAAATATACTTACATTTATTACAACAGTATATATACCATAATATCGAAGTGAAGGTCATAGTTTTTCACTAAAACAAATGAACAAATCATGGATACAATGCGTCATGGTTTATAGGAATGGGGACATAAGGAATATATCTATGTCATATATCTGTATGTTTTAGAAAACGGAAAGTCGCTCATTTCGTCTCGCTCGCACGCTATATAAATAAGCACATCTAATTATTTTATATATACATTATTAACGTAAATAAAAAATCCTCACATATTTTTGAAATATCTACCTAATTATGATCCAATAAATAATTATACAATACAATAATAAATTTTATTTGATAACTTTTATTTTACTCCAAGCGAAGACTTGACTTGACTTGACTCTTTCTGCAATAACTGGACCTGAGAGGCACTAGATTATGAAGATTAGGATTGGGATGCCTTTGCCCAACAGTGGGACGGAACAGGCTAATATAAAAACAATAATCTTTAGTTAAATTTAAATAAACCGTATTACGGTGAAAGAATCTTGGAATTTTCAAGGCTAGAGTGAATAGATATCTTCTAGATCGACGAGCTCCATCGTCGGCCAAGCACCGTCGCTTAACATCAGGCGAGTTGGTGGTCAATCGATGGTAGATCTATAATGTATAAATAAAATAATAAAAACAAATACGGTGTAAGAATAATATGTTTCTATAACTTTACTTTAATTTCAGCCAAAACTAATAAAGCGAGTTGAATGCCACCTGCATACCAACTCTTTATACAGAGATCAACATATTAACAATAATAAAGTGCCATCATTCTTATAAACCGTGTGTCACTGTAATTTAGGTACTCGTTTTCTAACGAATGAAGTAATTGACTCTTGAACGATGCTTCATCGTTCATTCAACTGACCTAAATAACATGTGTTTGAAATTGCTGAGCAAATAATTATATAAACTAGGCTTAAGCTAAGCTGTGTTAATGAATTCACTTAGATGTTATTTACAATCACAGACTAAGGTTTTGTTTGGTCTATAAATGTATAAGATTATAGTAAATACTTAACCAATATTTTTAAGTCAACAAAGTACTGTAACACTTTCTAAGAAAAAAATTCGCGCTATTGTAGTATTTAGAAATCTAAGATACTATACATTTACAGACCTCAAAATACTAAAAGGTAAAAAATGCTATTTACAAAATTCACAACCTATATTCTATGAAACACAAACACTAAATAAATATCTATACCAGTGTCTGTATACATGTAGGCAATGCGGTCGCACTACGCTTCTGCATACGAACATATACCCTAGGCACTTAACCATAAAGCGGTATTTCCTTCATTCGCACTTAGACGTGGCATTACCGCGAAAGTTGTCATATCTTTTTTAATATTGTAAATAATTATAGGTGATGTTTTTTTTTTATATATTAAATAATTCTAAGAGACAAAGCCCACTAAACAAACAGAGCACATGAACGTTAAAGGATACAGTGGTAGGGGAAGACCAAATAAAGCATGGATGGATTGCGTGAATAATGAAATCAGTAGAACGGGAGTGAATGAATATATTATAACGAATGACCGAGATGAATGAAGGAAGCGGTCATACTGTACCGACCCCACTTGATAATGATTGGACGATGATAATGTAAATAATGACAGGTGTTTAGGGAGTATATTCGCTTGCAAGGAAAACAGATAGTGTGATCACGACTTCAACATACCGATAGAATTGAAAAATAAAACCGGACAAGTGCGAGTCAGACTCGCCCACCGAGGGTTCCGTACAAACTAAATAAAAGGGGGAAATCATTTTTTTTTCCCCTTCATAAACCGAAAAATATACATCGTAAAAATATTTAACACATTCCTTGCTCACCATTCGGATCCGAGTGAGCGGGGCTATAGTAGCGGCGCCTCCCACTCGGATCCGAGCAATGCGTCCCGTTCATTTTGTAGTAGTCAGTAAACCTTGCTTAGAGACACAATTTTTTCGTGATTAAATTAAAAATGACCAGTTTTCGGATTTTTTCCTACTCTAACACAATGCTTCTTGCCAAATTTCAGGGTTCTAGGTCAACGGGAAGTACCCCATAGGTTTTGATTCCTCTGTGAGTGTCGAAATGTGCGTTTTTTACGACATATTCGGCTGTAACTTTTTTTTACGAAAACTGAGAAATTTATTTTTTCTTTCTGCAGCAAGATACTATGGATCTGCGCATATGGTTTTAATTTCAACTCGATACCTTCACACGTTCCCGATATAAAGGTCTTGACACCCGGACGGACGGACAGACGGACAACAAAGTGATCCTATAAGGGTTCCGTTTTTTTCTTATTGAGGTACGGAACCCTAAAAACAACATTGTTATAATTATTACTGATGATTCGAATGGAGCGAGCACAGGGGACTAAAAATATTGAAATAATAACTCAATAGAGTTTGTATAGAGTAAGTACATTATTGAATAAATCAATATAGTTACGATAACAAGACATGGTTATTTTATTCTTTCTTATATCATAAAAGCTTAAAACACCCAATATTTTTGGTCCTTCGAGCCGGATTTTGTTTTGTTTTTTTGTTTGTTTTTGTTAAGATTTAAGTAAAGTAACCTAGTTTTTCGTAGGGTTTAAATTTGCGTTTGAGCTTCTCAAAGCTAATATTTTGCTTTAGAATCCTTTTTTTTTTTTTGATAAGTAATATTTTTACACTATTAATATTTTAACTTTCTGATACAAATTAAAAACATTTTGATATAATAAAGCTACAGAACTACAATAAGTACAAGCACCTTCTTGTTATTTTGTTATGAAGCAAAAAAATATTTATACCTAATTTTATTTGCTAACCTAAAACTTAAACATTTAACAACCACTGTAAGTAAAACCAATAAACAGACCAATATAAGGTACAGACTGCCAATGCTGAACATAAATAATAATTGTGACAACTGTTTATCAAATCGCTGTCAATTGATCTAGATTACATTACTATTGACTGAGTACAAACAAAACTAACTAGATAACGCTTTTACAAATACATATGTTGATTAGACCGCATTTTTTATATTTTGAAGCACGATAATTTTGAAAAACCCTAGAATAATATAAGAATAGTAATGTAAAGAATACAAGAAAATCGGCCAAGTGCGAGTCGGACTCGCGCACGAAGGGTTCCGTACTATCATCTATAATAGAAAATAGTATAAAATAACGAGAAATCAACGAAATTGCAAGTAGTAAATTGCAAACTTATAGGTAGGTTTTCGATACACATCCGGGCAGCATGACGACGCTCGCGCGAATACGCGCGGTTATGGCTCGCTCCGTGATGTTACCTCCCCCGCTACCCGCGCGGCCGTTGCTTAGCAACCGCCTCGAGCTCGCACCACCACCAAACCGCGGCGCGGCGCTCGCACCGCGTTTAGATGCACGGATTATTTTCATTTTGTGAGTTTTTATGTAATAGATTAGGTATTTATTTTTATAGTTAATATAATATAGTTTATTTCTAAATATTTACTTACAAATATTCAAGTTACTACCTGTTAATTAAGATCGAGTAAAAATTGCTTAAAAATTACGTTTGTTGTAAGGGGGGCTCCCCTTTAATGTTTACTTTATTGTTATTTAATTATTTATTTTGAAAGGTAATATACAAGTAAATATTCTGTGAAAATTTGAAGCGTCTACCTGTTACCGTTTTTAATATTGAGCAAAAAAATACGAAAAAAACACGTTTATTGTATGGGGACCCCCTTAATTATTTTTTTAATTTTTAGTATTTGTTGTTATAGCGGCAACAGAAATACACCATTTGTGAAAATTTCAGCTTTCTAGCTATCACGGTTTATGAGATACAGCCTGGAGACAGACAGACAGACAGACAGACAGCGAAGTCTTAGTAATAGGGTCCCGTTTTTACCCTTTGGGTACGGAACCCTAAAAAACACACAAATTTACCTAATGGAGAAAAGCATGTTTCCAGTTTCCAATGACAATGTTCGTAATCGTAACGCCATCTACACATAACAACACGAACCGTGATTCATCTAATAAAAAAATATCCACGTGAATTAAAAGCTTTTAATCAAATTTTAGAAAAATTATACAGTATTTAAATAAATAGATAATGTTTAGACTAGAATAGCAAATAAGTTCTAAATTTCTGGGATTCAACTGAATAAGAGTTTTCGAACAATATTTTAATGTAATCTACATTGTCCTTTTTAGCAGCGGACAATTTTTTTGTTCAGCATTAGCTGTTTATATTTCTATATTGCTTATGGTAAAACAAAATAATTTACATTTTAAATAATTATAAGACAAAGTATTAAATTCCACAATGGAAAACTAAACTAAAATATATAGCAACTGTTTTGTGACTTATTAAAGTATCATTTTTTTAAGATTTCATAGCCAGAGGATATAAATTATGCAATTCAAGAGCCCGCGAGCCTTATATGTAGTATTCGTGTACAATTAGCGTATATGCACACACACATATACACAAAGACGACTTGAACGCACAGAAGAAATTAACATACACATAATTATTATTAATATATACATTTGTATTACATACAGAACGGACACTCCGCCTCCCGCCAATTTCTGGTTCCTCACCAGCGGGTGAGCGCCCCGCGCTCGCCCTGTCGTTTGCCAGATTTTGTCAGTGCGGCTCATTCATTTGTCAGTCGAGACAAGTGTTGCGGATTTTAAACGTTCGAATTTCAATTGATGTCACGAGCGAGCGACAATCAGATGACAACCATAACTTCATACATGTGTGCACTGTGCGTGTTCTATGCAGTCGTCAACTTGCGTTTGTGTCACTGATTAGCACGGCTTTGTATGAAATGTGACGCGAGACAACCAAAAGGTCGCGCGCTATCCTGACTTGCTGGTACTGATGGGAAAGACAAGATCCCCATCGCACGAGTGCCATAGGATGTAAAAAAAATATACTTTTTATTTTAAAAACTAAGGTGGATGTTACACATTTTAATTTGAATAAATTACGAGTTACTCTGTCGGGTCTATTTTTATATCGAAATCTCGTGACTATAGTTTCAACAGCATACGACGTTCTTATTTTAAAGAAGCAGCATAGACGTCATTTCCGAAGAACGTCTCGTCTGCCAGTAAATTGTTCAAATTAAAATTGTTAATTGTCTACAGTATTATCAAAAGACCTACTTTTGCAAATCGTAAGTAGACCTGCCAAGAGTTTCCAAATTACTATGATGCGAATCTATTCTATTCATATTGGCTTTGAACTCATCTGGGATAGCCGCATGCTGGTCCGGAGTAAGAGTCTCTGATGATGCTTCCTTGTCCAGGTTTAGACGCTCTGCGTTGAGGAAGTCATCGTGAGATCCGTTAAGCTGAGACTTGGTCTTCTCCGGGAGGGTCAGGTCGAAGTTGGAGACTGATAGCACTTTATCGCTGCTGTCGAGGCCTGACGATAGGGATTTCGACGCGGTGAGAAGTTCGTTTTCTGTAAAACAACGATCAATTAGTAAAACCCCTCTTATTGACAGGGGAGGTGTGGCTTTGGTATCCCGTCAGATGTAGTTTTTTTATTTTTATTTTAATAAATCGCGTCAAGTCCGGTCTTTTGGTAGGTATCAACGGGGCCGAAGCCAACACTGAGAAGCTTTATTTACATAACAAAATTATAGAAATAGGATGAAAAATTAAACTAATAGGGAATTTCACAAATCTTGGCTATTAAAATTAAATGGTTGTGACTTTAAAAAATAGGCTATGGACTGGTGCTCCTATACAAAAAATAAGATAGTACCTGTGTGGGAGCACCAGAACGAGAGAAAACAGAAAACGGCACCTGCCAACTTTGTCTCAGTATAAGCATTATTATTATTGCCCGTAGTAACTATGAAACTCTAAAATTATTGGCAAATACCTTTGGTATCTCGTTGTACATTATTCTGCGCTTCCTTCGTGTGCTTGTGGTCTTTGGGCAGAGAAGTCGAGCGAGAATTAGGCTCCAGCATGCCGAGCACTCTGTAATTAAAATATACAGTTTCATTATAATTATAGTTAAGTGATTACTATACTATAGAGACTATTTGAATAAAGAACTATCGTGGCAAAAAATGGAAACAAACGTTTAGATTTTAACAAAATAAGGACAGCAGCGCCGTCAATGCCGCATTAGTTCCCAAACTGAATAGATTTTAGTTAAGTTACTGCTATAGTAAAGTTATTAATATTATTGTAGTTAATTATCAATTTGGAAAGTTTATTGCTTCAAGTTAATAATTACTACAGTATCAGTTTGTCTGTAATACTGTAACGTGTCATACGACTCAAGGTAGCAATCAAAAAGAATTGCCATCCGAAGACTGACCGGTCCGGCTGTTGCTTGACATTACTGATCGTTCGAGAACACCAAGACAAGCTACGCCACGTGCGCTACAACGTTGTGAATTTGTGATGTACCTAATAAGGTTCGCCTAGTACTTTTGACTAATGATTCTGAACAAAATAAATTTCTTGAAGTTCCTTATAACAGCATAAAATAAATACTATTTTTTTTCCATATCCCATTACCTTCTCCCACATATTATCGCTCATATTTTCGAAGTCGACAAGCATTTTCAAAATAATGCCTACATTGAAGTCATCTGCGCGGCATTTGACTGGTATGGACAAAAATGAAGCTATTACACAGTTGCTTATAAATAATATTGTTACCTAGAGTTTCCGAGGTCACCGAAGGGTGCGTGGTGGGGCGCGGAGGGAGGGTGCTCTCCCGGCGCTCCTTCCATTGCCCACCCCTCTTCTATTAACACGGCACCTACGTCCAGTTCACCTTCTGATAATCATAAATGAACAACACTTTTATATAAAAGACTGTTATTTTCGTAACAATAATTATAAATAGTTAAAAAAACTGAAACAACCGACTTCAAAATGTGCAATTTTGTTTTAAAAACTAAACTACTAAGGAGATTTTGATGAAATTTCTATGGGACCTGAAATTAAAAACAAAAATAAAATAATTTCCCAAAACGGTTTATAAATGACGAAGTTATGCGGTAACAAACATAAAAATATTTTTTTTAAAGAATTGAGAACCTTTTTCTTTTTAAAGTCGGTTAAAAATTAGCGACCTGTCAGCTAGGTTGTTTCATCCGTGAACAACGTTTGAAACATTTCGTCGAGAGAATCTCTTAGATGTATGCAAGCACAAAACATACAAATCGTCTACTCACCGTCAGTGACGTCATAAAGTTTAATGCCAGGTATTTCCTTCTCTTTCTCGCCCTCCGCCGTGACAGTCTTTTTGTATGTACACGTTCTAGACACGAGGGATTTCCATCTCGCAACCTAGGAAGAAAATATTAATGTATCAAACCACATCCATCTCTGATAAACTACTACTATAGCTGCTAGTCTGTTACATAAAGGGTGCTGTTGTCCTTATTTGGGTATTTCTTCGAGCTTGAGTTTCCTTTTGATTCGTCTGACAGGATTTCTTCCATCATACTATGATATGTTTAAAAAACAAGGTAACAAAGGAATCCGACAAAGCACTGATTTATATGGTAGGTTTCTTAAATCATATTATTTTAGAATGCTACTAGTTAGTATCATAATTATGAAACTGTCATTATTTCATTATTTTGTTCGATTGAGTCGTTACGTTTTTAACACGCTTTTATTAGGTCGACCTGTATGTAATGAAATCTAAGGTAACTAATTTAACCATCTTCCAACGATCGTAGCGTCATGAAAATTGGCAGCTGTATGTAGTTCTGATGACAATACAATAATATGGTAATGTCGAACTGATCTGATGTTGGAGCCGGAAGATATGAACTAGAACTTCAGGATGTAACATCGTATCATAGCTGTGTTTGGATTTGTTAGAAAAGTCTTGTAATGAACTTTGACCACGATTAGGTTTATGACAATACAATAATTTGGAGTGTGTTTTTTTTAGTTTTTAAAACTGTAATTTATTTAACATAATAGTTATCTATCCAAACACACTTTATACATATGTATTTCTACTACTATAACGACCCAATCCAACTCGGCTCCTAGAAATACCAGGACGAGGCTTTTGATAGCTCATATGTATTCTCTTAGGCTAGAGTTTTCTTCTGATTTATCTAGCAGATTTCCTTCAGTTAAAATAATATGATTTAGAATACTTACCAGAGGAATTAGTGCTTTTTCTGACTCCTCTGGAATCCTTTAATAAATAAATAAATATTTGGGGACATTTCACACAACACCACCTAGCCCAAACTAAGCGAAGCTTGTACTATGGAACTAGATAGCTGGTAGTTTTTTTTTTTTTTTTTTTTGTAAATATATACATATGATATATAGAAACACCCAGACACAGAACAAACATCCATGCTCATCACACAAATGTTTGCCCTGGGTGAGATCGAACCCACGACCTAACAGTTCAGCAGGTAGACATACTACCAACTGAGCCACAAGGCCAGCAAAACAACAACATATTAGGACGTTTCTTTAATCTTAAGTTTCCTTTAGATTCATCTGGTGTTTTTTTATCAATAATATGTTTAAGTAAAACTTACCAGAGCAATCAGAAAAGGCACAAGATTCCGGTAGGTTTTTTAATGATGAAAAGAAACCTGCCAGATGAACCAGAAGAAACCTCGAGCTCGGCGAAAAACCCATTATAATATGATGGAAAAAAAAACAGATTAATCAGACGATAGATAGATAGGTAAAATCTTTACTGTACACACTGTAGAACTTACAATCAAGATACATTATTTAAAACTAGTGTAACAACTAGCGGCCTTATCGCTAATAGTGGTATTTTCCAGGTAACCTAAGGATGGAGGGGAACGAAACGAAAGTAATATGACGAAGAAGGAAAATAGGAAAATCAAGCCCGAAGAAATATCTTGATACAACTGCTCTAGTGGTAGCTAAATGCTGTGAATACCAATATATTTTATTACCTGCGTGAGTTCCTCGAACCGCTCGACGGCCTGCGGGTGCCACTTGTCCCAGCGCTGGCCCTGTGACGTCACACCCTCGCCGCCCGAAGCTGGACGCACGCCCGCTAGGAAACACTCCATCGCCTAAGATAATTACATACAATTCATCTTATTTTTTTGTATTGGACCCGCTTAAAGCATTTGCCAGTGTCAAGTATTAAGATTTTTTCAAGTTTCTTGAATAAAACAAGTTGTAAACGTTCTAGTCACAATCTAAATCACGTATACAGTCATTTTCAAAGTCGAGTCCTGCTTCAGTAAAGTGGTGGCGACTTTACTAGAAGCTTCTATGGAGTTTTGTCGACAACGTAAAATGACACGTTTCACTGATTCATTTCACTTGCCCACACTCACGTACTTGATCGAACACTTAATGAATAAAATACCACAATTTTTATAGCATTAATATTCAAAATAACACAAGTTTAGGAAAATAAAACAAAGGAACAACATGTTTCAATGACGTTCCCGCCAAAACTCGCTACATACAATTATGCATTTACTGATGGTATGTAACAACAAGTATATATACATTAAAATTAAAACAAACTACCCGACTGTATAAGAGCGATTTTCGTACTGCAACTTACGCTTGATATGCCGCTGAGTATATGTTTTTTTTTGTAAGGAAGTATGCGCAAAGCTACTGTATAATTTATTTGTTTTTAAATGAACTCTCTTTAGAATATTTTTATAAAATTACTTACTTGTTACTGGGACAAAATTCGTTGCAGGATCCGAAAAAGCAAATTTTATTATTTTAGACTTGTGTTACTATTATTACAAAAAATATATCCTATGACCTGGGAGTGAAGTCGGACCTGACAACAGACACCACACATTGCACATCAAAAGCGGTCAAGCCGCTTAGGCTGTTTACCTCTAACAGCCTGTTAGAGGTACTATAGAAACATACACACACATGAAAAACATAACCCTTCTTCTTGCTAAGTCGGATCAAAATATAAAGATAACTTTGTTAAAAACGGTGACTACCAACGACGATCATGTCTCTAAAAGTACTAATACACTATCAAACCATCGAGAGAAAAAGTGGGGAAAATATATTGTTATCCTTTTCTCTCTTATTTATGAGAGTTTTGTAATAATAAAAAAAAATTACAATAAAAACTTTATTCGGGCAAAAGATATAATGGTCAATGAAGTTACAAGATGATTAATACCGTTTTCCACCAAAAACATTACCTTCCACTCGATGACCTTCCATGTAGAATTCTAGGTTAATTATTTCTATACTAGTTAAAAATGAACCCGATTTTGAATTTGTTTTTACCTGGAATCGAAGCCGCAGCATGTCGGACTTGAGCTCGCACAGTTCGTGAGTAGCCACGTACTCGCTGTCGCCATAGTCAAGATAAAACACATCCGCCACCTACAAGAAAAAGCAAAATAATGTAAAGATGTTTCTCAAGATATCAATCATGATTAAGTTCAAACTTAAAGTAAAACCCGTGATATATATTTAGTCAATTTCGTCAAATCAATTTCTTCAGTTTGCACAATTTTTGATACCCCACCACTAGTCGGTTGTCACGAACCTCTGTTCTGTTTCTGTTGCAACAATTATAAGTTTCCAAAGTTTCATGTAAATTGGATAAGCTGTTATCATAAATCATTATCATTATAAACTGTTTCATTACGGCAGAGCTTTGAAAACCTGCTAATTTTAAATACTTTCCTTGTCAAAAGAAAATAAAAAAAGTAGGTAAGTTCGTATAGACTGAGTGGCCAGCCCTATTGTCAGAGTTATTAAGCCGCCGAAATGCCTCTGACTTGGCTTGACGATTGCTGAACAACCGGGACCTACAATTTAACATGTCATCCGACCCACGGTAGCGCTCAGAAAGAAATGCCACTCACGGTCACCCATCCGAAGACTGACCGGTCCGTCCGTTGCTTAACATTGGTGATCGTTCGGGAACACCTAAAGCTACCCCACGAGCGCTACAAAAGAAAATAATAACCGCCAACAAACGGCATCGGTTTTATCGTAATTACCGCAAGTAAATTCAGCTGAATTATTCCTTAAGTCTACGGTTTTACGATTAATATTTCGTTCCACGCGAAAAGACCTGCTAATTTCGGAATATAAGCGGTTTTAAGTGTATAGTCACAGAAGATATTAATAGTATAACATACAGAACGGACACTCTACGCTTCCTGTCATTCTCGGATTCCTCACTCGCTCCCCGCGCTCGCCCTATTATTTGCCGGAGTTTAGCGGCACGGCGCATTCATTTGTCAGTCAGGTGAGCGTTGCGGGCTTTAAGCGCTTGAATTCCAATTGACATCACGAGCGACCGACAATCAGACGACCATAACTTTATACATGTGTTGTGTCACTGATTAGCACGCCGATGTATGGAGTGTCCGACATGTGATATAGTATATATAGTATAGTGTAGTATAAAACTCCAATGGGGTAGTGTTAGGGTACCGTCTGCGTGGCGTCGAACTCGTTCGGTCGTATGTCGTGAACTCGCGCGCGGTACCAGCGCCCGTCGTGACGGAACACGGCCGCGACCACCTGCCCCACGGTTACATGCTCCAACTGAAAGTAAATAATTCGTCACATAACCCGCCATATTGGATTCACTATGACATCATATCGTAGAATAAATAAATAATAAATATTTACTTTATATTCATAGCAATAATATATAATGTAATAATGACTAATGATTATTTTGATTGGCTTCGCAGCTCAGTTGGTAGTATTAATGCCTGCTAAACTAGGTAAATACAACAATCTAAGACTGATCTGGGTGCCGGGCCATGTTGGGGTTGTGGGGAATGAGAATGCAGATAAGCTAGCAAGAGAGGGATCCAGCAAGCCTGTTTTAGGACCAGAACCATTGGTGGGGATAGCCCATAGAACGGTGAATACGGCGATCAACGAACATGTTGCAAAGCGACACAAGCTCGAATGGAACGCAACGCATGGAACGCATGGATGGAGGCGGTTATAGGAGCGGGTGCCAAATGGCACAAAAGAGTCTGCAACTATACCAGAACACAGGCAAGAACTCTAATGGGAGCAATGACCGGACACTACGAGAATAAAGGTCATCTATTCAAAATGAGACTTGCGGAAAGCCCACAATGCAGGAGTTGGCAAGCAAGCGACAAGACTTTGGATCGGCTTACCCTGAACTGGAGGAGTATAGGCACTTCGAACCAGGTAGTATTCTGAGGTTAATGCAGTCCATCTTTGGAATACCGGTTGTGGATGTGTAAGTAAGGTTGGGGTAAGTACAAAAGGGCCCAATGGCTCGAAGTGCTTCCGAGTATCGGACCCCTATTAAGATAAGAAGATGACTGCCTGCTAAGCTGTAGATCGTGGGTTCGATCCCCACCCAGGGGAAACATTTGTGTGATGAGCATGGGTGTTTTTTCTGTGTCTGGGTGTTTATATCTTAAGCATGTTACAAATTTCTATAGTACAAGCTTAGTTTGGGGTAAAGTTTGGGTATAAAACAGAAAAACTTGCAAAGTTATCGAGTAGAATAATACTTACAGCGTGTGCGTCCCTGTTTTCTTTCTTGCCGTAGTATTCCGTCATCTCAGTAACGAGCTCGTCCAGCTGAGTCACCTGAGCACCCACGAACTGCACCCAGAAGCGCGAGGGAGAAGACACCGCAGAGACGTACACCTCGATAGATGGCGCTGCTTTCTCTACAGTTATATCGGAAGGTAAGGTAAAGATATGTATATGATGCTAGTAACCAGAACACTGTTTTTTTTTTCTCAAACTATTTTGTGTGATAACCTTAAAAATTTCTATGAGTCAAAGATTTTTTTTACGAGAAAATCATAATAGCGAAATTCAAAATTGCCAATTTATTGCTATCGCTATCAACACATTTATTAAACCCAAACTAACGTAAAAATAAAAATATGCGTAAAATTTTGTATTACATAATATTTTTTCATGAATCCATATTGTGCCATTGCATCTCAAAAGTCTCTCTCATTTCTTTCCACAACAGAGGAAATTGTACTTATACTTACACTAAAATTACTAATGCGAATGTTTGTGTGTTTTTTACTCCTTCACGTTAAAACAGCTCATGGAATTTAAATGTATTGATACGAACTAGTAATCTTATTTAAAAAAGATCGGTTCTTGTGAGATAATGTGAAATCTCGAAGCTGGAGACTTATAAATGTGTGGCTGGACTGCAAAATTCGTTAATTGATTGGATACTAACAGAATATGGAGATCAAAATATAAGTCGATAATTTACTCTAAACAAATCGGCAATACTGTCTGTATGAATCGGCTTATCGTTAGTACTTGATTGTGAATAATTAAATAAAAACTATTTGACAGTTACCTATACACCACATAAAACACACACACACACACCCTACCACCATCAACAACCCTAATACTCTTCCCATAGCTTTTGCTCACATAACCTCAAACACCCGCTCCAAAATGCACCAAATACCAACCAAAACTAAATAAAACTATACAAAACAGAACATAACAAACATAATTTTACATAAACATATAAAATATGGGACAATACAACAAAAACGACAAGTATTAAAATAGCAGTTACACGCATCATATGTGAAATTACATGGGATGAGGCTTATCTACCAAACCATAGATGTCAAATATACCTGCTATGTCCAAACTCGCTATTACACATTTTCAACAGGATCCCGATTTTTCTTGATGTCCGCAAAGATGACAATCAGTCATCATCAATAGATCCTTTATGGCAAATCAACCCGTTGACTTTTTTTCCCGCGCACAATCAAAGTTGATTATATGGGTAGGGGATACTAAACTTATTCAAGCAATACAGTATCCTAAAGTTGCACGTTCCCGATATGTTTGGAGGTGAACATTTTCATTGTTATCAATGGTATTGTATTCCAACATGTATATCGATAACGAACCAGGATAACATTTTTGTTTGTCTAAGTCTTCAACCCATATACACTACTTTTATTGTGCATAGCAATAACTCTTCGCGCAAATCAAACTGATGGCTACGAATTTATGAAATTAGGTTCGATCGTGTATGGAGCCGAGCCAAGTATCAGCTGGAAGCTTTGGAATCAGCGGACCGGCGAGCTGTGAGGTTAATCGGTGACGATAAACTAGCTGCCAAGAAGACCGAGCACCGCCGTAAAGTAGCATGTCTGTCTATTTTCTACAGGTTTCATTTCGGGTAATGTGCGCAAGAGCTTCACAACCTAATTCCACCCTCCCCATTTCACTACAGGACTAGACTAGAAAGTCGGCGAATTACCACTCATTTCTCGTTGAAATGACAAAAATCCGTACTCAGCGATATCGATCCACATTCCTGTTGCGTACTGCACAAGAATGGAATTCGTTGCCGCCATCTCTGTTTCCTGAGACCTACAATCTTGGAATTTTCAAGGCTAGAGTGAATAGATATCTTCTGGATCGACGAGCTCCATCCTCGGCCACACCGTCGCTTAACATCAGGCGAGTTGGTGGTCAATCGTAGATCTATAATGTATAAAAAAAAACAAAAAAAAAACAAAACGTGTCAACTAAAACATCTGGAATCAGGCAGTTCTATGGAAACGGATTCAGGCAAGTAAAATTTAAACAAATGTATTACGGATTATAGATAGGACCTTTCTCATTCTCCAGTAGAGCACTTTATCGGTTTTAAGTCCTGCCTTCGTCGTTCATCCAGCTGACCTGACGCAATGTATTACATGTTTCATAATCATAGAAATAATATATATCCTTTCCTTCCACCATACTAATAATAATATGATTTAAGAAACCTACCATAGGAATCAGTGCTTTGTCGGATTCCCCTCGTACGTTTTCCTTTAAACATATAGGAAGGAACCCAGCCAGATAAATCTGGAGGAAACTCGAGCTCGAAAAATACCCACCTAAGATGGTAAGATTGTTTTATCCCATCTATTCGAAAAGGCCGACTTGGTTTGCCTTTAAGTGCACCCAAAGGTAGTGTTTTCTACAAGAAACTTTTAGCGGGCAGTAATGAATTTTTAATCCTCTTTATAAGTGCGCCGCAATTAACTTTGCCGCGCACTTTTTGAATTTGGAACATGTATTCAGCGCCAAAGAAATCGAACACAAATATTGTTTTATTCCTAATAAAACTGTAACAATAAATTTTCATAATTGCGAAAATGTCTCAAATGTATATATAAGTTTTTAGTTGTTTTATTATTAGATACTATTTAATTTCAGTTTGGTTGTTTCTCTATGTTTTACTAAATAATAATATTACAATAAAATATGAGGCGCCTTTTATTTTCTCATAGAGGGTGATGAAAAGTAGAGTGTATCACTCGGGCGCAATATATATTTTGGACTCGGGCGACGAACTTTGAATATCGCTACGTTCAGGATTCTACTAAAGAATCCCTTGCTACGCTCGGAATTCTACTCTAGAATACTCTACACTTCGCTCTGGATTCAAAAAAGCGCCCTCGCCGTTAAAATATTATTTTGCTCCATTATGATACAATCTACTATTCATACTATGATTTAAAATACCAACCAGAGGAATCTGTGTCTTGTCTAATTAATCTGTTAAGTTATTTTTCATTATGTAATAAATATGACAAAAAAACTTACCAGAGGAATCAGGTAAAGCACTGATTGCTCTGGTAAGCTATATATAGGTAATTAAAAAAATCAATTACTATTATGATAACAAAAACTTATACAATGAATCAGAAGGAAATTAGGAAATTAGTTCAAAGAGACACTTCTTTGAACTCGAGTTTCCTTTCCTTTCGTCTGGCATGGGTTATTTCCAGCATACTATGATAATATATTTAATGGAAAAAGTACTATAGGAATCCGATACTGCAAGCCCTGATTCCTATGGTAGGTTTTTTAAAAGCTTTTATTTAACTTGCCCTGTTCGTATGTGACAAATCTTGCGAGTTAAATTGGAACCACTGCCTGTAAGATTAGGTTGAAATTTGGTTTACTTACGTAACTTCGGTGACAATGCAATAATATGGTACCATGAAGCTGGTCTCAAGATGGCGGCGGAAGGTGGCCATAGGAACTCCTAAACTAAACAAGATAAAACCGTCGAGTTTGGACTCGTTTGAATAGTCTTGACAAGCACTCTTGTTTTACGTGATATCCAGGGTTTCAAGATGGCGTCGGAAGGTGGCCATAGAAACTCTTAAACTAAAAGAGATAAAACCGTCGAGTTTGGACTCGTTTGAATAGTCTTGACAAGCACTCTTTTTAGTCTAGTAAATAAAATATTAATTAAAAAAATTTATTTAAAAACAAGCTTTTATTTAAATGCTCTAAAAGGAAGAAAATAAATTTTGAATGCAATCAAACCCACCATTTTAATAAATTATAAGATTTATATTGATATAAATAAAAGCTTGTCGCGAGAACACAAACATATTTTTTTTTTTTTCAAAAGAACAAACTAACTTTAATTCTAAGCAAATGATAAGAACGCGTGATAAGTCTTTTGTTTGAATTAAATATTACTTAGTAGATAGGTACAATGTTGTTTAAAATCTCGCGACAAGCTTTTATTTATATCAATATAAATCTTATAATTTATTAAAATGGTGGGTTTGATTGCATTCAAAATGTATTTTCTTCGTTTTAGTGCATTTAAATAAAAGCTTGTTTTTAAATATATTTTTAAATTGATATTTTTTAAATCATATTATTTTAAGTGTGATGGAAGGATACCAGACAGATGAATCATATGGAAACTCAAGCTCGAAAAAATACCCATTAGAGTTTAAAATTATACCCCTGAAGGGTTTGTTCTTAGCGAGGGTGGACACAACATGCAGTTAGCAGGCTTACCGGCACGCTTATACTTGGCATGCGCTCTGTCACCTGGCTCGTCCGGCGCCGGAGACGACGACGCGGAGCGCGGCACATGGCGCGGAGACTTCGCCTGGTTCACCTCGCGCCGGCACTTCTCTTGGGCCACCTGGGGAGTACCCGACAATGACCATTGGTCTAAAATTATCACACCAACTTTACCTTAATCGTGACTTATTTTGGGATTGGTATTTTTATAACGTTAAATGGGCGTACGTTTGACTTCGTCTCACCACAGTGTAGACAAAGTCTAAGGTGGAGCACGCTCGCCCCATAGATACCTATTCATTCTTCCTATTCTGAGTGTGCACTAAGGCTTGCAGACTATGTTATTCTTTTGGATAGTCATCCAAATATAATGCGTTAAGAAATAATGAATTTATTGAAGTTTTCTTTTTGCTTTGATTAAAACTGATCGTTTTGCGGTTGTGGCCAATGACATCGGAAAGTGACAACACACTCACACAGACTACGTAAGAAGTTATTTGCGCAACTGCTTACAATTACATACTTCGCCCCCACAGCGTGTGTACTTGTACAGTAATAGATGTACACGAGAATGAGCGAGATGATAACTGCGTCACATCGGAATTAATGCCATCTTTTTCCAATCATTCGCAAACATTTTTGCGTGGGTTTCGTGGAGGGTTATGTTTTTCACAGAAATTATTAGATTATCAATCTCTACAAAATACAGTAAATTTTTTGACGTGATCGTCTTATAAATCGATGAACGCCGGCTGCACGCGCGAAAAATTATGACTCATTGTCACGTTCCGCCTGAGCCGAGCGTGCAAGCGAGAGCGCGGAACAAGCGATAGAGAGGCATCATCGGCCTAAGCGTTCGGCTTGTGACGCATCGTTATCACGTAAAATTATAGTCCGTAAACCGACTTTACAGACGCGTTTAAATTAACGTTTACAGACTTGCGTTTAAATAATGGTTATTTAAACGCAAGATAGACCTATGATTGGCCACCAACTCGTATGATGTTAAGCCACAGCGTGACCAAGTATAGAGCTCGTCGATCTGGAAGATATTTATTCACTCTAGCCTTGAAAATTCCAAGATTGTAGCTCTCAAGAGAACAAGAGATGGCGCCAAAGAATTCCATTTCATTGTGCCCGAACTCCATTACTTACACAGTTCTCGATGAGTTCTTTAGCCTTCTGTATCTGTTCCTTAGTGCCGCGGATGGTGATGATGCGTTCAGAGTTGCGATCGGTGGCCAGCCCCTCCACCTTCACTCGTGCCCCGCTGCGGTGGCATATCTCGTTTATGTTCTCGCCTCCGGAGCCTGCCATTCGGAATTGAACTTTATTCATCTGTAGTAGTTCAAAGTAGACAGACAACGGTTTGCTATTGTTTCGCATAACGTTAATGTCATATAATATATTAGCATAACTTTAACTATCCTAATGATGCATTAGCATAAGAATAATTACGCATAAACGTTCATTTTCTTCCCATAACTAAAGTTGCCATAGCAATAAACAAGCATAATATTGATTAAAATAATAGTTAATGATAAATATTGAAAAAACTTTTTAGTGCAACCAAAAAAAAACCTTAACCTAAAACTCTGCAATCATTGAAAGATCTTTATTTGTTATATAAAAAAACCGTAACCTATTCTATCACCGAAAGATATTTTTTTGTCATAAACATAATAACTCAAATCTCCTGCCGTTTTGTTGCTTAATGACTTTGTTTGTCACAAAAAAATAACTTTAACCTATTACTTTTCCATCACTGTAACAATGTGTTATGTTGATGGAAGGTGGTCGAACTACAAACTAAAAAAAAAAAAATGTTGTTTGTCAAATATTTATGTTTAGAATATTTTATATTGGTTTATGCCTATCTGTGTATATATTATAAATATAATTTTATTGTGTTCGCTCGTGCGTGACGTGCGTGACGTCACCTACCGGTCCCAGCGGAAGACCAGCGCTGGTTGTTTACAACTAGTTTTATGCTGAGCTGGGACCGGATTGTGACAAAAACATTTGGTATATTGTGTATGATTTTTGTTTTGTGTTGTATGTTTTTTTATCACAATAAATTTCTGTCTATGTCTATGTCTAAGTATAATTATTGCTCAAACCAATCAAGCGTTGGTGGCGGTTAAATCAAGAGTTGGCTGGTGGGTCGGAGATATACTCCAACCCACGGAGGTTCGGAAGTTTTGTACATCCCACGTGACACACCTGTGGTCAAATTGGTAAAGTACTTATTGGATTATGCGGGTTCAAGTCCCATCAGCAGTGAAATATTTGAACTGTCTCCAATTTTGTAGATACTTAAATGAGGAAAAGAAAAACATTTAAAAATATCGATTATTTATTGCTTTTCTGTCGCTAATAGTTTTTCCAATACTATCATTTATTTTATTTATTCATTATTCTTGAAAATCTTATAAATATGACATTAATTACCATAAATTCAAACATACTTCTTGTCAATTATATCAATTTTGTGTATACAATCAACCAAGGTTTTTTTTAATTATATTTAAGGTTCATTTGTCTAAGTAGATGTTTTAAGCAAATAACTATTAGACAAACGAAAAATATGACTAATACCTTTTAAGGGGCCTAAAAGTAGACCGAAAGATTATAGCCAAAAATATAGCTATGCTTTTCTAGTATTTCAGTATGGCAACAATTAATATGGAAAAGTTTTTTTTTTTTTTTTATCAGCCCTGTTTGTACAAACTGTCCCACTGCTGGGAACGGGCCATCTTCTCATTGTGAGAAGGGTTAGGCCATAGTCTGCCACGCTGGCCAAGTGCGAGTTGGCAGACTTCACACATCTTCAAGATCATTGAGAACTCTCAGACATGTAGGTTTCCTCACGATGTTTTCCTTCACCGTTTGAAGTTGACGGCAATCAACAATACGCACATAACTTCGAAAAGAAAGAGGTGCGCGCCGTGGGATTCGAACCCAGGACCTGCGGATCGCAAGTCAGACGGTCTCACCACTAGGCTGTCGGAAACTCCGGAAAGTATTATTATCCTAATAATAATTATACCAGAATCATTATATCAAAGTTAATTAGGAATTCAAACGTTATGCCAAACAAAGGGACACCTTTTCAGCTTGTTTCTTACCAATAATCCTACCACAAGACCACCCAGGCACTGTGATAGTATCACTTGCTATCTCAGGCTGGTTCCTTATATACTCGTGTATTAACGTCTCCGCTAGCTGCGCCTCCTCAGTTCGTCCCCTGATGCAGCAGATATCATGGTCCCCCTCTGTAAACTTCTTGAAGTACAGCTTGGCGCCTGTCTTACGTTCTAGCTCTTTGATATTTTCGCCACTGCGACCTGAAACATTTAAAGGTTATTAAGATAAAGTTCATTAGTATTTGGAACACATAAGGACCAGATCAACGCCGCCTCGCTTCCTATGCATGTAATAGAAAAGAAGGGTTAAACTGTATGATGTAAAGTTTTTTTTTTATTATTTAATTTTTATCTCCAGACACTAGGGTCCGTGACCTTTGTCATAATTACAAACTATTGTTTACTACTTATCGTTATGGGAAAATTATTTTGTTTTAATTTAAGTACTTATTACTATGTTGCGTGCATACCACGAGCAAACCAGCGACCCGCAAGCAGCAGCCGATCACGAGTATGACACATGTGCCAGCCATCGCCCTCGTCAACCATATGTTAGGGAAGAGGGCGACCCGTCACACGACACCGCCGCAAGAAGGAGCCTTCGATGGTGAGCATGAATGCTCAAGGTGTGCACACAACTCTTATTTCTAACTAGTGAAATACTAGTATTTCTGTGAATGCAGTCACTGGTAGAGCCCGGTTTTAGACGGGGTTTCTAGATTATCTGTTTGCCTTCGGTTGATCGGACTCTATCAGCCACTCCACTCACATCGTCTAATTACATTTTTTTAATACAAATCTGTCGCCTACTCTCGTACAAACTATTTAACTAATGAGGAACTTGCAGGTGCGGTTAATTAACTGTTGGCGGCAATTAAAATTAACCAAGCAAAAATTTATGTGGCCCCCTCATGT
Organism: Lycia hirtaria; assembly: GCA_947563715.1. NCBI lineage: Eukaryota > Metazoa > Arthropoda > Insecta > Lepidoptera > Geometridae > Lycia > Lycia hirtaria. Next base: position 4,069,429 of record OX387377.1, on the reverse strand, counting down.
GCGATATATTATAAATTTTGATTGTTTGAGATAAGTTTAAGGCTGTTGCACAATATGATTATCATAATGATTTTATTCACCAAAGTATAGGATAGTCTATTTTTATTGGCATATTTTATATAAGAACTTATTTTAAAAGTACTGAAACTCATGTTACCATTTTGTACTGAATTTGAAATGTGACTTTGTCTATTTTTTTCTGTGGTTTTATAAAAATCGCAAAATATTTAGTTATGTCTAATTTGAAGCTTCCATGGCAGCAATTTGAATGTATTTCAAATTAGTTTGCAGGACACTATCTTAAAATCTGGGAATCTTCAAATGATAAGTGATACTATTTATTTTAGCTAAACATGCTCCATTGCTCTATGTCACTTAACATCAGATAAGTTGGAGGTCAAGGGCAAGTCTATTAAAAACTTATATAATATCCAATGATCAAATGATGTATATAAAATATACATCATTTGTAAATTAAAAAATAATAATAAATCATTTATAAATGATGTATATAAAATATACATCATTTGTATGGGGAAAAGGCTGCCTAGTCTACACAAAGAAAAAAATTATGTCAGCTAAGGATAGTTTGATTGTGATAATTAACCATGTTGTACCGTTGTTAGTATTCTATGTTAAACGGCCTTACGGGAAAACATTGCTTAACATCTTTTGTCAACTTCTCGCTGATACGTAATGACATTTGCGGAAAGAAGACAGAGAATTTATAACGATGGTTAAAGTTAAGTAACGTTTTTCGGTAAGGCCGAAAGTGTCTAGACATAAAATATAATATTCAACTTTGTTAGGATGGCTTCAGCAGTGTTGCCACAAAGAAATATAATATAAACAGTGAATAAAAGAGTGTCAATTAACATGTCAACTGAATATGTCTGTATTTCATATGAAGGTAATATTACATGAGTGTTTTGAGCAAATATTTTGACAGAGGAAGGTCAAAACTGAATGAAGTCATAGATTGATATGACACATGGATATAAATAATCTTAATGTGGGAACATTAAGATCAGTTTATAAGCTACTTTAATATTTTAACATATCTAAATATATGAACACATTATTTATTTTTTCAGTATTCAGTAAAAATCTGTATATATACAGAATGTATTCAGAAATTCAGTATATATACATAAAATTTATTAAACAAGTTTTTTTTTTACTTACTATTATTATTTTACTCTTGAATACAACATGTATGTACTATACTTCAAGAAAATTTATTGATTTATTATTTCACAACAACATGGATATAACATAACCTTATTGAAGTGATATTTAGGTACCTATTATCAATTATAAATGTGAAATTGTGCATGTGAGTTTGTTTGTAACACCTTCATTCTAAAACAGATCAATGGATTTTAATGATATTTGAAAAGAACATAGCTTATAATCACAATAATTGGAATAATACAGGATACCTTTTAATCCTAAAATTAATAGTAGAGTATTAATCCTAGTAGAGGGCAAGTGAAACCGTGGTGTGCAACTAGTTTATTTTATACTTCTAATTATGTATGATAACTGACACTATCTTTATATTTTTAATTACTTTTCAAATTCCAACTTCTACAAAATAAGCCCAGTAAGTGAAAATCTGGTAAGCAAAATAAATACCTAAAAGGTCACTTTACATACACCATCCAACTAACTTACCTGCATCCTTAGTACAACTTTTTATGAAGAAACGCAACTATGAAAGTTTTCATATGCCTCCATACATTTTTTGAAAGCGCCCTCTATTGATTACGAAGAGAAACCTAAAAAAATTATGGAGGCATACAAAAACTTTCATCACCGCGCTTTAGTGATGAAAATTGTGGGAAAAACTTCAAAACACACTAATAGTAGCTGATATAATGGTTTTAATATTTGTTTATACTTTTTAAGCAGTGACCCTATATCCATCTGTATGTAAATCAATGTGATGCTGTGTGTTTTCACTATGAGTCAATGTGAGATATTTTATACTGTTATCATATTTATTATGGTTACTATTCTACAGAATGATACCACTTTTTTATGGTGGCTGTATAGTATATAGCTGGTAGCTAGCTGCAGCTTTAACAACAATTTTAATTTAAAAAAAAAAAAACTCAACTGTCCTATATTGCCTATGCCTATACACCCAGTCTAAATCTATCAACCCTATGCATTATCCTTAAAGGTGATCAAAATTGTACACTAATTCAAAGCTACTCATAGCTTTGAAATGGTGTACAACTTTAAACAGCCACTGATAAAATGTTTCTTCGAATAAAATTCTTGTAATTCATCATTATTATACATTAACTTGTCCCTATACAGATTTAATTTGACAAAATAACATTCTTATGGTCATTCTTATGGTCAAAGTTGAATTCTGATTCAAAGATACTCATGCTAACTGTAATAATAATAACTCATCTTACCAATTATTACAGGTGTTATACTTTTTGGAACTTTAACCTCTATAGAGTTGATTCTTGTAGTCTTCACTTTACTCCCATCATCATCATCATCATCTTTCTTAAAGACATAATATACAACCAGAGCTGTCACAGTGACTAGAGACAGCCCTAAAGCAACTGGTACCGCTAATTTCGAAGACATTTTGCTGAAAGAAAATGATTACATGTAGTTCAACAAGTACACATCATTATTCAATGAAGCAAATTTCAATATATGCTAAGTTAGTAATAGTTACAATAAGATTGTTAAAGTTCATTGAGAAAACGAATGTACTTTGTATCTAATGCGTGAGCTTGTCAGAGAAATTTGCAGAACTTTTCCCTACACATTGTTATGCAAATTACACTGCCCCGCTTTTACTCACAATATCTATTAACAGGTATGACATAATATCGAGTGCAAAAATTACTTCATCAGTAACATGATAGCTGAAGATGTAACAAAGGTATACCTTGGATTAGTAAAGCAAGTGTCACTCTTGCTCACTCACTGCTTCGGCAGTATTGAATTCTTATCAATAATTTCACGTGTTTGTACAAAAACAAAACAATGTTCTACGAGTTGCAATACTTGCTAAAAATAATTCAAGAAAAGTTTACAGGCGCTTGCGCTTTCTGTTTCGTTTCGTTCGAAAACATTTTCTGAAAAGATTTTCTGCCCTGCTTCAGGATCTCTTCTCTTCTTGACATTGGCAGATGACAATGTAACTGTCGGTGTGACAAATTCTGACTTAATATTTTTTTATTTTAATTTAGGACAAATTCTGATTCACACAAACAATGCCATATTGTATTAAAGTTTTACGTTTTTGTTGTTAAGTTTTACGGCATCTAAATATTAAGTAATGGCCTATATTTTGTCCTATCATTCAATCTTTTCATTTGGCATCAACAAAGTCAAAGTCACACTTAGAATCACTAAAATCAAGTAACGGATAAGTTACAGTCACGCTTGTGAAGCATACAGAGGTACTTTATATATCAAGGAAGAGCGAAAAATGCTTAATTTATGCTAAATATACTGTTAAGTGATAGTGACTACCGTAGGCTACTATTGAGTATACACGAATGAAGTCACAAGTTTTACTACCTCATACTTGGCCCGCTTGAAAACCCGCTTTTCGAAAATAATTTTGCAAAATAACTCAAGTTTGGACAAACAAAACAGCCCCGCTAATATTGCAGTACGAAAAGAATATTGCCATATTTTAATTTTCTACTATAACAGTAATATAACCATACACATTGGAGCATATAATATAGAAAATTCTTTTTATTGTGCTGATCCTTACTGGTCAAGATCAACACAATCACTATAATAATTATAAATATACTTTCACTTCAAATCTAAATTAAAAGCTAGAAAAAATTGTGTGTGTTTAAGACCACATAACAGAAGTGAAAACCCTGGTTCAACTAGCCAAATTTTCTTTCGTCTGTCAGTTTGTTTGTGAATTTGTGATTTGTTTGTATGTTCATACTCGCGTACAGGACGTAATTTTGAACAAATTTTGATGAAACTTGGTGTATAGGTTCTATGGATTATTAAAAAAAAATGTCGTCGGCGATTTTTGATAGGAGAGGTGGTTATCCCCTCCTATCAAAAATTGGGTGGATATTTGGTAGGTAGATAAAGTACACAATTATTACAAATTTGGTAAAAATTAACAGAATTGGTCAAGTGGTTGTCGAGATATGACAACCAACTTGAGACTGCGTGTAACAGTGAGGGTGCGTGGATGTCCTTGATGCATTTTAGCGCTGAATAATTTTCTTGATTTTACGTTTTTTCCATTTATAAAATTATTATTTGTTTTTACAAGAATATACATTGTTTTTTAACTAATGGCATCTAGACATGTCCTATTTGTATTAATTATGTATGATAACTGTATTGATCTTTTAAGGTGCTTAATCCTATGGAAAAAATGTTTTTGACCATAAAATAACGTATGTAAAATCACTTGAAATTGCGAAATCTGCGAAAAAAATTATATACGGTCTACCTAAGCCAACTTTACGTAGGTATTTTATACAGATATTCCAACGTGAGCTGGAAATAAATTCCCTCGCGAGGTCTACTGTTCGTAGAACTATTAGTTATAGCTTAAACAATTGAAAAAATCCGATTTTAAAATATGCAATTCGTTTACTTGGATGATGTTTTTTCAGTTATATATATTGTTATGCTACAGAAACCGTACTACACTGATTTTGATAAAATTTATATGGAACCACTTCTGAATTATGACAAATTTATTCAAAATTAATTTACAATTGGCGAAGGGTATACAAACACAAAAAAAAACATACAGTCGAATTGAGAACCTCCTTCTTTTTGGAAGTCGGCTAAAAATTAAGTGCTCTGCACGCTGAAAGAAGTTTTCACTTCAAAATCTAATGAAAATAGGTGTGTATTTTTCGTGAAATACAATTTGTAAGTAAACCTTATTTTTTTTAAATATCACCGTCCTATTTTTTTCTAAAATGTCGATGATTCGTTAGAATGTAATGTCATGCATTGTGTCATGGTATAGTGTCAGAGTTTGCCAAATTATTTGTCTTACTCTCGGTAGAGAATATAATTTTCTTTGCTTTGAAATTCATAGCGGTATTATATTCTGAAATATATATACATAAATCGCCGGACCCCATAATTTAATTAGACATTTGTATCATTTACATTTGCTAACATTTCTACATTTCGGCTTACAACTAAAAATAAAAAATATTATGCATGCCATACTGGCTTTCTGGCACTAATGCCTCTGTAAGTTGTCTTAAGCAAATAATACAATTCAATAGACTAGACAAGTTTACCTATGTTTTTACTTTTTGTAAGTTGTTAATTATTAAGTTACATTTATCTGTCCATCAAATTAAGTTATAGTATACGAAATTGTGCATGTACACACACTGAATAGTTTTGTAACAAGTATAAGTTTATACAACTCAAAACCCCCCGACAATAATTACCTATTAAAACGGCTGAACCGATTTTGATGAAACATAGCTAAGAACACTCCCGACTAATTCACCTTTCAAGCAAAAAAAAAACAAAATTAAAATCGGTTCATCCGTTCGGGAGCTACGATGCCACAGACAGACACACACAGATACGTCAAACTTTAAAATCCCGTCATTTTTGCGTCGGGGTTAAAAATGAAATAAAATTGGCAGTTCATAATACGTATTCATCCTTCAGTGGTAAATCTAATAGCGTTCTCTAAAACGTGGTAAATAGTGAATAATGGACAAATTAAATGTGAAAATATAATACGAAACGAATTAGCTGCATACCACGGCTTTATTCGCGGCATGCCCCAACTATTCATTTTTAATCAACTTCCAAAAAGAAGGAGGTTATCAATTCGGTCTGTATGTTTTTTTTTGTATGTTTGTTCACCAATTGCTCAGCCAATTGTGCTTTGATTTTAATGATTCTTTTCTTATTTGGTAGATCATTCTTAAAGAGGTGGTCCCATATAAATTTTATCAAAATCATTGCAGTACCAGTACCATTGTGTTGTTGTTGTACCAGTATCATTGTAGTTGTTATTTTTTTTTAAGTATCCTGTGTCTTGTATAATGTAATATATGTGAATAGTAGGTACAATACAATAGATCATACGCCTTGCAGATAGCCGCCCCCAATAATTAATAAAATACAAGTTATTTCGGGGTAATAATAAGCAATGTCATTTTACAAATTTTATTCAAATTCATCAATATTAGAGTGAACACACATATCATTTATTATTACATTTACCTGTAAAATTAGTGAGATTCATTCAAATTTCAGTGAAATAAAGGATTGCTTCGATCGAAGTACTTAAAAATAATACGAGTGAAGACAGATTAATATGACCTGGGATATTACATTAGGTAAGTTTCCGTTATAGAACTAACAAATCAATAAATTATGACCGAGTATAACCGAAAGAACCGCCATCTCAAGAACAGCCTACTATGGGTTAGTTGAATCAATTTTGAGGTACGGGATTATTTTTTGGGGAAATTCAACAAATAAAATTATTATTTTTAAAAGGCAGAAACGCTGTATTCGTTCAATGTTTAAACTCAAAAAAAGAGATAGTTGTAAGCCCTATTTTTTAAAGTATAAAATTCTTACACTTCCGTGTTTATACATTTTAGAAACGGCCCTTTTTGTAAAAACAAACCGGGAGCGATTCCCCACACTATCTGATACTACTGTAAGAAATAGGCGCGACCAAGACAAACGGCGCGTACATGAAGGAAAGACAGCACTGATGCAAAATAGCATCGTATGTATGGGTCCTAAAATCTACAATAAGATTCCTAAGTCAATAAGAGACCAGAATAGTAATTTATTTAGAAAAAAGTTGAAGGCATTGTTATTGCAGAAGTGTTATTATTCTATCAATGATTTTTTAAATGACAAATTTTAATTTTATTTGACATTATGTGTATCTTTTATTGCTTCTGCTTTGTCATATTATAGATATTTTTGGTTTGTGTATTAATCTAATAACAAATAATAATAATTATTATTTTATAATTTTTCGCATGTGCATGATGCTGTCTACCTGACATTTGTACGCCTAATCGGCACAACATGATTTTAAGCGACTAAATTTAGTGTAACATCTTTTATGCACTTGTTGTATAAAATTCTCGTGTTGTATGCAAATAAATTATCTTTATCTTTATCTTTATCTTTATCTCACTTGCATTATATTTTGATATTTTGTAATGAGGCTCACGTAAAAGATATTTGAATTCTAAGTGTAAGGGCGTATACACTAGCGGCCTTACCGAAAAACGTTACTTAACATTAACCATCGTCTTAAATTCTCTGTCTTCTTTCCGCAAGTCTTATTACGTGTCAACGAGAAGTTAACAAAATATGTTAAGCAATGCTTAAAGTTAAGTAACGTTTTTCAGTAAGGCCGTAGGATTTTAAGGCTATTTTCGTTTATAATGCGACCAACTTTGGTTATGGTAAGTGATGTAACTTACCATAAGTAGATTTATAAGATGAGCGAGCGAGGAGATGGCTACGTCACAAACCACAATTGCCATCTCTTTTTTTCTCGGTTTTACGTATGGACACACTAATATCGCTGTATCTTCGCCATTTTTCATTCAATAGCAAATCTACATGAATAAATCGTGATTTTTTAACGGAAATTCTATATTGATGATTGATGGAAACAAGACTTCACACGTTTACGAATAATTTTAACATACGTTTATATTTACGAGTATATGTAACACTACTAATTAATAAGTTCCTTGAAAAGAACCATGAAACAATACGAACTATAGTCGGATATTTCGGCTCAAAACAGACGTGAGTGACCCGTAGTTTTTATTTAAAAACCATGAAACAAGTTTGTCAGAGGCCACAAGCATTGACTTATGGAATATCAGCTACCAGTCGACATCGGCGATGTGACTAAGTATACAATCTGTTTCTATTTAAGTATCTACTTTCGTAGTAAACATAACAAACTTAGTATTTGTGTTCATAATAATGGAGGCAGAATGGTTCGGAATTTGACCTAGTTGATTGTAGAAAAGAAATAAGCCAGCTGTACTCATAGCTCGTTTATTATAATCTAAAAGACACGACCTTCGCAATTTTTCGTGTCATCCAGTTTCATGTCAGTGAATAATTCTATCCCTTGGATGTTTGCGTTACAGGGGCCATGATTTATGGGATAGTGTTGGGGAATACTTGAAAATCTTACTCAACTAATTTACTTTTTGCTACAAAAATCTCAGCATGCAGTTTGAGAGGTGGAAATTAATAAAATTATTAAACAAACATTCTAGAAACCCACTTTATTACCGACTTCAAAAAGGAACAATACGGATGCACAATTTTTTTGTTTGTAACCGCATAACTCCGTCATTTAAAAACCGATTAAAAAAATATTTTTTCGTTAGAAAGTTCTGTAGTTTGGTTTTTAAAACAAAATTACTTAGTGTGAAGTCGGGCTTTCAGATTTTTAAAACTATAATTATGTTAAATACATTGTACTTGGTTTTCATCTTCGATGCGTACCCGAACTTCCTATAAAATTTTCTTAAAGTTGAAATTTTGGAAATGCATAAATAATATGTATGGCTCATAGGTATAATATTTTTTAACATCAGAAAATTGAAATACCTTATTTAAGTATAGCCATATATATTAGAAGACCGATTAACTTCCGATCCAGAACCTAGAAATACGAAGGTACGTCTAAGTTACGATTTATGTTATACATACGTAAAAAAATTACTTTATGCTTCAAAATGGCGAAGGGATGTGAAACTGAAATTACCTATATTTTACTAATATTTTTAAATAAAAACTACGGGTCACTCACGTCTGTTTTGAGCCGAAATATCCGACTATAGTTTCAACCGCATTGGGCGGTCTTTTTCAAATGAGCTCTTTTTCAAAGGAGCAGCACACACGTCACTCTCGGTCGGTGATGCGCCTTGCTTTTTATTTTTAGTTTTTATTTAAAAATATGTGAAAACCACGTTAATTTCCATAGTAAAATTGTACTAATAGTTAAAAGGTTCCTTTCTCTGTGGTAGAATATACTACCCATTTCAAAATAGGAAGAAGTTGGTTGGTAAGAACAATTTAAGAAAATTCAATGATCTGTTTATTTTGTACTTAGGTACATGTTACATGTTTCCAATGCCTAACATATACCATCCCTGATGATTAAGTAAACTGTTCATTCCTTGTATATTAAACCTCATGGATACCTTTGAACAGCTGCGAGCGTGCGCCCGAATGCCCCAATAAAGAGTAATGGTCGTATTTATCATATTTTTATATTGTCTCGACAATCACGAACAGTCCCGCGGCAGTCAGTCGGTTCGGAAAAGTTCACAAAACAACCATGCAGCGCCCATATGTGCGCCGATACTTGCGTCCCAATAATATGAAGGAGCCCTCTTATGGTGGTAAAGTGTATAATTATTCAGAACTTCTTGTGTATTTGAAACAATAAAACATAGCCTCCTCCTTTTTTGAAGTCGGTTAAAAATGCAGTCTAATTTTCACCCAATTAAAAAAAGGTCATTCTCTTGTAGAAATAGAAACCTTTTTCTTAAATCAAGTTAGCTTAATTTTTTACGATATTCAATCTCTTTCTTGAAAATTTCATTTTCCTAAGAAAATGTAACCTGTTGACGATTTATATAAATAAATATAACTAAGTAAATACTAAGTAAGTTTAAAAAATTTTATGGTTCAGTTTAGGCTGAAGCAGTTAAACACATACGTTTAAACTTGTCTTTTTATAAATTTAATAGAGGTATCAGTCCTCTGGGCCTCTTGATCAAGACGATATAAAAGGTGATAACCAAGACGTGCGGATTTGAAAACTTGGCTTGGATGTTAAGTGTCTATAACATTGTATATTTTCTATGGCATTTTCCTTTTTTTTATTTTTATACATTATAGATCTACAATTGACCACCAACTCGCCTAATGTTAAGCGACGGTGTGGCCGAGGATGGAGCTCGTCGATCTAGAAGATATCTATTCACTCTAGCCTTGAAAATTCCAAAAACGTAGGTCTCAAGAAACAGAGATGACGGCAACGAATTCCATTCTTGTGCAGTACGCAACAGGAATGTGGATCGATAACGCTGAGTACGGATTTTTGGCATTTCAACGAGAAATGGGTGGTAATTCGCCGACGTTCTGCTAGTCCTGTAGTGAAATGAGTCACTTCAAACAGTCAGATTCATTCAAAATTCGTTTTATCGAAGACCGATGACAATACAATAATTTGAAGCGTAGTTTTTTAGTTGTTTAAACTGTAATTATAATTATTTTAACTCCACCTCGTGTGGCGATTCCTTGAACGGGCCTTTTAAAATTACACTAGTCTTGGCAACTTACAAACATGATTCGGTGAGGATGAATAACTCATCTTTTATATCGTCTTTTCTCATAATAAAACTTATATTTTCTCAGACTTCGAATACGTCGTCACCCAGAAGGCTCCGCCCAGAATATGCTTCGGTACTGGGCTACAACGAGATATACTGCCGGTCAGTGGACCAGGTTTGAGTCCTTTCATGAGAAGAATTGCACCTGAAGTCAGACCTAACTTGGGACCGGGAACCTATGATGATAACAGGGATGCGTTTTATGATATTACTAGTAGGGTACGTCTATTTTAATAAGTATAACACTTCATTTTGACGACATCCATTCCATTTTTTTCTTTTTTTTGGGTTAATCTGTATTAAGGCGAGGCTTCCCCAGAACTTTAAATATTTTGGGCTTTCTCAGCCCGCACTTTTTGAGCGCGGTGTTTTCATGTACGTGGCACGGAAGTACGTACGACGCGGCGACGACAAACTAAGTTTTATCAAAAAAATGAACCAGTAAGTTATATCGGTACACTACTAGACGTATTTTGTCTTCGAGCATAATTAAATAATAATAATAATTAATAGATAGTTAGATTAATTATAAACGAATTACTTATTTCATTAGTTAGCAGAGCGTCTATAATCTTCATTATACTAGAACTAGAAGTTTCCGGCAGGTTAGTCGGGAGACCATCTGACTTGCGATCCGCAGGTCCTGGTTTCAGGTTTTCGAAGGTTGGAGGTTTTCAAAGTTATGTGGGTATTGTTGACTGTCGCCAACTTCAAACGGTGATGGAAAACATCGTGAGGAAACCTACATGTCTGAGAGTTCTCAATGATCTTGAAGATGTGTGAAGTCTGCCAACCCGACTTGGCCAGCGTGGTAGACTATGGCCTTACCCTTCTCACAATGAGAAGATGGCCCGCGCCCATCAGTGGGACAGTTTGTACAAACAGGGCTGATAAAAAAATATATAAATATATATGCCATTCTATCAGCCATATAGTTCCATAGGCTTTGGTTTGTTTGGGCTAGATGGTGTTGTGTGAAATGTCCACAAATTTTTATTTATTTATTTGTAATTTATATAGCTTGTTACTTGTTAGTCTATAGGTTACTGCATTTTTACAGATCTACAGTACTGCTGGGCTTGGTCCAAAAACTTCTCGCTGGCTCGTGAAACATGAATACCAGCCTCCATTCAAAGAGCCTCCGAAGCCCGAACCATTCAAAGAAAACTGCGCTCCCTTTAATTCTACATTATACAGAAAGCCACTTTTCAAAGCCAGCGAGTTTCCGGCGTAAGATATATTTGATTTGCCTACTAATAGTAAATACCTGAATCATATGATTTTTTGAGTGGGATAAGTATATAAAGTCATCATTTTGTTGTATTACACCCGCGCAGTGATGAAAAAATGATGGTGATAGTGAACGGTGATGAGGATGATAAAATTTTGCCTATGTGTGACTGTACCAAATTTCATAAGAATTGGTCTACCCGTTGGTCGTAAAAAGGTAACAAACAGACAGAGATAGATTTTTTCTCGGTTTTATAATAATATTGAGTATTATATTTTGTTTTGTATATGTAAATATATCTATGAATTCATAATTTCTTTCAGGCCGTGTGACTACACCCCACAATACGAAAAACGAGAGCTAAAATTCAATTACTGCTTTTCTGACAAAAAGACCCTGAAATGCGCAGTTCAGGTAAAGATGTTTAAGTATTATTTTAAACTAACATAAGTTAATTCGTATGTTCACTATCCCCATTTTAAAATTCACTTATATTATTATTTTTACATTATATTCAGAGCCGTACCTGTGTTTCTTACAAATAAATGGCATAGACCGTGTCGAGACACGCATTCGGTAGGGTTCCGTAGCTAATGCTGTAATCTAAAAGAGGATCACTTGGCGATGTTTGCAAAAAAAGTCAATGGCCTCAGTGCTCTGAACGCTGTTGTTCTTTATAACATTGGATAGATCTATAATAAATACGTACGTACAGTACAACTGGTTTCACTGGCACACCGAGGCTTCTGTACTCCTATGCATGACACAATATATAAACATGGACACGGACATCAGGGCTAATTACTCAACAAAATGTGCTTTAAATCTAAGAATATTTGTTCATAAATTCACATGTTTCCTGTACAATAGGAATAGCCTGAAATGCTAAGCATTCACATTATAATATAATATCAAGTTCAAATAAGTAAGTGTTACAGACCTATTTTCTTAACATAAAGAGATTCTAACACTACAAATTAATCTATTGTAAGTTTGTCACATGACACCATCTGTCAACAAAGGTTTACTTGTCCTTTTTTGGTTTCTTTTTTACCCGATTGCGTAAGGAGGGTTATGTTTATCAAGTGATATTTGTATGTATATATGTGGGTATGTATGTTTCTATTTAATCGCTTACAGCATAAATAGCTTCACCGTTTTTGATGTGCAAGTTGTCGTCAGATTCATACTCACTCCCTGTGTGTCATAGGATATATTTTTTAATAATAATATTACTTACAACTCTAGCAAATAATTTTTTTTTCGTAACCTCCAACAACTTTTTCGTTATAAAAAAGTAATTTTACTGGAGTTATTATTAACAATACGCATTTATAATCTCTTACCAGCCATTTTACGCATACTTTCCCACAAAAAACGTATACTCAATGGCGTACTAAGCATAACGAAGATAGAAAGTACTTAGTTAGAATACAAAAACTGCTTTTCTGCACTCGGGTATTTTGTTTTCTTTTATTAAAGATACTCGTTTTGGAATCAACAAGGAGGGGTTATCTCACACTATAATTTCTAAATTTTTCGAAAATTATTTACGTAAGCTTGTCTCGCTCTTGACCGGTTTTTAGTATTTATTGATTTACATCAAAGTAATCCCTACAATATAAAAAAAGCAAAGACAGACACCATAGCCTCACGAATAGGGTCCCGCACCTCGGACGCACCTCGGGTAGGACGGAATCATAATGAAAGTAAACAGCTGAAACAACCGACTTCAAAATAAGTAGAAATTACCTACTTATTTTGAAATCGGTTGTTTCGTTTACTTGGACGAAATTTTTTCGAGTCATTTTGTTTTATAAACCAAATCTACAAAATATATTTTAATGAAACTTTTATGGTACGACCAATCTGAAAATATTTCTTTTTTTTTCAAATTCGTTTATTAATGATGGAGACATGTGGTAACAAACATAAAAGAAAAAAAGTACAATCGAACTGAGAATCTCCTATTTTGAAGTCGGTTAGGTTAGTACTAGAACTCTGAACTTGAAGGGACTGTTAAAATAGCAAGTACTTACACCCAGAGTGGCCTAAATAAGATTTCGAATGAAATAGTTAATATGACTACAAGTACTACAACCGTACTTTTGTCTTTTGTTTTTCAGATAAAATGCGTACCCTACAATTTAGACGCTTGTGGATTTTGTGGTTGCATGTGTTCTTTACAAGGCGATTACTGGCAATTTGAAGATAGAATATTCCTTTGCCGAAAACATTATAACAGATTATTTAAGCACTGTTTGGCCAAGTTCCAAGGGGCCAAACTAGCTGATTTTAAGGTAAATGAAATAAGTATTGCATGTTTAGCAAAAATGTTATTTTCTAATATAACTATTCGTCATACTTACTTTGTCATAATATTACCTACTTTTAGTTAAGTATTTGTTGGATGTCGTTATTTTTACCCGACTGCGTAAGAAGGAGGGTGTTTTTATCTAAATTACTGGATGGACTGAATGTGTATTATTTTTAACCGATTCCAAATCACTCGTTCAATATTTGTAGGTACCTGTTCTTGGTGACTTTATATTATTAGTTATAAAGTTGTTAGTTCATATTTGTGGAGAGATTATAAAATTTTCATATTCGGGTCATCTATTTCATACAATTCATACTGTACTAAACACTCCTATAACATTTTTTCCCCTAAAAATAAATGTCTCTTTTGTTACAGTCGGTGAGGGATTGTTTCTTCGCGCACGCTCACAATAGTTGCAAAGCAGCTCTAAAAATTATGTCAATACGAGATATAACAAAGAAATTAAGGAAAGAAGCTTACTTAGATTTATATTTCCCACAACGACGTTTTTGTGATTTTTAGGAACCTGTTCTACAATTATTTTTAATTTATATAAACCAATTTTGGTAGAAACTTACTTAAGTAGTATGGTATTACTGTTATTGTTCGAGTAGTATTTTTTATATGGCAACATCATTATCATCAATCATCTGACTTTGTTGTGCACTTGCTCGATTTATTTATTTTGCTAAAAGGAAAAGAATCAATATTTTTGGAAGTGCGGGGTGATTATGAAGCTCGACTCGAACAATAAGATGGTGAATAATGATAGTGGAGCAGATACACCCGAGGAAGTGGTTGATCCGCGACAGAACGCCGAGGATATCATAGACGAGATTCTTGCAGAGTTCACGGAGTCTAGATCGCCGCCTGTAAGAAATGGGAATGGTATCCCAGACAATCTGTTCAACATGATACAACCGCCTCGCACTAGGACACCAGCTAACTCGTTCTCCGAGAACGCTACAATCGATGATATCGACCCCGCTTCTGACTTGGGCACTTCGATACGAAATAAATGCTTAGAGTTGGAAGAGATCCTCCAGAGCTTGAAGTCGCGTTTGAATCATGTCGTGCTTGATGAAAATATCGTCCTTAGCCCCGAAGCTAACTCCATGGAAGCTCAGCTTGAACATGACTTGGACACAGACTGCCAGGAAGATTTATCTCTCCAAGAGTTTCTTGAGCTTCTTCATTCACAAAACAAAATAAGCCCCACCGGTGTGCAGTGATTTTTTTATATGTAACTAAATTACCTATAAGACAAAATTAAACAGGAATTTATGACAGTTGATGAGATGCATTAGATTTTAATGAAAAATATTAAAGTTTCTGGCCTACAATTATATTGCAGTATTATTAAGAGGATGGTACAATTAAACACTCAGTATATAAAAAAAATTACATTTAATATAATCAAATATACAATCACATTAATAATACAATCAATGCTACTTAGGTCACATTTGTTTCAGTATTAACTACCTACAATTTTATAAAAAAGCTGTAGCTTGATCAGCTAATGGTATCTGGCAATGGAGTTTATTGTTGTTGAGCCCAAAAGATCACTGGTTTAATTACAACTTTTGATCCTTAAAATGATGATTTTTATTAAAGGCTGATTTTTACTAAAGTGATGTGGCAATTAAGCTTATTGTCAGTAAGTTTTCTGATCGGAAATCTTGATTAAAGTAAAATAGTGATGTGTAGCTGCTTCATAGCTGTTAAGGGTTAAATCATACATGACCCAAGTATAATAACAATTTATTTCTTATCAGTATCTAAACTGATTATAAAAATAACTAACTTAACTAACATATACAATAGTGTAGAATAGTTGTAAACATTATTCCTTTCTATAAGAAATTTAATACTACATAAGATAGAAAAAGTATTTTTACCAGATTATGGCAAAGCAAAAGGGAGGATTATGTTTTATGGTGCTATACTGTTTTAATTACCTTTTAAAACAAATCTATAGAAGTGATGAAGTTTCATGTGAGAAAAAGTAAGTTTGTAGGGTATGAAAAAGTTAATCAGATATACAGAATTTTAAAATTGATCAAAGAAGTCATTGATCTCAGACTGTATTGTGAGCTCTGCAGTGTTAGGTATTGTATCATTTTCATACATTTGTGTGTCATCATGACTGTCTTCCCGCTCGTAAGTGCTTAAAATGTTTTCTGCCTTCAAGATGAAGTTTACATTCTTCTCACTTATCAAAGTTACAACAACACCCTTCTTTTGGTAATTTAAATCAGCTTTGAATCTTTGCAGCCAATTATTATAATGTGTAGGGTCATCGGCAACACATTCCTTTCGGAAGAAGGACATTGCTTCAAATGCTTTCCCATATTCTCCATCTAAATTGCAGTATATCAAGTCTTCTATAGCTGATGTCATTTGTGGAGCTAGGTCTGTTAGTTTGTTGCCTTTATTTTTTAGTTTTCTGTAATCACTTATTGGATCCAGCGTAGTGATTTTCACAACTTCATTTTCTTCTGGTTTCAGCGGTAATTGAATTTTGGGCATCTCATAGTCTTGAGGAATGTCATCTGCAGCATTTATTGAAATATCAAACATTGGATCATCATTTAGAATAATCTTCTTCTTTCTTTGCTTTTTCTCCACTTTGTTTAATACAAGCAGTGACTTTAACTTCTCTAATGGTGCCTTGGCTTTGGCTTCCACTTGTGGCGGGACCTTGAACAAGTTCATTATTTCTTCTCTTGGCTTGGGTAAAGGTTTTCCAGGATTCAGTGCTCTAAAAGCTATGCAGTCGAGCATGTATTGTGCAAATGGGCTGACTGTCCTCGCCACTGGAAATGCTTCTGCTTCATCATAGGAATCATCATAGGCTCTAGTCAAGTCCATTGCTTTGATAAGGTCTTTAAAAGCACTAACTTGAGCTTCACTGTATTCATATTTTTTTAAATTTGTTGATGGAAAAGACATATACTTTATATCTTCCTTGAAGCACACTGCTGCCATTGAGAGACAGATGTAGTTGTCAGTATCTATCACAGGGAATAAGGCATACATTTTGGGTGCATTGTTTTTTTGATAAACTCTTCTTACTATACCCACTAACCTAGTCTCTTGAAGGCACTCTACTAGAATTCTTATGGCATTTTGGGCTTTCTTGTCACCTTTCCGTCCAAAGACATATGATAAACTATCTCCATTTAGGCTCTGCCAATTGATATCAGAGTAGTTTGCAAATCCGTAAACAGATAAGCACCTGTCACCACTTTCATACAGCATGGTCTTATCACAGTCAGACATGGGGATAACACTTTGCCCATAATGATATCCTTTGATAGTTTTTTCTTCTTCAACAACATCTTGATTCTCTGTGTTCACAAGAATTTTAGACTTCATAATACCTTCTGTGGTGCTAGATTTAAATGTGACTGGATCTTTGACAGATATTGTCCAGCTTTTTACTACTGGTTCATCTTTTAGTCTAAGGTATGACGATACAGGGATCTTTATATTAGGTCCTATGCTTAAATCAATGTTCCACGGCTTAGCATTAATGGCTCTCTTCCTATGGAACAGTAAGTACTGCATGGCATATTCAAAGCTAGCTGTTTGTCCATTTGTGCTCTCAAGGAACTGTTTTGCCAGTTCTATATCAGCTTCTTTCAATGATTCATCATCAAGATTTGGGCCAATAATGTCCACTTCATAGTTTTCTTCTTTGAATCCATCAAGAATCTGAAAGTTTTTTTTGTTAGTCTTAAAAACAAAACAATACAAAATATCATATATCCTATTACAGATTCCAACTGTTCATCATTTATTAGACACTAGTTACTATTTTTACTATAAATTTAAATTAATTTTCACTATTTTATTTTGTTGCTAAATTAATGTGTTCATGCATTTTGTCACTTTGTAGGTATTTAGTTTTTTTTCTACCTAGTCTGCCATGAATGTATTATTGTCAAATAGGACACCCTCAACACTAGTCTTCCTAGTGCAGGGTAATTTGTGCAAATGGTTTGTTAATAAAGATATTTGTATTATATATTAAAATCACCACTGGCTCATTATACTAGTTAAGTGCAGGTTTGCAGACTTCATAAGTTTTCAAGAATATTAAGAAGTCTCAGACATGCAGGTCTATTCTACAAGAAAGTACATGAACTTTACTGACTTCAAACTTGATGACTTACCATTTCGACATCTTTAGGAGTATTAGTGGTTGGGATCTGGAAGTTTGTCATGAGGATAATCTTCTTGTGTGCAATTTTAACACCAGATTGGCTCTTCAAGTGTTCTGCTGCCACTATGAGGGCATCAACCCAGTCTCCCTTGCTGTTTGAAGGCTAGAATGATAAAAGTAATGATAATCAATTCAATTAAAACTAAAGCACAGACGATAGATATAGTCTTTTGAAGTTATTGTAGGTATATGTATGGGAGAAATACACAGATTCACAAAATAACATCAGAATATTACATTTTTCTGTCACAAGATTGTGTAATAGTAATGTATCAGTGATGAGTTTACTACCTGTTTTTTGTTTTGTTTTTTTTTTATTTAATTTCTACCTCTACAGACACCAGGGTCTGTGACCTTTGTCAGATTTACAAACTATTTTTAATACATTGTTACAGGAAGACACGTTTTTAACTACTTATGTTTATATTTATAAATGCTGAAATGCAAAGATGGAAGAGAAGCCTTTGCCCTGTAGTAGAACAAAGGGAATGCTGGACATGATTTTTAAATCTTTTGTTGTGATTTTATTTAGTTAAAAAGCATCTAGGAGTCATAAGCCTGATGAATGTGATCTTTATAAGGAAAGCCCACACACAACAAGTGGGAAAGAGTAATAGAACTCTTGCAGTGTTCCACAGTTTGGCATTCACATGTTGTATAATGTGTAACCTATGCCAGCTAGCCAAGTTTAGAACTATCTATAACCCAAATTACTATCTGATCTGCTAAACCATTTTACCATGATATGGTATTAAACACTTAAAACTGTAAGGTGAAAATACAAAAATTGCTGAATTACTTGTCATGAAATGAGGAAAGTAGCTAATTTTAATAAATTTTCAAGTTTGAAAATGAGATTAATTGGTACAAAAGTTATAGGTCTTAAAGCTCATAAGGTCTTAGTCTGGAATTAGAGACTACTTAATTAATTATTTTATAATTTGAATATTCGCTATCTTACCTTGTCAGGCATATCTCTAATCATTTGCCATGTAGGAGGTCCCAATTCAAACACCATGTCAATATGCCTGTAAGCGCCCTCACACTGTTCTGCCATATTGTTCTTAGTTTTCTTGGAACCCAGCAGCATTACTCCGACCCGGTTGTTAACCTGACTTATTATCATGCGCTCTATAAGGCGAATGGAGAATTCTCTCGCATTGTCGAAGAAGCTTTTCTGATTCTTCTCCTCTGGTGTTGAGACATTCCGACCAACATCAATGATGAAAATCGTGGCTTGTTCCACTTTTGTAGGATACATTTCGAAAAAATTCTCGACCTTTATGCTTCAATAGGAGAAGGAAAAGATCATAAACACATTTGTTTAGTCCTAGCGTTACGCCACTTTGAATTTAATTCTGGAATAAATATTATTCTTGGAAAGTTAAAACTTTCCGTATAAATAAGTTACTTTTTATGATTACAAGCGCGTGTAGACTGTAGAATCGGAATTACAACGATAACAAACAATTCAACAAAACAAACAAGTTTGAACAAGTTTTTGATTATAGTTATGTTATTTTTTTAATTTATTCATGACCATGGAAACAAGTTATTTTGCCGATCAAAGAGTTTTTTTTAAAACTGTAAGAACTCTGCATTCTGAGTCGTTTGAGCCAAGACTAGCAAAGAGAATAAAACTAGTTCAATTTGGCATCATAGACCGGGCAACACACCTCTATTCCATTATGATTCATCATCATTGACGGGCTCTATTGTTTTCTCACTTCTTCTTCTTCTTTTTTGTATTGGACCCGCATTAAAGCATTTGCCAGTGACATGTATTAGGATTTTTTCAAATGTCTTGAATAAAACAAGTTGTAAATGTTCTAGTCACAATCTAAGTCACGTATACAGTCAATTTATAAGTGGAGTCCTGCTTAAATAAAGTGGTGGCGACTTTACTAGAAGCTTCTATGGAGTTTTGCCGTTAACGTAAAATCACACGTTTTACTGCTTTATTTCACTTGCCCACTCACGCACTTTATCGAACACTTAATGAATAAAACACCACCATTTTTATAGCATTAATGTTCAAAATAACACAAGTTTAGAAAAATAAAACAAAGCAACAACACGTTACTAAGACGTTCCCGCCAAAACCACGACTTTATTTGTATTCTCTTTTCATCCATAAACACGAGTAGATTGTATTCTCTTTGATTCACGATCGATTTGTTTTGAATTTTGATTCCTTCTACGGTTTAGATTGATGGAGGTTTTAGTTTGTTTATATTTAATTTATTCACTTCGATTTACGGTTTCAAAATCTCCGCCACTGGAATTTACAATTTATCATTTATTCAATAAGTTCCAGTATGAATTTTGTAAGGTAGACATTAAAAAAATGTGAATTAATAGGAAAAGTTATCTGCGACATTAAGTTTCGATTGCACCCACGGATCTCTCATGGAAACCTTTTAATTAGCATGAAAGTAGTTAGCGACACTAACATCGCTCTATAATGTGTCCAACACACGTGGCTAGAAGCAAGTGCGTTTCAGAAATGATGAAGTTTTCGTTCCACCACCGTGCATTTTACTGCTATCTTGGCATGACTGTTTGGATATTCTTCCTCATAACAGGTATGAACTATTTTCATAGATTTATTGCATTATTCAAGGAAATAATATTTCTGACTCTAAGCAACATGTTTCAATATGGACAAACATTTTTTTCTGGCTTAAAAACTCACTCTAAAAGATAAACTCTTTATAACGAAACTCAAGGAACTTGCAATTTTTTTACGTTATAGAGAGTGGTAGCACTGTACTTTACCTGCCGTCGATTTAAGGGTGGGTTGATGGGGGGAGGGGGGGATTTGTAGATAAATATTTTTTTTCAGTACTTTTTTGTTTTCATGGTGAGGGGAAGGGGTCGACAGGGGGAGGGTGTAGGACCCTCCCCCCTAAAAGGAGGGGTGCGAAAACCCAAGGGAAAGTGAAAAACACCCTCGAAAAACACACCAAAAGACCAAAATCTCGGAAGGACTTTAGAACAACTATACAAATATTTTGGCTTCAATTTTTTTTCTGAGAAATAAATAAATGAATTTATTATTTTTATCACCATATTTATATTTTTCAAATCGTTTTTGAGGTTAAGTACAAAAACATATTATTTAGCGCTTCGCCGGCCGCTACAGCGGCACACTCGCTACGCTCGCTCGATGTGTTTTTAATGTTCTATCATAACCTAACCTACTTTTTGGGCCACTATATTATTTACAGAGATTTTTTACTGCTAAAATCTTAATATGTGGCTACAATTCTTATAAGATTTGCCAAACAACCAAAATATTTAAAAAATTATTTCTTCAAAACCATTAATATTCTAGCGTTAAAACTTTAACTGAAGACTTCATATAAAGTAAGCTTTCTATAAAAAAAAAAACAGTCCCCAACTCAGCGGCAGGTAAAGTACAGTTGAGCCTAGAGAGTTATCGTTAAAAGGAGTTGAGAAAGACAAACAATGAAATTCCTACTAATCAAATACTTTTTAATATTTACTTCCATATCCACCTTTACCTCCAGCTGGTTGATGACTGATAATACGAGAGTTGGGATGAGCATTCCTAAAGACAATATAATCCAAGAGTAG
This sequence comes from Lycia hirtaria, assembly GCA_947563715.1. NCBI lineage: Eukaryota > Metazoa > Arthropoda > Insecta > Lepidoptera > Geometridae > Lycia > Lycia hirtaria. The sequence goes on along the minus strand of OX387377.1, from coordinate 4,047,626 downwards.
TGTAATATGTGTTCTAGGCGATTAACAATAACAACAGCTAGACGGCTGTTACAACCTTAAGTGTCTTGTTTGAAATATCTGCAAAGGAGAGGTCAATATTGGTACTTCATTCAGAAGAAATTAGGGTTAATGAGCTAGTTCTCATCCAGTTAGTGGACAGTCACAGTCAAGTTCGGAAAACAATATAAAATGTTTAGATTATGGTGTACAAGAAATCATTACAATATACTCCTCATATACTCTATTTTGATAAAATGTATTTTTTGTGGTTGTAAGTTTAATGTTTTTAGGGTTCCGTACCTCAATAGGAAAAAACGGAACCCTTATAGTATCATTTTGTTGTCCGTCTGTCTGTCTGTCCGTCCGTCCGGGTGTCAAGACCTTTATCTTGGGAACGCGTGAAGGTATCAAGTTGAAATTAAAATCATATACGCAGATCCATTGTATCTTGTTGTCAGAAAGAAAAATAAAATTTCTCAGTTTTCGTAAAAAAAGTTACAGCTGAATATGTCGTAAAAAACGCACATTTCGACACTCACAGAGGAATCAAAACCTATGGGGTACTTCCCGTTGACCTAGAACTCTGAAATTTGGCAAGAAGCATTGTGTTAGAGTACACATATAGGAAAAAATCCGAAAACTGGATATTTTTAATTTAATCACAAAAAAATAGTGTCTCTATGCAAGGAATGAGGGCCCAAATTAAGTGATTTAACCATATGTTAATGTGGGGTATCATATGAAAGAGCCTCATTAGCATAAGCTAATACAGGTTTTTAACACATACTTCGCCCGCTGCAGACCCTTTACTTCAGCTGGGAACCAAAACTTTTTAGGCGAATTTTGATTAAGTACAGAGTGGCCGCGCAAAGCAACGTTGACTGCCTCAAACGCGGTTTACTACAAAATCAACGGGACGCTCCCTCGGATCCGAGTGGGAGGCGCCGCTACTATAGACCCGCCCCACTCGGATCCGAGTGGTGAGCAAGGAATGTGTTAAATATTTTTATGATGTATATTTTTCGGTTTATGAAGGAAAATTTTAAAAAAAAATATGATTTCCCCTTTTATTTAGTTTGTACGGAACTGCAGAGTCGGACTCGCCCACCGAGGGCGAGTCTGACTCGCACTTGTCCGGTTTTTTTTAATAATTCATAAAATGCTCAATTGCAGTTTTGCTAGTTTTCGTCCACAAAATTCAGTTCTTGACCACCTATTAGCAAGTTCTCGATCACTCACATGGAAACTTTGGAATTCATTAGGAAAATATATACTTAGGTACATTTAAAGAAAGTCAGTGATTAACATTTATTATTTTATATATAAAAAATCTGTAATAATTGGAACATCTCTAACACCTTCAATCTTTAACATAATTTCTTAACTGAAACTATACAATTTAGGAAAATGATATCGTATTTTACTTAATGTACACTATATTTTTACTTTAATTATGAGTATGTCTATTACAGTAATTAGTTCTTTTATATCATATTTATATTTAAAAAAATGAGATCTTATTTTCCTTAATATACACTATATTCATAGATTAATACTTCTATAGTATATTAGTATCACTGAGTATTACACTGATTCTTCTGTAACATTGGCTCTGTCTTTATTTATTCCTTCTGCAAAACAAAACCAATTTCAAATGATTCATGAAATTTCTGCTATAAACCAAATACCGGTCATAAACTGACATGTTACTATGCACATTTAGTTTCCAACCGCATCATTTTCTAACTGTGTATTTTTTTACATAATAAAAAAAGTGGATGAGAATTGATCATTAAATAGTATCCGCTCATAAGGTTCAAATTTCTAAATTTAATTTACTTGATTTTCACACATTATTAAACACCGGAAACAACCTTATTGGACCGAGCCAAGCTAGTCTTCGACCACACTGTTGAGAACTAATTAATTTTGTTTCTTTAATAGTGTCATTCAAAATAATAATGATGTTTTCCACATTCTATGGATCATAAACAAGGTCTACAAACAGTAAACCAACCCAGAAATAAAAAAAGCAATAAAATACTTACTGTGAAAGTTGCGGAGTGCCACTATTTTGTAATATTCACGCATCCACACTGGGTCGTTACCAATCGCGAACTGTATTTTTTTCTTACGAGTTACACGTACACATTAGGCTTTGTGCGCTTCTGTGTATGTGTGGTTAAGTCTTCAAAATATTTTTGTTGTTTTTAAGGTTGTCAGTATTGTTATTTTTAAACAATTTGTAAGAACGATCCGTCAGATGGTCGAGAATTGGCTGTGGTCGTGGTGTGGTGCAATCTAGCAAATTGACCCTATATTTACAATTATATATATGAGGTTTAACTAAAATGCGTTTATTCACCGTTTATAAGTAAGGCAGTTCATGCATGTTCCGAGTTCCTCCACTCCTGTCCTTGACTATATACTATTGTAACTAATATAAATATATCCATACATAAAAATCTGTATCTAATTTTATTGATTTTCTTTTTCAGTTATGTACAAATATATGTCTGTTGAGGAAGAACCAATAGTAAAAAAGGTTGTACAAAATGAATACCTATCAAAAAGTGATGCCAAATTCAGAAAGATCTATATGAGAGCTTGTAACCCTGCTGATAATATTATTAGAGGATCAGAAGGTAAATTATTTGTACTGGCAACTAGAGTCACAATTTTATTGTCATTTGATATTTTTTGTCTTGAATTTTACTTGAGTGAAGTTGGGGCAACTCTGGTGAAACTGCAGGGAACAGAGAGTGAAAAATACACACTTAAATTGTATACATCCTCTTTTTCTGTTGTCTATTGTTTTTCTATCACCTGTTACGATTCCAATAGTTGTATTCAATAAATAAATAAATTAATATTTGTGGACATTTCACACAACATCATCTAGCCCAGACTAAGCAAAGCTTGTACTATGGAACTAGATGTATATGATGATATATACTTTTTTTTTGTAAATATATACAAACACCCAGCCACAGAACAAACATCCATGCTCATCACACAAATGTTTGCCCTGGGTGGGGATATACCTCCACGGTTTGCTTTAAAAAAAAAAAACTATAAGGCATAGTTTTTTTTTGTAAATTAGATAAAAAAAAGATCAATCGAAATCGGTTAAAGTTTTCAACAGTTTTCATCTGTTTGTGTGGGAGTTAAACTTCCAATACTTCTGTAAAGAGTAAAACAAAATTACCATATTTCAGGTCTAGTGGATACTGACAGCTGGCTTCTGCAAGGTATCCTGGTGGTGACGCGGCATGGAGACAGAGGCCCTTTGACTCATCTCCGTGGTGGTGACAAGATACCTTGTGATAGCGTGCCTGTTTCACCATTATTGAAAAGGTAGTCAAGACTGAGGATTGCTGACATTTTCTCTTGAAAGTTTGTCTGCTTATATTTTTGTGGGTATTATTAATTATATGGAAATGTTATCTACTAGCTAAATAAGCTAGATTAAATAAATGGCCAAGTGCGTATCATGCCACGTGCAATGTACGTGACTTTAACAAAAAATATCACTTCAAAGCTTAATATTTCGCAAATGAATCCCTAAATTGAAAACTAGTTTTTGCACACCCCGAATGTTTTTTATTACTATCCAACGATACTCCACACAATGGGGTAGATGAAAAAAAATAATTTATCCCCAATTTACGTGTAGGGTAAGTAAACCGATTTTTTTTTCATTATTTTATTCTACGACTTTCTCGGCGTTATTAATATGCATATCAATACCAAATTACAGCTTTCTAGTACTTGTCTAATTTATGGGCAAAGCCGCGGACAGACAGACAGACAGACGGACATGGCTTAACTATAAGGGTTCCTTGTTTACTACGAAACCCTAAAAAGAAAAACAGAAGTTAGCCATTTATGATTCTGATCAGAGGTCTTCTGTCCACCTTGTGGTCGTCCTACACTATGCTTGCAGGTAGATATTCAATTTAATTTAATTCATTTATTTCGGGGCTTGGGTATACATAATATACGCTTGGCAACGTCATTTACATCATAATCACAATATTATCATTATGAAAATTAAACATTCTGATTTTATATAAAAACAAAAATTGTTTGCAGCCGTAAGAAGGCATTGTCAGTCAAAAGCAGCTGTAAAGGGGCTGTAAAGATAGATAGATAAATGTTTCTTGTGTAATGTGCCCTACAACTTTCCAGTTACGAGGAATGGGTGGGGAGTGCAAGCGGATCAGGGCGTGCATGGTGGGTGGCCGGCCCCGGGCCCTTCCACAACTTCCCGTCTCTGCCCCCGCGTGCCCCCGGCACTTCCTGCGCGCTGGGGCAGCTCACGCCGCGGGGGCTGCTGCAGATGATCACCGTTGGTGAGTCACCCATTTCTCATTGAAATGCCAAAAATACGTATTTAGCGATATCGGTCTCAAGTTCTTGATGCGTACTGCATAGGAATGGAATGATTTGCCGGCATCTAGTCTTGAATCTAAAGGCTAAACTGGCTAGTAAAAAGCTTGGCATCATTAAGGTTAGGCGATACTTCTCACCGGGACAACTGCTTCATCTGTATGGTCCGATCGTGTATAAACTAGCTGCCAAGAAGCTACTTAGTCTCGAGCACCGCCGTAAAGTAGCATGTCTGTCTATTTTCTACAGGATTCATTTCGGGGAATGTGCGCAAGAGCTTCACGATCTATTTCCACCCTCCCCATTTCACTACAGGACTAGCAGAAAGTCGGCGAATTACCACCCATTTCTCGTTGAAATGCCAAAAAACCGTACTCAGCGATATCGATCCACATTCCTGTTGCGTACTGCACAAGAATGGAATTCTTTGCCTCTGTTTCCTGAGAACTACAATCTTGGAATTTTCAAGGCTAGAGAGAATAGATATCTTCTAGATCGACGAGCTCCATCCTCGGCCACACCGTCGCTAAACATCAGGCGAGTTGGTGGTCAATCATAGATCTGTTATAAATTAGTTTTCATGTCGATCATCTAATGCGCCAGGTTAGACCGTGCTCTATAAAATAATGAGAGAGGTGTGGGTGGTGCACCACGCTATCTCTCCCCTCCCCTCCCCATTGCTAGCTTAATTGTTTGTGTTGGGTATGTGCAACTTGTGCAAGGCAGTCGCTAGCCCATGGCCCAGGGGGGGGGGGGGGCAAGTTAATATTATGGAGGATGAGAAAAATATGAATTGTAGGTACAGGTACAATTGCACGGCTTTAGGACTTTGGTGGCTTTGCAGTTGGCATTTTTTAAATCTCTAGGGGGGGGGGGGGGGATAGCTGCCCCCCTGCCCTCCCTTGGCGACGCCTTTGGGTATGTGAAAAACTCATGGAGGTAGCATGTATGACAAATTTAAAAAGAGAACTATCTCGGCTAAGTAGGCTTTACAACTCAACGAGTGATAGTCGATCAATTAAAAAAAATGTACCAATGCACCATGTAGGTTGCATCATTACATTGTTCTATTCAGGTTCTACTCCATTGCTTGCCTAGAAGATACCTATTCACTCGCGATTTTTTATATCTTACAGGTAATATTCTGAGAGAAGCTTACGGCGATCTGCTAGAAGTAGACGCGCCTGAAGTTCAAGGGAAAAAAGATAATGGTAAGTGTCACAAGTGATTAGGTACAGTTTAAAACCCTGATACAACTGACTTCACAATGCGCAATTTTATTTTAAAAACAAACTGATTTTGTTTTTTTACGAAAAAGTGCATTTTTTTTTTGTGATTTTTATTATCATTATTGCAAAAAAATGTAGCCTATAACACTCAGGTAGTAAAGACTAAAGACAAATTTAACGATACCTCGCATATCAAATTCATGTAGAAACATACATATATACACTCGGAAAACATAACCCTCCTTACGCAGTCGGGTAAAAATCTATAATGAACAGGAGAGTGTGAACAGTAGGCGTTGTTCCAGGCGACGTGGTAGCGTACAGCACGCGGTACCGGCGCACCTTCCAGTCGCTGGTGGGGGTGTTGTGGGGATGTTACAGGGGGGCGGGGGGAGCGCGCGCCTCCGCCGCCAGGGAGAGCCACTCGGTCGCCTTCTGCTTCGCGGACTGCGCCTGCGCACACCAACACAAACTGAACAAGTCAGTACATTATGTAATATTATACTACTTCACATAGAAAACTAACAGTGTTTAACAGAATAATGAATGTAATGGAAAATTATTATAGTTTAAAAATTGTAAGAACATACTTCGAAATGCGCAGTTTTGTTTAATTGGACGACATTTTTTTGCACCCCGTAAATCCCCTCTATTTTCGCTGAAGGCTTTTTATTCGTGACGGCCTATATAGTATATATTTAATACCGCCGCTGAGATCAGTTTTTTGTTAATTTTTGCCTGAGAGCTCGAATAGTAAACATTCCGTGATTATAGATGTATGTATGTGGTGTGTTTGTTGAGATACACGCACATTCACACGCACTCGTGATTCCAGCATCCATTCAGAGACCTCAAAAATAATAATTGCGTGTCATAATATATTAATATTACCACTAAAGAATAGTAGCTTTATTGTCATAAGTTAGTTTTAATTTACGTGTAATGTCAATTAATATCTTCTCGTTTCCAGGAAAATCAACAGCCAAGCGAAAAACCGTCTCGACTCCCATCCCGCCATAAAAGACCTAGTCATCAAACTCTCTAAAGTGCTCTTCGAATCTCAAGAACATCCCGACGCAGACGTCGTCAGAGACGCCATCCTAGCACACATGTGTCATGACACACCCCTACCTTGCACTGAGAAAAGTAAACAAAAAACGAATCTTTCCCTCGATAAAAGGCACAAGAAACTAAGGAGCAACACCAGAGGCTTACTAGACGTCGACATAGACACTCTAAATATGGAATTAGATTATATCAACAACCAATTAGATTTTGACAACGAGATCGGTAGAAAAGCGAGAGATATCATAGGCAAATACTATGACAGCAAGAAGCAACCGTTGGATTTCGACGCACAAATGGAAAGAGAAAAACTTTTATACTACCAACAGAGATACATAGACAACGCGGAGGCGTACGATGATGTAGTCATAGTCAAGAAAAATCTAGACGCCGATTTTAATTTTCCAAACGACGCGAGAATGGACACAGATTTCGATGAAGACTATAAAGAACCAACGCCGGGATCTCCCGAAGAATTCTGTGTAAGAAAAGAACATGTGATGTCGCTATTCGCGTATTTAGAATGGACATATCGTCAAGAAATCAAAAATATGCACAACAGAAAACGTGGTTTGCTAGTGGCTTATGGTTTAATACATAACATAGTACAAAATATGATAAGAATAATATCAGAAAACAAACCCAAATTAGTTTTATATTCGGGCCACGATAAGACGTTGCAGGCGTTAATATTAGCGTTAGGTTTAAGCAACTATCAACATTATAATGTACAGTATGGTTCGAGAATGATTTTTGAAGTGTACAGAAAGAAAGATTTGAGGGATGAATTTAAGTTTACAAAAAGGAAAGCGATCGCTCAAGATTTTTATTTTAGGGTTGTCTATAATGGAGAAGATGTGACGAATATGTTGAGTTTTTGTAAGAAACGTCACAATGTTGTTATGAAAGTGGTACACCCTATAGATGACTTGAAGGTTTACAATACATATCTGTGTTCTATAGAGAATATTGTCAGGTTTATACATGATGATTATTTTGCTAGTTTCAACGCTAGCAATTTTAAAGATGCTTGTTCTGTATACAGCGGTAGCGGGAATCAGGTTTACTAACAGTTATGGTAGTTTTTTGTTTGTTTCGACTGAGTTGGGATATTAATAGTTTTTTACAAGTAGTACATATAATCTTAAACCTCTAATCGCCTGAGTTGGATATTTCCGACAAAAGCTTCTCGAGCCCGTTCCGATAAACTACGACGTATAACCACAAAAAATCTTGGTCGAATTCTATAAACTTTTGTCAGGTGGGGTACACACAGGTGGTTAAAATACTCTAACCGTCTGTTTCAACTATTTCCGAAAAAAAAATTATGGATATAGGGCACTCGTACAATTTGTGCTCATATATTTAGTCGTTGTGAGCTCTTTTTATTGGTTTAACATAAGTTTGCGTCTGAAAATAACTCGAGTATCTAATAATACTGCATTAATTTAGTTCTCATTTACATTTTGATCTCAAACAGAATCTCGGAACACATGATTATGTGAAAATATAAATTGTTATTCGCAATTATCTCTGTATCAGTGATCGGGCTTTAGGCTGTGTTTCCACTGAAGAGAAATGGAGCGAAGCTTAGCGGTGCATGAATAGAGAATATGCATGAAATTTTTTTATTACTCATAAAAAAAAAACACAAATAGATTCATTCTATAAAAACAAAATTAAAATATCTTCAAAAATAAGAAAGTTAGAAGCATTTTCATTTCATGTTAGACAAACGTTAAATGTTACACACGTCATCATGGAAGATGACGTCATTGAATGCGTGTGCAGTCCAAATTCAATATACACTATCATTTTGCGGGAAAGGGATAGCATCCCCCACCAAAAATTTTAAACGTTTATATCTTGGAAGGTTAAGAACCGATTGAAATGATTGTTTTAGTATATGTATCACATTTTTGTAAACAAAATAACAAGAGTAACTTTAAATGTAACAAGAGTTTAAATGGATAATAAATTATCCATTTGAACTCTTAATCGTTATTAAATAAAATTTATGCATATTCCATATTGACCAATCACAATGCACGGATTGTACCGTTGCCTGCGTGTCGGGAATCCCTGCCGGATATGGAACGCCTTCTTTGTACACTCGTGCCTGACGTCACCATCCGGTCCCGGCGGAAGACCAGCGCTGGTAATTCATTGCTGAACTGGGGCCGGGTTGTGACAAAAAACTTTGCAATTTTTTTTTAGTTCCTATGTTTTCATTTTGTTTTACATGTGTTTTTTTGTCACAAATATTTTTTTATTGTCTATAATGTTGGTCGGTGCTAGAATGACCTAGTGATCGTCGCTAATATTTTTTTATTGTCTATAATGTTGGTCGGTGCTAGAATGACCTAGTGATCGTCGCCTTATTCAAGTTTTTTTTGCATTTGTCTATACGGTTACGCTCCTGATATGGTATGCGTCGGTCCAGTAGTGGGCATACACCTTTATTATGTATTAGTCACCAGAATTTCTTGCATTGGACCTTACTTCGTCCCTCCCAGACTCACAGCACAGATGACATTCGTAAAGTCTAAAATAAAATTCACGAATATTGTGTCCTGGGTTTACCGATACTCATATACCAACGAAGAACTTAAAGATTTCGATATAAAGACTATGTCGCCGTGCTATAGTAGATTGTTATACAAGGGGATAAAATGACCCATTGTAACGAGGTAGAGTAAATAGAAACCGAGTTACAATGGGTTTGTGCGGGATAATTGCGGGAAAATAAAATAATCAAATACAATAATTCAAAGTTTGCAAAGAGAATGTAAATATATTCCAAAGAGATTATTTCTAGAGATAATTTTTGAATAAAGACTGTTTCATGTATGTAGGCTCTTTGGTAACAGATAAAAATAAAAATAAAAAAACTTTATCCCTAGAGCTTAAAATGCTATTTTTTCCCCGCTTTAGTACGCTACAATGACGGACTTTTTGTGCAAGAGGATTGAAAAAGCCTAGTTTAGATTGAGAAGTCTAGAGACGTCTAGTTTGCCGCTTCGAATTATTTTGAAAATAGAAATTATTTTAATCGTGCAATGGTCTTATGTTGTTCTCATTGAGCTCGGCCGTTTTTGAGGACTGACGCTACATCCCGTTGATACTTTATCAAAGCACGGCACAATTCCCATCACAAAAAGCGTTCATTCCATCACAAGAAAATCTCGAACACAAGTATAGTTCCTCTAAGCTACCACCGCAAGGCGCCACTTGTACTCAGTATGTACTAACCCTAAAAACTTAAAAATAATCTAATGTACCTGTGTTAATATTTTATATTAACAATAATTTAACGAATTTTGTTTGTTCTACTAAGTTTTATTTTTTATAATTTATGAGATTGTACTGAATACATTTATTGATGAGATTATTAATTTTATTAAGTATTTTTCAAATAATAGGCTAACAAATGTTAACGATCTCTTATTATTATTTTAATGTAATTATTACAAATAAAGGAATAAAAGATAATTGTAGTTACCTTTTGAGCGCCACGGCTTAAAAAAAATCATTTTTTGCTATTTTTTTATTTATTTTTACAATAGTTTTTGTACCAAGGTAACACTGTTTTCAGATTTTTTAGATTCAGGCGTGGTGCTCGAAAGGTTAAAAACTGAAGCAACCGACTTCAGCACGCTTGAAAAAATAATTATATAATTGGGGGAAATAATCATTATTTCCCCCAATTATTATTTACTAAAGCGATAAAATATGGGACCTATCACCTTTCTAAAATTGAAATCTGTTCATAAATAGGCAGAATGCTAAGCAAATATATAGTAAATAGAATTGAAAAATTCTATTTTGAAATCGGTTGATTCATTTGTACGAAAATATCAGATGCCATATCGCTAAGAAAGTATTAAAATTAAGAGGAATGTTTTGCGCGCAAATGTATTTGTCTTCACAACAGGAGAAAACAATTTCCTACGCCTGAATATTATCTGTTTTCGATGACTATTTAATTTTTGAACTATTGAATGGCTAGTCTTCTATTTTTCTTTTTTTATTTTACTTTGAATTTTAAATATATAATGAAGATCAGAAAAATGTTTAGGTAAACAATTTTCTCGTATTGTATGATCGTGTGCTAAGCGAACCTCTTAAGTAAGTTTTAAATAGAAATCAATAAGAAATAAGTAACCAGTAATCCAATGATGTACTTACAAATGTATAGAATTAACATATCAAAATAAATTATACAATTATATAATATGTACATTACTGTATTTTACTATATACTTATCTTAACGGAAAAGCTTATTTTGGTTTCCCTTCCCATTACAGAATTAGTAGGAAGTCGGCACACTACCAACCATTTTCATTGTAAAGCCGAAATTTGTACAAAACGATTTCGGTGTATTGGTTACATTTTAGATGCGTACAGTACAAGAGTAGAACTCTACCCTTTCTGTTTCCTGAAAATTACAATCTTAGTTATAATGATTTTTTTTCAAGATCGAAGTGCTCTATCCTAGATCATATCGTCATTTGATTATCAGGCGAGTCGGTAGTCAAACGTAGATCAACTGTCAATCTATGCCTAAATAAATTACAGTTTAAAAAACTAAAAAACATGCTACAAATTACCTATTGTGGTCAAAGTTCATCACAAGACTTTTCTAACAAATCCAAACAGCTATGATAGGATGTTCCATCATGAAGTTCTAGTTCATATCTTCCGGCTCCATCATCAGATCAGTTCGACAGTACCATATTATTGTATTGTTATCAGAACTACATACAGCTGCCAATTTTGATGACGCTACGATCCTTGGAAGATGGTTAAATTAGTTACCTTAGATTTCATTACATAGTTACATACAGGTCGGCCTAATAAAAGCTGGTTAGAAAGGCTTTCTGAGTGTGATATACAAACTTGAAAGATCCCCTGAGGCATTGCCTCAAAGTGAACTAAATACTACCCCTGCCTACATACAGAAACACAACCACAAACCACAAACATTTTTTTACAGGAAAATTAAAGGCAAATAAACATCGTTTTCATGGCTCACACTAAATCTTATTAGTCTAGTAAAAATACGTAAATCCGTTTGTATGGAGCAGATCACAGTATTTGCAACTGGGTGGGGATTCTTTGAAATTATGATAGGAAAATAACAAAAAATCATAGATCAACAATAATCCCCGGTTTATAGATTAGCTGCGTTGCGCGGTTTCACTCGCTAGTTATGAAAAACGTTGATAAGTAGTTTAAGTCCGTCTCCAGGTCCAAAGACTATACTCTACTAATTTTCATGAACGATCGGTTCAGCCGTTTGAGCGTGTAAAGGTAACAAAATTAGCTTTTATAATATCATGAAAATTGTGTCAAATGTATTTCAAAACACCAGTACATTCATTTAAATAACATTATATCTACTATTTATACTTAGTTATCTTTTATGTTTTCACGAAACTTATTTTTACTAGAAACTAGACCAATAAGTTTACAAGCCAGACTTGAACGAAACACGAAAATAAGCTTCATCATCTCAGCCATAAGAAGTCCACTGTTGGACATAGGCCTCCCCCATGGATTTCCAAAAAGACCGATTGGAAGCGGCTTGCATCCAGCGTCTTCCCGCCACTTGTATGAGGTCGTCTGTCCATCTCGTGGCTGGTCTTCCTACGCTGCGCTTGCCGGTACGTGGTCTCCACTCGAGAGCCTTTCGGCCCCATCGGCCATCAGTTCTACGTGCTATGTGCCCTGCCCACTGCCACTTCAACTTGCTAATCCGCTGTGCTATATCGGTGACTTTTGTACGTCTACGTATCTCTTCATTTCTGATTCGATCTCGTAGAGAGACTCCGAGCATAGCCCTCTCCATAGCTCGTTGCGTGACCTTGAGCTTCCTTATAAGGCCCATAGTTAGGGACCACGTTTCAGTGCCGTATGTCATCACTGGTAACACACACTGGTTGTAAACTTTCGACTTGAGGGACTGGGGAATATTGGACGAGAAGACGCTTTTAAGTTTCCCGAACGCTGCCCAGCCGAGTTGGATACGACGATTGACCTCCCTCGTAAAGTTGGACCTGCCTAATCGGACCATCTGTCCTAGGTAGACGTATTCGTCAACAACTTCAAGAGTGAAGTTCCCCACAGATATTGGGGTGGGCACTACATGGGCGTTCGACATAACCTTCGTTTTGTCCATGTTCATTTTGAGGCCCACCCGTTGGGAAACTCTATTGAGGTCTTCGAGCATCGTACTGAGCTCTTCCATCGACTTTGCCATGACTACTATATCGTCGGCAAACCGAAGGTGAGTGATGTACTCGCCGTTAATATTAATGCCGAGCCCTTTCCATTCCAGAAGCTTATAGGCATCTTCCAAACCGGCGGTAAACAGTTTCGGAGAGACAACGTCTCCCTGCCTCACGCCTCTCTTCAATGGAATTGCCTCTGAGTTCTGGTCTTGTACTCGGACTGACATGGTGGCGTTGTTGTACAAACACTTCAGCACTTCGACATACCGATAGTCAATACGGCATCGCTGGAGAGCCTCAAGCACCGCCCAGGTCTCGATCGAATCAAAGGCTTTCTCATAGTCCACAAACGCTAAGCAAAGGGGCAAGTTATACTCTTCGGTCTTCTGTATCACTTGCCGCAGCGTATGGATGTGGTCTATGGTACTATAGCCTTTTCGGAAACCGGCTTGTTCGGGAGGCTGGAAGTCATCAAACCTGCGTTCAAGACGATTCGTGATGACCCTTGAAAACAGCTTATAGACATGGCTCAGAAGCGAGATGGGTCTGTAGTTCTTCAGCAAAGTGTTGTCTCCTTTTTTGAAGAACAGCGCCACCACGCTTCTGTTCCATGCTTCTGGCGTTGTACCTTCAAGCACGACGGAATTGAAGAGCCTCTGAAGGACTTTCAGTACCGGTGTTCCACCCGCTTTCAGTAGCTCTGATGTAATTCCGTCGTCGCCCGGTGCCTTGTTGTTCTTGAGCTGTTTCAAGGCCATCCTAATCTCGTACAGGCTGATGTCCGGGATATCTTCGGTATAATGTCGAGTCAGTTTGGCTCTTGGATCTTTGCCCAAACTGCTAACAGGTTTTGCGACCGATGTGTATAACTGTCCATAGAACCTCTCGATTTCCCTCAAGACTTCAGCTTTAGTCGACGCTATACTGCCATCTTCCATCTTCAGCTTCGTCAACTGGCTCTGCCCAATAGACATGTCTTTTGCGAACACTTTGGAGCCTTTATTCCGCTCTATCGTCTCTTTAATACGATTAGTATTAAAGGTACGGATGTCGTGTCGCATAGACTTTGATATGAGTCTATTGAGCCGCCTATATGACTCGGCGTCACCGGAAGACTGCAGTTGCAATGAGCGTCGTTCAGCCATGAGGTCGAGGGTATGGCTCGAGAGCTTTTGCGGTCTGTTTGTACGGTGGGGCTTATAAAACTTCGCGCCCACCGTACGGACAGTTTCCACAAACCTGTTATTGATCTCATCCACCGATGCGCAGCTCTCCAGGCACTCGAAGCGATTTGATAGTTCGAGCTGAAAGCTTTCGGGGTTTTGGATATGGGCGCGAGTGGGTCGGAGTGTAGACTTCATCATACGGGACCTCTCAAGTTTAACATTAATATTCAAAGTGCCTCGTACCATTCGGTGATCACTTCCGGTTTTAACCATGTTGATCACAGAGACATCATTGAATATTTGTTTCTTGGTGGTCAGGATGAAGTCTATCTCATTTCTCGTAGAACCATCGGGACTCAACCAGGTCCATTTCCTATGAGGTGGCTTCTGGAAGAAAGAGTTCATCATGAAGAGTCCCTCTTTCTCCAGAAAGTCGGCCAACCTCTGTCCCCTGGGGTTCCGTTGTCCATATCCAAATTGCCCCACTCTCAACTCACTTACGCATTTCCTGCCCAGCTTCGCATTGAAGTCCCCCATAACAACATTAAAATAGGTCTCAGAAGTGTGTATGGCCCTACTAATGTCCTCATACATCACCTCTACCTCATCATCCGAGTGTGCCGAGGTCGGTGCGTATACCTGGATGACCTTCAACGAATATCTCTTGGATACTCTGAGTATCAGGTACGCAACCCTGCTCGATACACTGTCGATGGCAAGAATGTTGTTAACAAGGGACTTGTGGACGAGAAACCCGACACCACCTTGGGACTGTTGGTCGCCCTCCCGGTAGTATAGTAGGTTACCGGATTTCAGGGTTATCGTGTCCTCACCCTCTCGTCGGACTTCTGATAACCCTAGGATATCCCAATGTAACCTACTCATTTCTTCTTCCAGCTCAGCTAGCTTCTCGTCTGTCCTCATCGTGCGAATATTGTGTGTTACCAGGGCCAGTCGTCGTTTATGCAGGGGGTGGTAGCCGGATCTCTTCCGGAGATTCTTAGCACCCCTTGCTCCGCCGTGACCGGGACCGCTACCGTAGCCCGGAATAGCGGAGCTGCCGGGGACTGGGGGCCTGGTTTTTTCGTTGCTTATCATAGGGGGTTTTGCCATTACTCGCCACGCTTGGCATGCGGGTTGGCGAGCGCAGTGGGTAGCGTTTTCCGCAGAGGATGCTGCTGCCCATCTCTGGTAATATTTCCCTTAGCCGGTTCTTACGGCACCCACGGGAAGAGAGGGGGAGGTACTATTCTAAGCCGGTACCCCACGGCAAAATAAGCTTACATAGGTATATTATGCGCATATATGATCGAAATTGAGACGGTAATTTTCACCAGTCCATTGCGCATTTTTTCATATAATAAGAGAAAAGTTTTAGTGTTAAATGTATCTGATATTATACGATAATTATATTTTTAACCGACCTCCAAAAAGAAGGAGGTTATCAATTCGGTATGTATGTTTTTTTTAAATATTTGTTCATCGATTACTCGGCCAATTATGCATTGATTTTGTTGATTCTTATTATATTTGATATACTTCAGAGGTAGTCCCATATTTTTTTTATCAAAATAAGATGTAGTACCTACTTTGGTTTTTACAACAAAATAACTGGTAAAATATCATCCAAGCGCCTATATAAAAGTGAACAGCAAGTCGCGTATGTGCGTATTTTGAAGTATTTTATTTCAGTTTTTAAACTATAATTATTTATGGTTGGGTCTATAAATGGATCCCATTCTCTGGACAAGTGAGTGCTAAACGTCTCTCTTAACATTAGAGACATCTCTTTGTTATTAGGTTCAGTTATTTTGCTTTCATCATCATCATTATTTCAGCCATAAGAAGTCCACTGCTGGACATAGGCGTGGGGAGGCATAGGGGTATGGATTTTCAAAAAAGAACGGTTGGAAGTGGCTTCCATGCAGCGTCTTCCTGTCACATATTTTTTTTTTTGCATTGTAAATATTGAAAATAACGGTTTTTATTAGGTTTTTGTCTCTTTCAAAGTACTCAAAGGAATCAAGATGTTACTTTTCCCCGCGTTGTTAGTAAGTACTTATTTATTTGTGTATAAAACTTGATCTATGGGAATACCATTTCCACACGTTGCATGTACAATCCGCCGCGCACTCCGGGTATTGAACCTAACTAAAGCAGCCTCGCATTGTACTTGGCTATTGATCGTCCGATTTATGCCATAAGGGTGCCAACTGTACAATTATTTTGGCAGGTGTAATGTAATTTCTACCATTGTTCCGGCTTACAATTATCTGAGTCAGCGTAGAGGTAAATATAGTGGAATTTATCACCATATAATTGTAGAACACTAGCTGTGTGCTGTGGATTTAGGTTACTAAATAAAAGAAACATGGTAGGTAACTTACATTATGTGGAACTTGAAATTCTTCGAATTGGGACTTCGCGCTTTTTTGGTAGGGTGTGGGATTCTGGGATGAAGGAGATAAATTTTGACATTTGAACAAACGATGTGTCAAATAGGATGACGTATTATACCTACGTAGATAGGGTTTCTCCGGCTCTGTGTGGTAAGGTAATTTCCGTACTTGTCTTCAATCGCTACACGTCGGGCAACGAACTGACTTCTGAACAGTGACTTAATGCTATCCTGTGTCTTGGTGTTATATAAAGCCAAGTTACTAAAAGACCTTAAGGATATGGACTTCGAAAGAACTGAGAACTGAGATTTGCCATGCTATTACTTCATATTCAAGGAGTATCTCTTTCGATAAAATTTCATTGGTCAAATGCTAATATTTCTTGCAATTTTTCTCACGGTCAAATCCGATCAAAACTGAAGGCTCATAGCCGCATAAGCCGCATTATCCCAAAAATTACGAGAATTGATACAAGCGATTAGCAAGGAGACAGCAACAGAGGTGACAAATAGGACATTATACTGCAGTGACATGGTTCGTGTAAGGTTTGTGGTGAGCTTATTCACTAAATTTGTCATTCAAATATATTTTTTGCGTCTCGCACATAACTCAACCATCCATGAGCAGACGATTTGTAAGTATATGGGTTACTACGTACGTGTAGTATAGTTGTAGCAAAATAAAAAATATGTGGGTAGGTAGGTACATAACTAGGTACGTAATTTTTTTATGATTGACAGGCTAGCTTAGGAATTTGACCAAACCATACACTGTCCAAAATGGTAAGTAGGTAAATATACCTAGTTTGGAATGGGAACTTACTTACTCTCAAGTTAGGCTGCCGGAACGCATTGTATATTATATTGTATATATTGTCCGTTTCGAAATTTTTGTAATGATATTACATTATAGTTCAAATTATAGCCCAATAACCTAATCAGCTGACTAACAATGAACCTTATTAGTCTAGTAAAAATAAGATTTGTGACAACATAAAAGACAACTAAGTATATTGTTATTTAAATGAATGTACTGGTGTTTTGAAATACATTTGGCATTGTTACCTTTTCACGCTCAAACGGCTGAACCGATCGTTATGAAAATTAGTATAGAGATAGCTTTGGACTTGGAGACGGACATAACCTACTACTTATCATCATCATAATCATAACCGTTTTTCATAACTACGCGAGTGAAACCACGCAACGCAGCTAGATTATAAATCGGGGATTATTGTTGATTTATGATTTTTAGTTATTTTCCTATCATAATTTCAAAAAGAATCCCTCCAGTTGCAAATACTGAGATCTGCTCCATACAAACGAATTTATTTTTACTAGACTATATTGCCAGATTTCACAATTTCGAGGAATCAATATAAGTAATATTTATTTCAATATCTTCTGTTTCCGACAAACGGCTGGACTGATCGTGATAAGTACAACTGGGCAACGAGATAGCGTATGTCATGGAGATTAACATAGTAACTATTTTCTTATCTCGGAAAAGTGTTATCTTAATCAAAAATATCTTACATCGAATGTGTAAAATGTGTGTTGAAAATAAGAATAACAAACATACATATTCTTTAGATTGTGTTTGGTGTTATAGGCTCTGCAAAAATTTATAAATTTGGCAGCCGCATATTTTTACATTTGACCTGAATTACATCATTCTACAAACACAAGTGAAAATTAAACCTCAACAAAGTCCATGTAGTTCTAACTACGACTTATCTAACAACTTAAATAAAGTTTTGGTTGGGTTACATAATTATTATAAATTAAAATAGATATTTTTAGACCCAAGGATCTGATATGATATGATATACATATGTATAAATGTGTAAATTTTATTCACTTAAAGCAGCCAGAGCGTAGGAAATATACTGACAAACTGCCTTACCGAAAACCGTTACTTAACTTTAAGCATCGTCTTAAATTCTCTGTCTTCTTTCCGCATGTGTCAATACGTGTCAGCGAGAAGTTGACAAAATATGTTAAGCAATACTTAAAGTAAAGTAACGTTTTTAGGTAAGGCCGAAAGTATCTATCATCACAATACACACATACACACACTACTGCTTCTCGTCGCCCATCGAGTGTATTTTTTTCGAAACTGATTGATTAATAACGTTTGTAGAAGCAAAATATATTTTAATTTCATCTCATCTCTTTTTATATCACTTCATTTCATTTCATCTTATTTCATCGCATCTCCTTTCATCTTACCTCACCTGATCTCACTCCGATTGTGACTCAGCACTTTTTTTCGTTGTCACGCGGTCTTCACTCTAGAACGCGTCTACCTTAACGGTTATCGGTTAATATGATTCCAGATTCGAATTGGCATAGGTTAGTGCCTAGGCTAAAATAATCTAGGTACTTTCGGATTGGATCAGCCTACGTTATAAGGGGTCCCATTTCTTGTAGCGGATCAAATTCTCTTTCTGAAAAGGGTAAGGAAATATTTTATAGTGAGCCAAACTTAGTTCAATATGTTATAAATCTCTGATAGGTACATATTTGCTCATGATGTTGTCCTTCAATATTGAAGTTGGTGTTATTTAACACCTTTTACATACATAGATGAGAGGTCTGTATGCGCGTGTGTCCCTTGGGATTTGATTCTAGCACCTGCGGACCACATAAAATTGACATCTCATACAGGAAGTAAAATGCAGTATTTCTGCGTAGAAGCATCAGAATTAGAAAACGGCACCTGCACATTTTCGTCTCACTATACAAAATATTAGAAGATAGTGAGTCGGCACCTACTAAATAGATTCCCACAGAAGCGCCACATAACAAAAAATGTGTTGTAATTTTATTTTATTATATAATATACATTCATATTGTGTTCTATTTGGTAGGTAGATATATGATTCTACTATATATTATGTATGTTTTACTCTAATCTTATGACACATTTCTGTTGCTGCAAATTAGCAGTGTAACATTAACATCAGTCTCAGGAATTACTAGTGATAACCTAAGTTTGGCTGAATTGTGCTTAGTTATTGTTTTTTCCCATGATATTGTGTAAAAAGCTGTTTGGTTGTCCAAATAAATAAAAATAAAAATAAAATAAAATACAGGCACCAGCCAGAAAATCAGCATTGGCGTGAGTAGCTAAGGGTTTCGAGAGGAGCCGTCTCTCCCACTGAATTCTCTATAATAAATGAACATTTTATTATCAAATCTTATCAACTGCACGTACAAAAATCGATTTAAGTAGTTCGCGCGACAATGTTTCTATATTTATCCACCCAAATGTAACCCAATCAAATAAAATTGAACTCAAGGCCCTTACGGCAGACGACTTATCATTATAAAACATTGTTACCAAAGCAATTATCATACGAATGTGATATCTGACGGGTTCTTCAAGGCCGAGCTTATCTGGTTACTAGCCTCGTATGTGGGTAAATGGGTGAACATGTACAAGGAAGGCACAGCTCTGTATAAACCAGATTCTTGTCTGATTGTCTCATTGATTATGGTGATCTGTACCAGGGAATGTCTTAATAGTATGTACTACCATGTACTAAGTCGAAGAGAGGTCATTGTACTCATCATTTAACTTTACTCAAAATTCGTGAAAAAAAAAAACAGCTGTTCCACAAAATTATGATATAGTTCGTCGACCTTTAACAAAAAGCATCGAATGGCTGCTCATTTTCTAATTTGAAGTGGGACCAATTGTGCATATGCCTAAGCAAGCATAACTTGGGTGTCTTGTTCAACGCACGGTGTATTATGCATTGCTTGGGGTGTGTTTTGCATCACCTGGTTTGTATTGAAATGAAATGAAATGAAAATTGTTTATTCCAGATGTAAATCCATATCCATTAAATTAAATTATCAAATTATAATATCAATTAAATAAAATAAAATAAAAATAAAATAATTATATGTATATAAGAATAAATAAATGAATTAAATTAAATTAAGGTTGATAAATAAATTATGTGATCGGCGCGTGATACGCCCTCCACGTTCGATGAAGGGGACTAGCGTCACAGTCTCTCACGGCAGCCACAAGTGCGTTGTCGGAGCGGTGCAGAGCGGTATTGTGCATCGCTTGGAAACTATGGGTCTTACCGAAAAACGTTACTTAAATTTGAGTACTGCTTGACATATTTTGTCAACTTCTCGCTGACACGTAATGACACTTGCGAAAAGAAGACAGAGAATTTGAGACGTTGATCAAAGTTAACTAAAGCGGTGTATTGTGCATCGCTTGAGGTGTAATGAGCATTAATTAGAAACTTGGGGTGTATTGAGCATCGCTTGGGGTGTCTTGTGCAACCGATGCCCATGGTAAAAGTTGTCTATAATGACGAGTACAATGACTTCCAAGGGCGTCGCCAGCCCATGGCCAACTGGCAAGTTAATATTATGGAGGATGAGAAAAATATGAATTGTAGGTACAGGTACAATTGCACGGCCTTAGGACTTTGGTTGCTTTGCAGTTGGCTACATTTTGTAAATCTCTAGGGGGGGGGGGGGGGGGGGGGCAGCTGCCCCCTCTGCCCCCCCTTGGCGACGCCCTTGATGACTTCCGTTCATTAAGTGCATTTATAACCCAGATACATTTGGTAAGTATTTAATAGGGAACCATTGAACATGTGTTGGTACGTACTAATAGTTATGGAAAAATACCCGCTGCGTAGGTGCCTACATGTATTGTGATTTTATAAATGGATTAATAGGATAAGAGTATTATAAAACAGCTTAGATTGGGTACATATATACCTAATTAGCAATTAGATTAAGTAGGTACATTCCGTACATAGATATTTTAGGCACTTAACGCATAAATTACTAATACATAGGTGTATTCCGTGGTTTAGGTATAGCAATACAGTTAAATCTGATTATCGTCTTATCTGGAAACTTAAAATTAGGTGTGGTCAAATGCCTAGTTTGTCGACCAAACAAAAATACTTAAATACTTCAACTGTGCACACAGAAGAGATAAGCTACACGATTGAATAAGATGCTCTAGATCTGTAGGTTAATGTAAGAGTAGGTATTTAGTGCATGTACGAGCTGATTTGCACTTTATTACAACCTGACAAGAGTCGGTATTTGTTTATATTTGTTTGAATAACAATCCTGTTAATCTAAGAAATTAGGTAATTAGTAATCTTATTATGTATAAACTCATCTGATAGAATAAAAATAAAAATAAATGTTAAGATGATGCAAATACATTAAAACCTTTCATATAGAATTTTCTAGCTACATTAATTTTCATGAACTAAAATAAAATGTACATTGCTGGCAAAGAATACAAAACACATTTCTGGAACTTAGCTAAACCAGCAATGTATGTTTAAGTGAACATATTTGTTGTAATCTACAAGAGCGTGTTACATAGTAAGAGGTACACGTTTTGCCTCTTTACTACGCAGTACAGCCAAAGCCAAGGTCGTTGCTCATTGTGGATTCTTGATAATGTACTATAGCCCACGCTGTTTTTTAGGTTCCGATGTTTTTCGCACATTTTAGAAATATTTTTCTGTTGTAAATATTTTGCTAATCGATGACTCCGGAAGTAATTAGGTATATATAGTCAAATATTTCTGCTTGAAGTGTTTTCTCGTATTTTTCAAAGTCATACATTTCATTATGAAAATTGGCACAGATAATCTTTAGGATCTGGAGCGGGAGATAGGCTATATTTTATCATCATCATCACCGTTTTTCAACACTACGCTGGGGATACAGCGGGGTGCAACTATTTTAATATTAATATATCTTGGCCAATTATTGGCACAGAATGGATAAGATGACATGATAAGAGAGAGGCATATAGGACTATGTGTATCATGCCCAGCAGAAAGGGCTATGGATGATAATGATGATGATGATGAGGGCCAATAATGGGACACAACTAAATTGACAGGGTTAAAATACATGCCGACCTTTTCTTACCTTGATAGTAAGAAAAAGTAGACACAACTTTTAGTTCTGTCAATTTTGTGTAAGTTTTAGCCAGCGGATTAATAGATATTAAATATAAGCAATATATATAATTCTATTAACTAAACTACCTATTCTGATTCACGTGTTTGTCTGTAAGTATAATCTATAAACACAATATATAATGTTGTTATAGATAAAACTAAAACACGTGCGAATCGAGGGTTATCGCTGTAAACACATAATTTTTACGGATTTATATAACTTTTACAATCGAAACAATGTGATGTGTCAAAGTAGTAAATGCGTAGTGAAAACAGTTTCAAGGTCTTCAGAATCTCTTGTAAAGATTGATGGCGATTGCGTCTCTATTTTGCGAGCATTTTTATGTACTGAAGAGCTATAACTAGTTTTTACTACTCAACTACGCAAAAAGGATAGTCATGATTTCAGTACTCGATGTTAGACTGGGAAAAAGAAAAACATAGAATGTACCAGCTGCTTCTCTTCCTGGGCATACCTACTGTAAAAGTTAGTTCAGGTACCTACTTGAGGGAAATTGTTATTTATGTAGGCGATGGGCTGACCGCCTGTTACCCCCTGCAGGCTAACGTCATATCTTTCTAGGTAAGCGCGCTCCATCGTAGACCGCAACGTCGCTTAACATCAGGCGAGTTAGCGGTCAAGCGCAAACCCATTTCTACATTAAAAAAATATCTTACCCTGTAATACCTTTAAACCCCCTATTACCTTCTCCTTCCCATCTAACCCAATAGCCACGGTTAAATGTGGTGTCATACGGCCTCATGGTCTTTGATGCTTTCTACCCTGTAAGGAAAAATAGGCGTGGTTTTATGTACGTTTACATACGAGTACATAGAAAGTACATACACTCGAAAAACATTACCTTTCTTCTTGTAGAGTAAAATTTGTCGTGCGTGGGTGGAACCTACTTGAGTTGAAAAATAATTTCACCAACTCAATAGGCATTAAGGTGGGGTTTAACGCGCGCAGCTATCTCTCTCGCGCATTACAACCTTTTAAAACATATACTTACCGAAAAACGCTACTTATCTTTAAGCAATGCTTAACATATTTTGTCAACTTCTGGCTGACACGTAATGACACTAGCGGAAAGAAGACAGATAACTTAAGACGTTGGTTAAAATTAAGTAACGTTTTTCGGTAAGGCCCATAATATCATTGGTTAGGAATATTAGAAAAGCGAGAAATGAATTTGTTTGTTAAGATAGGAGAAATATTTGAAAAAAGTTTTATTTAGATATCACTGATACAGGCGTCGGAGCAGTGAAAAACATGTTTTCCTACTCTTCAGCCAACTAAAAGATATCAAAGAAAAACTTTTTTTTATATGTTTCCGATTAAAATAAACAAATTCATTTCTGACTTGTCTAATATACCTGCTCAGTGATTTTATTTGCTTAAAAATGTTGATGCGCGAGAGAGATAACTGCGTGCGTTGAGCGAATCCTTAAACAAAACTTGGTAAATACATAAGGTTGAGAACAGAAAGCCCTTTATTAATAATGTTTCAGTTTATTTTTAATTTCGAGCGAGGTGATTCGCCCACGATCGTAAAACTTGCCTCCAAGTTATAAGGAAAGGTCACGAATTAAATTACCACTTGTGATATTATTCTGTTATTTTTAACTTTTATTCGAGAAGCATTGCCCCACAATGTTTTATCATCTCTTTAATTCAGCTTATAATCCATCTATATCAGCTATTTACTCGATTGGTAAAACGAGTGTATCGTTCAGCTGCCATAAGAACCTCTCAATTTTTGAATGAAGATTGATAATGCCAAATTAATAATTAAGAGATAAGAAAATTGATAATTGATTGATGCCAAGACTGTGTCGTGACGCGCGTATAGTCCCGTAGCTAATGCTGTAATTTAAAAGAAAACTACTTGGCGAGTATTTTTTTCTTAGACTACTTTGTAATAAATTACAGTTTAAAAAACACGCTCCAAACACAGCTATGATACGATGTTCCATCATGAAGTTCTAGTTCATATCTTCCGGCTCCATCATCAGATCAGTTCGACAGTACCATATTATTGTATTGTCATCAGAACTACATACAACTGCCAATTTTCATGACGCTACGATCCTTGGAAGATGGTTAAATTAGTTACCTTAGATTTCATTACATACAGGTCGACCTCCGGCTCCATCATCAGATCAGTTTGACAGTACCATATTATTGTATTGTCATCAGAACTACCTACCTACAGCTGCCAATTTTTATTACGCTACGATCCTTGGAAGATGGTTAAATTAGTTACCTTAGATTTCATTACATACGACGTCGACCTAATAAAAGCGTGTTAAAAAGGTCAATGACCTCTGATGTATGAAACCTAGTCTTATTTTAAGGGACCTGTTGACACACGATGGGGTGGAGATGAAAAAAAAATTCCTCCCTTCTTTAAATTGCATGAAGTGCCACCCCATTTTTTTTCTTCAAAATTTGACTAAGTACCGTATTTTGTAGCGTTTCACAGAACACATCTACATGCCAAATTTAATTTATGTAGGGCTGATATGTCTGAGTAAAATTACGGTGATAAACTGACCAACAGACAGACCGGACATGGCGAAATTATAAGGGCTTTTCGTAGTTACTACGGAACCCTAAATAGAACTTATATACGGGGTAAACCTACCGCTTGCTTTCTTTGTATTGAGAGTATACTCTTAAATGTTAAAATTACTCTAGAGACAAGATCTGTCTGTATAATTTTAATATTTGTCGGTTCACTCATTCACTCTTGCTCTTTGTTTTTTATGAATCCAAAATTCGCATTTTTTCTGTATTTAAATCTTTTTTTAATCGACTTCAAAAAAGGAGATTATCAATTTGATATGTATGTAAGTAATATTGTTAGAATTGCACAATTTTCGTATATACCTATATATGTTGGTCTATGTGGGCTTCTAAGCGCGTGTGCCAAATTTCATAAATGTATGTATGTGTATTTGTCCATGTGTGTTTGTTCTTTTTGTATTGAGTAAGGTTTCTCTCGGATATGGGAATAGTGCGGCGGCCCACGCGTGGGAACTTACCATCCGCGTCTGGTGGGAAATATGCGCGGTACTATCTCAAAATAACACTGAGGTTCTAGCAAGTTTTGGTGACAGTACTTTTCAATTCAAGATACCTATGTAGTACTTTTTAAATTTTAGGATATAAACGTTTCAACGACGCAATTCAATGTACCGGATGGTTTTGAACAAAATTTGGTAGATTTATTACTCATACTATGTAAAATAATCTGGTGCACTTATTATCTCAAAAAACTAAGTGTATAGTTACAATAGTAGTGAAGTGTGTTTAAAAATTAAACGAACTTACCCAGTGTAGTTTGGTAAATATTTTTATTAGTTTCACGCAAAAGGAACAAATCCAAATAAAAATTAATAAATAAAAGTACTTAATAAATAAAAACGACTTCAAAACAATACAATCAACTGGAAGGGAGAAATAACGACTATTACATAATACGGTAAAATTAAATCAAAACCGGGCGTCTATCTAAGTAGACACGTACCCAACTATTTTTTTGAGGTCGGTGTAAGTCCCTAAACTATCACCAACTAAGTCCTAGACAGCCACCTTTTTTCTCCCGTTTTAAAGCTTTTATTCTACTTGCCCTGTTAGTATGTTAGTATGGGACAAATCTTGCGAGTTAAATTAGAACCACTTCCTGTCGTTAGATTAGGTTGAAATTTGGTTTACTTACTTCGGTGACAATGCAGTAATATGGTACCATGAAGCTGGTCTCAAGATGGTGTCGGAAGGTGGCTATCGGAACTCCTAAACTAAACGAGATAAAAGCGTCGAGCTTGGACTCGTTTGAATAACCTTGACAAGCACTCTTGTGCTACATGGCAGCCAGGGTCTCAAGATGGCGTCGGAAGGTGGCCATAGGAACTCCTAAGCTAAACAAGATAAAACCGTCAAGTTTGGACTCGTTTGAATAGTCTTGACAAGTACTCTTTTAGCCTAGTAAATAAAATATTTTTTTTTTTTTTTTTAAACAAGCTTTTATTTAAATGCTCTAAAACGAAGAAAATATATTTTATATTGATATAAATAAAAGCTTGTCGCGAGATTTCAAACAACATCGTACCTATCTACTAAGTAAACGCGTTCTTATCATTTGCTTAGAATTAAAGTTAGTTTGTTCTTATGAAAAATAAAAATATGCTTGTGTTCTCGCGACAAGCTTTTATTTATATCAATATAAAAATTATTTTCTTCGTTTTAGAGCATTTAAATAAAAGCTTGATTTAAAAAAAAAAAAAATTTTTGTTGTTTGGATTGTTTTGAAGTCGATTTAAATTTTTCAATTACTTTTTTCTTTCACTATGTTTAATATATAAAATTCCTAAAACTTCGATGGCTGTAAGACTTTTAGAATTACGTAATCACTCGTAAGCTTACAAACCAGACAACCTATCTACCTCTGTTTACCTATATGTTACCTAATAGTAGAGCAAACCTACTAACCTATAAAAGAACACATTGAACTCAGAACCTTGGCCGTGGCCGGCTCTGATACGACTCGAGATGGCAACCTTGGCAGTGAGAGATCAACATGCCATGGTCGTGAATAAATAAATAAAAAAAGAGATCAACACGCGGCAGAAGCGTGATTAACAAGGACTATATTACGTTCTATGTTCACGAAAGGTGTTCTATGTTCATGAAAGGTTGCACAAATGCAATATAAATAAATACACGTAAAATAATAAATAAATAAATATTTGCGGACAATTCACACAATACTATCTAGCCCAAACTAAGCAAAGCTTGTACTATGGAACTAGATGGCTGATAGAATCCATTTTTTTTACTAGATGGCTGATAGAATACATTATTTTTTTTGTAAACATATACATATGTTACATAGAAACACCCAGACACAGAACAAATATCCATGCTCATTGGATAAATGTTTGCCCTAGGTGGGGATCGAACCCATGACCAGCTCAGCAAGCAGACATACTATACTACTAACTGAGCCACAAGGCCAGTCATAGTAAAAGTCAAAAATAAAAGATCAGTTTTATCTTTTTGTATGGAAAAACACGTGGCAACATTTCTTCTATAATATATTTTCTGCCTGAAATTAATTTTACACATTGCTGGACATTCATTTATGCTTCCCTTAGCTCCGTTTGATTATCTCCCATCTGTCACTTGTCAGTCTCACCCGTCTCGTGCTTTTTGATCTCTGCCTAACATTTAGATTAATCTGTAAATGGTTGTAAAAGCTTTACAGAAACGTTTAAAAGTAATCTCTAAACATATTAATCAGAGAAATATATTATTGCTCCACCAAAGAAAAGCCATGAGCATAACAAAAACTATTTTACTATACTTTCACAAAAGGGTGAATTGAATACCTACTATACTTAATTGAGATTTAAAATTAAAGAGAGGAAAAAGATTTTTTTCTTTATTTGTTGTTTAAACAGGGCTTGGAAAAAGTTTTGTCCCTGATTATAATTCTGGCAGCTCGATCAAGCATGTAAAGTTTGCTTGATCAAGCTGATTTGAACAGACAGACTCTATGCCACTCTATGGCATATAAATAAATTCACACATACACCGTATACTGATAAGAATACATATTTCTTTGCTTTGCCTTAGACGGATATGGAAAAGACAAAGCTAATATTGAAGTATGCTGTATGTTAAAATCAGCTCGATCAAGCAAGCCTTACATCCTTTAGAGAGCTGTCAGAATTATAATCTGTAGTTGCAAGAAGGGTAAGCAGCAAGGTATTTGTAGGTACCCACAGTTACTTAGTTGTCATAAAGAGTCTCTTCCAAGGCTGGGCAAAGGATCCTTGATTCTAATAATATTGTTACCTCCACGGAATACAAATTTACATTTGAAATGGTTGCTCACCGTTGATTCTTCTGTTTCATTTTACTAATGGAATTTTCCTACGATTGTTCAACTGATCGTCGATTAGTACATATTTATATACATGCATGGTATAGGTATGCACCTATAAATGCATGGTTTAGGTACACTTAATTTTGTATGATGTTTGTGGATTATGGCAATAATTTTATAGTTTAAAATATGTAAGAACCGACTTCAAAGCAAGCAATTTCCTTTTGGATGATATATTTTTTAGATTAAAAAATGAAACCACTAAACCGATTTTGAAGAAAAACACACAAAAGCGAGTATGACTTGCATTTTAGACAAACTCCTGCGCCGAATAAATGATTTTATAACAAGTGTAAGTTTAGAAAACTCAAAAATCCAAAAACTAGCTCGATTTTATTGAAATATAGCTAAGAACACTCTCGATGAAATCCTATTTTAAACAAAGATAAAAACTTGATATAAATCGATCGTGTGTGTGTGTGTGTGAGTGTGGAATGTATGTTTTTTTAAGTTCTATCTGTTACTTTGTCGATCTTGTTACGTTTATTACTAATTCTTGATATAGTCTAGGAGAAATATAATCAAATTTAGACTATTTCTTATGAAATTAATCATCATTGATGTAAGATTGTATGTGTCAGATTATGTAATGGCTATAAATTTAAATTTTGTTTTTTCACCAGCTGATAGTTACCTAAGTAATTTTCAAACGTCGCGTGACCACGTTGTACGATTCGACAAGGCGCGCGCCGGCGCACCGTCATACCATGTAACATATTCTAACATAACACTTTTAATTGTTTCTTTAACCTTGACTGAGACCTTGGTAATGACTTACCTTCTGTAACATTAGTGACTCCATGACTGCCTTATAAAATGAGATCGAAGAAAACTAAAGGATAACATTATAATGAAACAAATTTTATCGCGTATATTTTTCATTTTTTTTGTCTCACCTATGACCATGCTCTTTGTTCGAAACGTCAGGTTAAACGAGTTTTTGAAAATAATTGTGTATATATTTTAGCATTTTTGTACGAAAGCTGCCTGAAATATGACAAAATTATAGAATAAACTTTTTTACTTTAATCTCACTATTTCATTGCCAAATGTATCAGAGTTTTTTTAAGTTGCTTCGAAAGCACTGGACCGATTAAATTGAAATCTGCTATACATAATTATTAATCAGAGAATTAAAAAAATATCACATCTACAATATTTAAAATAGAGGTTATTAAAGAAAATAAAAAAGAAAATCGCCTAAAATGAAATAAAGAAAACAGTTCTTTACCAAATATTTTGTATGTATCTCCCCACACGAGTTTAATTCGCACTTGTACCGACTTTCTTTACAACCTTAGACTAATCAAATATAATGTACGTAGTTAGTGCATTATTTGAGGAAATGTGAAATGATGGTAAAATGTACAGTACAATCATCGCCATCAACCGTCACGCATTTCCCAAGCACTATGGCGCGGAAATTACACGATTACGGTGTTGTTGTTCTATGCTTATATAACTCGAACAATGAGTAAAATCAAGGTGAAATTCGAGAATTTTCCAACAAAAATAATTAACGGTAAACAAGCTAAGCTATGCTTGGAGTTTCTCAGAAAGACCGTACCCGGAACGAAGAAATTCAGAATCAGAGTACTGATATTTACGTATACGTTACATCTTATTAATAAGCTGTCTTATTAATAAAATAGATATCGGGGACTTCAGACTGCTAATTAGCTGGCTGGCTGGCTAGCTGGCTGAAGTGGCAGTGATCCGATCATTTCCGTATCCGTGACTTTTAGGCGGAACTTGGACGGATTTTTACATTATCAATTTTATCAATTGAATACAAGTAATTATTTTTAATAATCAATACAATCAAACGGTTCAATTAGTTTATTAGTCAGATGAAAATACATTGTAAACTCAATAATTGTACTTAAAATGTAACCATGTGTCAAAAAGTATTATTATTCCTGTCGCCATGAAGTCACCTACACGTGAAACCTTGAGGAAAGTAATTTTACTATACATATTTATGAAATTGTAAATATAGGTGTCAATATAGCAATTAAATACTGTAATATTTTTTTTAGAGTTCCGTTGCAACTACGAGGGACTCTTATAAATTCGACATATCTGTCTGTATGTCACAGCTATTTTATTCAGAGACTATCAGATATACATAAACAAAATTTGTCAGGTAGTTGTTCTTTGAGCCTGGTAGCGGCTCGTACCGCTACCAGGTCGTAATGACGTATCATAATGAAATTTTCAAAAAATTAAAAATAGGTGTGGCACACAGACATAGTAGATGGAGCATGCGACTTCATTTTTAGAAAAACCTTGCGTGCCAAATTTTTTACACCGACTGTGACGTCACATAAACGATTTTGTAATGGAATGTTCCATCCGCGCGAAATCTATTCAACCCAATGCATCCGCGCGCTAACATTGTACGCTAGTAACTAGTTGACAAAATATCGAATCGGAAGTATAATATCACCTGAAATTAAATAAATCTTGGTCGTCAACTGCGATTTTTTATCGTACTTGACACGCTAGGTACATACACTTGGATTATCTATAGAAGTCTATGGTATGGCATATAATATAATATGTAAAGAATCATATAACGCGTTTCTAAAATATAGCCACATGTTGTAACAGGGTCAAATTAACAGATTATATTATCGAGTTCAGTAAACACGTATGAATTATTTACCACATACGTTTTCCCTGTTTCCTGTTTTAGATTATAATAACTATGTATTGTTGCAATATTGTAAACAACATAGATTAATTAACAGTAGTCTAGCTGGGGGTGTGTCTACTGCGTATTCCGGTGCGCATTCTGTGACTACTGCGTATCTATTTTAACTGGATGACTCATTATTGTGTAACGAAAAATGAAACAAACACTTTTTGAACTGTAAACATGTTCAAGGTCTGTTTTTAAGTAATTCATTCTAGACGAACTTTACATTTTATTAGTGTTTTGATAAACTAGTGTGTGTGGATAGAAATGAAGTAGTTCCGCAAGCTAATTAATTTAATTATAGTTTAAAACACTAAAAAAAAAGACTTCAAAATACGCAATTCGTTTACTTGGATGACATTTGACAGATATTTTCTTATAAAAACTAAAGTACTGAACCGTTTTAGATGAAATTTATATGGAGCCACCTCTGAGCCTATGGCTGATGACCTACCAAACATTATTCCGCCAATTATGAATTGTTTTTGAAGATCCTTTTTTTTTGTTTGGTGTTAATACCTCAGAGGCGGTCCCATATACATTTTATCAAAATCGATTCAGTATTTTGGTTTTTGTTACAAAATATCTGAAAAATATCATCGTAAACGAATCGTGTTTTGAAATTTGAAGTCTGTTTTTTCAGTGTTTCAAACTATAATTATTGAAGTACAGAAGAATCGGTTGGATATTATTGGCTTAACATCAATTGTAATATTAAACACACAGTAAAAAGGAAAGTTAATATAAAGTTTGTAAAAATATTAGTAAGTCCATAAGATATATTATGGATTCTCTTGCATCAAATTTAAAACAATACAAAGCAAAATATCGCATGGAAGCGATATTAAAATTCAATTCGGTTAGTTCCCCAGACCCGTCCGTACTGAATAACAAACAGCTTGCAAATTAACTATTTTATTTAAATAAATTCTCTCGGCGACAAACAATATGGATTCAGAGAATTCGTATAATAAGTTTTATTAATGCATTATTTCAATAACTATTAACATAGTGCAAATATGCGCAAGCGGTTTCATTCCACTTTTCTGTACCGTATTTACATCCATATTTTTCAAAAAAGAATTATCAAAATCGGACTACTTTGTAAAAAGTTATGCGTGGTCACTGGTCATACATAAAAAACATATACGCGTTGACTTGAAGAACCTCTTCCGTTTTTTTCGTCTGTTAAAAGCAAGTAGAATACGTTTAGAAAACTCAAAAACTTCCGACAAAAAAGTTTGAACCGCTCTGAAGCTCTCGATGAATGATCCTCTTCCAAGTTGGACTACAAAAAACTGGTTTTGATGATTATTTTTTTATATTTTATCAAAATCGGTCCAGTATTTTGGTTTTTATAAAAAAAATAACTGAAAAAATGTCGTCCAAGTAAACGAATTGCGTACTTTGAAGTCGATTTTTTCAGTTTTTTAAATTATAATTATGTTTTTCTGTTAATATATATGTTTTCACTCTCCTCGGTATGAAGAATGTTTTTGCGTCAGTAAAAAATATTATAGAACATTTTATAAAAACAACAACAGTCGCGGTCAAGGCTACGCAATGAATTATTTACAGAAACATCTATTACAAATGTAAGACGGCAATATTTTCTGAATCGAATGCCATACAAATGTAAGACGGCAATATTTTCTGAATCGAATGCCATTTTTTCCCTTTGACTTAGCTATTAGTCACTAAAAAGCTTTGCATAAAGAATATTCATACTTTATAAAAAAACGCGGTGAATTAGTTAATCGTGCAGTCCTACTGTGCAGTAGGAACTAAATAAAACACATTTTATCACAAAAATGTGCCCAATCTCGATGGGTCTTGTAATGTATATGTATTTTTGTTTTTGTGTTTAAGTAACATTAATGCTTTCATATACATTTTCTACAGCTTCTTCTATGCTGTGCTGGCTTCTAAAAGCCTCTATTTCTCTATTTAAGCTGAAAACTTAAAATATTTTAATGTTCATTCTCTTTGATTTCGTATTAATATTTTTACGCTGACAGCTTAGCCGTGCCAAAGAGATAGAATCTCTCAAAATTATTTCTTTTTATTTTGAGTTTTTAATCGATAACGAAAAGGTTTATTGAGATTTTACGCAGATTTACTGGCCATATATTTCAAATTAATTCCATGTATTCTATGTCTATATTGTAAATGGAACCAGGAAATCTGGATAAAAACGGAACACCTCAGCCTTTAGGGCTTTAGTTTTTGTTCAGTTTTCGATGAGTTCTTACTCCAGCACGGAGGTATCTTCGACCAGTATATTTTTACCCTTTTTTCATTATAAAAAATAGATAAACGATAATAGTACATCGTTATAAAAGTAAATGTGAAGTGAGATTTCAGCTAAATAGTACAGTGTTGTGTTTAGTGAAATTTCAGCTGAAGATCCCAGCGATCTCCCTGGGTTAATAATTTGCCCGGGATGTTTGGGTGTTGAAGAACCCAATTTTAAAATTACCTCACTGATAAGCATGGACCCATGGTATACGAGGTACCATCATTAAAACCACAGGTACTGTTCTTAACTTTAATCCTCGAATGGGGATTTCTAATTTCTCCCCGATGAGGAGAGAACCTGCATGGAGATTCGCATCTTGATTTCCAACTAATACTCCCCCTTAAACTTATCCAGAGTCCTATAGACTCCGGTCGCTTCCAGGAGCCCCTTTTTTGTAGTAGATTTGATGTTCAGAAAATTAACCCATGTTTTTATAAATCTACCTTTACCAAAATAAACTATGTACTATTATATTTTCCTGTTTTTATTTAATCTAATTAAGGTCTATTTAGGTTAGGTAGAATCTTCTGTAGTTCTGCACCTATTAGGCCTAACAGTCCGTTGCACCCGTAGGTAGCTCTTCTGGTGTAACGTGACAGTCTCGACCTAGGTCTTGATTTTTCTAATGTTCATTATTGGTTCACTTAACAGAATCTCGTCTTACATGTCATTCAGATTTTTTTAAATTTTCTTGGGCATATACTGGGATTGGGCGGGGCATGTGGCTCGCATGCGTCCAGAACGATGGGCTCAGTTCGACACGCAGTGGATGCTAGATGAACGACCCTGTCCAGGCAGACCTAGGAAGCGCTGGGGTGAAGATATTGTCAAATTCCACAAATATTGGCAGTAGATGGCGCAGGACCGTGACTCGTGGAGGGAAATGGGGGAGACCTTTGCCCAGCACTGGGACAATATAGGTTAATCAAAAAAAAGTATAACTATAAACTATAACTTTTATAATACCGAGTGACATTCGTGCAAAAAAAAAACGAATCTAACGATATATCGTTTTTTCTCTAGGGTGCTACGAAGAAACAAACATACATAATCGGTTGACAAACAAAACACACAAAAAATCCTTACGTAAAAAGTGTCACAATATTTGTTTTTCAGTAACATCGTGGCATTTCATTAATGACGTCACACAGAGGACCAAAATAAAAAGTTTACGCGACCGAAATAAAAAGTTGACGTCTAATCGTGCAACTCTCGCCCTTTAAGCAACGATAAATACGAAATTATCTTGAAAGGTCGAAAGGTCCCTTTTGATAAAGGCAAACAGAGAAAGGTCATTAAACGTGAGTTTGGAAAAAGTTTTTAATTTTCTTTACGAAGAGCAGCAAACAAGTATACGATTCGCCTGGCGGTAGCAACAGCTGTCCATGTACATTGATAAAATAAAATAACTGTCTTAGTGTTTCTGATGCTTGATGAAGAAGTGCTTTAAATGTAGTCTTAAATAAAAATAAACGCTACAAAAACATGATAACCTGACTTAGGTTTACATAAGCTTAGAAAACTTAAAAAAACTCCGCGCTTAAATAAAACCGGCTGAATCGATGTTGATGATACATAGCTAAGAACACTCGCGATTAAATCTTCTTTCAAGACCCCAAAAAAAAAACTCCATCCGTTTGAGCGCCGATGCCACAGATAGACACATATTTATCAGATACACACGTCAAACTTATAACACCCCTTTACCCTTGACCCTTTTGGGTCGGGGATTAAAAAGGCAACGGTATTCAGTTTTACATGACTTTAGCTATATTACAAATTATTTAATAGCTTAAGTTTTTTTTACGCAAGATAGAGCTAAGATTAACCACGAATTCGCCTGATGTTAAGCGACGGTGTAGACGACTAGCCGAGGACAGAGCTCATCAATATAAAAGAAAATAAATTAGTTAAAGATTTTTTTTTTCATACACCATCTAGCCCAAACTAAGCAATGCTTGTACTATGGAAACCAGACGGCTGATAGAATACGTACATAGATACTTTTTTTTTGTAAATATATACTTAAGGTACAAATAAACACCCAGACAGAAAACAATCACCCATGCTTGTCACACAAATGTTTGTCCTGGGTGGGGATCGAACCCACGACTTACAATTCAGCAAGTAGACATACTACCAACTGAGCCAAGAGGCCGTCAAATTAATATAGAAGAAAATAAATAATTTAATAAGTTGATTATTAGGTAAAATTACTACCGCTACATTACCTCTAATAAAAAATATTATTAGGTATTCAACTAATATACAACTGCGTAGTAGTGGGTAACCCGCTGATATCAAAATAAAAACAAAATAATATCGTTGTTGGTTCAAAACAAAATATTTGCGGCTGGGAGGTGGTAACGTGCCGGCGGGCACACAAAACACACGTTATTTTGTAGCTCTATCATTTTTACCCGACTGCACTACGTAAAGGAGGTTAAACAACAACTGGCTGCCTTATCGTTAACAGCGATCTCTTCCGGGCAACCTTAGGATGGAGACGATCGCAAAGAAAGTTAAATGACGGGGCGTGCTACAGATTTAGTTATAGGTTTGCGGGGCGTCCAGTAATAGAAAGAGAGTGTGTGTGAGAGAGAGAGAGAGATAAATTTTGCGATATTCGAAATAAAACAGTTATGGAATGCAAAAAAATACTCTTTTGTTATTTAAAATCTATTTCATACATAGAAACGGAGGAATTATTAAAAATACTAAAATAGAGTAGCTCTTTCTAGTTATGGTTTGTACTTCTCTTCTTCTTTTCCTTTCTTATTATCTTTGATTGTAGAAATATATGTAACTTTTTAAATTCTTAATTGTTTGTATTTTTGTTTTATTAGCAGTTCTTGTGTAAACTTTTATAAACCGGACACATCTTATAGGAATCCAACCGTGCCATGTATGATAACATCTTATAAGTATGCGCACTAATACAGGCGCCTGCGATACACTATGCCTAGTGTAGGGTCCAATAGAACTCTGAGAGACCTCAATACTTGTATAACATTTGTATTATGTAAATAGATTAAGGTTTTAATTGTACTCTTTCTGATAAATACAATTTTTGTATTTGTATTTATTTGTATAAAACTGCTTTTATATACTACAATATAATATACATAAACACAATGTAGGTATATATGTGATAATGTGACAATAATACTTATGTGTGTAATGAGATTATTGGCATGATTGTTTGTTCGTTGTCTGGGTGTTTCTATGTATCATAATTAGGTATATATTTACAAAACCAAAGTATATAGTATAATAAATTTCCACAAATTCGGAGCAGACTGGCAAAATCAAACAAACTGACACATGTCATGGGTCCGACTGTCTTTAATAAGCTACCCAGCAGTATCACCTCAGCGCACGCTTAGCATGCTTCAAGTGTAGGCTGAAGCGGTGGCTTGTCGAGCAGACGTTTTATAGTTATAATGACTTTTTAACAGTTCAGTTGAATAAAGTACAATATTATTTTAATATTATGACATTGCAATTTTATATTATTTACCTACTATTTATGTTTTTGTTTTGAATTAATAATTATTGATTTATGAAAATTGTATATTACTTATATATAAATTTACATATAAATAAGACTTACGCATTAAATGAATAATATGAATATTATCAGTTATTTGATTACCATAGTAACAACTTTACTTAGTTTGAATCTAGATAGGGATAGATACCTACAAGTAATAGTTTAAAAAACTAAAAAAAAAACGACGCTATTCATTTACTTGCAAGACATATTATTTCCAGTTATTATCAGATATTTCCAGTTATTTTGTTACAAAAACCAAAATAATGAACCGATTTTGATGAAAGTTTC
Source organism: Lycia hirtaria (assembly GCA_947563715.1). NCBI lineage: Eukaryota > Metazoa > Arthropoda > Insecta > Lepidoptera > Geometridae > Lycia > Lycia hirtaria. The sequence goes on along the minus strand of OX387377.1, from coordinate 4,010,369 downwards.
TATGGGATCACCTGGGATGTACCCAAATAATGTGTGAATGTACCCTTTCAAACAAAACATAATTTTTCAAATCGGTCCAGGTGTCTTCCAGTAATCGGGGAACATATATAATAAATAGTAAAAAAAGAGCACCTCCTCCTTTTTGGAAGTCGGTTAAAAATCGCGACCACGTGCCACACGTGACTAAGATAATAAAACCTGCTTCAAAACATGCCAAAATAACATTATGGCTGTTACAAAAATTCTACGTTACATAAATAGCGTATATACCTCATCATCATCATCATCTCAGCCACAAAAAGTCCACTGCTGGACATAGGCCTCCCCTATGGATTTCCAAAAAGACCGATTGGAAGCGGCCTGCATCCAGCGTCTTCCTGCCACTTGTATGAGGTCATCTGCCCATCTCGTGGCTGGTCTTCCTACGCTGCGCTTGCCGGTGCGTGGTCTCCACTCGAGAACCTTTCGGCCCCATCGGCCATCAGTTCTACGTGCTATGTGGCCTGCCCACTGCCACTTCAACTTGCTAATCCTCTGTGCTATATCGGTGACTTTCGTACGTCTACGTATCTCTTTATTCCTTATTCGATCTCGTAGAGTGACTCCGAGCATAGCCCTCTCCATAGCTCGTTGCGTGACCTTGAGCTTCCTTATAAGGCCCATAGTTAGGGACCACGTCTCAGTGCCGTAAGTCATCACTGGTAACACACACTGGTCGTAAACTTTCGACTTGAGGGACTGGGGTATATTGGACGAGAAGACGCTTTTAAGTTTCCCGAACGCTGCCCAGCCGAGTTGGATACGACGATTGACCTCTCTCGCAAAGTTGGACCTGCCTAATCGGACCGTTTGTCCTAGGTAGACATATTCGTCAACAACTTCAAGAGTGGAGTTACCCACAGATATTGGGGTGGGCACTACATGGGCGTTCGACATAACCTTCGTTTTGTCCATGTTCATTTTGAGGCCCACCCGTTGGGAAACTCTATCGAGGTCTTCGAGCGTCGTACTAAGGTCTTCCATCGACTCTGCCATGACTACTATATCGTCAGCAAACCGAAGGTGAGTGATGTACTCGCCGTTAATATTGATGCCGAGCCCTTTCCATTCCAGAAGCTTATAGGCATCTTCCAAACCGGCGGTAAACAGTTTCGGAGAGACAACGTCTCCTTGCCTCACGCCTCTCTTTAATGGAATTGCCTCTGAATTCTGGTCTTGTACTCGGACCGACATGGTGGCGTTGTTGTACAAACACTTCAGCACTTCGACATACCGATAGTCAATACGGCATCGTTGGAGGGCCTCAAGCACCGCCCAGGTCTCGATCGAATCAAAGGCTTTCTCATAGTCCACAAACGCTAAGCAAAGGGGCAAGTTATACTCTTCGGTCTTCTGTATCACTTGCCGCAGCGTGTGGATGTGGTCTATGGTACTATAGCCTTTTCGGAAACCGGCTTGTTCGGGAGGCTGGAAGTCATCAAACCTGCGTTCAAGACGATTCGTAATGACCCTCGAAAACAGCTTATAAACATGGCTCAGAAGCGAGATGGGTCTGTAGTTCTTCAGCAAAGTGGTGTCCCCTTTTTTGAAGAACAGCGCCACCACGCTTCTGTTCCATGTTTCTGGCGTTGTACCTTCGAGCACGACGGAATTGAAGAGTCTCTGAAGGACTTTAGCGTATATATCTATATACTGTTATTACGGCGTGACCTACAAACCGTATCAAAGGGCTTCTAATATAATTTATTGTTTTCCGTTTAACCTTTTTGTAGTTTTGTTTCTATATTTAACGTTAACGTTTAACGTTAAAATTAGAATTTAACGTTTAACTTTAAAATTAGATAAGACGATCACAGCTAATTATAAATATTGTTATTATTATCAGGTATTTATACAAGTTTTTACTAAGTCTTATCGGTGTCTATCTGTATACTTATATAATCAAATCTGACTAGGTCTAATAAAGTCCACTTCCCGGTTTCCGAATGAGCTGAAATTTTGCATAGGTACATATGTATTTTTGACGTGATGACGTCTTATAAATCGATGAACGCACGAAAAAGTGTCACGTTCCGCCTGAGCCGAGCGTGCAAGCGAGAGCGCGGAACAAGCGATAGAGAGGCACGATCGGCCTAAGCGTTCAGCTTGTTATGCCCCGTTATCACGAAAATTATCGTCCGTAAACCGACTTTACAGACAACCATTTTTTTAAGCAAATAAATCCGCGTTTGATCATCTACTCGCCTGTTGGAAAGCGACAATGTGGTCGAAGATGAAGCACGTATACCTAGAAGATATCTATTCACTCTGACCTTGAAAAGACAAACGTTGTAATTCTCAGGAAACAAAGCAATTTGTAAATCGGATACCGATGAAATATTATAATGATATTGACCTGATCTGATGGTGGTGGCGCGGCTAAAACTGCTGGACTAGAAGTAGGAGATCAAAAAAAAAAACAATCATATAATTTCACTAAATACCATATTTATTAAGTATACAATATTTTATTATAGTTAAAAAAATTGCACCGAATTCAAAATACGCAATTTCGTTTACTTGAATGACATTTCCCAGTTATATGAACCAAAGTATTGAAACGATTTTCATAAAAATGATATGGTCTGTAAATTATTACTAAATAATAAATCAGCGTAGTCTGCTGTGATGTCTACAAAATGTATCACGCTGAAATTGATGTTACAAACTGCCAAGCGTATACTACTACTACTGCTACTGCGTGTACTAGCCAAGTGTATAGCATTTATGTTATATATTTAATTGCATCACGCATAGCTGTTACAAATTGTGAATTCCTTTCCAGCAATTCAAAAAATGATTGCCGGAACTGTTACATTACAGAAGAATGCTCCCGATCCGGGACCACCAAAAGCGATCCTATCCAGAGATTCGCAAGAAAGTTCTGAATAGAGGCAAACAAATTTGAGGTAGTTAAGTGAGTCAGCGAATTGATTGCAGCAGCAGTGATGATCGAGGAGAGGACGCTGTTGTAAAATTATTTTGGTCCAATTATTTCGGTGCTCAGCGACGGCCAGTGCGTTGGTCGCCAATTATAAATAAACAAGGAAACATTCAACTTCTCCGTTCTTATTTCATGAGAGACAAGAGCTTCTATACGCATTAGAGATGGGAGCAACTCACCTTCTTATGACTTCGGGTAAATATACAGAAAACAAATTAGATAAATAGAATATGAATAATTATAGCCCGGTTTCTGCATAATTCATCTGAAAATTACATTATCACTACCATATTACTTATTCATAGGAACGCTTGATATTGTGATAAATAATGTTTTTCCTGAGATATCTTGGAGATATCCTTGAATTGTCTGCATTTCTAAGTAGAGTTTGTTTACATCCGCTATCAATCGATATCTATGTTAATCGGTATTGACATTTGCAAGTTGTTTGCGTGAAAACACAAAAAAAAAGATATATAGGTACGTATATAGGAAGCCCTAATTCTTTATGCATGCTGCTATCACACGCTTTCGTAATCTTTTGATAGGCCAGTTGGGAAGTTAGAAAAAAAATTATTTTTATTCACGAAGAACAAAATAAAATCTAGATTTCTTCCAAATCTGCGTATATTTCCAATAATTCTTGTAAAGGCAAATTTCTTATTTACCACATTTTCGCTGTGACTAATTTGTATACCTATAGGTACCAAATTACAGCCTTCTTGTAGGTACTAAGAGATAAAGCCGCGGAAGAACAGACAGATGAACATGGCGAAGGCGTACAGGTTCCTTGATGTCTATGGCACCCTAAAAAGGATCACTACCAAAATAAAACAAAAAAAAAGGTTGTCAGTAAAGTCGGTTTACGGACGATAATTTTACGTGATAACGATGCCTCACAAGCCGAACGCTTAGGCCGATCGTGCCTCTCTATCGCTTGTTCCGCGCTCTCGCTTGCACGCTAGGCTCAGGCGGAACGTGACACATTTTCGTGCGTGCAGCCGGCGTTCATCGATTTATAAGACGTTATCACGCCAAAAAAAGTCGAGGAACTTCTAACAGACACAGCGCAGGAAGCGCAAAATTTAAAATACTTATAAACAGTTAATAACGTTATGTATATTAATATTAATATTAATAAAGTTACGTACATATATGCATGATCTTAGAACCTTGAACTTTCAATCCTGTACGCTTTGGAGAATTCGTTTATAGATTTTTCTCTACAAATCTAGAGTAGATAGGTAGAAATATGCGTCATTTAACTGTTTATAAAATGAGCTTGTTTATTGAGAGTTTTTTGTCTGTTTTTGATTAGTTTTTAAGGTAAGTCATGCTTATTTTTTTAGCCACGTTGTATTCACTTCCAAAACTAGTCGTTTTTGAAATTGAATTCGATAAATATCTATTTACCTAAGTTGTATGTTTGTGTGAACTGTAAGATTCTATATTTTGTATGCACAAGCAAATGTGTGTAGATTGGTTGCCTTGCTCGGGTACCTGTTGAAATTTTAGACCGCCCGAAGGCTTACATTTTATCCGACTTCCAAAACAAAGGAGTTTCTCAATTCGACGTTTTTTTTGTATGTTTGTTTCGCGATTACTCCGCGAATTATGAATTGTTTTTAATGATTATTTTTTGTTTTGTAGGCACTACCACAGAGGTGGTCCTTATATATTTATCAAAATTCTTACGTTATAAATAAACCTTACGTTACAAATCTAAATTTATAACAAAATAACTGAAAAAATTTCATCCGAGTAAACGAATTGCGTATTTTGAAGTCGGTTTTTTTAGTTTCTTAAACTGCAGTTACTTAATGCGTTAAAGTGAAACGTATGATTGTTATAGTTTAAATAACCGGCTTACTTATTTGACTCTAAGAAAAAATATCACCAATTTCGCAAACGGATCCAGCGATACCCCACATGATGGGATAGATGTGAGAAACTATGAGGGTTCGTAATTGACTACGGAACCCTAAAAACTGATATAACCTACTTCAAACAACTAGTTTCCAAAAAAATAACAATTAGGAGGAGGTGGTAGTAGTGGGAGCCACTGAATCTTAGTTGATGTAATTTAAATTAGAATACTATAAACCTTTATTGTACCCAACACAAAATAATTGTTTAAAAACGTAAAAAAAAAACCAAATAAGTTAAAATATAATCAACATAATTGCTCATAATTAAATATAAATTGAGTCCGACATAATAAAACATGGTGCCGGGATCGTGAACCGGTGACGGAGCGGTGGCGTCGGAAAACGGTGCCGTTACTGACGTCGTATAACGGGTAATTAGCATTTTTTTTCTATAATTTGTAATCTATCTCTATATATATATTTTTTGTATATTTTATTTTATAATTTCATGATTCATTCTTCGAATGAAAATATGATTTAATATTATCACTATGTTTCCGACATCAGCATCCTCTTCCAATCAAAACTTCTTGCTAAGAATACTAATAAGGCAAACAATAGGATCTTGACGCCCAAAACAAAACGAAGCACGTGTATCCTCTCGTGAAAAATATTGACTCCGGTTTATTCTGCTAATTTCAATAAGTAGGTACGTATTACAACCTACACCAAGAGTTTATTCATGGCCTTGACCCGATTAGGCAATTTCCACATCAAATTGCGCTGTTTTATTAGTTGATTACTATAATATTTAATTCAGATTTTCGAGGAATTTGTATGGGAGTTAAAATTTTGGAAATCATCCCTCAGATCATCTAACTGGTATTTTGCTGATGTGTAGAGAAAAAATCAGCTACAACGCGAGGAATAATAGACTACGAGATATAAACTACGAGAAAACATTTTTAGTCCTAAAGATCGTGGAAGTAAATAAAAAATTACAGGAAAAATGTCGAGTGGAGAGCACGCATCGTCGCATGTGTGTGTGTACCATAGCTCAGAAAGTCAGGACGACCAGTCACAAGATGACAGACAGACGACCTCTACCTCATACAAGTGGAAGCGAGGCGCAGGTTATAGGTTCATGCGCCAGCTGGTCTTTTTGAAAATCCATGGCGGCAGTATTTTTTTATGTAGAAATAGTTTTAGCACTTGACCGCCAACTCGCCTGATGTTAAGCGACGTTGCGGTCTACGATAGAGCGCGCTTAACTAGAAGTAATCAATTCACCCGCGATTTAAAGACACCCAGATTGTATCTATCGGAAAAGACCCACTTAGGAAGCGTATTCCACAATGTAGCAGTCCGCACGATCCATATATGTATATGTCCAGCAGCGGATTTCTTGCGGCGTGCGTGATGATCATGACTATTGTGATTGTTGTAAAATTGGACTCTTCCATGTTATCTCGTCATGCTATGATCAAATCACTCGTTTTGCCAATTTCCCATCAAACCCGATTTATTTTGGAACATAAACTGGCCATGCTGTTTGCTACTACGCACATACCATACACATACTAACATAACATGCCACGGTGCCTGTGTGCGTGCGTCGTCCGATAACGCTGGCGGTGTGTGCGTTGCCAAAGATTATGTCATTGAAGTAAACAAGAGATAGAGGTGATGGATGATTATGATATAACGAAGTAAACAAGATGAGTAAACAGCTAAGGAATACAAACATAGTATTTTTTATTAGGGTTTTTTAGGTTAAGTCCGAGAATATTTGGCTGTGTTTTTATTTTTTAGCATTCATCCATTCGTCGCTCAGTTTATTATAAGCCTTTGTTATATCTACTTATACCACATGACTAGCTTTATCACGTGCTTTTACTAGCAATTTTCTAGTTTTGCCACAAATTTCGGGATTTTGGGAATTTGATTAGACCTGTGATTTCTTAATAGGTATTTCACAGAGTAAATTGTAATTTAACTTGGTCCTATATAAGTTAATGAATGTATCAGAATATTATAATAAAGAAAATCTATCAAAAGATGCAAAACTAAGTAACACCAAAAAGAATAACTGGTGCGTCGAACTATATCATTTAATTTATTCACCTAAAACGACATAAATGGTACGTCTATCCGCATAATCTTTGTATGTTTTGATGTAACGCGTTCATGTGTGTCGTGTTTACACCGCACATTGCATTAGTGTGCGTGCGTAGCCGCTCAACGTATTTATTTTAGGCACCGGCTGAACCCGGCTCAGTCCTTCTTGTCTTTTCGATCGACCAACAGTGTCAGTGATCTGTGATTTTGGGCTCTAAGATTTGAACATTAAAGTTGAAAATGTCGGCGTCACCGATCGCGAGACAAGCCACCCACAGTCAGGCGATTCCGTCAAGAAGGGTGCTGATAACTGACCCCTCGCAGATGCCAGATGTTTACTCCAGTACACCTGGGGGCACTGTTTACTCCACTACTCCTGGAGGTAAATATTTTATCAGTAGTTACTAGCTACGAAGCAATGTATGCGCATATATTCAAGGACTTCTGGTCTACCGGCGGAGTTTTGTTCATTTTTTAAGGGTACGGACTTGTCTGACTTATCGTAAAGATTAATAGAGGCTTTAGAAAACTTATACGATTTCAAGCAAATTTATCTAATCTGACGGTTTAGTTAAGGTGCCTGGGTAGGTGCTATAATAATATATTGATACCTTCTGATTGACCAAGGCGCGCGTTTTTGTCAACATCATGCGAGTTGACGCCTGATGTAGATAAAAACGCGCGCGCTTGCCTAAAAGAAACTTAAATTATTGAATGTTTTGATAAGTATGCATGTATCTTTATGAAAACTATACTATAAGTTTATATTTTCTGAACTATACTATATGAAGAAGAATTGGTAGAAGCCAATGGTCATCACGCGCTGAGTTGTCATCGCTGCTCGGGGAGGTTTCCGCGACACTATGCTCTCAACGACATAGTCCGTAGAGCGCTCGTATCGGCCAATGTTCCATGCGTGCTTGAACCACCGGGGCTCAGCAGATCCGACGGCAAGCGACCGGACGGTTTGACACTGGTGCCTTGGAAAAATGGCAGATGCTTAGTGTGGGACGCTACTTGCGTCAACACTGTCGCGGCCTCACACCTGTGTCGTACCGTCCACTCACCGGCAGCGGCGGCAGAGGATGCCGCTAGCAAAAAGCGGGAGAAATACGCGGCAATGGAGCTACAATATTATTTTGTACCCATCGCCGTTGAAACCATGGGCAGTTGGGGAGCGGATGCCAAAGGCCTCGTCAGTGAAATTGGCCGAAGACTGAAGGACAATAGTGGTGACTCCCGTTCTGCTTCGTTCCTGGTGCAAAGGTTGGCTATTGCCATACAGCGTGGCAATGCTGCTTGCGTTGTGGGCACCTTTCCACCAAGGTCGATGCAGGATGGGTTTCAATTGACGAAATTTTAATTTTAATTGATTACTTTTTTACATGCTTTTAAAATTGTTAGTTACATTAATCTTAATATGATTATTATTACACATTACTATTTAAACATTAATTAAAAGTTATATACACTTTGTAGATAAATATAGAACTATACTATATTGATAAATAAATAAACGTCTAAACGTTTATGTTTTCGCTATTGAATGTTTATTTCGGTCTAAGAGATATCAAAATAAAAAAATATTCTGAATACTTTGTATTAATATTCTCATTAGGGCTGACTTTCGCATATTTATTGAAATTTCAATAAAAGTTCAAATATCACGCATCAATGCCACAGCTGCGTTACCTACCCTGGCGCCTTAAATATTCTGAATACTTTTTAATAATATTTTCATTAGGGCTGACTTTCGTATATTTATTGAAATTTCAATAAAAGTTCATATATCACGCATCAATGCCACAGCTGCGTTACCCTGGTGCCTTAAAAAAGGTGCAGACGGGTGAATTTTAGCCGCCTAAAAATATTTTTTTCTACTTTTACGCACAACGCCAAGCACTGTACAGGTCTGAATAAATGTCACTGGTCCCATACTGGTTATCCAATAAAAAGACAGGTCAATTTTATTAGACGTGGGCGAGTCTCGAATCTCGACTTGACCTCAATCAGGAGGCCAATTCTGACATCGTACGATACGCGTAATCGACATGCGTGACATCTGATAAGATATGAGAGTCGAAGTGGCGTTAAAACAAAGAGTTTATTAATCTTTAGCATATTTTAAAGTACTCTACTACTTACAGTTATAGGGTAAGTAAAGCAGACAGAATGTCAAAGATAAAGACGAAGCAAATAATAACATTTTTTAATATGACTAATAAATCCATCATATTGTGAGAACATATTATTTAGTATTATTGTATGCTTACGTATCTTTTTATCTACTTACGTACTTACTTTACCAAATAAATAAAAAAACATATTTTTAGTTACGAACTGATGAAAACATCCTATGACGATGATGTATTTTTTTATGTGGTTTGAATCATGGATGGTTAGAGTTCTTTGAAAGTTTCTTAACATAATTAAAGTCGGGTTTTCACTTTAAAAAAAACTGAAAAACTTCAAAATGCTCGATTTTTTTTAAACCAAACTATCTATCCCATTTGATGAAATTCTTATGGGACCAATCTGAAAGTAAGTATATCCTTTGGAACAAAAAAGTAGTTTTTAAATCGGTTTATAACTGACTGAGTTATGCGGTAATAAACACAAAAAATATAGCTGAATTGTTAACCTCCTTTCTTTCTTTTTCAAGTCGGTAAAATATTATGAGACGAAGATGTTTTCTTTTAAATGTTCGGAACTATGAATAGTTAAACTTCTTCTTTAATTAAAAAAAATAACTTTGCTTTATAATTTACAAGTTGAAATGGAATTTACACTTTTAACTTTAAAAGCATTTAAATTAACTAGAATAAGAATAAGACAAGTAAGCTCCAAGTTACGGCTCTGACTTACCAAGTTATATTTAGCAATGACGTTGACCCTTGCTAAGTATATTAGCAAGGGTCAAGTTGTTCTTTTGTTAACAATAAAAGAAAAATAGAAAAGCTTAGTTTAAGGAACTGAAACAACCGACTTCAAAATATGTAAATTCGTTTACTTGGACGATATATTTTTTCCAGTTATGTTTTAAAAACCAAATTACTGAACCGATTTTGCTAAAAATTATATGTGACTGCCTCTGAAGAATTACCTACCAAAAAAAAACATCTAAATCAATTCATAATTTGCGACGTAATTATATAACAAATATACAAAAAAAATATACGGTCAAATTGAGAACCTGCACCTTTGGAAGTCGGTTAAAAAAAAGTTAAATCAAATCTATGAAAAAGAATCTATGAAATAATTATTTTATAAATATTTTTATAGTAACGTATTAGTTAATATAGTATTTTTATAGTACGTAGGTATTAGTTTACGAAGCAAATTAATATAAGCGACAATGAGTACTTAGGTGCACTGTTTTTGGGTAACTTTAGTATTGGCAATTGTTTTTGGTACATAGGTACGTAAATTAAGAGAAAATTAATTAGCAATGAATAGGTATGAATAGTTTTCTTAGCCTTTCCTTTAAACGAACCGTTGACACGAAAAGAAGAAGAAGCCTTTGTTTATGACCATGCAAAGCTAGAAACCGTTCCCAGCAGTGGGACAGTTTGTACAAACAGGGCTGATAAAAAAAAGCTAGTTAGGTTACCAATAAAAAAAAGCCTAAATATTTGACATTAAATGTACTTATATAGGTATATATATATATATATTACCTGCTAATCAATTTATGATTTTTATGTAAAAAGTATAAATTAACGAACACAACATAACTGGTTATCATAATAGCTTCTATTATTAATATCAGTGATTATCACACAATATAAAGTCACTTGACAACTTATAAGTAGAATCGCCTCCACACACACGCACTCCGCACACAAACGTTCTTCATCATTATCTTAGTGTGATACGCGCTTGTGTGAGTTATCTGCCGCACACATGCATGCGCTGTTGTTAACTGAAGCCGGGTTATGTAACAGCCACATGGTTGGTCAGCTTTGTAAATAAATATGAAGGTGTCTTGGAAATTGTAATTATTTAGCTAATTTACTTTCTCACTTAGAGCATATAAATGGCTTGTACATAATACGAGGTGTATTATGTACAAGCCATTATTAGTACTAAATTATTGAGATAATGTGAACTACCGATACGAACGAATACCTTCGAATTTCAATTTTGAATATTGACTTACAGATTTTGAATTTTAATTTTGACAGATAGAATGAGTTGTCGTAAAAGTAGTTAAAGACCGTGGAAGGGGTTTTTGGCGGGAACGTCTTAGTAACGTGTTGTTGCTTTGTTTTATTTGCCTAAACTTGTTATTTTGAACAATAATGCTATTAAAATGGTGGTGTGTTCGATAAAGTGCGTGAGTGTGGGCAAGTGAAATAAAGCAGTAAAACGTGTGATTTTACGTTGTCGGCAAAACTCCATCCGACATCCGACAAATTGTGAATAGCCCTACTGATCCTGATTTTGCCCTTATTGAATGGCACTACTGGCAGACAAGGCCCAGCCCACCACTGGTACAAAAATATTCAGTAAACATTTGTCGCAGGTTAAACTGTGGTATACAGCTAGTACGAAATATAACCTGAGATTATAACGAGTGTAGGTGGGAGAGAAAATGGCAAAACTCAAGGTTGTTATCGCGGCACATGTTAAATTTAATTAAATGTGTCCACGATTCGAATGTCGCTTCCGCGCACGTGGCTCATTCGATTTGTAGGTTAAGGTTAGGATATTTTTATATAGTGAACAAATAGTGAAGTGTTCAGGTTATTTTAACCACGTTGTTGATATAGGTTTGATGAGTATTTTTTTAAGTTTTTAAGGTTCCGTACCAGCCTTCGTATTCAGAACTCATTCGGAATCTATATCTCCGTCTCTGTCATTCTTTATGGAAATGATACGGAGATATAGATTCCGAATCCGAATGAGTTTTGAATACGGGGGCTGAAAAGGAAAGATTGAGAGGCATTATTTACAGGCATAATGAAATATGTGATAGTGACGAGCACAGTGCAGTGTCATATAGTATTTGAACTATTGAAATTCTAGCTTCACTAGGTGTACAGTGGCCTGTTATGGGTAAAGCTTAATATTTTATTTTTTATCAAAGTGGCGTTCACAACTCAACCAAACAAAAGTACACGAAAAGTATAAAAATTCAGTAACTTAAAATAGTTTATCCTACATCAATACCTCAAAAGACTCTAAGAGATCTCAATATTCTAATTTCATTAGGGAAAAATATCCTTCACCTCTGTCGTTCTGCATAAAACTTCAATGAGATAATAATATAGATTGGTGGAGATGTAGTTTCCGACCCGATTCCAAATCTAAATGGTTATTATCAGGGGTACTGGGATATTTATAAGTTATATAAATGCAATAATTTCTTACCCAGATATTGCCTATTTTCTTACAGTCTATAACGAGAATAGAATAATTGTGCAATAACAAAAACACGTTTGCGAGAATAGCTTGTACACTGCACAGTATTTAGGCTAATGATCGGAGTTCGGAATGTTGCCTGCGCGGGCGCACGTACGCTCCTACTTTACTATTTGTTTACCTGTCTGTTGTCGGATCACTATTAGGTTTACCACTTCATAGTTTTCTCAGCATTCAATATATTATTCGATTAAAAAACATGCTGTGCTCTACCCAGTGCGACGAGGGCAAGCAGAAGATGATCATGACTATTCGAAAATGATGATGATTATTCGAATAAACAAAATCTGCCTAAATCATAACACTTATTCAATTACTCATAGCTGTGAAATAAATAAAAAGATTTAACTATTAATATAATTTTCTATTGGTCTTTAAATATCTATCTCGGCTCTATCTATTAAGGCTATCTCGGTGTTCCAAATATATAGGGAATTTTCTAAACGGCAATAATTTCTACATAACCGTGCTGAGCGAGGTCCACTGCTCGCAAAACTACTTGGAACGCATGCTAACTAACGCTTTATAAGAAGACCAACTCAAGTAGTCCTACCAGAAGAAGAGTCCAGTTGGACTTTAGCAGTCTTTCGTAATAGGCGAGTTCCCGAAATAACAGGACAAGGTTTGCCGGGTTTCGCTTGTCTATAATAAGTTAATAAGTGGTGATCTCTGATCTCTGAAAAAAAAAATTGCATTTCAAAAGAATTCAAAAGAATACTTACATCGTTAATCATCATTAATTCACGTGAAATGCCACGTGCAATGCGTGACGCGATTAGACAAAGTTTTGAATCTACATAATAATATATTACTTTTTTAGAATGTTTATCTACGTTGAGATAAAATACGACGTAGGATCGTTTTTTTCTTCTCTAAAACCAAGCATAAGCAATCAACTCCGTATCTAATCATACATAATTGGATGGGACAACGAGTTCAATTCTTAACAGTTATTTCTAAACTATTTTATCGTCCTCATTGGAACACTCTTACAATTCAAATTATTGAATTTCAAATTTTACTATGTGTAAATCTTCAAATAAAAAGTGGATATACTATCTAACCCATAACCATAACCATACCCATCGTTGCGCGAGCGCAACATTTCGCGAGCGCAAGCAAGCCTAAGTTCATTCTCATTAAAATGCCAAAATCCATGCTCGACGATTTCGGTTAACTGCAGCTGAGTTGGTCTGGTCAATCGTTGATCTAATTAACGCAATTATACTTTAAAAAAACTGAGAAAAAAAACGACTTCAAAATACGCAATTCGTTTACGTGGATAATATTTTTTCAAACAAAGTACTAAACCGAATTTAATAAAATTTATATGGGACCACTTCTAACACCTAACTAACAATATAAAATCATGGAAAATAATTCGGCGGATAATTATTGTCGGAGTAATTACTGAACAAACATACAAAAATACAATCGAATTGAGAACCTCCGTTTTTGGAAGGCGGTTAAAAATTTGATGTACATTATTTGTCTGATTCTGACCTTTATTGGTCTGCTTTAATCGATTGATTTTTGTGTAGTAGTTGAGTTAGTTAATTATTTATATTTATTTTAGTTAATTATGTACGAGTATGTTTCTCGTATGACGCAATAATTTATAATTTTATTTTTTCTAATTCTAACATGTAATGTCTCCTTCTTCCAGGCACCAGGATAGTGTACGAGCGCTCCTTCATGATGTCGCTCCGTCAGTCGCCGATCTCCCAAACCCCACCGAAGTGCGCGTTACCAGCAGCACTCCTAAAGAACCCGGGTTCCGTACAGAACGCCACGACACCGGCGCAGAAACCGCGTTCAAACTCGATCTCATTCGACGAGTCGCAGGAGACTTTCAGCATGGATCTCTAATTTTTAGGCTAAGTTTTTTTGAGAGCTGATGCTTTTTGTACAGTGCGTCTAATAGACAAATTGGGTCACAAGTAGTAGTTGGGAACAGCGTCTATGTTGTTATTTCACTAGTGTGTACCATTTTTTTTTGTTTCCTATCGTTTTCATTTCATGGTTTTATTTTATTTTCTATTGGTAATTACATCACTTGAACAGCTGGAACAAAACTGGCTATTTTATAATTTCCGGAAAATTTAAAAAATCAGGCAGAATTTCCTGGTTTTTTAAATTTTCCGGAACTTTTTGCATGCGGTTTCCATTGAACCTCTTGCAAAAATGTTCTGGTATTCTTTTAGCGAAACTATAAACCAAACTGGCTAAATAAATGGGCAGGAAAAAAACATCTAATGGGCTCTGTTTTTTTTTGTTACTTGGCAAAGCATCTATTCTGATCTCCATAGAAAAACTTCTTAGACTCTAATTACGGCAACATAACGATTTCGTAATTTGCCTTTCTTGCATTAAAAACAAAAAAGCTGAGTCCGATAGATATGTTAATAGTAATATGGTACTGACGGTTAGTCAATTCTATAGAAGAATTTCTTTCAGACCTCGATAATTTTCTTTAAAATATTTTATATTAGGTAATCAACTTGCCGAAAGTTGAGTTTCTCTATTTATCGACACAAAAATGCGCAAAAAGCATCAGAATTTTCAATCTTACGATAAGTCACGCCGAAAACCCAAAATTTAAAGCTCAAGCCGTTTTCCATTGCTTGCGTTCTTAAAAATAAATTTAGCGTTACTTATTAATTTAGTTTTATACCGCGTGTCTGAATCGTTTGCGTTCAAAACGCGTCCCTCGCTGCACCGATAAAAATACAAAATAAAAAATAAAAAATTCTAAAATTAAAGTACAAAAATGATAAAATATAAAATAAATAAATAAAAAAAAACACAAATTTTTAATGGAATGGTTGCGATCAGAGTGTGATATTGTTAATAAAAAGCAGCTGGGGAATTGTGTAAATATTTAGTTGTAAGTATTATCATTGCGTGTGACGCACAGTTATAGGTGCTTAGTATTTCTCTAGTTATTTTGCAAGTGCCATTTTTATGGGAGAAAATGAACTGTTACTTTCTTCCGATAAGCATTTGCTACAATTTACGCAATCTCATGTAACGCGTATTGTAAAGGCGGATCCTAATGTTTTATCGAATTCGGTTTACACCTGCCATGTCACCAATATTTTGCAATTACATTGACATATCGTATGTTAACGCATTCCGAATAAATAAAAATAGTTAATAAAATGGGAGGGGAAAACTGGATTTGATAGAGTATCGGGATTCGTCATGTCTGATTAATTATCGAAAAAGGCTTATGGCGTCTATTCTGTTATTGGTTTGTTTTTATAAGAGGACTGTGAAGCGTGCATTCGTCTACAACAGGAAAACAATGGCCTAAAAATTATCTGATTTTGATAATATTTTGTGACTTTTTGACTATTGAAATTTGAAAAAGTAAAAAGTACAAAGTTTATTCTACTACACAGCGGTTAATACTGAAAGCACCACCTAAAAATTAAATTTATTAAAACAACTAAAATTAAAAAAACGAATGAAAGTCTCATACAATTTTTGTTCCTTTTTTGAATTAGGTGATTTTTAAGAATTTAATTTAATTTAGTTGGTGCCTTCAGAATATTAATTATATATCCTATCTTTCAACGAAATCAAAACATTTACAAAAAAAAAAAAAAAAAAACAGATAATACTTAAGGTTAGAAACCAGTTGTCTAGTTAATTAAATAAAATAGGCCTACGACTTTCTACGAATGTACATTTCACAATCCTCATAAGCTTGTAACAGCTTGAAAATGGTAGTTTTTAAAATTATAGGCATCGTTTTCTCACATACGAAAACAAAAAAGAGATGTCAATAATTTTAGCACTGTCATGTAACGGTATAACACAATCAATGCCATTTTTGGTCACAGACAACTTTAGTCAATAAAATAAGCACTCTTCACTGGTAAAGTCACTCGACGATCCCGAAAAAAATAACTTCAGTCAACACATAAGCAAAACGGAGCTTATACAAAACTATGTTATCGACCGTGACTTCGGCTAATGAAGACGCGCTTTCTGTTTGTTAATATTAAGCCTGTATTTTGTATTATTACGAATAAGCGTAAGAATATAATCTTCCAATATTTATACAGGGTGTCAGAGTAAACAACGGTCATCTGTTAAGGGATCATTGTAATCATTATAATGACCAACTTTTGCAAAAAAAAGTGATATGTTTATTGACTTTGAACGAATTGTAAGGGAAAGTTGATTTCCTTAAGAAGTATAAAATTTTAGAACAAGCTGTTATTTCAAAGAAAAATCAGGCAAAATTGGTTTACTTTTGTGACGTCACGGCACTCAAGGCCTTACCGTTGATCATCGTCTTAAATTCTCTGTCTTCTTCAAACTGAATAAGCATGAACAATAGTTAAAACAATGAAAGAACTACTTCAAAGGCTTACGAGATTTGCACTTAAACGTACAAATGAAGTTAACAAATAGCTTGTGAATTATATAATTATGTTTCCTATTTTCAAAATCAGATTGAATAGGTACCTATATTATATTTTTTATTTGCGTGCTTCATCTACGACCACGTCGTTGTTCTCAAACATCTGAGTTGGTAATCCAATGCAGATTTATTTGTAAAAAAAGTTTTTCTTGTGATATTAACTGGTCCTAAACATAATAAAAGTTGATCATAATATCCAGTACAATGACCTCTCAAAGTATATCCGTCACAATTACACCTTGTATGTTTAAAGCACAGGTTTAAAGTATCTTGAGCTCTTTTAAATGTTATAAGATATATCTCCTAATTGATATTAATATTACATTAATGTATTGTTGTTCCAAAGCATTTAATATTGTTATTAAATCTCAATTATTGTGCTTTTAAAAATATAAGTATAAAACAGGCTGTTGATATGACAATGTTCAATGTAGAAAAAAAAACTATTAGGACATAATAGTTTTCATAATGATATTAATGTGTATCTGTTGTAAAACTGACTTTATACCTTAGTACTTTACTTTGACATTATGACTTTGATAAGCATACTTGGCAGAAGTATAAATAAAAAACTTTAAAAAATAGCGTTGTTTTTTTTAATTTAGTTATAGTCTAGCGCGGCAATCAAATATGTTTACATAATTATAGTTAAAAAAATTCAAAATACGCAATACAATACATATGTACGCGACTTGCTGTTTTTCACTTTTCTACAGGCACGTGGATGATATTTTACCAGTTATTTTGTTATAAAAACCAAAGTACTAAATCGTTTTGATAAAATGTATATGGGATCACCTCTAAATTATGATCTACCAAATACAAAAAGAATCATCAAAATCAATGCACAATTGACTGAGTAATCGGTGAAAAACATAAAAAAAATAGAGATCCAATTGATAACCTCCTTCTTTTTGGAAGATGGCTAAAAAAGGTTCACTCGTGATTCATAGACATCTAGATTATATCTATCGAGAAAAAATACTCGGACTCTGATATTATGAGACACTGAAGTTATATTGAATGCAACGCAAAAGAATTTTCAAAATCGATCCATTACTATTTTTATCATTTACATTAAGAAAACCCAAAACCATTTCATATTATAATTATAATCTACCCAAAAATTGCTAATAAGTAATTTAAATATAATATCCTATATCTACTTTTAAATATGTGACTAAGAATGAATAGTTTGGGGCTAGATAGCGCTGTTGATGTTCAACAACGTGTACTATTTTATATACTATGTTTTAGATTTCTATATTTGGACGAAGCGAAGTAGCTCTGGAACTACTATACTTACAGATTTGTAAAAAATATTAATCTATCCTTTTATCGTCTATCTATTTAGGTATTGATATTTTAAATGATAATTTAGTATTATATTTCCAGACGTAATATTCATAGATTCCTTTTAACCGATGATATTTTACTAGAAGTTATTTTATAATAAAAACCAAAGTACACCATCGATTTTGTTAAATTTATATACGACCATTAATGCATTAATGAGTTTGAAATTTTTTAAATATTGCAGCTCTGGTATCGACTTAAGCGTGATTTAATTTCTTTATACCATATTGATCCCTTTATAATAAGTATCACAAAGGTCATTGAACTCTTGCATTGCAGGTAGTGCAAATCTAACATGCGTGCAAAGCCATTCCAATCTAAATCAAACCCTATCATATAAAAAATAGTATTCAAAATTGCATGATGCATGTTCATTGAAAATCTAATATGCGTGCAAAGCGACTACATATCAAATAAACTCCTATGATTATGAGAATAGAGTTTAATATTGTGTGTAAGCTGTCGTCCCCATGTCACCCTCACCCTATGAAGGTATAATCCTGTCTGGAATTAATCGGTTCTGATGTATTTGTTCTAGTATGTTCGACGGATGAGGTTAGGATTAATGAAGTACGCAAAATATGCGAATATTAAGCAGACAAGGTGACATGGGTTCTCTTGTAAGTCGAATCGAACGTGACTTCTTATCGAGCGGAGTGGGCGTCAAAATCCCTCATGCGATTATGTTACAGCGGATTTCAAGAATGGATTCAACAAGTATCTATATTATAATTATAGTTTAAAGAACTGAAGCAACAGAATTCTCATGGATGCGATTGTCAGAACTGGACCAAATGAAATGGGACCGCACGGAAAGCACCAGCTTTCAAATAAAAAAAGGATCATCAAAATCGGTTCACCCAGTCGAAAGTTATGAGGTAACAAACATTAAAAAAAAATAAAAAAATACAGTCGAATTGAGAACCTCCTCCTTTTTGGTAGTCGGTTGAAAAGAAACATGCATGAAACTGATTTTCACACTGTTACTTACGCTTGCATTTACGATTGAAATGCTGTTGAGTGTATGTTTTTGTGAAAAAATATGCACATTATTACTTTATAATAATTTATTAAAAGTCTTTAGATTAATTTTTGTAAAATCACTTATTTGATATGAAAAAGTTCGTTGGAGGAGTCGTATTATTAATATTAAAAAAAAATATTGGCACTCAAGGATTAAAGACGAATCTTACAACACTTCGCACATCAAAATCAGTCAAGCCATTTAGGCTGGTGAAAGTATAGAGATATATTAACATACATACACTCGAAAAACTAATTCAAAGTCATTTATTGGTAAAATCAATTTACACGTCAGACAAAAGAATTTTGTACACAGTAGTACACACTAGATTGCTAGTGAATAATTTCATATAAATTTATCCTTCTTTCTTACGCAGTCGGGTAAAAATACATCCAGCTCGTTTATGCAATCAACCAGGAATTAGAATAGAACTTTGGTGACATTTTACAAAGTCACCTTATGATTAAGGTTTCCTTTATCCATTTCTACGACAAAGGAAGAGCGGAAGTTTTTCAATTTCGCATTTATTCTCGTAACAAAGCTTTCATAAAATGTTTTAAAGGTGTCGGTGTCCCTTTTACTAATTTTCGTCACTTATTTTATTTATTTTCGGCCTTTGTGAGGAAATTGTTATTTCATTAGATACATAAGTTTCCTGTTTATATAAATCTAATTTAAAAAATTATTAAGAAATGTGAAATAATCATATTTGAGTTTTCTCTGTTCCTTGTTGTTTTGTCTAAAAATTGTGTTATTGCTTATTAAAGATTCAAATATTGAAAGTTCGATTCAACGAACGAGAGTGAACTGAAACAAAGTGATGAGTCGTGTCTTCAGACTATCACCAACACTCGAAAGGTGGACACGAGGTAATAACTATCAAAAATACTTATAGTGCAACCACAAATTGTTATTAAAATATTACAAACTTGACAACATTTTTTTTTTATTAAATAAATAATAAACAAATAATAACTATTTGTGGACATTTCACACAACACCATCTAGTCCAAACTAAGCAAAGCTTGTACTATGGAATTAGATAGCTGATAGAATACATATATACATTTTTTTTGTAAATATATACATATGATACATACCTATGGTATGATATGGGTGCTTACGTTTCATCCAGACACAGAACAAACATCCATGTTCATCACAGAAATGTTTGTCCTGGGTAGGGATCGAACCCACGACCTACGGCACAGCAGGCAGACATACTACCAACTGAGCCAAAGGCCAGTCATATTAAATTGTCCAATTGCTAAATATAATCCGAAATACTGGAGATGAATATTTTTTTAAGCTGTTTGGTCGTGAAAAGGTCATAAATCGAGTAGAAAAACTGTGAGACACAGTTGCTTTCATCATCATCATCATCTCAGCCACAAGAAGTGCACTGCTGGACATAGGCCTCCCCAGTTGCTTTCACTTTTTAAATAATAATTAGCGTATTAATATTACTGGGTACTGGGCAGAACCACTACTTTGCCCCACAGTTTCACCCACGTACCCGAGTACGAGTTATGACATAAAACGGTGATAATGATGATTATTTTCATTCATATAAACATTGGTCTCACAATAACAAATAAAAGTAATTTATAAAAATTAAGCCGACTTCAAACTGAAAAGAAAGAAATAACTCGAAGAAAATCAAAACTGGGCGTCTATACTTAAGTAGGTACATACAGCAACTATTCTTTTTGAGGTCGGTGTCAGGCCCTAAGCTATCATAAACTAAGTCCTATACAGACACAGACCTCAAAAAAAAAAGTTGGTGTACGGACCTACTTAAGTAGACGCCCAGTTTTGATTTTCTTCGAGTTATTTCTTTCTTTTCAGTTTGAAGTCGGTTAATTTTTTTTTTATCAACCCTGTTTTGTACAAACTGTCCTACTGCTGGGAACGGGCCATCTTCTCATTGTGAGAAGGGTTAGGCCATAGTCTGCCACGCTGGCCAAGTGCGGGTTGGCAGACTTCACACATCTTCAAGATCATTGAGAACTCTCAGACATGTAGGTTTCCTCACGATGTTTTCCTTCACCGTTTGAAGTTGCCGGCAATCAACCATACGCACATAACTTCGAAAAGACAGAGGTGCGTGTCGTGGGATTCGAACCCAGGACCTGCGGATCGCAAGTCAGACGGTCTCACTACTAGGCTGCCGGAAACTTTTTTTAATTACTTTTATTTATATAATAGTATTTATTATTTTGAAGTCGGTTAAAAACGGTCGTCAAAGCTCATCACCGCTCATGTCACTGTCTATCAAACAATTGAAATATAAGGTGAAGACACTGCTCTGCAGTTACGATGTAAGTGAGTGTTCAAAAGCCCATATCTTGAAAACTAATAAACCGATTTTGATAAAACTTACAGTGACTCTTACGTTGAAAGATAATTTATTCAATAAAAAAATAATTTTTGAAATACGACTTCTAGTTTCTGCGTAATGCATGGACAAACATACAAACATACATACACTTATGAAATTTGGCACACATGCTTAGAAGCTGGTATAGACTAACATATACAAAATTTTTGCAATTCTGATAATATTACAAACATACAGGTCGAAATGATAACCTGTATAGGACTTAGTTGATGATAGCTTAGGGCCTCCTGACTGACCTCAAAAATAGTTGGGTACGTACCTATTTAGGTAGACGCTCACTTTTGATTTTCTTCGAGTTATTTCTTTCTTTTTAGTTTGAAGTCCGTTTAATCTTTAATTATTTTTTTTAATTACATTTATGAAAAATAAAATACAATATATAAAAAATGATTTTATAAAATACTATGAATATGAATATAAATATGAAAAAATGATTTTGTAAAATACTAGATGACCCGGCGTACTTCCTATCACCTATCAATGAGTGGACCCGATATTTTCTCAACGTTCAAACCTTCCCTGGACTACGACAAACATTTCAAAACCAAAATCAGCTAAATTGGCCCAGCCGTTCTCGAGTTTTAGCGAGACAAACGAACAGCAATTGATTTTTATATGTATAGAGATTGTAGAAAAATAATGTAATCCTTATTCCAGACAAACTATCTTTCACCTTAAAGGTAAGATTAACATTGTATTCATTCAATGAACATTGGCAACCCTGAATGAGTCAGTAAACAGTAGCTTAACAGTCGATAAGGCTTCCGCTAAACAAATTACAGACGACCTCGACTAGCAGTCGGCACGGACCTAGACCGTGACGGGACTGTGATTTCAGCACCTTCAGATCTTAGTCATGTGACGTCACGCATGAGTCATTTCCTACTTTTCATCAAAGATTAGATGCTTAGAAGTAACTATTATTGACATGCTTCTGATGTGTACAGGGTGTTTGGTCGCTTGATGCAAAGCCTTAAGGTGGTTCGATTTACATACAAAAGTTTTTTACAGTGAAGTAATTGTGGTTAGCCTTAATATCGAACATTATAGGCGGCAAATCAAAATTGTTGAAGAAAAAAGTTAAGATAAATAGCAAAAAATACACATGTATCCAGTAAAGCATACTTTTAAATTTTGAAACAAATTATTTTTGATAAAAAAAAAAGTTATATATCCGTTTGTTTTGTTTTTGTTCTTGATCATGTAAGACGATTTATGGTAAAGTTATATTTTAATATAATTTAATTAATGTTTATTTAGTATGACATAAAGTACATTGAATTAATTAACATAAATTTATAAAAGAGCTAAAACGAACTAAATTTGACTCAGTCAAATAACCCGCCACTGACTGTTCCTGGTGCAAAGGTACCCATAATACTTGCGGCGTTGCCGCGCTGAATGGCGATTGCCAGTCTTTGCACCAGAAACATCAGCCACCACCAGCGACCAGCGGGAGTCACTTGTCCTTTCAAATATTTGGTTGCCCAGCTCACCAGCATGAGCTGTTTGGTCTCACTACCCCAACAACCCATGGTCTCCACTGCGATTGGATAAAATAATAAAAGTATACAAAGGTCCCATCCCCGCATACTTCTGCCTCTTCTTGGCAGCGGCGTCATTCGCAGCTGCTCCCGGCGAGTGGACGGTGCGACCCACATGACTGGCGGCTACAGTGCTGACGCACGTGACGTCCTAAGCCAGATGCAATTGGCGACGCCCTTGCCCCTATTATTATTATTAGTCAACAGTAAAACATTATACATACCTACCACAGCGTAGGATAACTAAGCTGCAATGCACTTTTTAAGTACAGCAGCTGAAGCAATAAAACGGAACCCTTATTGCGGTACCTAAAAAGTGTATTGCAGCTTAGCTATCCTAGGTAATGTTTTTTGCTGTATATAAGGAATCCTAACATGTACTTATTTTATCTTCATTAAGGATATACATTAATTTCCATTTTATCAGTCAGGTAAAAGAGCAGTTAAAAAGTAATTAGCAGTTTTTCTATGAAAGCATGTTTCAGTCACCCTTTTATGTTTCTACACCTTTTCTCCATGTTACTTGAAGCTTGAACCAAGTTTATGAACGCGGTGCTTGTATCAAGAGTTGCACTTACTTTTATGTTCATAAAAGTAAAACATTAATACCTCGGTTATTCACTGAGTAGGGGAAGAGTCAGCTTCGTGGAGAAAACATGAAAAGCTTTTAGTATTGAAATTCAAATGAATACGGTGTGGTTTATGGTAATATTACATTTTAGAGACGGACGTATTTTGGATAAGAAATTAATGACGACTGTTACTGTATTGTTAAATAATACTAGTAATTCTACGAACATTAGACCTCGTGAACACAAACTTTCGGAAAAACATTTGTTGCAAAAAAGTCTGCGAGGTCTATTGCTCATATTTGAATTTCTTGTTTAGAATTCTATATCGATTTTTTTTGTATCGATTGTCCAAATGCTATCAAACTCAGCCGACAAATGACCTTGTAGCAAGCTTTTTTAACACACTTTTATCAGCTTCACCTGTATGTATGTTTGTTTGTTTGTAACCGACACCTTTGGACTTGATTTTGACCCACTTCAAACGGTTAGATTTCATTCAAACTTTGTAGACTTATCGAAGACCGATGACAATACAATAATTTGAAGCGTGTTTTTTTAGTTTTATAAACTGTAATTATTTATTTTCAACTAAGATTTCATAAACATTTATCTTAAAAACGTTAGAACTAATTTTGCTCATATTTAAAATTTTTGTTTAGAATTAAATATCAAACATGTTTTTTTAGCAAATACAATTTTTTATTAATCAAAATTATGAGTTAGAATTAAGTACTAAGAAGTTGAGTGAGATGGGTTGAAAATGGGGTGAAAAATACGACCAGTACGCAAGTACCAACCAACATCCGAACAGAAGAATGAAAATCTTGCTAGTAGCACAACCACACCAGTGCACAAACTTTCGTTCGCTTCACTCACTCAGAATTATTTTTTACGACCATAAAATTAGCGGCCGACCAACCTTCACACCGCTCTTTCACAATGGTGTGATAGTTAGGAAATAGTTTTACTAACCTTCACACTCTTAGTCAAGCAGTGTTACAGGCAAGAAAACTATTTCCGAATCTTCACACTGGTACGTTAGGAAACCAACAATTAAGGTGTAACTTTAGAATGTCATTGGTGTAAATTAAGAATGTAATCTAATAAATATCGTTGCGATAAATCATAACTATCATTATAAAAGCGAAAGGAACTCTAAGTAACTCTGTATTTCTCTCTGTCGTTCTCTGTCATACTTTTTCACGACTAAACGACGGAACAGACCATTTTTACGATACAAAATTTGGTATTTTTCATCAATACGCAGGTGAAGCCGCGGGGAACAACTAGTAATAATTAAACATTTCTGAGTTTGAGAGTGTGTTTGTTACTCTTTCTGGATATAAGACATTTGGTGTAGGTGTATTATTTCCTGTTTGAGCACATTTTAGGCTACATTTTAACTAGAAATAAACGTAGTTTTAAAAAGGTAAATCAACTTCAAAACGAAATTAAATGAAAAGGGAGAAATAACAACTGATAAGTAATACCGAAATAAAATCAAAATTGGCCTGGTACTGACCTAAAAATAGTTGGTGTACGTATCTACTTATGTAGACGCCCAGATACACAACCACGAAAAGAACTACGAAAAACCTTGACTACAGAACAAAGGTCACGGAAGTTAACTATGATAAGCGATCAGTAGCGGTCATCGAAGCTAAAAAGGACATGTTTTATATGGATGGGTTGTTTTTTGACAAGGGTAATCTGTTAAGGCCCAGAGTTACGTGATGCCGCTGTCTCGCTCACGAGCAATACTTTTTTTAGTTAAATGTAAAGTTATGGAACTATAAATTGCGTTTTTGGTAAATATGAGTATATTTAATTAATGAGAACATTATGATAATGTGTCAACGATAATTATTATTTTTATATCTGGTAATTTGATCAAACTTTCGACTTGAGGCACTGAGGTACAATAGACGTAGTAGATATATTCATCAACAACTCCAAGAGTGGAGTTCCTCACAGATATTAAGGTGGGCACTACATGTGCCTCAAATCAATGTGATGACATACGGTACTGAAACTTTGTCCCTAACTATGGACCTTATAAGGAAGTTCAAGGTCACGCAACGAGCTATGGAGAGGGCTATGCTCAAAGTGTCTCTACGAGGTCGAATCAGATGAAGAGATGCGTAGACGTACGAAGGTCGCCGACATAGCACAGTGGATTAGTAAATTGAAGTGGCAGTGGGCAGGGCACATATCACGTAGAACTGATGGTCGTGTGGGGCCGAAAGGTTCTCGAGTGGAGACCACGTTCCGGCAAGCGCAGCGTAGGCAGACCAGACACGAGATTGGCAGATGACCGAGATGTTGGGAAGACGCTGGATGCAAGCCGCTTCCAATCGGTCTTTTTGAAAGTCCATAGGGAAGGCTTATATCAAGCAGTGGACTTCTTATGGCTGAGATGATGATGATGATGAATTTGATCAAGACGTCAAAGTTTGTAAATTTGAACATTTATTTACATACATTAGATATGTTAATAAATGTCCAATGTCAATGGAACTGTCAAATAAAGTTATGAAAATGAAAATTAACGTCAATAAATTTGTAATATGGTTTTAACGAGATTGACGTTCACAAGTTAATCAAAAGTATCTTCATTGTATAGTTATTAGAAATATAAATGTCGCATGCGAGCGAGATAGTAGATCAGAGGCCTCCCGACTTGCATTTTATTATTCTACTGCGTTACGAGCTACGAAACTACGGGCTACAGACTTAAACATACGTAGATGGTCTACGCGTGAAGCAGCTACGATTTCATAGTAGATTTAGCAAAAAA
Organism: Lycia hirtaria; assembly: GCA_947563715.1. Classification (NCBI taxonomy): domain Eukaryota; kingdom Metazoa; phylum Arthropoda; class Insecta; order Lepidoptera; family Geometridae; genus Lycia; species Lycia hirtaria. The sequence goes on along the minus strand of OX387377.1, from coordinate 3,983,847 downwards.
AAGATTTGTAGTTTTTTTATTTTATCTCCACAGACACCAGGGTCCGTGATTTTTGTCATAATTACAAACTATTGTTTACTAATTATCGTTACGGGAAAATAATTTTATTTTAATTTAAGTACTTATTACTATGTTGCGTGCATACCACGAGCAAACCAGCGACCCGCGAGCAGCACCCGATCATGAGTATGACGCATGTGCCAGCCATCGCCCTCCTCAACCATATGTTAGGGAAGAGGGCGATCCGCCACACGACGCCGCCGCTTTGTAGACTTTGTAATTTTTTTTACCAGCATTTCTACCATATTCTTTGGTACTTTTTAGGGCTCCGTACCTCAATAGGAAAAAACTGAATCCTTATAGGATCACTTTGTTGTCCGTCTGTCTGTCTGTCGGTCTGTCGGGTGTCAAGACCTTTATCTCGGGAACATTCAATCATTCAATCAATCACATTCGGAATCATTTTTAATTTAATCACAAAAAATTGTGTCATTATGCAAGGAATGAAGGTCCAAATTTTAAAGTGAGTTAACCGTATTATGTGATGTATATTTTTCGGTTTATGAAGGAAAATATAAAAAAATATATAAACATTCTTAAACATAAACATTCTTTATTATAACACAATCATGAGGAACAAATATTATAATGAGGCACTGCCTTTTGCGTTTTATGATTTCCCCCTTTTATCTACTAGTTTGTACGGAACCCTCGGTGGGCGAATCTGACTCGCACTTGTCCGTTTTTTTTTCTTTACTATGATTTATGGTCCACGGACTCAGGAGTCCGTGTCTTACAATATATGTATTCTAACAGCCATCTAGTTCCCATAGTACAAACTTTGCTTAGTTTGGGCTAGATGGTGTTTTATGAAATGTTCACAAATATTTAGTTATCTTTGCTTTTCAACTCTCTTCCTTATCGAACCCCAAAACAGGCTGATTATGGTCGTTTGCAGCCGTCGTAAAATTGAGGGCTTTCAACTCTACTTGATTACCCGTACTTAATTGCGACATATAATTTGGTCGTAATGTTATCGCGAAGGTTGGTCACCACGGAGACAGACACACTGCCACAATTTTCACAGACAAACGGCTGAATCGATCGTTATAAATTTGTTACAGAGTCAGTCAGATATCTTGAAAACGAATTTATGGTGGTGTTGGTGATGATGATGAACATCACAATTTTTATCACTACGCTTGTGAAACGGTGGGTCATAGCTAAATACATATTTAAAAGTTACGTAACGAACTGCCTTACCGAAAAACGTTACTTAACTTTAAGCAAATTATTTTATATAATATATTAAAATTGTTTTATATGTAGTCTTAAAGTGTATATAGTAGAGGTATAGTTATAGTTCTTAGTATAGTTTTTCTTACATGACCTTTCTATAAATAAATAAAATGTATAAAGTAATAAACTTTACGCAATGCTTAACATATTTTGTCAAGTTCTGGCTGACACGTAATGACACTTGCGGAAGGAAGACAGATAACTTAAGACGTTGGTTAAAGTTAAGTAACGTTTTTCGGCAAGGCCCTATATAGGGCCACATATGTTTTAAAGTATTTTAAGTATCAAGGGGAGGGGGAGGGGGGGGGGGGGCTAAAGGAACAATGATTTTAAACATATAATATTACTTAGCCAATAATGAATTGATTTCAATGATTCTTTTTGTTTGGTAGGTATTTCTTCAGAGGTGGCCCCATATAAATTTTATCAGAATCGGTTAAGTACTTTGGTTTTTACAAAGGGTTCTTAAAACAAAATAACTGGTAATATTATGTCTTCCAAGTAAACGAAATCACTTATTTTGTAGTCGGTTGTTTCAGTTTTTTAAACTACAATTATATGTTACAGGATAAATATATATTTTTCAATGGTCTAAGACTTCGTTTATACCATAAATTTTGACCGGCAACTTCCTAAAGGTTGCTCATATTTTCCCATATATATTTGCCCATAAACGTTCATTAATTTCAGTTTAGTTATGTTTAGTAGTTTTATGTCTAGCTCCCATTATACTCATATGAATACATTTTACCTGCTATTTGATAAAAAATATCATTACAAAAGAGGTAGCTATCTGATTCATAAGTCATAACTATATGAACCAGATAGCGGACTACCTCTTTTCTAATGATAATTTTAGCCATCTAGGTACTAACATACAAGCATTGTTTAGTTTGAGAATAAATGGCACTGTTCTAAAATAACCACAGTTATTTATTATATAGTTTATAAACAATAATTATTTCTACTACAGATAATCCAAACGTTGATTCTGTGAGTTCCGTGACGTTCTCTCGGATGTTTTCTGCAAATAAAATAAATTTTAACGACACGCCGTCGTCTAAGTGGTAGCAAACCCGCAACCTCCACTCATATTCAGGTCATCAACTTTTATTCCAGCTACCGTCTGCTATCCATTGTGTATTTTAAGGGTCATAAAAACGGCATACAATTTGATGGAGTGAAGAAAATTCTAAGAATTTTTCAATCAAAGTAAAAAAACTCGGGGAGCGCATAATGTTAGGACGAAATTGGCTTCGTTATGTTTGAAGTTTAAGGGCCAATACATTATTATGATGGAGAAATCAGGACATGTAAGCATAAAAAGATAATCCTAAAATTGTTTATTTTTCGTATCAAAATGCTTTTATTCATTCATATTCATATTATCTTTATTTGCATAAATGGGTAGGATACATTGATGGAATACATAATATTATAATTTTGAACACAATATCCCGCCTTACGGCATGCATAAAAATTTGTCAAATAACAATTTGAATTTTAACTCTAACAATAATGCAACTTACATGTTTCCTGTTGACATTCTCACTCACTCTCATCAATTATTAAAACTATGTCTACACTATTATACTACTAAATATTAGAATAGATTGATGAAGGCCTCTAGCGATAAAGATGATGACTTAAAACAAGGGTATTTAATGTATTTTTATTCTTTTATATATTTACATACACAAGAAAAACGATCTTAAATAACATTTGTATAACAGTCCTAAAAATAATTATAGTTTTTTTTTTTTTATTTGAAAAAAATCGAGCACCACAGACTCCAGGGTCCATGCCTTTTATAAACTAATACATATTTTTTTTTAGCTAACTTTACATATTTTTTTTAACTAGAGTACAAGAGGAAGACGTTAATACTTAACTAATAACTGTTAATACTTAAGTAACATGCACATGCATGCGTATGTACGCCGAGCAGCTCCCGCAAGCAGCACCCGTTCACGAGTTGACGCATGTGCCAGCCATCGCTCTCCTCAACCATATTTGAGGGAAGAGGGCGACCCGCCACACGACGCCGCCGCAAGAAGAAGCCTTTAAGCGAGCGTGAGTGCTCTGGGTACACACGCTTTCCTACTACTATTTAAGGGACAACACAAGAACAATTTTTTTTTTTTTTTTACAACGTACACCGAAACTTTGCATTCAGGGCCTCCACTACCGTCGCGTTTCGATCTATTAAGTTATCGAATAATATAATAACAAAAATATGCGTAGGAGTTATAATGTAAATATTATATACTGATATATTATTCTTTATGTAAAATTGGTTCTTTAGGTATAGTTAAGTAAAGTATACTCTATTTTTTTTTATATATTCGTGGACATTTCACACAACACCATCTAGCCCAAATTAAGAAAAGCTTGTACTATGGAACTAGATGGCTGATAGAATACATATATACTTTTTTTTAATATATACATATGAGAAACACCCAGACCCAGAACAAACATCCATGCTCATCACACAAATTTTTGCCCTGGGTGGGGATCGAACCCACGACCTACACCACAGCAGGCAGACATACTACCAACTGAGCCACAAGGGCAGCCATTATGATTCTATGGATGTATATAAATAAATCATATTCCAACTGTGAATATTTTATCTTCTAGTTTTGAGATGCCTAATTCCCCAATCCATGATTTAATTACTTCATTATAAATGTATGGAGTGTCATCCCTATTTTAAAAAAATCTGAACATTTTATTATTTTAATATGGTATTTTGTAGCGGTAATATGGTAATTTGGAATATAGATGTGTTACACATCTATATTCCAAATTTAATTCATAGAGGGCTGATAGTCTCTGAATAAAATGACTGTGGCATACGGACAGACAGGCAGACAGACAGAATGGCAGATGGACATGGCAAAATAATAACCCTAAAAAATGCCTAATGTGAGATTGAGTCATACACAGAGGGTTATGAAAATTTATTTAGATCAAATAATTTTTTTTGTGAAATATTTGTGATTTTATTTTCCAGTTTTACAAACGACGATTTTTTTTATAAGTTCATTCAGTCATTTTATACCTTCAAAAATGTGGGTATGCGCGAGCGGGACGGACGATGGTCGGACTACGGACTCTTAAGTATTTTGTGTTCCTGTTAATAAATAATTCCCTACGTATAAAATATTCGTCAATTATTAATGTTCTGTTACCTTTAATTATGAAATTGTCAAGTGAGGCAGTCATGTTGCGCTAACACGCTTTTGTTTGTAGTTTCACAGCTGACACTACGATAACAGTAAGTCAATTTTTTATTTAACTTTCGGGGATATATATATCTGTGGAAATAAATTTATCAATTTGTATATTGTTTTTAACCCCTGACCAAAAAACCAAGTCAGACTCGCCCACCAAGGGTTCCGTACAAAATAGTAGATAAAAGGGGGAAATTATATATATATATTTTATATTTTCCTTCATAAACCGAAAAATATACATCGTAAAAATATTTAAATCCTGTTTTAGCTTGTGCTAATAATGCTCTTTCATATGAACCCCACATGATACGGTTAAAGCACTTTAAAATTTTGACCCTCCTTTCTTTGCACAAAGACCTTATTTTTGTGATTAAATAAAAAAATTACAGTTTTCGGATTTTCCCTTTATGTGTACTATATGCTTCTTGCCAATTTTCACAGTTATAGGTCAACGGGAAGTACCCGTTTTGTTACCCCATAGGTTTTGATTCCCTGCGAGTGTCAAAATATCGACATATTCGGCTGTAACTTTTTTAAATGAAAACTGTGAAGTTTGGTTTTTCTCTCTGCAGCAAGAGAGATCTGCGTATATGGTTTTAATTTCAACTCGATACCTTCACGCGTTCCTGAGATACAGGTCTTGACACCCTGACGGATGGACAGATAGACAGACGGACAACAAAGTGATCCTATAAGGGTTCCGTTTTTTCTTTTGATGTATGGAACCCTAAAAAATACGTAAGAGAATGACACAGAAAGTGTTCTTATCGCTAAAAGTGAACTAAAATAATTTTAGAGTGCGTAAAAAGCGTGCGATTCCCGAAATGAAATGAAATGAAATTTATTTGCAAGAATGTAGGTAAATAAGGTCTAATTTGATTACAATGTCCCATTACATTCGGTCATCTCTGACGTGCAAATATTTTAGATATTATTAATATTTATTATATCTACTAGAGGCTATAAATGGCTCGGAAATCGGGTGTTGAATTTTTTTGTTTTTTTTTTGAGTTTTTTCTGAAATACAGTTTCACATAAATTACTTACAATCTATTATATGTGTTGGAATTGTGCTTTTTTATCCCGGATATCCCATGAAACCGGACACTTAGTTGGTAAAACTTTAGGACCTCAGGTTTCTATTGCCCTTAATTTTTTTAGGTTTTTTTTTTATTTCGTCATAAACCAAAAATATCGCAAAAATAATTAAAAACCTGTTTTAGCTTGTGCTAATGAAGTTCTATCATAAGATACCTCACACGATACGGTTCTCATTTTAAAATTAGACTCTCATTCTTTGCATTGCATTTTTTTTGTGTACAGTTTTCGTTTTTTTTTTCCTTTATGTGTATTATAAAAATATGTTCTAGGTTAACGGGAAGTACCATATATGTTTTGATTCCCATTTATGGGTGTCGAATTTTTTTTTTTTTGTGAAAACGGTTGAACCTTTTTTTACTTTAACTGAGAAGTTTGACTTTTTCACAGTTTCAACTCGATACGCGTGGAGGACGCATTTCCAAGATAGAATGTCAGGTGGACAGACAGTTGGACCACAAAGAGTTCCCATAAAGGTACGGAACCCTATGAGTGCTTTAAAGTTGTCCAAAGCTATGGGAAAACTATTATTTTATTATAATGGACCTACCTAATAACTTTTAATAGTGTTTTGGAAAAGTTTCCTTACTACGTTTAATTTATTTGAAACGACGAGAAAGAGCGAGAGCGTCACATGAAGCGTCGAAGCCTCTTAATGGCGGAATTTTTAATGAAAATCGTATTTAGGTCAGGTCAGCGCAGTCTAACCTGACGATGCGATGGGCGAAGCCGATTTCCAATGCAATTAGAGTAAGCGGCTGGATAGATAAGCTTAGAAGGCCCGGGAGACTCGCGGCAGAGGCGCATTATTATATAACATCCGCAATAATCATCCGAAACGGTTCTCCGCCGCAATTATATGCTTATGAGGCTATTGAAAACGGCGCGGAATTTAGCGATTGTGGCGCCACAAGCAGTAAACACCCACACCACGTCTGAATATATTCGATACATACACGAGCTTTCCGGAGATCGATTTACAATAGGAATTTCGCTTGAATGAAAATCAGTTTTCATTAATTCGAAAAAAACCCTTTTATTCAACCCTTGTATAGATCAAAATAAAAACGTCAAATAAAATCCCAACCGAATCCTTTAAGCCCGCGACATCTCGACGAGCACGTCAGGTCTTAATTAAAATTAATAACATATAAGTAATTCCGTGATTTAGAGGGTTTGTTTACCGGAGGCTTGGTGCGGTCCGGGGGGCGTCAGCTGGCCGGTCGATAGGGGAGCGTCACTGCGCACGCGTGAAGGTATCGAGCTCACACGGGCCGTGGCCGCCGCGCGTCGTTCACGTCATGCATGCCGGAACCTAGCGGGAGCACGCGCGCGCCCATGGGCACCGTGCTGAGCTTCAGCCCGCGCGAGCGGCGCGTGCCCGCCGCGCCGCCGCCGGATCGCGCTCACCTCGCATATTCCTACGAGAGGCTCAACAACGCCAAGAACAGAGAGAACAGGGAGCTGCCCCACGACGAGCGCCGCGCCACCCTCGACGACGCCGCCAAAATCATCTCCGAGAAAACCGCACTCGAGAAGAATCTCAAGAAGCATTCCTTGTTCATCAACGCGCTGTCGTGGAAGAGGTTTTCGACGGCAAACAACAATAAGAAGAAGTTGGAATGCAAGAGCAAGAGTGTTGCGACGTTTCGGCCGCCGTTGACGGACAATGTTCCCTTGGATCGGAACAAGAATGTGCCTGGGACGTACGTGTCCCGCGGGGTGCCGAGCGCTCCGCCGCCTGCGGTGGTGGCTCGCACCGCTCACGCGTTAAACAACAATGTTTGCTTCGCGGAGAAGCTCGGCAGCACTGCGGTCGGGCCTGTGGTGGCGCCGCGCAAGACCGTCATCCAGGCGTCTACGTCGGAGCTGCTTAAGTGCCTGGGCCTATTCCTACATGCGCGCTGCCACCGCCTGAGAGATTTTCAGGCGGGAGACGCCGTCATGTGGCTGCGGACCGTCGACCGGTCGCTGCTGCTGCAAGGATGGCAGGTGCGTAACAACATCCTACGTTGTATCTGTATCTCATCATCATCTCATCTCAGCCATAAGAAGTCCACTGTTGGACATAGGCCTCCCCCATGGATTTCCAAAAAGATCGATTGGAAGCGGCTTGCATCCAGCGTCTTCCCGCCACTTGTATGAGGTCATCTCTCCATCTCGTGGCTGGTCTTCCTACGCTGCGCTTGCCGGTACGTGGTCTCCACTCGAGAACCTTTCGGCCCCATCAGTCATCAGTTCTACGTGCTATATGCCCTGCCCACTTCCACTTCAACTTGCTAATCCTCTGTGCTATATCGGTGACTTTTGTACGTCTACGTATCTCTTCATTTCTGATTCGATCTCGTAGAGAGACTCCGAGCATAGCCCTCTCCATAGCTCGTTGCGTGACCTTGAGCTTCCTTATAAGGCTCATAGTTAGGGACCACGTTTCAGTGCCGTATGTCATCACTGGTAACACACACTGGTTGTAAACTTTCGACTTGGGGGACTGGGGAATATTGGACGAGAAGACACTTTTAAGTTTCCCGAACGTTGCCCAGCCGAGTTGGATACGACGATTGACCTCCCTCGTAAAGTTGGACCTGCCTAATCGGACCGTTTGTCCTAGGTAGACGTATTCGTCAACAACTTCAAGAGTGAAGTTCCCCACAGATATTGGGGTGGGCACTACATGGGCGTTCGAAATAACCTTCGTTTTGTCCATGTTCATTTTGAGGCCCACTCGTTGGGAAACTCTATTGAGGTCTTCGAGCATCGTACTGAGCTCTTCCATCGACTTTGCCATGACTACTATATCGTCTGCAAACCGAAGGTGAGTGATGTACTCGCCGTTAATATTAATGCCGAGCCCTTTCCATTCCAGAAGCTTATAGGCATCTTCCAAACCGTATCTGTATTTAATCTGTATCTGTATCTACATTTTCCTATAAGTGATATAGTATGAAGAAAACTCCTTGTCTGAACTTTATGACGCTTTATTATTACTTATAACACTGCACTTATTTCACTGCACTGAGCGGTCTGACGCTAAGACCGCCTTTTTACTACCGAGTTACGCCGCGACTACTTTTTCGACGGGCCGCTCGCGCTCGTCCGCCCGCGATATATCCCCTCCCCGGAATTACAACATCACGCCATCATCCGGGGTAGCGTTCATTCTGTTCGATCACCGTTCTCCAGAGTATATAAATTAAGAAAATAGCAGTGCTGCCACTCCGCAACACTGAAAACACCGCACACCACATACAACAAATATTCAAATCATGACACTCGGCCATCCGCTTTTGTGCAACGTCCCGATGCACAACAACTCTCTAAAAGCAAGTCTGATTAATCATATCGAACCCTTTGGACTCCTTAAAGATTTGCTGCAAAATAAAATAGTTAAACAGTAATTATTATGCTGATTTTATAAAACTACTTATAGCACACTAAACTTTGTAGTATACGTTGTCGTAACTAGTTATTATTGTAGATACAAGTAATCATGACACTCGGATTCGTTTTTAAATATGACAATTATTTTATGTTTATTCTAGCTGGTCTGGGAACCGGAGGCTTCCTATTCGTGTGTAAATGTACAGTATGCAGATAAATCATTGTTGTACAAATATGTTGTACGGATCGAGTATATATTCTGGTATTTCCAGAGGTTTGGTATATAATTAAAAAAAGTACATAAAAACTTATTCAATTCGCATTATTAATTTACTGTCGGTTACTCAATTACTTCCTCCTCTGGCTTAGTGATTGCGAACGGCAGCATCATTATATAAATGTCCCAATGTTGTAGTGGCCACTGAAGTAGCATTCAAACCTTGTAGACTTGGACTTGTAGACTTTTTTTTATGAAAAACTCTATAAATACTCCTTTTTGTTCTTCGTCCAAACATTAAAATGACCAACGACAAAGCTTGAATAAAATGAAAGCAAATTTCGTCCAAAAATTATTATTACACATAAATTTAAATATTTAGATCCAACTCAAACCAGCTCCAGTAATAATTTGGTGACACGAGTACTTTAATTTTGTAAGTGCTCTCATAGGAATCAACATTTTAAACTGTATTTCTGTCATTGTCCTGCCATGACCAAATTTTAAAATTGTGTAACGTATACTCCCCAAATCCGAGTAATAGAGAGAATAAGAGAACGGAAATAATTTTCCAAATCCCTTTTTTTTAGCAAGTCGCTACAACCGCATTAATTTCTGTCAAGCTTGTGGATGATCGGCAAAGCACATGAGCGAAATTTTGTCAGTTTAGAATGTCAGAAGTATTATTATTTTCTAATCACTAAATTTCATTATCATAGGGACAAATTAGTCACGATAAACTACAGGTAGCTGATCCATTGTCAGTCCTTCACCAACCGTTATTTGACTGGTGTATACCTGTTGTTGTTTACCATTAAATTGATGTACTATCAAGTTGAATCACTTCACATCACAGATGCCCTGAGTTGACATCTGTCGGATTTTAATCTGTTGTTTGCCAAATTCTTCTTCTTAATCGTACACTCTAGTCAGAGTGGTCGTGGTTGCAATGGCGGTGGCTCCTCGCCGTCACCGTCACTCTCCAGGCCAGCTGCTCTTCTCGCGATGCTTTTCCATTTCTGCCGGTCGGTTGCATTGCGAGTACACTCTACTTCGGTGGACTGCGTAGCTTTTCTAATGAGGTCGGTCCAACGTGTTGGTGATCGTCCAGGACTTCGCTTGCCTTCTACACGGCCATGCATATGCTGCGATAGGCTCTCCGTCGAGTGCTCTTTTATTGAGATCTGCGCAAAGAACTTCAGTATTTGCAATTGCCCAGTCGACGATAATCTATCTCGTATATGAATCTCTTTGAGGATAGAGTTGTTGGCTGTTTGTCAAATACGTCATCACTATTTTGATGACGCGTTAGCTAGAAAAAACACTGTACACATTACATACTAACAGTACTCAAACCGAGAATGTGGACATATTTATTTTCCCATCCAATATTTATAGTACTGATGTAACAGTAGAGCAGAAATTACTTGACTAGGTTTCAATAATCTAAATTGTAGGTAAAATGTTTATACACAGAAGCATACTTAATTCCTTTTAATGCACACCTGAACTAATACTAAAGCATCAAAAGAGAACAAAAGAGAAGAAGCAGGTAGTCACTTCCATAAATAAAATTAGTCTCAATATTTGTCTTACTAATTTCTGTTGTTTTTTTTAAAGGTCTATATGATGTCGACTAGTCATATCATAACTGCTCTTGCACTGAGTACAAGCCAGTGGTGATTTTGATAGTTGCCGTTTTATTTCAACAAAAAATCATATTTCGGAAACGTTACCAGTCCTATCAAATATTGCTTATTTTTAATGAAGATATTTTTTTATTTATCGATTAATTTTCGTATGCTGGATCCAATTCTGTTATACGCTTACCAAAATTATACTAGATTTATCAAAATGTTCATATGCACGAACGATATTTAACGATATTGATCTAGAACCTAGAAATACTTGCACGCTTTGACAGCAAAAATAGAGGACCAAATGTTATTACTATCATAAGACCACATGTTTGTATACCTATTTTGCAAGAAATAAATTAATTATGAATATTCGGTTTTTATATTTGACTAATTTTTGAACTCATAAACTGTACTTTTACAATAAAACCGCCACCGGTGCAATCTATTTTTGAGGCTACTTTGTTTGAAATATGAAACTGATCAATCAGTTCTCTCTTTGAATTATCTTTAGTTCGTGATAAGAAACTTCGGTCATAGCTTAAATTCAAAGTCAAATTATTTCTTGGGCTTGTAACAAAAGTGTTATATTAGAAAAGCCCTTTTCAAATTAGTATTTTTTTGTTATGTTTGTACTCCAAGCTTTTTCTGTTATAAAATACAATTTAACGTAGTTTTTATTAATTTAGATATAATATATTCTATTTATTTGTGTCATTTTTATATCCAATAACATAACAAATAATAAAAGGATGTCGTCGAACTTATGTCAATATTCATAATAATGTTCAAAAGGCCAAAATAGAATAATAAAAAATATGCTAATCCACTTATGGAAGAAAGTAGAAAATATGATCCGCTGCTCCATTAGAACGAGAATTCAGCAAGATCTATTTTCATCAACTCATTCAAGGCATAAAATGGGTTTCTCTCAAAGAAACGTTTACTACGTACGTTTACTCTTGACTAATAGTTTTGTAATATTATCGAGTGGTCCATTTAACATACAGATTTGTTTATATATATTTTACGATAATTGTCAACGCTCATCACTGCTTACGTCACTGTCCAGCGGACAATTCAACAAAGTGTAGACACTGCTCTGCAGTTGCGAAAAATAACGTGGGTGTTCAAAACATGACATCTAATTACGTTGGCACAAACAGGTCGTTGATAACTATATATATTTTTATAATAATCCTTAACCGAATAGTATTTTTCGGAAAATGTCTTAGGCTCATTCATTTATCAATTCATGAATCTTATTGATGGAATAATTTCCATTCTCTCTATAATCTAATAATAATAACCATAATAATTGAAAATCTAATAATTGCAAACAGATTACTCATAAATTTATTCGCTCTAACGCACTATACGCGTTTTATCAAAAGTAAGTGTAAGTCACTTCTATGTCGATTCTAATTAGTACGTTTCGGAAATTTCAAGCATAGTGGCATTTGTCAAGACTCCTCGACTCTTCGAATTTCTATGCACGTCAAGGTTACGTGCTGCGTGTCCGATCGGTTGATCTCTCATATATGATTAAAATTTTCTCTATGAAACTCGAAACTACATTAAAACTGGAATTATAACGTTATATCATCATTAAAAGTCAGGTGCTCAGGTTCTGGGAAAGTCCGATCAATGATTCTGCTATTCAACGCTTAACATAATCACATTAAAATGATCATTAATCGACTGGATTAATCAAATCCACTAAAATACAAGATAACAAGTGCAAGTGCACAATAAATACAAGTGCACACTCTTGCACACCATATACATATTATACAAAATTTAGTTAATCAAGTTATTTTGGATTAAATACAGTTTGGAGCTTCTACTTTCCTTTGAATAGGCTTGACCTGCTGCAGCTTAAAACGTTCATGGCTGGAAGCTAAGTGTTCCGTGACCGGTTAAAATTATCATCCTGAAACCAAACCTTCATGGTTACAGCTAAAATATCATTGAATAATTGAACTTCAATCTTACAGCTCACTTACATGGTTGCAGCGAGAACATCATCAAATCTTCAAACTTCGACATCGTCAAATCTTCAAACTTCAAACATCATCAAAACTCCAAACTTCAAATATCGTCAAATCTTCAAACTTCAAACATCGTCAAATCTTCAAACTTCAACCTTACAACGCGCCTATATGGCTGCGGCGAAATCATCATAAAATCTTCGAACTTTCCTTACGGCACACCTACATGGCCATACTTCTTTAGAATATCACCCTGCAGCTCACTACATGGTTGCAGCGATAACATCATCAAATCTACGAACTTCAACTTTACGGCACACATACATGGCACTCTTTGGAACATTTTCCCTGCAGTTCACCTACATGACTGCAGCTAACAAACTCATAAACACTAAAAATCCTTGAATTTCAAACTTGCAGTAACACTAAGTGTAGTTGTTAACACTAAGAAATGCACTTTAATTTTCAGCACTGTCGATACTCTGATATCTTAGCGGGGCTTTAAATTCCGCCTCCATGATTACAAGGCGTCAACGGATAAATATTCGCGACAAGTTACCGGTACACAATGGTACTATTTCTGAGGTTATACATACCTTTGAAATTCAATTAAGATTTTAAGTCAATCGAACTATGTTATCTCTGTATAATTCAACTTCATAAACAGACTTCTGTATTAAATATTTACGCAGTGATACTCTGGTAAATCCATCAATATTGTAGCTCTACTCATATAAAATTTCGTTTGACACACTTATGTGGTTCAAGATCTTACAATAGTTACGTCACAAAGTAGTTATAGTGTTGCAGGTGGAGATACAATACCTAAATTTCGCTTCATGGTATAGCATACTTACACGACTAAAGACAGTGCTACTAGTTGTAGTAGACTAGTTGTCGTACTAGAATATTTTACTTGCGGTACTTTATTAACCTTACAGAAAAATTAACACAGTACAACTCGCCCTAAATGGCCGTTACCGTAAAGACAGGATTCCACCAGTGTGCGGCTCTGTACCGCACAGAGTGCAGCATAAATGTATTTCTTGGTCAGCAAACTGTGCGCGCACTCTATTGGACAAACCGTGAACCTTTGTCGCGCACTCCTCGGTCTCGCGGTGTACCCGCGACGACGAACTCGCACACATGTTTACACACTAAACTGAAAGTAAAGCACATTTCCGAGGTATAAATGTTCGTGTACAAATGTACCGTACAGCACGCATACTAAAGTTACGCACAACTGAGGTGGTGGACACAGGCAATCTACTATTGTGATCAAGTTCGCGCACTGCAAAAGGTCTGCACCAAATTTTTATCAACAAGTGTTCTGAATCTGAACACAATTTTAGTGGAGCCCAACCTTAACAGCTAGATAATAAGCTGTTAAGTTTACCATAATATTTTATTTGCATTACTGTTAGCAATATTCTAGAAAAGCTACATTTAGAAGCTCGCTTAATTGGCTGTATTGATGTAGCCCAGTTACCGAATTAAAATATTTTACTCGCAGCACTTTACTAGTCTTCTAGAAAAATAACACACTGCTGATCGCTGACACGGCCACAGACCGATATGCCATAGCCATTGTACTATTAAAAACACTACTCTCACCATCACACCAAAAAAATATTACCACGCTATGGTTCCTCTGAATGGCTGCAGCATAATCAAATACAAAAAGTAAAAATGGTTCTCAAACAAGAAAAACATATTTTCGTATACTTGTCTCTCGGGATGTTAACGAAATAATTTACTAATGACTTACTTACAACAGACTTCATTTCGTTTAAATTACGATAAAATTATCGGGGAGTAGCCCTAACCACACTATCAAAATTTCATTAGGTTATAATAAAATCGTCGGATTATAATCTTTAATCGCTGTGCTACAATAAAATAATCTGGGAGTAACCCAGATCACATCTCATTGCAGTATCTTAACAGATTCTGTCTACCCGTATTAAGAATATCCCGTTATAATTATTTTAACAACCTGTTTCAACACTTTTAAGAACCATTTTCTCCAATTCGATATGCGTGACAAATTTTTAACATCAATATTCAATAATCGGAGGGTAAAATATAATCTCGCAGGTGACTCACGATTTTACCGGGCTCGGCTCGCAGGTTGATTGCCACTTCTGATATATGAAGAAAACTCCTTGTCTGAACTTTATGACGCTTTATTATTACTTATAACACTGCACTTATTTCACTGCACTGAGCGGTCTGACGCTAAGACCGCCTTTTTACTACCGAGTTACGCCGCGACTACTTTTTCGACGGGCCGCTCGCGCTCGTCCGCCCGCGATATATCCCCTCCCCGGAATTACAACATCACGCCATCATCCGGGGTAGCGTTCATTCTGTTCGATCACCGTTCTCCAGAGTATATAAATTAAGAAAATAGCAGTGCTGCCACTCCGCAACACTGAAAACACCGCACACCACATACAACAAATATTCAAATCATGACAATAGCCATCGAGAGATAGATACTTCATCAGCTGTTCAGTATAACCTTTTTATAGCTAAAAACATCTGTCATGGCAAGTAGTCATCTGAACTGATTCTACTTGAAGTAGAAGTAGAATCAGTTCAGGTAGAGAACTAATGTGGTACAGAGGGCGCTTCTGTCCTTATTTCATCATACTGTTCAGTAGAGACCACAGAATACTATTCAATTAATCAATCAAATAATTTATTTGTTACAAAGTTAAAAAGAGAATACACGATAAACTTGAAGCCTCTGGTTCCCAAAGTAGTTTAACACTGTATTTCGGGAACCAGCGTCTTCTCCCTTAATATATATTAATAATGATTACATTTATATATATTTTTAATTTTGACAACAGTCTATTAGAAGCAATTGTAAAAAAGTTGGGTAAATTTAATTAAGCCAGTATAAATATATGCCAAAATATAACAAGTTCATTTGGAATCATTCTGTTGGCTAAGAATATTAAATTTATTTGCTATGCAGACAACATATAGCAATATTAATAAGGTATTCTGTGGTCTCTACTGAACAAAATGAACGAGGACTTCTTCTAGACTACTTCTAGACATAGCTCCTCGTTTTTGCCACGATATAACTATTAATAAACAGACTAAGTAAATATTCTAGTTGTTAAAGTCTTCTGGTACCCTCAATGAATAGCGCACGTTTTATATACTAAATAATTACGTACTTCTACGTATTAAGTACTTTTTGTTATGCGTAGAATAAAACTAAAAGCTCTTATCACTGAACCATGATCATTAAATATTAATCGTGTGTTTTTGTTTTCGCTGTTGTTAGTACTTTTTTGTTGTTAGTGTTTGCTTGAGCACTTGCTTAATAGGTCCTTTCATCATATGTCGGCCTTGTGGCTCAGTTGGTAGTGTATTTACGTCTACCTGCTGAACAGAAAGGTCGTGGGCTCGATCCCCACCCAGGGCAAACATTTGTGTGATGAGCATGGATGTTTGTTCTGTGTCTGGGTGTTTCTATGTATCATATGTATGTATTTACAAAAAAAAAGTATATATGTATTCTATCAGCCATCTAGTTCCATAGTACAAGCTTTGCTTAGCTTGGGCTAGATGGTGTTGTGTGAAATGTCCACAAATATTTATTTATTATTTTTTTATCACCAACGCTGCAAAATGTTAAAAGCGTCAGATCCTAAAATGGTATAAGATGTTATAGATCCATCGTTTAATTTCCATAAATAACGCGAAATCCTAAGAAACCACTCAAAAATATTTATTATTACTTTTTAGGTTTGAGTTAGGTATCAGCATTGCAGATAAATCAACATAACAACCTTATCACAACGCAGAATAAGCATAAAACATATTTTATATGTTAGTACATAGATGTCAATACACGATCCGCAACTTCTTTTGTACTTTTCGCATTGCGTGGGTGCTGTTGTTTTGTTAAAAGGTTTCCCTCTTGCTTTATCTTCTCATCCATTTAGCTACAAGGTGTAATTGATATCGCAAACCACTCAGTTAAGTGTACATTCATTTACTTTTAGAAGGAGCATAACAAATATTTAGCACTTAACGGTTTAATTTATGCGGAATAGGATCTCAGTTTTGCTCATCAATATTTTGGAAAGATAAAATCTACTTTGATTTATTTATATAATTTTGGCATATAAAAACTTCACGTATGAAATTTATTCTAAATATATATTATATACCTTGCGCGCACAAAGGCACAAATCCTCACACACTAGTCATATAAAATATCTAATCAATTATAATTAAATTAATTTAACTTTGATTGAACAATAGTTTATTATTTGTATCTTATAAATATTACATTTTATTCACATTACATTATTTACATCTAAAAAAGTAATCACATTACTTTGATTTGAAAATTTACTACTATCAAAATAAACTTTAAAAAAAATTTGATAATACATAATATTAAAGATAGTATTACGAACATACTCGGGATTTTATCTTGTAACTTTTGGGACCTAAAGTTATTTACATCGAATTTTCAAGCTACGATTTCAGATTAGGTTAACCTTGTCGTAGTGAAATTTTCGTAGCTGTATGCTACGCGATCGCTACGAGCACAGTGCTACAAAACTGTAGTAACTGTAAATATTATGTAGTTTTTTTTTATTTTTATTAACCACAACACAACAATATACAGACTCAACTAACTAAACTACTACACAAAAAGCACATCGATCACCCCAGACCGATAAAGGTCTAAAGATAATCCAAATGCTCAAACCCACTACCAGTTGGCAGCGTACCCAACATGCTAACCGCATTGCCACGTTGAATGGCAATGCTTATGCGTTGGGCCAGATACGCGCCAGCATTTTGGTCACGCGTCGCATCGATCAGGCGCTCAGATTTTTTTTTGAAAATGAGATGAGCTCCCGGTCCCCACGGACCCAAAGTTTCGACACCAAACGGCTCAAATATGTAACCTCTACCGAGATTAACATATTTACGCCGCTTGTGCTGCTCCGCCGAATTAGCCGCAGCGCCAGCCCTACTCCGTGTCTCAGGAAGATGAGACGGTGCCAAAGTATCAACACACGTGGCGTCCCACACAAGGGGCCGTCCGAACTTCCATGGCACAAGCGTCATCCCGTCAGGCCGTGTAGTTTCTTAACTTTCTTATCAAACAGACTATCTTTCGGAATACCTGATAATAAGCTTTTACGATATGATGGAAAGTGGTAATAACAGGTAGTTTAAAAATGACAGTTGACTTGTTCTACTTTTCACCTTATAAATGTATAAATATAAGATATAGGTACTGTTTTCGTATCTTATTTATGGCTACTTTTTGATACTGCTCCATTTTAGTTCCATACGTTTTAAGTAGTCTTAACTATACAATAAAAGTGAAAATAACTATGTCCGTCTCTGTCTATTTATTACCTTTTCACGGCTAAACGGCTGACCAAGCGTTATGACATTTGGCACAGATAGAATAAGCTTCATAGCTTTTTGGCATAAGCTTCGTTTTATCATTATCATCAGCACCTCCGTTTTTTATCGCTACGCGGGTGAAACCGAGGGATACAGCTAGTATAATATACACAATAGAATCTATAAAAAGGATGAAATGATGAATAATGTGTAGGATTGATGAAATTCCAATTTCAGTTGTTATTTATTAGAGATTTGTTAATGTATATAGAAATTTATATAATTTCCTGGCATTATTGCTGCTAATTATTAGGCTAATACTTTATCTATATGACTATATATATATATATAAATAAATGTTACAATTTGGTATCATTACGGCAGCCAAGATATGAAAGAAAGACCGTTTGAATTGCGATTCGCAGGTCCTGGGTTCAAATCCCAAGCACTTTTTACGGTTTCCAAGCTATGTATTATTATAGATAGGTATTGTTAGGTGAAATTAAATTATATTACTTATAGCCTGGATTATTAAATGAGCTTCCCAATGCCATGTCCACAACTGAGATGAATTTAATGAAATCGTGTAAAAGAATTATATGATTAGTTATAAGTAGGTATGCATGTAGGTATGTAGGTATGCTATGCTCGAAAACTTTATATTTTTCTTTTGCACTCGGGTAAAAATTGATGATATTTTAGAAAAACTATAAAAAAAGACTTTGTGAAAAACCAATTTAGCAATTGCAAAAAAAATAGGAACTATTAATTAGTATATACTAATATTTATTTACGTGCTTTTATAAATATACAATAGTTATTGTTTAAAAAACTGAAGAAGAAGAACCGACTTCAAAATACGCAATTCGCTTACTAGGATGATATTTTCAGTTATTTTATTATAGATACTAAAGTACTTAACCGATTTCGTTATATTTATATGGGACCATCTATACGACCTACCAATTAAATGAAACAATCATCAAAAAAAAAAAAAAATTGGCGGAATAATCACTGAACAAACATACAAAAAACACATACTGTCGAATTGAGAACTTCCTTTTTTTTGAAAGTTTGGAAATTAATCCATATTTAGACTGTGTTCTTAAGTTCTTGGCTTCTTCTTTGCTATGGAGCTCTTTCTTTTAATACCAAACACAACCTATTTATTTTGATAAAATAATTGATTTGTGAAATTATTTACCAAGTTCACCATCTTCTTCTTCTTCTTCCGGCCTTTTCCCATTTTTATTTGGGGTCGGCTCTCCTAGTCCTTCTTCGCCAGAGACTACGTTTCTGGATCGTCTGTGGGTTACCAAGTTCACCATATGGATTTTTTAATGACGACGTCTAGCCTATATTTCGTTTTATAATAATATTGGAAGACACTTTCACAGAACACCATCGAGCCCCAAACTAAGCAAAGCTTGTACTATGGGAACCAGATGGCTGATAGAACACATAATTATAGACTTTTTTATAAATACATACATAAAATACATATACCCAGAGACGGAACAAACATCCATGCTCAGTAGAAATGTTTGCCCTGGGTGGGGATCGAACTCACGACCTCCAACTCATAGGCACACGTACTACCACTGAACCAAGAGGCCTGTTAGCCATCCCTAAATTATAAATAAATCGATTGACACCTCATTCCCAAAAGTAGGTTGACTAATTTAGCAGCGTCTGTACAACCAGAAGAGTACGTCCTCAGAAGTTTTGAATGAAATATGAAAGATGTAATGTGTGGGATGAATTATGGCAAAAAATAATATGAGAAAAGTGAAATGTACATATGACGTGTGATTAAGTGACAAAAGGAAACTTATTTAACCAAAACACCATCTAGTTATGAAAGGGGAGGTGATGTTTTGACTTTAGCGGTCTTACCGAAAAACCGCCGTCGTCTTAAATTCTCTGTCTTCTTTCTGCAAGTGTCATTACGGGTCAGCGAGAATTTGTCAAAATATGTTAAGCAATGCTTAAAGTTAAGTAACGTTTTTCGGTAAGGCCGTAGATGCTACGGGGGAATAAACAAACACCTTTATCTTTGCCGCAGCCAGGAAAAAAATAGTCACATCGGGAAAAACCGCGAATAGATGTGGCATTGAGCGCGATGCTGTCCTTTTTAACCGACTTCCAAAAAGAAGGAAGTTATTAACCGTCATTCGAAAAGAAGGAGATTCTAAATTCGACTGTATGTTTTTTTTTGTATGTTTGTTCACCGGTTACTCCGCCAATTGTGCATTAATTTTGATTCTTTTTTTAGTAGGACATACTTCAGAGGACTATCTCTGAAGTATGTCCATTTTATCAAAATCGGTTCAGTACTTTGGTTTTTATAACAAAATAAATGGAAACATATAACCGAATTGCATATTTTGAAGTCGGTTTTTTCGGTTTATTAAATTATAATTGATCAATATTTTATTAGGTCCCATATTTACCACGATATTCCTCTATCTAAAACAGACTTTAATTAACTTATTATTTAATTTGTTTTGACCAAGTGATTCATGTAGGCAGGGCACATAGCACGTAGAACTGACGGTCGATGGGGCCGAAAAGTTCTCGAATGTAGACCACGAACCGGCAAGCGCAGCGTAGGGAGACCAGCCACAAGGTGGACAGAAGATATCATACAAGTGGCAGGAAGAAGCTGGATGCAGGCCGACCGGTCTTTTTGGAAATCCATGGGGGAGGCCTATGTCCAGCAGTGGACTTCTTGTGGCTGAGATGATGATGATAATGATGATTCATATTAATTTCACAGAGTATCTATTGTGGACAGTTGAGTGTGCGACGATTGACCTGCATTCATAAGATCGTCCGTGACATGATTCTACTGGCCCCGATAGGTTTTATACTATAATATTGTCGCATAATTTTTTTACATAGCTAGTTCCAATAGGGAGGGAAATATTTCGTGGTGAATAAAATGGTATGTATGCTTGTCTCAGTTATGGGAAGTAATATGAAACGCCTATGAAATGAAATGAAATGAAAATTATTTATTCCAAATGTAAATCCCTAAAATTAAATTAAGCCTATATTCTCATTGATTTGCGCAGGCTACACTTGTGCTGGATTGTACTGATAACCCAATTAAAATCAAAACAATTTATTTGCTGTCATACAAAATCCTTTATATTTTTAATACATTTTTCATCTTCATCATGAAGTCCACAGCTGGATAGGTCGCCCCATGGATTTCCGAAAAAAAAAACCGATTGAAAGTGGCTTGCATCCAGCGTCTTTCCGCCACTTCTTGTCAATTTTTCATTGTTAGCCAATTATTTGAATAAAGACCATTGATTGAGATCCGATGGAATTTTTCTTATGTGTTGATTGCCATCACAGCCTCTTCTGAGTCCGTTTAAGTAAAATTTCTTTTTTCCCAATTGCGTAAGAAGGAGGTTTATGTTTTACGAGTGTATGTGGCTATGTTTGTTTGTATGTATGTTTCTATATGATCGCCTACAGCCTAAACGGCTTGACCGACTGTGATGTGCGAGGTGTCGTTAGATCCCTCATTCCCTAAGTGTCATTCATAGGTTATATATTTTTTGTAATATATATAATTTATATAAGAGCACCTGTGAAGTATGACCTATCAAACAAAAAAATAATCATCAAAATCAATTCGTAATTAGCTAAGTAATCACTGAACAACATAAAAAAAGTATAGTCAAATTGATAACCTCCTTCTTTTTGGAAGTCGGTTAAGCTTGATGAATATTTTGTTCGGGCGTTCTGATTGAAGTTGTTTTTTCAGTTTTGAATTAACATGTTATGTCTGGCAAGCAAGTAGATAATTTTATAATAATTAATAATTCATACAGTTAAATTTATTCATTCATAGCTATAGTTTTAAAACTGAAAAAAAACGATATTAAATATGCAATTCGTTTACTTGGATGACTATTCCATTTATTTTGTAATAAAAATCAAAATACTGAACCTATTTTAATAAAATTTATATGTGACCGTCTCTGAACCTACCAAACAAAAAAGAATCATCAACATTAAGTCATAATTAGCGAAGTAACCGCGTAACAAATAAAAAAAAAAATACAGTCAAATTGATAACCTTTCTTTTTGGAAGTCGGTTAAACTTGTTGAATATTACGTTCGGGCTTGATTTAAATTGTTTTTCAGTTTTGAACTATAATATTTGTCTTGCAGGGAGGTAGATAACCTAAATACTTCATGTAGTTAATAATTTATTCTTCCATAACTAACTCACTATGTTAATGAATAAAATGAAATCTGTCCTTGTGTTCGAGCGGTCGTAATACGGAACCTTGGCCCAATCTTTATGTTCTCCGATAATAGAACGTAGTACATTATGAAGGACATTGATTGCAACGATAACTTACACAACATATTTGGAAAAAACACGCAAACATCATATAAAGGTTAATGTAACAGACATACTTAAGCCGCTAGTGTAGGTGATGGCGCAGCTGTCTCACTCGCACGCAACGTTTTTTTTAGAAGTCATTTAAGGTATTTTTACCCGACTGCGTAAGAAGGAGGGTTATGTTTATCTAATGCATGTATGTGGGTTTTTATGTAAGTTTCTATATGATCGCCTACAGTCTAAACGGCTAGACCGATTTTGATGTTCGAGGTGTCGTTAGATTCATCTTCACTCCCTGAGTGTCGTAAGCTATACTTAGTCTGGCCATAAATACTGTTACAGTTAAAAATAAGAAAGATATTACATTTGAATTTGGAATCTGTCATTTTTATACGATTGTTCATTGAGTTTTCTAATTTTGGCGCCAATACATTGTACAATATTTTGCGATATTAAAATGGAGTGGGGTGATAAAGAGAACCGAATCGCTGTGATTGCATTACACAAAGTTGGTATGGAGCCAAATGCAATTTTTAAAACTCTCCATACGCTTGGTATTAGTCAAATGTTTGTGTACCGGGCTATTAATAGGTACAATGAGACTTCCTCTGTTTGTGACAGAAAAAGATCTGGCCGTCCACGTAGTGTTCGTACGAAAAAGGTGGTCAAAGCAGTAAGGAAAAGAATACGAAGAAATCCTGTCCGAAAGCAAAAGATTTTATCTCGGGAGATGAAGATAGCACCCAGAACCATGTCGCGTATTTTAAAAGATGACTTAGGACTTGCAGCCTATAAGAGACGCACTGGTCATTTTTTTACTGATAATTTAAAAAAGAATAGGGTGGTAAAATCGAAACAACTACTGAAGCGGTACGCAAAGGGAGGTCACAGAAAAATTTTGTTTACGGATGAGAAAATCTTTACAATTGAGCAACATTTTAACAAACAAAATGACCGTATTTATGCTCAAAGCTCTAAGGAAGCTTCCCAATTAGTCGACAGAGTGCAACGTGGGCATTATCTGACTTCAGTGATGGTTTGGTGGGGTGTTAGGTATGAAGGAGTGACTGAGCCATATTTTTGTGAAAAAGGTATCAAAACATCGGCACAAGTGTATCAAAATACCATTCTTGAGAAGGTAGTTAAGCCCCTTAACAACACCATGTTCAATAACCAAGTATGGTCCTTCCAACAAGACTCGGCGCCAGGTCATAAAGCTCGGTCCACGCAGTCTTGGTTGGAAGTGAACGTTTCGGACTTCATCAGAGCTGAAGACTGGCCGTCGTCTAGTCCTGATCTTAATCCGCTGGATTATGATTTATGGTCAGTTTTAGAGAGTATGGCTTGCTCTAAACGCCATGATAATTTGGAGTCCCTAAAACAATCCATACGATTGGCAGTGAAGAATTTTCCCATGGAAAGAGTGCGTGCTTCTATTGATAACTGGCCTCAACGTTTAAAGGACTGTATTGCAGCCAATGGAGACCACTTCGAATAAGCTTTTATATTTTAAATTGTTTTATATTTATGTATTAAACTAACACACTGTAAAAGTAATAAATATTATTTGCAATAAAAAAAATTTTTTTTTCTTCGTGACAATATTTATGGCAAGACTAGGTATTTTTTGTAATGATAATAATATATTTAGTAAAAATAAAAAACGTAACCTCCAACCAACTTTTTTGTAATACACAAGTCAGTTTAGTTAAACATATTACCTTTAGGTATACCTAACTACTCTCTACCATAATTTATTATGCATAAATCTATTCTTATCTTTTAACACGCAATGCAGACAAAAAATTGGAACAAATTGCGAACGAAACTTTTTCCATTTCGTTATTAGTGTGTGGTGCTTTAGTACCTACTGCTGTAATCGAATCGATCTAGGTTATAGTCGGTTTGGCCAAGCGGGAGGGAATTCAATTATGTAGACCGGAATACTATAGAGCAGAAGTTGCGGTCAAAATATTCTAAAAATGTTAGCCACTTTGAAACCGTGTCAAACATTGAACGAATTGTTTTTTCGACTTGACTTTTTTTTTAACCCTTGACGCAAAAAAAAACGGGGCGCTATAATTATAAGTTTGACGCGTCTTTAGGTGTGTCTGTCTGTGGCATCGTAGCTCCCGACCGGATGAATCGATTTTGTTTTTTTTGTGTGTTTGAAAGGCGAATTAGTCGGGAGTGTTACATAGATAGATATATAGATAACACTTTATTAAAAGACCACAATACAGAAAATTTAAATACATAGAGAATTACAGCAGAACATAAACATAAAATACATAAAAAATTACATTACAGAATTACATTAATTACATTATTGTTTTAATTGGCGGCCTTATCGCTTAGAGAGATCTCTTCCAGGCAACCTTGCACGGATAGCTATGTTTCATCAAAATCGATTCAGCCATTTTTTGTCGGGGGTTTTTGAGTTTTCTAACTTATACTAATTATCTACCAAAATATTAATAATCAATTTACTTGATTAATTAGTTAGCAGTCGTTTTGTTTACTAATAATGTATTCAGTTAAAGTTATTCACGGTGTTGTCAATATTTTATCGTGATATTCTCCTTTACCCTTCGATAAAGTATGGATTATGTCATTGCGGCAACAGGGAATGTTCATGAATTTTATGGGAAAATAGCTTAAAAGTATAACATATAAAAATGTAACACTTATACTAAAAAAATAATTTCAATCGGTCCCTAAACTCACGAGTTATAAACGTTTAACATTTTTGGTGGGGCATGCATCTTTCCTGCAAAATGAAAATTTGCAATGAAATTGCACGGCGTACACGTTGGGTGACGTCATCTTTGGCGATAGTATGGTCTCTGTTAATTTTAACATTTAAAATTGACAGAGACCATACTAATATTTTAGGTTACCTTCCTTACACGTCAAGTGGGGATGTAGTTTGTATAAAGTGTAAGGAACATACAGAAAGAAATAGCATATACTGTACTTATTCACTGTCATTATGCCTTCTGCTAAGGATTGCTCACAGAACATCCATATTGTTTTTTTAATAGCATAATAAAATTAATCGTTAAATCTTAGTAGCATATCATGCCTCTAAGATTTAACCCCTTTTATTCTGTTCCTCGTTACATTTACATTATATTTTACCATAATGTAAAGTCCTACATATGTATCTAAATATTTTATCTCTACATTTGAGTAATAAATCTGCACCCTAAACTTACGATTCAATCTTCTAAAAGCCCATATTCCTTCGAATTCATACTTACTTGTGTCGTTACTCGTACTCGGTAAGGAAGTACATATGTAGGCATAGGTATATTTGTACGTAGCTTGATTATTTCTTGTAACACTAAAGTCTGAATATTGGGTTTTTTAAGGGTTTTGCAATTGTTACTCATGTTCAAACATTGGATTGAAACAAATTTTAACGGATTTATCACGTATATTTTACATAATGTTTTGATCATATACTTGCAGCGTCCGCGGTTACAGGTGAGGTGGTGAGGTCATAAAATTATGTAAAATATACGCGATAAATCCGTTAAAATTTGTTTCAATCTAATGTTTGAACATGGAGTTGCTACGGCTGAGTTGTTTAAGGAGCTACGAATACAGTGTCTTTTTCCCGACTGCCAAGGAGGGGTTATTTGAGTTTGTGTTTACATTTATTTATTACCTCATATCTTCCTAATCTGTCTGAAATCAATCTAACCGTTTGTTAGATTGATTTCAGACAGCTAAGACCAGATGCGTCTCGAAAACCGAAGAGTCGAAGATGTTTAAAAAAAAATCAAAATGGTGGATTTTTAGCGCTAACTTGTAAGTTTTTAATAAAAAAAAATAACCAAACCTATCAAATAGGGTATAAAATTGATTGAAGGATTTTACAAAAAAAATAGTAAGTCATTCGTTTGAATATCATTAGGAATAATAAATCAATGCATTCAAATGGTTGCATGTATTTATAGTCTTTGATAGCAAAAAAGTCGCTCTTATATCTACAGTTGGGTATTTTGTTTTTCTTTTAACACAGCTACTTGTTAACAGTACTATAAGTCCTATCTTTAAAAAAAAAAAAGTATGTTTGATTGTTCAACAGGTTCCGTTGGGTTGGACATCATAATTGATACATAATGAAATCACAGCGATGTTTTACTACCGTTATACATTTCTAACATTTAATGTGACGTAATATTTACATACGGAACGTTTCGTCTATTCCGAGTAGGTATATTACAACCAATGCCGTTATTATCATATGGACAGACTAAGACAAAATTCAAGAACAAAGTGTCCCGAGTTGACTGATACTCATATAACAACAATGATGAACTTAATAATTCTGATTTAAATTCTACGTCGCCCCGCTAAAGTCAAATTTGGATTGAGAAGCTTAGAGAAATCTATTTTTCCGCTTCGAATTATATTGAAACTCGAAATTATTTTAATCATAACCTGTACAGGTTGTCAATTTAGACCTCGTGAAGCTCAGATGTTTTTGAGTGCAGAGGCGAAATCCTTTTCGATAATAATATCGTTAATTATAACTGTATTCCGCAGGCAACAACGTCCACGTGATTGGCTATAATATAAGCCTTGTAATTTGAGTATTGCGACAAGTGTTATCAGCAGCGCAGCCCCGGTTCTACGATTTTTTCGAACCGGGGCAGAAACTTGACGGTGGTGCCCCTCTCTCCAGCGTTTAAAATAACTTACATAGAAAAACTTAATACAATTATCTATGTGGCGCCATTTTCTTAAAAGTTAACGGCAAGTCAACCAAGCTTTCATATTCTAGGCGCTTTGTGGAGCATGTTATTTTATTTTTAATCATATTAATTATGATTTTTGCGCCCCCGGAAAATGCCGCCCGGGGCGGGCGGTTTGCCCCCCCCCCCCCCAGATCCGGGGCTGCAACAGCGGTTGCAAGAAGTGGGGGTGGTCATCCTACGCTGGTTCTTCTGCGAACTCCCTAGATTATTCCCTCCTAGATTATTTTTATTCATTGACAGGGTTGCGCTTGACCGCCTTCTCGCCTGATGTTGAGTGACGTTGCGGCCCACGATGGAGCACGCTTGCCTAGGAAAAACCTATTAACTAGTGTTTTGAAGACACTCAAGTTATATTCGGCAAAAACCCACTCAGGCAGTGTATTCCACGAATCAAATCAAGTCATTTATTTCAATATAGAAGTTCGTATATTAAAGTGGAACTAAAACGCTTCGTTCGGATTTTTGGATCGGTTTGTATTGCGTTTCTTGAATATTCCAGAATAAAGGACTATACATATAAATAAAATAAATGAATATTCGTGAGCATTAAGAATATAATAGAATATTCTATTAACCATATAACTACTTATACTAGACAAGTCAGATATACAAAGATTATTAAGTGATTTAAAAAAGGAAACGACGAATGTATCCTTTTTTAATCACTTAATAATTCTTAACTTAACTTAATAATTAAATAATAATAATAGCCATTCATCATATCAAAATATGCACAAATAATAAAGACGACACTTCTTTCCTACAAATTAAAAAAAGATTGAATTCCACGTGAACTAGATATAGTTGTTAGTAGTTGAGAATACTGCTTATTATTTGTTTTTGTAAATACATACATACATACTCGTACTTATTAGAATTCAGACAGACTTGCTTATCATACAAATGTTTGAACTCACAACCTACAGCTTAGAAGCCAGACGAACTACCGACTGACCCATGAGGCGAGTCTGTTCATCAACATCAAATCTTCAATAGCAGACCCACGAATGGATACAATACAAATAATTAGAAATTTCAACTAACCATGACTTGAACTTTTATTCAAATATTTACGCTAATCGGGTTAGTTTCTTTAGTACGCAGTACAATTTTTTGTACCAATGACAGTACGTCATATCTTTATGACGTGATACGTTACGCACCATTGATCAAAATGAAAATAGAAACCAAGTATTTTACTATGGAAACTAACGTGGTTTTCATACAATTTTAACTACGGGTCACACGTGTCTGTTTTGAGTCGAAAAATGCGACTAAAGTTTCAACCGCATTCGGCGGCAAACACAAACGGCACTCTCGGTTTGTCAAAAGACCGCCGAATACGATTGAAACTATAGTCAGATTTTACGACTCAAATCGACTCAAAATAGACATGAGTGACCCGTAGTTTTTATTCAGAAATCAAGTAGTTCTTAGTTGTCAAAATATGTCAAATGAGATTAACATTATAGATATTTGTTTGCTTATCATTGACCGAGTGAGCGAAGCGAACAAAGGTCTCTGCATTAAATAGCAAAATTTTCTTTCTTCTGTCTGAAAGTTTGTTGGTACTCGAGTACGTCATAATTTTCCACCAATCTTTACAAAACTTGTATTACCATTTTATAACATTTTATTTTTGACGGGTATTTCTGATTAAAGGGTTCTTTTCAGGGGGTTTGCTATTGTGCCATTACTGACCGATTTTGTAATATTTGCTAGAAACATTTCGTACACCATTCTAAAAAAATATGTGAGCAAAATTAGTCAAGAGGTTATCGTGACATTCACAACACGTCACTGTTATCTTACTGCTGTAACTGTGATGTGTTGACTATATTTCTCTCGCTCCTTTAATTTACTCGAGCTGACTTAACCCGAACGACGTTACATAGCCGAACGTGACGGCTCACTCTCAGTCAATATTAAAGAACTCACATAATAGCTAAAGAAATTTTCACTTTAAACATATTAGTTATTATGAAAACTAACGTGGTTGTTACACATTTATATTTTGATCAAACGGGTTACGCACGTCTATTTGAGCCGAATTTTCCTACTATAGTTTCAACCGCATACGACGGTCTTTTTCAAAAAGAAAACTATATTCGGTTCAAAAATAGACGTGAATAACCCGTTTGTTCAAAATAAAAATATTATATAGTGATGGAAAATAAGGGAAATCTGAATTGATTAAAATCGATTTCTTTTCACTAAACGCACGAACGCGATAAAGGAAAATTCCAAAACACCAAACCTACGTAATTTCGTATCAATGGTGTCCTTTAACTCAATTCTATACCATCCCCGTTCCATTCACCGTAGACAGGGGTAAGGGCAAAATCGCCAGGGGTGAGAGAGCGTACGCAACCTGCCAAAATCGATAAGGCGCGTCTCCAACCATCCTTTGGAGGGCGCTGCGGCTTTCTTTGATTGCGCATCATGGGGATTTGTTTTGGTCAGAGGGCATTGGCATTTTTACCTATAAATCTACTTACCTACTGGTTTGCAAGTCATTTAAATTGGTAAATTGATAAAAAAACTTTATTTATTTTTAATACACACAAAACAATGAAATCGTTAGGTATATTAACATTGTATCCATTATTATTACAGGATAACTTGAATAATTATGGTTAAAAATAACATAAAAATCGACTGCAAATTGGGTAATTTGGTTTTCAAAGCCAATCTTTATAGTGTTGATGAAATTTCTTTGAAATTTGCTTTCTAGCAAAAAAAAAAAGATTGATTTATAAACGACGGATTTGTGCGTCTAATAAAAAACCAGCCGATATGTTAACCTCCTCCATGTTGAAATGGAAACGGCTTGTGACTAAATTTTAATTTAAAGTGCCTAAATTCATTTAATTTCAATCTGATGTAAATATTTAGAAGTTGTTGTTGTCTATTGTCTATTTATATTGTCTTATTTGTGAAGTCGGTCATGATGGGTTGGCATCAAAATGCCGGAACCAATTTGGAAGTAAATTTAAGTACAGAATTATGTCACACTTTTAATGAATAGGAAGTGAATTCCTTGCTGAAATGGGAGAAGAGGAAAACATGGAATGTACCAGCTACTTTTCTTCCCGGGCATACTCTAAAAGTCAGTTATGGGACTTGAAGGATATTGATGTTTATTTGGGCGATGAGCTGAACCCCTGTCACGGCAGGACAACATTATATCTTACCCTCCAATACCTCTTAACCCTCTAATACCCTCTTCTTTCCATATAAACCTCTAACCACGGTCAAATGTAGCCTCATATTGCTTAATGGTATTTTATGATGTAAGTTCTGTAAGGGAAAATACGCGTGATTGTATGTGTGTATAATGAATTTAACGTACCATTGGATGATCTCAACATACTCATACGACATACTCATACTCTGATACGCCATACGAGATATATATCATATGTCGCATGCGTCGTCTAGTATGTCTGTGCGCATAACGCAAACCTAATCTTTAAATTTCAATGACGGGTTTGTGTTATGCGATGGTGAAGCGAATAATTCCCGAGTTAATGAACGATCAATGATTGGAATGTTAGTCTACTTGAAAATACTGGCACCTAATGGCAATAAAAAGTTTCAAATTGACCGTGAAAAGTAAAATGTACGTGTTGTTTTGTCTTCATTTCGTTAAATACAGCGTATGCGAAGGTCACTGTTATTTAGTGTTGGCGTTGTAGAGCACATTAATTTAACATAAAAACAAAGCAAACCTCAATTAAGACTCTCGACAGCAACGAACGTTCGTGTCCGAAACAAATGCGTACTTGGGTGGTTTTTATCCGACTGCGTAAGAAGGAGGGTTATGTTTTTCGAGTGTATGTATGTACATTTCTTTGACACGCCCTAGAGCCTAAACGGCTTGACCGATTTTGATGTGAGTGGTGTCAATAGATTCGTCTTAGTTGTGAGAGTGACACTGGGTACATCAAAATTAAAAAAAATCATAAGTTAGGCTGCAAAAACCTCTTTTCTGCAGTCGGGTATTTTGTTTTTCTTTTAACATTGATACTTGTTTAAATTAGTGGTTTAATGATAAAAAGTGACACGACCAATGAGATCAAATGAAAATATTTTTACTAAGCCGAGGTACAAGACTGAGCAAAGAAGTTATCGGCTGGATAGAAACGTGGCAAGGCGGGTCGCCCGAAAATAAAAATAAAAATACTTTTTCTTGGACGTATTATGCGTTTAACAGTTTTAGTAACCAAATATGACTAACTAGTAGCTTTTACGTTTATTTATTCTACTCACCCTACGCTCCAGAGTTTAAAATCCTTAATTCTTCCTTCCTGAATTCAAATGAAATCACAATAAAAATACAATTTTTCTCCATTTCAACCCCAAAAGAGAGGTGTTACAAGTTTGACATAATTATGTATCTGTTACTGATAGATATCAGGTTAAACAGATACAGTGGCATCGTAGCTCACAAATGATCCATCCCGGTTTTGATCTTTTTTTTTTGTTTGAAAGAGGTTTCCATCGGGGGTGTTCTTAGCTCTGTTTCATTTCAAAAACGTTTTTTGAGGTTTTTGTCTAAATTTTTTACAATCTACTATTCCGTATCGTAATTTTTGTATGGAAAGACCACTGACACTGTATTAGTAACACTTAGAATTTCACAATAAAAGGTTCCCCCAAAACATGACAAGCTTCAAAGAAATCTTTTAGATTTCCACTCCACCCAAGCCTTTACTAGACAGTTTGCCCATAACTTTGAGTTGTTTCATCCGCCTTATGCTATGACTCACCGAGTATTGATCGTCCAAAAATAGTGGAACTATTTAGTTAGCTATGGCGCTGTGTTCACATAATTCTTTCCTTCCTTTCGTATTACGAATGGCGGGCTAATGATGTCATGATGTGAGAATAGTACGACTCCCTTTTCAACCCTTCACCTTATACAGGGACGTTTTGAAGAAAATCAGAATGGGTGTCAAGGTTCTGATTGGGGTGCAGTATTCAAGTTACCGAAATAAACCTTGGAGAGTATTTACTGATCTCTAAAGCTTATTGTAATTTAAAATGTACAGGCATAACATATATTATTGAAGTTTTGGACATCATTATAATGAAATGGGCCTAACTATGGGCCTTATAAGCTCAAGGTCACGCAACGAGCGATGGAGAAGGCTATGCTCGGAGTATCTCTACGAGATCGATCCGAAATGAAGAGATACGTAGACGTACAAAAGTCACCGATATAGAACGGCGGATTAGCGAGTTGAAGTGGCAGTGGGCAGGGCACATATCATAGTTGATGGGGCCGAAAAGTTCTCGAATGGAGACCATGCACAGCGCATGCGCAGCGTAGGAATACCAGCCACGAGATGGACAGATGACTTCATACAAGTGGCGGGAACAAGCTAGATGCAAGCCGCTTCCAATCGGTCTTTTTGAAAATCCATCTATGTCCAGCAGTGGACTTCTTATGGCTGAGATAATGATGATGATGGTGATGTCATAAAATGAATGACATTGCCTACATTGCTATGAGTATTTCAGTCTGGATACATATGACTGAATTTAATCAAACTTAGTAGAACTACGTGATAAGTTACGCCAGCCAGACTAAATTATTCTTTACTCTTCAGTCTGTGCTTAAGTAAGTTCTAAGTAATTCTTCAGCGAAGGTTGCGTTCCGACGCTGAGAGTCATATCTTATTCAATGACCTCTTTAATCGTCGAGGGCTGACGTCAAATCTTTAAGTTTTCATTGAGTACGCCGGTACTCAGAGTACAGTAGTCTCAAACAAGTTTTTAAGCCCCGATCTAAAAAGAGGGGTGTTATATGCTTGACGCGTGTATCTGTGTGTCGGTCTGTAGCTCTCAAACGAATGGTCCAATTTTCTTGGAGACGGTAAAACGGACCATTATTAAGTAAGAGGTGTAAAAAGTTAAGTTGATTGTAATTTTTAATGTATTTAAGCCTACAGTTTCACCCGCAATAAGCGATAGTGATGGAAAATAAATTATTATGATAATAAAACTGAAAAGTGTCTGATCATTGTTTCATCAATATTTTGTTGATGAAAATATAAAAAAAAAAAACGAACAGACAAACAGTAAACTTAGAAAGAGAGAAAGAAAACTTACTCAAACTCCAACGAAACGCTTTACGCGAAAGGAAAAATAATTTAACGTGTGCCGACGCACGGTGGCGCTCATAAAGAAATGCCACTCACAGCCGTCATCCGAAGACTGACCGGTCCGTCTTTTTTTGGTGATCGTTCGAAAACATTTAGTCAAGCTAGGCCACGAGCATTTACTTTTTTTTATTGTCTAACATAATATTTCTCTCATTCCAGGATGTGGCGTTCATAAATCCCGCGAACGTGGTGTTCGTATACATGCTGGTCCGCGAGCTGGTAGACGGCGACAGGATAGCGCGCCCGCAAGACCTCCAGGCGGTCGTCCTCACATGCCTCTACCTCTCCTACTCGTACATGGGCAATGAGATCTCATACCCGCTCAAACCCTTCCTCGTCGAGGACTCTAAAGATAAGTTCTGGGACCGATGCCTGCTTATAGTAGATCGACTGTCTTTCAACATGTTAAGAATCAACTCCGAGCCTGGTTTCTTCACTGAAGTGTTCACAGAGTTAAAGGCATGTGGGGCGGTAGAGAGCCCTCCCCCCGCGCCGACTCACCCTGCTCCACCCCCGCCGCATGCGCTGACTGCCGCCTGACATACGGAGGTCGCGGTACTAAGGTTGGCGCTGACTGACCGACCGAGTCGTGTGTGATGTCGGTTACTGACGTTTGAAAGTCTTGGTCAATCTGTCAATTTGGGGTACGACAATATTTAATAGTCTCCGGTCTTATAAAGGTCTGTTAAGCCTAATATGCCCCATTACAGTAGGAGTCTCAAATTAAATGAAAATCTGAATTAAATTGCAATAAAAACATGGAATTTGTCATTAAATAAAATAAAAACAGAAAACAAAATGAGTATGAATATAATTTAGGTTTTTAGCTGACACAATGAAAGAATCTCGTTATCGATCCATGACTATTATTGTGAGCCATATTGGATCCGTAAGTCACATTCCACACATTCAAGTCTATCATTTCCATTTCCATATTGAAAAGATTTGTAACCACCACAAAAGTTAATAAATAAACTTTAGAAGTCAAAAGTTATGCAGATTTGACTTGTAAGATAGAACAGTGTTGCTCATACGATGAAAACGCGACAAAACCATTAGTATTGTTTCGTCAACTAATAAGTGACTACTAAAATATGGTAGGTGTAGTCTGGTCAACCATTGCTATTTTAAAATTAATGAACAATGAACGGACTGGTGGCTGATGATAATATTCCAAGAATTAAAGAGTTCATTGGTTCACTGTTCATTAATTTAGAGACAATAATAGTTGAACTAAGTAAAGGATCTTTATTCTTATTAGTATTACTTAACAACTGATTAGATAAAAAAAAATACAGTCGAATTGAGAACCTCCTTCTTTTTGGAAGTCGCGTAAAAATTAAAACAAAATTGATGCATATACTCTCTAAACAAATATGAAATATTAATGTTAATTTACGTTTAAATTTTTAACCGGCTTCAAAAAAGGAGCGGAGGTTATCAATTCGGTTGTATTTTTTATGTTTGTTTCTTCGTAACGATATCGTTAATTAAATTATTTAGATTTGTTTTATTTGAAACGATATACTTTCAAATAGATTCCATATAAATTTTATAAAAATTGGTCCAGTAGTTTGACTTTTAAAACAAATTGCTTATTTTGAAGTTAGTTATTTCAGTTATTTAAATTATATTTATTATTTAAACTACAGTACTATTCATTTACATCAGATATTAGTGCTAATATGGTGATAGACGAAAATAAACTTTCGGGCAAAGTTTCAAAGGATTCTTGGAAGTGAACTTTTCAAATTCAAACTAAGAAAATAAAACTAAATAAAAATAAAAACTGCTCAAAAATAATCAATTAAGTTAAGCTAAAATGTCATTTGATGATCAACAATGGAAAGAAAGAAGAGTGTTTTAAATAGATTTTATGAAAAGGAGAAAAGAAATTTATAAAATTGATGATTCATTACACAAATTCCTGTGTGGCAGTTTAAACATAGTTTAAAAGATTGACCAAGCCTTTTAATTAAGTCAAATACTTATAGACGTGAATTCGAGTGATTAAAGAAGAATTTAACAGCTTAACTTGTGAGGTCAAACTAATAGTTAACTCTACATTAACTGATAAAATCAAGCCTAAAGTCTCGGGAATTCGTGAAATTATTTCTTACAGGGGCGTAATGAGAACATTGCGTGAGTGTTAAACCTAATGTTGCCAATTTACTCATAAAAATGAGAGGTTTATTTGACACAGACCTCATGGCTATTTAGGGGTAGAGAAAAACTCGCCTTCTCGCCTTGATTAGCGAATAAACTTGAACGCGACAGAAGATATTTATTGTGGTTTGATTCCACGTTAAATTATTGCACTGTTTGTATCGTTGGTATTTATGTAGGTAATTGTATGGTAACGTAGCCTGAAGGTAACATTTAATTGGGAACACTGTTTCAGAAAATTGTTGGCTGAAATTGAGTTATTTTTTGAATATATTCGAACCATGATTTCATGTTACGAAATTCGTAGTTGGCTTTTTTATGTAATTGCTACAGGTGTGTTAGGCACATGAAATTCATAAATAATTAGTTTTGGATGCATGCAAGTTCTATTAGATCGCATATCATGTTAAGACGACAATTTTTGACATCGCATATGAGGTGTATTGGACCTTTCAGACCTAGAATGAGGTCTGACATGTATGAATATCTATCAATCAGACCTATTTATCTATAAATATGTTTAATTCTTAAAATTGAATGAAAGGACTATAGAACTAAATCATAAAAACATTAGGGTGGTAACACTAATAAAATCTTTCCTGAAAAATTGCTACTGCAAGTTTTGGGATAATTCCGTTTCGAATTGAATGTTGCCAGGCTCTTTCATTAACCGTTCCAGCGGTGTTTTAGTCCAAATAGAGCAACGGTTAGATAAATAAGTTAAGAATTTCGTAAATGTAGTGAATTGAGTCGTATTGCCATATAGTTAGAGGATATTATAGCGAATGTCCGGCGGGCGGGAGGGTGCAATAATGCGGTAACGCAGAGGTATTTTTCTTCTGGATTTTAATGGATTTCGCACATCATATTTACTTATAAAATCAAATTTACAAAATTATTGAAATACGAGCTTTAATTAAGCGATAAATATTTAAAAGAATGTAGTTAGCTGTAACTTTTCCTTTGAAAATAAAATAAATAATAAATAAGAATATTGTCGGAAATGTATATTAGGGTTAATATACATTTCATAAACATTTTACATATACCAACACTGACAAATTTTAAGATTTTGATTAAAGAGTTTGTCGCCGCGCTAAAGCCTAATTTAGATTGAAAAGTCTAGAGACGTCTATTTTGCCGCTTCGAATTATTTTGAAAATCGAAATTATTAATCGTATAAGGGGTCTAATTAGATCTCACTGAGCTCGGACGTTATTGAGGACTGACGCTAAATCCCGTTGATACTTTATCAAAGGGTTTAACTCTAAGTTTGTAACTCGAAGCCAAAGAGAGGAACAAATTGCCGTCTTATTTGTTTGTTTCTAAATCTGCGTGCTTCATCTCCGACCACATCATCGCTTTCCAACAGGCGAGTCGGTGGTCAAACGCAGACTTATTCATGTTAAAAAAAAAGATATATTTTCAAAAGATACATTAAAGCTCATATTTCTATATTTAATGGTAAGTGATTTTAATATAATGTGCGAATACTTTTACTCTATAGTCATGGAATCCGGTAAACCCTTCTTCGAAGTGTACGTAAATATACCGGCTCGGGATAGATTCGAGGCATAAATAAAGATGAAATTTCGCGTTGAATAAGCGTTTTGTACAGTTAAATCTATTAACATTAAATAAGTCATAAATTGTTAGAATATATTAGACAAATGGAGGTGGGGGTAATACCAAACCGTAAGGAGGCACTCGGCTAACAAAAAGGTCACAAAAATAAAAACGAAAAACCTGCGATAAAAATTTTGCTATGTGACTTAAAAAAACGTTGATTCCTTCTCCAGAAAGAAAAGTCCCTCAAGTCTGTTTCGAGTTGAAATATCCGAAATTGTTTTTAGTTGAAACTATATTTAAATATATTTCAACTTAAAACAAACGTGGGTGACTCGTAGTTTTTATAAATGTGGTTTTCACACATTAGTTCCCGTAATGAAATAAAGAAAAGTAGGTTAGAAGAATATTAACTTTTAGTTATTTTTAAGATGCAATATAAGAATATTTCAACCACAAGGATCGAGCTATGCGCTTTTTAATCAGAAGCACTAAGATAACCTACTTTATATAATGGTGGAAAATTTATTTACAATAGTCATTACTTATTATGTAATTGCTTTGAAGATATACGAGTATATTCGAACAAATCGAAATATGAAATATTTCAGTGCTCATTTACTTTCATTTATAATGTAATGTTCGTAGCACTGCGTAGTCTTTCGTAGCAGTCGCGTAGCACATTGCTATGAAGATTAAGCTACGAATATAAAAAAAATATATTGCTTACTATTGTAGTGTATGTAGAATTTCATTAATTTTCACAAATTAAATTGGAAAATTCAACGTACTTACTGCATAATGGCATAACTTGGCATATTGCAAGTACTGCACACGTTCGGCTTATCTAATTACTAAAGTCGATCACTATGATTTATATTTATATACCATAATTAAGAAGATACTAGTCACGCCGGGTGCCATAGTTAAGTTAATTGTTTAATAGGATTGTTGTATGAGGGTGAAGGTATAATAAGTATTTTAATGGTAAAATAATTCTCATTAAACGTTCCAAGTCATTAATGGATAGGTAAACGTAGATGTCTGTGATGTTTGAGATTAGCTTTGTGTTTGTGATATATTTATTTTAGTTAGCTACACATGCTTGTTTATTTATTTATTAAGTTATATTCACATCTAAAATTGCGTTGTTATTTTTTTGTATTATTATCATTTCAGTAAGACTTATTTATTTAAACCTTTAAACCTGTTGTTCACGTGTAATAGAGAAGTGTCGTAGCTTACTAGATTAAGTTACAATATTGTGTATGTAATTTAATGGTAAGCAATAATTGACTTTACTTAAAATGGTATTGAAGGCTTTGATCGAGACGAGACAATCGAGACTATCTCTCTCGCATTAAAATTTAAATCACAGAGTCGGGATATTATAAAAATGAAGTTAATTATATTTATAGAGATACGAGACATCTTTTAAACAAAGGTGTATTCATAATATTAGAGTGATGAAGTGAGTTCCAATTGTTTTAGAGCTGCGTTGCCTAATTTAAATAATTTTCGAACAATTTTCGTTTCTTAAATATTTCTGACATCTATTCAATATTTTTTTTCATTTCATGATACGCTCTTTTTATATCTTTAAAAATGTCAGTACGCAAGAACGAGATAACCGCGTATGACAAGCACCCCTTGAAAGGGAATTTTAAACGGAATTTGTTTAAAAATCTGTCAAAAATAAGGGATATGCCAAATGAGAGGGAATAATATAATCTTCAAGCACGCAGGCGGGCACCAACATCTGTCCGAGAGATTTTGAGTAAAGGCGTTATTTCAAGCTATGCTGTAGACATTAATTTTGTGACTGCAAGAGAAGAGAGTTTCCGGCAGCCTAGTGGTGAGACCGTCTGACTTGCGATCCGCAGGTCCTGGGTTCGAATCCCACGGCACACACCTCTGTCTCTTCGAAGTTGTGTGCGTATTGTTGATTGCCGCCAACTTCAAACGGTGAAGGAAAACATCGTGAGGAAACCTACATGTCTGAGAGTTCTCAATGATCTTGAAGATGTGTGAAGTCTGACAACCCGCACTTGGCCAGCGTGGCAGACTATGGCCTAACCCTTCTCACAATGAGAAGATGGCCCGTTCCCAGCAGTGGGACAGTTTGTACAAACAGGGCTGATAAAAAAAAGAGAAGAGAATGCGGAACAATAATATAAAATAACTAAAATACATCAGACAGATTTTGATGCCTCAAATGATAGTTTGAACACTATATACTCATTAATTTGGTAAATTGGTTTGGCAATTTTTAAAGCAATTTCATTCACGTCGTCAAGCAAATAACAAAAGAAAAAATATCTACGTAAGGATTTTGTAAACAAAATTTTACCTACTTATAGTCCATTTACAGATGCTTTAGCCTGTGACAGAAGTATTTTTTTTTAAAACGTAATGCTCACTTTGGATTTGTCTTTTGAGTTGCGCGACCCGTAAAATAAAGTTTATTAGAGGCTGCGCTTTATAAAATAAAATTTATGAGTTTTTTTGTGGCTGGCTGCCTTAAATGTCGTGTTTGAAGCCGTTTTACCAAAATAAAATCAAAATGTCAGAGGGGGAAAAAACTGTGAGTTGTTTAATGTTAATTATAAATTAGTTATGTTTAATAAATAATTAAACATCATAAGAATGACTTGAATGGCAAACAGCGTACGAAGATCAGCCACTAAATGGATAGATGACCTTATACAAGTAGCGGGAAAACGCGGAATGCAAGCCGCTTCTAATCGGTATTTTTAAAGGTCCATACTAGGCCTATATCCAGCAGTGGACTTCTTATGGCTGAGATTATGATGAAGATGATGAATGACTTCATTGGATTATCTCGTATCTAAGAAAGTAAGATAACTAATATGTACGCCCACGGTTTTTTTTTGTTTATGTTACTAATGGAGCAACTCCGGGAAAATTAAAACCAATTTACAGAGATTGAAACTTAAATTACCACAATAGTAATTAATATGCTGTGACTGTATATTTCTGGTAACATTGCTAATAAGGGGTTATATTTTTTTAAAGAGACGTATTTTTTTAGTTATACATGAAAAACTTCAGTGTTATATTAAGTATAGCATACACAGTTCTTATCTGGCTCATTTTTAATGTAAGAATTGTTGTTAGCCATTTAATTATTTAATTTTAGCAAACTGTTGTCGTTATTTTATTAATATATTATTTTCCTAAGAATGTTGGTAAGGGTAAGCGGTATGTACTCGAATCGAAATGGTCATGGTTGCATTCCAATTACTAATGTTAAGGCAGATAAATTCACAACCATCATAAAGGCCTGTTCAAATGTTCGCAGTATTTTTCCCGCTTCTTCTTCTTTTCGTGTCAAAGGTTCGTTTTTTTTTTTTCCCCCGCTGAAAGTACTTGTGGAAAAATTACATTCTCGTCACGGCTTAAATAATATTGCAGAAGAATAATTGTCATATGACAATTTAAATAAATCTTTTACATTTTTTAAAAGCTTTCTAATGTGCATTGTCACACGATGACGGGAAATACAAATTCAAATTCGTTTATTTCTTGCAAATTTCAAATAGTTTTTGTCCTATGTTCGGGCGGAGTAAATATTAGAAGTGATCTCTATGTTTGAGATAATCTATGACTATTATTTATATTATTACGACCATTTATTTATTAGTATTTATCTTTATTGGCTGCATACATTTTTAAATATGTTTATGCAGTTTATAGATTTACGTAACTAATATGCTATAAGTAATATTGATGCAAATAATATAAAAAATATAATAGATTGTCACAAATATTAGAATCGTTCAAAATTGTGACCTTGGCTACAAGGGGTCTTACCGAAAAACGTTACTTAACTTTAACCAACACCTTAAGTTCTCTTTCTTCTTTCCGCAAGTGTTATTAGGTACGTGTCAGCCAGAAGTTGACAAAATATGTTAAGCATTGCTTAAAGTTAAGTAACGGTTTTCGGTAAGGCAGTACGACAATAAGCTATTTGAAATTTGTATTTACCGCCGCAGTGGGCCTAGATATAGAGGTTATATGCTTGTGGCAACAAATACTGCTTTAATTTGAATAGGCCCTAAAATAGGAATTTCGATGATCTCTTTAGGATATTATGGAATAACTTTGATATTTTGCAAGTGAGAATGTGTAATTCAAAGGAAAGCTGAGACCGGGACAAGTAGTGGGTATCTGTACCTCTTCTAACATTATTCATGTAACTCACGTTTGTTAATTAATCTATTGTAAATATACCCAATTATTAAAAAAAAAACTTTCGTATATACAAGACTGTAGTTTTATTTATAAACCCTACTAACTTATTATATTTTAATTATCTTATAATAACCGGCTTCATGCGTGTCGGGTCACACGTAGTGTAGGGTTCCGTAGTTCCACATCAAATAAACAAGAGAAATAAGAATAAATAAACTTTAGGACCGTGGGGACCAGCAGCAAAAAAAATTATAGAGAGCTGTCGTCTCGTCTGATCGACGCAACACGTGACCAGAATGCTGGCCTCTACTTTGCTCAAAGAGTAAGTATCGCTATACAACGAGGTAATGAGGCCAGCATCCTGGGAACAATTCCCGCTGC
Source organism: Lycia hirtaria (assembly GCA_947563715.1). NCBI lineage: Eukaryota > Metazoa > Arthropoda > Insecta > Lepidoptera > Geometridae > Lycia > Lycia hirtaria. The sequence goes on along the minus strand of OX387377.1, from coordinate 3,941,946 downwards.
TAACGGTCTTTTAGAGTAGTTTTATTTTTATGTTTAGTTAGTTGAGTTTGCGTATTGTTTTGTTGTAGTAAATTCTGGTTTTAAATTAAAAGTATATGATAAAAAAAAAAAAAATGTTAAATGTTAAACACTTTACCGATACTTTAATATTCGGCATTATATGGAATAACTAGGCTTTACCTAGTTAACTATCATTCAGGCAGCTTCTAAAATAAATGATATTTTATAAATTACCTGAATGCTTTAGGCATTCCATAGAATGCGTTGGTTTTCTATATAATACCGGATTACACAGTACACACGTTGCCGATAACAATTAGGTAAATCACTAACTAACCCAACCCTCACTTTCGGTAATTCAAATCTAGAGCGTTATGCTGTTATATTACTTATATATACGACTAGATGACCCGGCGCAATCGTATCACCTATTAATGAGTGGACCCGATATTTTCTCAACGTTTCTACGTCCTTTCAACGTCCTTCCCTGGACTACGACAAACATTTCAAAATCAAAATCAGCTAAATCGGCCCAAGCGTTCTCGAGTTTTAGCGAGACAAACGAACAGAAATTGATTTTTATATATATAGAGATTAAACACCAAGAGGATAAAGTAGTGTTTTATGTCACGGGCGACATATTAAAGCCCGACTGCAACGTAGGATTCTAGGGTTAACACCCGAGCGTAGCGAGGTTGTCAAAGACTAGAATCCGGAGTGTAACGGGGGATTCAAGCTCACCCAAGACAAAAACACCTTTATCCCCGATGTGTATACTCTACTTTTTATACATACTGCGAGATAATAGGAAGAAATGGTTTTGAATCTACATTATTTTGACAAACGGAGCGTGTTGTAATTTAGTACGAACTTCAAAAAAAAAGTTCAAAACAAAACCCCGACTACCATATAACCAGCCTATAAATAGCGAACAAATAAGGCACTTCCAACGACACCTCATTTGTCAAATTATAATGAGTAGTTTAGAAGTTATGAGAGAACAGAAACATACTTACAACCGGTCACAAACCGGTCAAAAACATAACCGCTAAAAAAATTGCAGGATACGCCACTTGAATGGATTTTCTTTGATAGATATTATTATACCTACATTATGTATCTGGACGTCTTTAAATCGCAAGTAAAACAGGGTCCTTCTAGAAAAGCGCGCTCCATCATACACCGTAACGTCGTTCAAAAGTAGCGGGATCGGTGGTCAACCTCAACTTTCCCCTAATAGAATTATAAAAAACAATCTTAGTACAATTAAGTACAATACTTTGCCGTGTGGTAAACGAAAAACTATATTGGTCTCTCTTTAAAAACAAAAATAAAAGTAATTAAAAAAAAAAAAAACCGACTACAACCTGAAAAGAAAGAAATAACTCGAAGAAAACCAAGTATTTTTGAGGTCTATGTCTGTATAGGACTTAGTTGATGATAGCTTAGGGCCTGACTTGAAGCTACCGGGCACAAAGAACAATATTAAAAGTAATGTTGTTCAAACCGTTTCGCTATCCAACCGATGATCTATATTGAGAACTACCCATTCTGAGAATAAGACAATGCTATATGCTTAAAATTATCCTCAACCAGCATCACATAATCCCTGACCATAACCCTGACGCTAGAAGAAGGTTATAGGACTAAGTTCGCCCAGCGATTTTCAGGATTCATGGGCCCTTATTTATATAATCAAATCAGTAGAACTGTCATGCTAAGGTCTTTAAATAGTTTTAAGTGTAAAAAAGCAATTTATGAACAAACAAAGTTACGACGAAATTGAAAAAATTATGGAGATCTTAGAGTGAGATATACAAAATGAGAATTAAAAAAAAAAATAACAATAATAATTGTCAAATTCGTCAAATTCCATATTGTATAATAGTTCCATCATCCATCACATACAAAAAGCCTGTATTTTTCATATTATATTTATGTAAAGGGCCTTTAAATTGAATATATATTTAATCAATGTCCCGATAGTCGTTTCGGTGAACGGTGTCATAGCGAAGAGCCTCGACCAACATCTCCAGAGGCTCTCGCTCGATGGTTGGGTCAAGGGTCGGATACAGAAGGCAGCCATCCTGGACACGGCACGTATTGTCAGGAGGTTCCTCTCTTTGTAGCCCCTACCACCGGCAGCTTGAGCCCCGCCCCGCTGCCGGCGGCACCCTAGGTTTAAGTTTTTATAATGTTTTTATTATTTTTTATATAAATATTGTAAAAACTTAGGCTTAAGATTAGTAAATAAATATGTGAATATATATTTTGTAGAACGTTAGTTGAAATAATACGATTGACAAGATGTAACCATATTTAAAATATATCATCTTTCGTCAAAGTTTCCATAAAGATTATATACTAGAAGACCGAAAAGAAGTATCTTTCGGTTGTCTATACCAGTCGTTCTGGAAACTATGTTCAAGCATTTGTTTCTCGGGTGTCATAAACGCACATACACACACCCCACACACACCTCACTCCCTCCCCCTCCCCCACCTCATTCCCTCCCCCTCCCCCACACACACACATACACACATCCATCACAACCCCACATACACACACTAATGTGTAATACATAATACATCCATCCGCCCCCCACACAAACATACCTATCAGATACACATACTAACATACTAGGTCATTATCATTCTAATTAATATTTGTATATATATATTGTGTACCTACTATAATTATTACTTAGAAAAAACAATATTATTGAAATTTCTATGGAACCAATCTGAATTAATGTTGATTTCCCCTTTTAAACAAAAATATCGTATGCGGTAACAAACACAAAAAGAGAAGCAGAAAAGCACTTATTTAAGTATTTCTAATATAAATATATATTTCGTGTAAGTTTACGTTATAATAGTATAGAATTGATTAATTTACAACTTATTATAATCTGAAGTTTTAAATGACAAATGGTGAAATAATTAAATGTAAGTTTTTATGTATAAGTGAATTAGTATTCGGTAAGTATTGTCTAGAAAATTGTTAAGAGTTTAGTTAAGATTTATGTATCCTATTATTAAACATTGTTAGTCATATTATTAAAACTGATATATTTGAAATAAATATATAAATACCCACAGTCTTAATTTTAAGGTTAGAACATCGTTTTATTAAGCTTTTAGTTAATACCAAGGATTTTGGAGGGATTCCGGGTAAGAAAATTTGGTGGGAATGTGAGTCTGACATCTGGCAATACTACTTCGTCTCAGCGCTGTTTTGGCAGACATGCGGCGGTAAATTCGAATTTTCAACGACGTTTTGGAATTTCGAAAGGTAAGGCGACATTTGAGGGTTTGGTTTGCAACAGTGTAACCAGAAATAATGACCAAGGTCACCTCTGTCTTGAGCCAGGTTTACGACAGTGTGGAGCCTCTTTAACCCCAGAATCCTACGTTACACTCAGGACTTAATATGTCGCCCGTGATATAAAACACTATTTTATCCCATTGGCATAATCTACTATTATAAACTTTTTTTAAATCACCAAATTTTATCGATCTGCGAGTAATAAAAACGCACAAATATAGACACCGCGAGACAGGCGACATCAAAAAAATAATTTATAGTAAAATATACTATAGACATTTAGCCTGTTTTTGCCCGTATTATATGTATTATATCCCACGATCAATAATATATATTATTTTTGTCTTTGTTGTGGGCGCGCAGCATAGAGGAATATTATATGCGCAGTCTCGGGGCAAACACCGTACCTACTAGCCACTTGAGAAACCGGACGTGGACTTAAGTGATTATTTACTCGTACATAGTTATTTTAAATTGTATACTTTACGTTAATTTCGTTATACGTTCGTTCTCGTTCGACAATCAAAGTGAAATCTTTAATAACGTAATAGCTATGGTGAGCGCATGCTGTGTGTGGGTGCTGGCATCAGCCGCACTGCTGACGAGCTGCGCACGCGCAGCCCAGGAGCCGCCCCCCGGCGCACCGCGCTGTCTCCATCCTCAATGCAGATATCTGGAACACAATACAGATACCTTTATATACGAAGTAGCAGGTTTGACATTCAGTATAACGGTTCACACGTCACTCTCGGTCGGTGACGCGCCTTGCACTCCCCAAGGAGTGTGCTGCTCCTTTGAAAAAGACCGCCGAATGCGGTTGAAACTATAGTATAACGGTTATATAGAAATAAATAAGTAAATAAACTATTTATTGTTTCCATCTAAATTATGAGACAAAGGCGATGTCACAAAAAATCCCAGGCCCACCGAAAAAGTAATGTCTCAAAATTAAATCAATAAATAAAATATTTTTCTAAAATGGAATGAATGTCTTTGGTTAAAGTCAATGACATTCTGTGATCAAAGGTTAAAGTAGTACCTATTTTTCCTTATTGAGTTTTGCAACCTTGACAAACTTGTTGAGCTCATTATACGAGTACTTTGGAGGCAAGTACTGGTGCTCGTAATAAATACTTTGTAAAAATGAATAATGCTTCTCTCGGGATATCAAATCAGTCATTTCCATACAGAATGACAGAGATGGAGATAAATAGTTTTAGAAAGGAATCACTACCTATTGGAATACATACCTATCACATAATACTAAAATCTATAGACTCGTAATTTGAAAACGCCTAGGTAGAAAGAGGATAGATAGATAGATATAACCTATATATGTTATAGATAGATATAACCTTCCAAAAAAATCACTTGCATATTCCACAATTTTGAAGTTCGTATAGAAATAAAAGTGGAACTAAAACGCTTCGTTCGAGTTTTTCGAACATCCACCATGAAACGATGTTGCTTCATGGCGAATTTGTGAACTTTCCAACTTTCTACCTGTAACTATTCAAAAGTATATATTTTTTATCCATACACCGTTGGTCCGGAAACCTAAAAACTAGATCAAAATCAGTTCATTCGTTTAGGAGCTACGACGTTACAGACAGACACACACTACGTATAACACCTCTCTTTTTGTGTCAGGGGTTAAAAAAAATTATGTTCACCTAGGAAATTATTTCTCTATTTTTATAATTTAGATTTATGAAAAAGAATGGTGTGGAAGAATTAATTTTAAATAGATGGAAATATTTTCAGGTAATACATTACAAATTAGACGAAAATCAGGAGATACTCATCTAGTTATAGAGTGTAACAGAGCCACCGTACTGGAGTCGCCAGCGCTGCCACGCTTCGAACACGCGTGGAAGGTGGAGGAACTGGAGCTACGGTTCTGCCCCATGCCAGCCGCAGGATCGCTACTGGATGCTATTTCTACATTCAATGTGACATACTGCAAACCCAATGCCCTCTGGTGTCAACTGGAGCTATACAATGTGCCACCGGACACACCTCCCCTCACGAGTAAACATTTTTCCGGTCTTGGGCGCGCCTTGGTTTTGAAAATAGATAATTCAGATATTATAGGCACGCCCCCACGCACCGAACAAGATTTTCTTAAGCCACTAAAGAGTCTACAATTTCTAGAGATAAAAAACGTAGCACTGCCTCTCGGAGCGCTGAATGAAGTGCCCTCCCCGCTCATTAATATCAAGCTAAGCTTCACAGGCACACAGCGGCTGCCCGATGCGATCTATTCGTTAAAGATTCTGTCAGTACTAATAATTGAGGACAATATTCCCCTAGACGTGGGTGTGTTACCGTTGGCGTTACAACTGGCTCTGAATTCGTCGGCTACAACTCTGCAACTAGACTCAGCGCCCTCACTCGAAAAGATAAAACTGCATAAATGGGTGGAGCCACTGCCACCAAAAGTAACGTCCTGCAACAACCTACGCGAAATATACTTGACGGCGCCGGCGATGCGCGCACTGCCGAATTTCTGGCTTTCAAGCTGCGTAGAGCTGAAAAAGCTGTTTATATCGGAAGCGCGGAACCTGATCACCCTCCCAGCGAATATGTTGAGACCGTCCAGTTCATACGACGATCTGAGTGTTACGGGGGGCGCGCTCGAAACATTGCATGAGGATGCATTGGAACACATAGACTTACAATCCCTCCAGTTAAACAACAACCGAATAAAAAGTCTTCCAAGGTACGTGTTACATCTTCACTGAACGATCGACCAAACTTTAATATAATACTATAGCATTATTTTTGGGTTGCAACGCATCAAACTCAATGGACCTTACGCTTTAGTAGCACATTAAATTTGGGTTCCTTTACCAGATAAAATTCGGTATTAAAACACTATTATTATTAACGGGATATTTACCGTGGTTCGTGGTTCGTGGTTTTCAATCGAGGTGATGATTTTCAACTAGCCAGTGCATGGAATCCAGTATTAGGTAATCTTAGAAATAAAGATACGCGTCCAAAATGTGTCCAAAGACATGCAAACAAGACATGCAGTGATATTGTGAGTGTGTTTTGTTGGGACTTTCAACTGATTGATTTATCACTGATGATAACGCTTTTCGCAGTAAAAGACAAAGAAAGAGGGTAGACAGATTTGTCTGCTCTTAACCATATCATCCACCTGCATTTTTCAGTCGCTCGTGAACATGGTACATGTAACTGTGCCGAAATATCGGGAGCTCAAAATTAATGCGAACCACGGTAAATATCCCGTTAATAATAATAGTGTTTTAATGAATGACCGTGACAGTTAAAAAAAAATGGTATTGTACGGAATACCAGGGTAAAGTATGAAATAAATTATATTTTAGAAATTGCTTGAATGTTTTAGTTATTCCATAGAATACGCATTCTATGGAATAACTAAAACATTTTATATTGGTGGTATTTTATACTATATCAGACTAGAATACACAAATTGCCGATAACACAAATATAAAATTAACCCGCTAGTATTGCCGATAACACAAATTAACCCGCGAGTACTACCTATATTCAATTAGGCTCATTTGATTTATAATAGTAGACCTATGCTTATCGTGAATGATTTTATAAATTCTATAGCTAATATCTCTTTTTCAGCAATGTTTTTAAGAAAACCTTGAACATAGCAATGGTGGACCTATCAGGAAACGATCTAGACGGCAGCGTGCTTAACGTACTAAGAAAACTGGAGCCGCGGCCAAAGCCCAGCCTGCTCATAATCGACGAAGTGAAAAATAGGAAGGGGCCAATAGAGGTGAACCTCTCACGCAACCCTCGCATTGGTGATGTCTGTGTCGCGGACGCCGATGGTGAGACTAATATTATGGAACGTAACCGAATTATCTGACTTCCCAAACTTTGAGAAGCCACCTATATCATTTACATACATAGAAATGGTACTTACGTTCGATATTCGATTACACTTTTGGACCTAAAGTGTACTCTAATATCAGACGTGTTTGACTTTATTTATGTATGTATTAAATAAATATAGAATCAGTCAATTCTATACATTTTATTATCCTCTAGCTAAACGGTTTGACTAATTTTTACGTGTAAAGTATTTTTGGGGTTCCGTCATCAGCATCATCATCATCCGAAGTCCACTAATGTACCTATGTACATTAGTGGACTATGGGAAAGACATAGGTCTTTCCCATGGATTCCTAAAAAGACCTGATGGAAGTGGCTTTCATCCAGCGTCAAGACGTAAAGCGTACGTAGGAAGACCAACCAAGACCAGACAAGGTGGACAGAAGATCTCAGACCAGTGTCAGAAAGGAACATCAGTTTTATAATGTGTGATTTTTTTTAACTATACCTGATACATATAATTATAGTTAAAAAAACTGAAAAACCTACTTCGAATTTCACAATTCGTTTACTTGGATAACATATCTTTCCAATTATTTTGTTATAAAACCAAAGTACTGATAAAATTATATAGGACAACCTCTAAAGTATGACTCATACCAAACAAACAAAAAAGATTCATCAAAATCAATTCATAATTGGTGAAGTACTTGCTGAACAAACATACAAAAACAGTCGAACTGAGAACCTCCTCCTTTCTGGAAGGCGGTTAAAATTAGGGTATTTATATATTAAAATTAATAAATTAACGCGGCGAGTATTATTATTAATAATATTACCTTTGCACCAGGAACAGTTAAGTTAGGGTTATTTGACTGGTTTAATTTTTAGCTTGGCAATTTGTAATTATATTTGTGGTAGTTAAAAACAAATTAAAATATATTATATATAATGTATAATAGAAATCATTACAAATATATATATATTATATAGTATATATAACTTGTCATAAAACAAATACTCCGTCCAATATTCCACCGTGCGGTAGGGTTCCCAGAATACTGGCAGCGTTTCCTCGTTGTACGAGTATGGCTAATAGAAATAGAGTATTTAATACGGGTATAGTTTTGCTATTTTGTTGTGATAGTGTACCCTCAGTTATATTCCCCTTATATACGTCTATGTGAATGACTTTTCAGGCAATTCCCCGCTGCTACCTGTAACAACCCTGCGCAAACTGGACCTGAGCGAAACAGGCGTCTCCCGCATCTGTAAGGACTGGCGTGAGAGTATGCTGGAGCTGCGAGAGCTTCGACTGATATACTCTAAAATCGCAGTAGAACTTACGGTGAGTTTACCACTGGTAAATATCTTACGGGTTACTCAGGTATATTTTTTCGAAATCTCCGACTATAGTTTCAACCGCTCCCGAAAGATTTATCGTGTGGTACTGCGAGCTGAAGCCCGCGCCGTGCGTAAAATCATCGGAGCAAGAGGGTGGGGGGTTCAGGTTAGTTAGGCATCCTGCGCTGGTTCCTCCGAAATATTTTCCGCGCTGGAATCCTGCGTAACGAGAATATTCCTACTCAACTCGCAATGTCACCACCAGACTCCCAAATCTCCCAATCATTCTTCCGAGCTTTTTGAAGGCATGGCTTTCAGATGGGCGGGAAAAAAATATTTAACCCAAGAACGAAGCGAAGATCTCTGCGTCAACTGTCAAAATTTTCATTTTTTTGTCAGAATGTATTTGTACTCGCATACAGGTCGTATTTTTCGACTAATAGTAATAGTATAAAGCTTCTACAATTTTGATTATCGACGTCGGGGACTTTTAATTAATGGGGTTTGCCCAAAAATGGGGGAAATTTGCTGGGGCACCATTTTCTGACTGATTTTTATAATATTTGCTAGAAACGTTGGGTATACATAGGTACATATTTCTAAACAAAAAATTAAAATATTATGAGTAAAATCAGTTAATAGGTTATCCAGGCAAGATATTGTGAAATCTAGGGTAAAAATAAATTAATAAATTTTGCTGCGAGGCCATGCAGTTGTCCACCGATTCTGATATTTGACATAAACATTTGATCATCATCATCTCAGCAACAAGAAGTCGATTGTTGGACATAGACCTCACCCATGGATTTCCAAAAAGAACGTTTGGAAGCGGCCTTCATCCAGCGTCATCCTGCCACTTGTGGCTGGTATTCCCACGCTTCGCTTGCCCGTTCGTGGTCTCCATTCGAGAACTTTTCGGCCCCATCAGCCGTCAATTATACGAGCTATATGCCCTGCCCACTGCCACTTTAACTTGCTAATCCGCTGTGCTATGTCGGTGATATTTGGTAAACATTTGATACTGAATTTTAAACAAAAATTTCTAATATCAGCTCTAGGTAGACCACCCAAGCTTAGATTTTTTAACAACAATTAATTTTGCATAAGTTTGTGCTCCCGACTATCGTTGTCCTCAACTGCTTACTGCCTTCACCATTCTTACTATGCTTGATTATTTTATTATTCACAGTTCGAAGATCTGCAGTACAAGCGCGATGTAAGGGCACAAGTCTTGTTGCAAGGCGCGCCGATAACTGCGGTGCGGATAACAAGGGAAAATTACAATAAGATCTTCGGTGCGCCGGCCAGTATCACCACCATGAACATCACCGCAGAGTTTGATTGCGATTGTCGCTTGTACTGGGCGCGGCGAGTACTGGAGCCACCGCTGCATGCACTTGACATTATCAGCGAGCTGCGCTGCGTCGGCGGGCGGCTGCTGCGCGACCTGCCGTCCGATGACATGGTGTGCGGGGCACGGGGGGAGTGCGTGGCGGCGGATTTGCCGGCGGGGTGCGAGTGCAGCGCGCGCCCCGATGACGACTCGGGACACGACCGCTGGCTGGTGCGCACGCGCTGCGATAAAATAACACAGGGTCTCGTGCCGCGCCGCATTTATCCGTTTTATCCTAGGCTTAACTTGAACAGTCAGGCATTTTACCTGACTACTAAGGTTTTAAGCTTTTAGTCTAAATTGAATTTAGTAAGTAGGATAATACCTACTTAGTGTCATTGATTACTTAGATGAAACTTTCTAGAAAAATAATTGTATACTAAGCCAAATATTTTATTTTAATTTTCAATTAATTTCATTTTAGAATAGACAATGTTAATTTATGGCGCCATTTTTTGACTGATTTAAATATTTGCTAGATATGCTTGGTACTCAATTCTAAACAAAAAAGAATATACAATACAAAATACAAAACACTTTATTGACACCATAATAAAAATAACATTAGGTACATAATTAAGGCGTTAGAAAGGTACAAAAAGCGGCATTTTCGCTAAATATTTTTGGTAGATGTCGATATAAAGACTCGATATCGCCGCGGTATAACCTAATTTAGATTGAGAGTCTATTTTGCCGCTTCGAATTATTTTGAAAATTGAAATTATTTTAATCGTGTAAGGGGTTTAATTAGATCTCATTGAACTCGGACGTTTTTGAGGAATGATGTTACTACATCCTGTTGATATGATACTTTATAAGCCGTTTAATTGTGAAACGAGCAACAAAGAATAATAAGATAATTTAAAATATTTTTTTTAGGTAAGTACAAGCTTTTATTAATAATAATAGTTAAAAAAAACACGATTAATCTTATCAAATTATTGTATTGTCATCGGTCCTCGATAAGTCTACGAAGTTTGAATGAAATCTGACCGTTTGAAGTGGGTCAAAATTAAGTCCAAAGGAGTCGGTTACAAACAAACAAACATGCAGGTGAAGCTAGTAAAAGCGTGGTAAAAAAAGAAAATGCTTAAGCTTAGGCTAAAAAAATTAGGACTACATCTACACTAATATTATAAATGCAGCAGTTTTGTGAGTTTGTTTGTTACTCTTTCACGCTCAAACAACTGAACCGATTTGCATGAAATTTGGTATGGAGGTCTTATGGAGGTAGTTTTTATCCTGGAAAAAGATATTAGAATTTGTTTATCTCGTAGAAACCACAATATCGATATTGAAACATATAGGATCTTAGATAGTTTTGACGATTGTGTATAGTATTATAGGACAGTATTATAGTGTAGTATTAGTAGATTACTGTATTATCTATAAGGTTATACTTATACTTACATGTATAACTATATAAATAATACAGTAATCGTATTAATAAGTACGAGTAGGTACAATTCGCTAAAGATACACAAGATCTAAGAAACTAAAAGAAACTAAGCTCCAGGGTGGAAGTGTCAAAGACATAACGCCGCTAGGAGCTCTTAATGAACGCGCAGCATATTTTTCGACACCCCTATCCATACTCCAATGTTGCTTCTCCGGCGCCAATATGTGGCGTCACAATGGGGGGGCGTATTTAGTGAGTGGCGAGTCACCTCGATTTTCGAACATATTATTTCGTATCTATCTAGTGTATAATATCAAATTGTATTTTAATTTTTGTCATTAATAGTATTATTATAATTTATTTAATTTCATTTCATTGTTATCAGTAAATTAATTTCCTAGCGCGCGTAAAAATTGTAAAATAGGAACATCTGCTCTGGGCTTCCAAGATACCGGCTTAGCCGAGTTTGGGGCCCACTGACAATGCATAGCAATAGTAATTCTATTTCGGAAATAAACATTTACTTTACCTGACCACCATCTGACTAAATATTTTCTGTCAATGAGACGAAATTCTTCTGGCAGATGCAATTTTTCACTTTCTGGTGCACCCACATAGAAGTACCGTATCCTACTCACTGTGTGGGTGCTCCAACCTATAGCCTATTATTATAAGTCACAACCATTTCATCTCAAAAGCCAAGATTTGTTAAGCTCCACATTATACAATACTTTTTTAGCCATCCATAAACCCAATCTGTATTTTTAAGCGACTGCCGAAGGAGAGTTACTATTTTGTAATAAGGTCTCTTGCTGTTGGTTTGGTCTCAACTGATGCCCTTCAGAAGACCGGGGCTTACCGAGTTTACCTATAATTATTTTAAGTGTTAATAATAATAAAAAAAATAGAAAAATAATTAAGAAAATAATAAGGAAGATGGAATAGTCTGAGGTAGCGCTAGAGAACGGTGCAGTCCCGTCACCCCCGTCTTCTATTTCCAACTCTTGCTTCGGTATAGTCCAAGAACAAGGTGGTTCCAGCGTCAGGTTCATCATTCTTAACGGCAGGGAACCTGTAAATGAAAAAGATTTAAATGTTTAACAAATCTAAATATAAACACTAATACGATGACTTTGTTTTAAAACCGAACCACTGAACCGATTTTGATGAAATTTCTAGAATCTGGAATTCTGGAATATCCTTTTAAACAAAAAAAAAAAAGTTTTTGGGACCAGGAGAGTAGACAACGAGTCCGTGGTCCCACTTCTTAGTTCCCTCAGAGAGGAGACTTGATAATGTTGAGCGCTCACTGGCGGACGGCAGGGCAGAGGATTTCAAATTTGCCAGTGTAAATGCATACTTATACTTGTAGCCACAAGGTACATATTCGTCCTCTTTGATACAGCGGGGGAAAGTCCGTTTCGATGCCGTGGCATCGTTGTCTGAGCTTTGGAATATATACCTTGTGACTACATAGTATGTATTTCCACTGACAAATTGGACAAATGGGCGCTCTGCTTAAGGCATTCCAAAGTTTTACAGCATAAAAAATAATTGTGTATCGCGAAAATATGCGCGAGAGTCAGAAATAAATCAGTATTGTGACTCGATGAACTTGATCTTTATATTTATATAGTACTTACCTCTATGTTTCCATATAATAAAATTAGCTGGCGCGGTAATTGTTTAAAACAATGCTACGCTTATTCGTAGTTGACTACGGAACCCTGCTGGACATAATCCTCCCCTATGGATTACTAAAAAAACAGATTGGAAGCGTCGTGCATCCAGCGTCTTCCCGCCCCTTGTATGAGGTCATCTGTCCGTCTCGTGGCTGTTCTTCCTACGCTGCGCTTGCCGGTGTGTGGTCTCCACTCGAGAACTTTTCAGTCTCATTGACATTAGTTCTAAGTTCTACGTGTTATGTGCCCTGCCCACTGCCACTTCACCTTGCTAATCCACTTTGCTTTGTCAGTGCCCTTCGTTCGGCTACGGATCGCCGTAAAACCCTAAGTGCCAGACTTACCATTATGGCTCGGGTCACAGACGCCGGCAGAGCTGAGACTTGGGTTATCGTCAAGACTGAGGTACTCGAGCATCCAAAGCGGCGCTAGTACATCCAGCGAAGCCACGTTCAAATTGTTGGAGTCCAAAACCAGGCCCGTAACATTGTGGGACACGTTGAACATGTCACTGAAAGAAACAAACGAACAGTTCAGTACTTCGAGTCTTACATATGTAGATACAGGACACAGGCACACGTCAGCCACTCCGTACTATGACCGTGATTCTAACAAAAAATGATCACTTCAAAGCATAGAAAAAAGATCTCTTTTCTAGCAAAGCTTAATATTCCGCAAGCGGATCTCCTAATTGAAAAAATAGGTTTCACACACCCGCAATGTTTTTTGATTGCCTAACTAAAGATACCCCACACGATGGGGCAGATGAAAAAAAATCATCCCCACTTTACGTGTAGGGGACGTACCCAATTTTTTTTCAAAATATACCTTCGGAAAGCTGGCGGACAGAAGAAAACAACAAATAGAATACGCAACTCTCACATTTATTACTGTTCAGGGAGCTTTTATTATTTCATGGACCCGATGGATGGATGGTTTTGCGATGATTCTATGCCACATTCGAAAGACTCTAGGCGCTTTTTGAGAAAGAACGTGGTTAAGAAAACGCAGCGTCATCATTTAGCTTACAAGAACATTCGGCCTTACCGAAAAACGTTACTTAACTTTAACCATCGTCTTAAATTCTCTGTCTTCTTTCCGCAAGTGACATTACGTGTCAGCGAGAAGTTTACAAAATATGTTAAGCAATGCTTAAAGTTAAACAACGTTTTTCGGTAAGGCCGATTATATGCGCGATATCAGTAATATAACGATCCATACTAAAATAAAATATAACATGAGTACACAGTTAAGGATAATGACGAGATTAATCTTTAGCTTTTTTTGTTTTTTTTCTCCTCATCTGAATTTGAAGTCGCACATTTGTACAGCTCTTTTACATCCGCTCGGCGCGGCTGCTGCCTCTAAAATGTAGCCAGCCCTTTTTAAACGACTTTAAAAAAAGGAGATTGTCAATTTGATATATGTATGTTAGGATTGTTAGGATGGCACAATTTTCGCATATGTTAGTCTACGTGGGCTTCTAAGCACGTGTGCCAAATTTCATAAGTGCATGTATGTATGTATGTTTGTCCACGTAGGTATTACGCGCAAACTAGAAGTCGTATTGCATTTTTATTGGACAAAGCGTCTTCCAGATTAGGGAACAGTGTAAATTTTATCAAAATCGGTTTAGTAGTTTTCAAGATATGGACTTTTAAAATTTTAAGATATGAACGTTTTAACGTCGCAATTCAAACTACTATCGACTTCAAAACAGCCCATTTAACTCAAAAGGGAGAAATAACAAACGTACACAAACAATCTTTTTGAGCTCGGTAAGTCCTACACAGATACCGACCTCAAAAAATAGTTTATGTACTGTCAACGTGTTTAACTTTGACTTTGAGTCAAACATTGTACGTAGGCTTTTTAGAAGGTTCTCGATTCTTTTTCCAACAGATTAGTAGTCAAATTACTTGAGAAAATAATCTAGGATCTTCTAAAAAGGCTACGTACAATGTTTGACGCAGAGTCAAAGTTACCCACGTTGACAGTAGTAATTTACTAATTTATCTTTTAGTTATTATTTCTCCCTTTTTAGTTGTTTTTTCAGTTAAATGGATTTGAAGTCGTTTTTAAATTACTTTTATTTTAAGCCAGTTCATAATTTTTGTATCATCACCATCATCACCAGTCTAACTGAGGTTCGTCCACTGCTGGACAAAAATCAATGTTGGTTCGTATTTTTTTTTTGTATAATTTATGTAATTATGTTTACTAACAAATATATGTCATTAAAATATAACTTTAACACAGATTTAAATACTATTATTAGGTCCTATAATTACCTCGGAAGAGTCCGTAGACGGTTGTGGTTCAAGCGGAGCGCAAGAAGTCTAGGCACGTAGTCCAGTAACTTCGCTGGGAGCGACTCCAGCACTCCTCCTCTAATTCTTAAAATTATGAGGTCTTTCGGACCGACTAGCAGCTGCGATGGCAGAGTGGTCAGATGAAGTGCTTGGTCGATGACAAGTTTACGTAGCCTCGTGCACTTCGCCAGCCAGCCATCTGGCAGCGCGATCATCGCCGCCTCTTCCAATACCAGCTCCTGTAAAGAGTCACAGCTCTTCAGCGGCTCCGGCCGCGGTTCCGTCCACCCGTAGATTGAGAGCGACTCGAGTGCGTGTGTCGACTCCAGCCGCAATGAAGTAGCGGGGGAACTGAGCTGCTGGTCTTCTTTCCCCATATTCACCGTCACGGCGTCCTGCGGACCCTTCTCAGACATATCTACCTCGCCTTGAGTAGACAATGATTGGTGCTTCTCCGGCAGCCATTTGAGGTTGTTGTCTGTTATGACTAATCGCTCGAGTGAAGGTAATATATCCCATTTAAAATCTTCCTCACAAAAAGGCAAAGGCATTTCGGCCGATATTTCTAGGGTACGCAACCCTGACACCGGAGCGAGGAAACTGTAATCCAGGTTCTGTTTTATATGTCCATTGATTCGCAACCATGAAAAGTAGAGGTTGGTAAAGTGCTTGGCGGCTAGCGGCGGCCTTGATGGTAGATTGTAGAGGGTTATGGTACTACTGTCTTTCCACCATTCTGTCGATCCTCGCTGGTAATGGTAGTCCAGGACTACATTGAGTGCAGCGAGCGTGTCTGCCAGCGAGCCATTTGCAGGGAGTGGACAGGCCACCAACCACACGTGGTTCACGTGCATCTTGGGCTCAGCGCGGGGCAAGGCGGCTGACTCCAGAACGGTAGCTCCATTGCAATTCATAGATATCTGTTTGTAGAGCGGCCAGTAGTTGAACGTTACATTTCTACCTATAAAAATAACATTAAAATTTGTAAATTATCATGCTAAAAACTAGCTGTATAGATCCACTCTACTAGATGCTCTACCTATGAGCATCTAGTAGAGTGGATCTATACAGCTAGTTTTCTCTTCTTTGACTTATGATACTGCCATGCTCATGGAGATGTACCATCTATCTCATATATGCCAGAGCCGAAGTAACGGCAACGCTCGTGCCGACAATGCAGTGGGTCGTCGTCATGCGCACGCGCAGCTACCGCCAGCACTGCCAGCACTGCTAGCACACCACACACGCTCCACATGCTGGCCGGGACCAGCTCCTGTCACTGCAAGTACATATACCGTCTTTTTTATTCGAGAATAAGGCTGCGCTTGACCGTCAATTCATCTTACGTTAAGCGACAGTTACGGTCTACGGTGGAGCGCACTTGCCTAGAAGAAAACTATTCACTCGCGATTTGAAGACAGAGTATATCCAGAAAGATATATATTCAGAAAGACTAGAGATTGCAACCGGTATGTTTCTCAACCCGGCCGGGTTGGCGGGTTGATGTGTTAACGATGAAACCGTTAAAGTATTTCATGAAAATTTGCTATATAAGAATGGTAAAGGACAATGATTCAAGGCTACGAATTAATATTTATTTCAAACTAGCAAATCAACAATAATCAGTCTCACTCAAAGTCTCAAAATCTCTGATTTAATACAAAATTACTTATGGACGGAATAGTAACATTAGTGTTAGTATTTTTTTTTTATAAGTTTAAGCAAGCAGGTCTTTCTCTTTACTCGTTATAGTGTCCATTTGAAACATAGCATTAGAATAAGAAACTAATAAAGCTTAAAGCACTAAACTTGTCATAACAACTTAAATTAGATAGATAGATAAACTTTGGTAGCTTTGGTAATATTTGGTATAAACAAAACAAATTCTTATTGGCGCGTCAAAACGGCAACGTGGCAGCTCGCTGCGGTTGTCATGCGAATTTTCTATGATTTCGCGCTCCCACCCGCGCCGCGGTTTTCATACCTACCGGGCCGGGAACGGCTGGGTTCAATCCGGCCGGACCCGGTGGGTGTCTTAAAGGGCCCGGTTTGCAATCTCTAAGAAAGACCCATTCACAAAGCGCATTCCACATTTTGGCGGTACGCACAATGAATTTATTATCGTATAACCGTCTATTTCAGAAAGGTATTAGGTATATAATCCTAACTATCCCAATCCTAGTTTCCTAGCTAATAATACAAAGGCGAAAGTAACTGCCGTCGGTCTATCTATCTTTTTTACCTCTTCACGGTCAAACGGCTGAACCAATCGTTATGAAATTTGGCACAGAGATTCTTTAAACCTGGAGATGGACACAGGCTCCATTTTATCATCATCATCACTGTTATTCATCACAACGCGTTAACATCGCGTGGCGTAGCTAGTCTATTATAAGTAGTAAGACACAAACTAAAACTTCTCGACCAACCGATCGATCCTGACAACCTCAAGACCGATTGATCAAGAGATTGCATAGATTATAAGGTCAAGAAGTCACAGTACTATAATAACAAGATATCACAAAAATAGGGTCTTTATGCAAGGAAGGAGGGCCAAATTTTAAAGTGGCTTAAAGAATCATGTGGGGTATCTTAGGAAAGAGCTTCATTAGCACAAGCTAAAACAGTTTTTAAATATTTTTATGCATATTTTTCGGTTTATGACGTTATCTACTAGTTTGTACGGAACCCTCGGTGGGCGAGTCTGACTCGCACTTGTCCGGTTTTTTTATATAAATGAAAGGCTTGCGCTTGACCTGAGCTCGCCTGACCTTGAGCGACCGACGAAGCTGCGATCCTAACTGAAAGTCTAGACTTTTTGATACTGTCGCATCGATACGAGCTAATATGTTGATTCATACAGAGAGTATGGATAGTCTCAAGCCAAACAAGTCAAAGCCGTTATGTCATTGGTACACACTTACAAAGTGAGTGATTTCTATACTTATTCATTCGATATTATGTTCATTTGTCGATTAACAAACAAACATGAACAATTAACACCGAGTTAAATCAACTCAATACTAATTTACTTCAGTCTGTACTTACGTGACTTTGTCCATACTGACTGTATTCATCCACTTATCAACATAGGTCGGTCGGTATGAAAATCGGCGACTTTGACTGAGATACCTACTTGTTAGTTTCGATTTAAATATATCAAATTAATTTAATTTCATCGTTTTTAGGGTTCCGTACCTCAATAGAAAAACACACTCTTCCTCTTCTCATAGTTCGCAATTTCCCATCAACCTAGAAAAACGAAATTTGTAAGTATAATATGGTTTGTTTTAAAAAGCAAGGTCATTATGCATTTTTGTGGTTTTTTATAGTTAGGTTAGTTACTTAATTATATCATAAAAAATATCATTAGAACATTTAATTTGCCGCAGTCATTTAAACGAATATTATTTTCATCTGAGTAAAATAATTTTGTTTTTACTTTAGAACATAATTTTAGTTGTTTATCGACTGGGGAAGAGAGAGGGGGTAACGTAAGAGGGGGCTCTTATGTTATGGAAGCTTCGGTAACACAAAATAATTTCTGACTTTGGATGTTTTTTCTTTTCAGAAACATTCGTTAAAATAATATTCTATATCACTTACGTATCACGTGGTCGTCATAGAATTCCGTGTGCGTAGATCTGTATCGAGTATAGTAGTAGCGTAGCTCTGACGCCACGCGCGCGGGGCCGTCAAGGGCCAAGGTAATTGTGTCGGGACATGGTATAAACCGCTCTGATATCGAGCAGTCCCGCGATGACATCATCAGCATTTTAATTTAGAAATATTTAGGCACTTATATATGACTTCTTCAACAGTTTCGCTTACGACAGGTGAATAGTAGTTTTTTCAAACTTTTTGAAAATAATGCTTAGGTATTTGTTGCTAAATAATTGTAGTTAAAAAAATAAAACTTCAAAATAGCGTTTTTTGAAAATACGCAATTCGTTTACTTGGATGACATTTTTCCAGTTATTTTGTTATAAAAACCAAAATACTGAACCGATTTTGATAAATTTTATGTGGGATTACCTCTGAAGTATGACTTACCAAACAAAAAATAATCATCAAAATCATAATCGATAAACAAACACACTGTCGAATTGATAACCTCCTTAGTTTTTGGAAGTCGGTAGGTAAAAAAGAAATCGAGTCACGAGCACAGATAGCGCGTGAGTGGCTCTTATTCGATTGCTTTATTGAAATCAAACAAACTTTTAACGGATTTAATGCGTATATATCTACCAGAGTTATTTATATCACTAAAATCAAACATGTACTCATCTCCATGTAAATTATTATAAAGCCTCGATGACACTGGGCTAGTTTACGAGCTGTTAGTCGGCGAGTTTAAAAGCTAGCGAGTGAGCGAGTATCGAGTGTCGATGACACAATCAAAATCAGATTGTAAAAAAGTTCAATGACACGGAGCGAGCTTACAAGCTGCTCGCGAACTCGCTGGCTTGTAGCTTGTAAACTAGTCCAGTGTCATCGAGGCTTACTGAATGCAATAAACTATTGACTATTAATTACACCACCCTATTTATCGTGCTTGTCTATTGGGTCTCTGTCTATAAAGTATATAGATCGGGACCCTGTCTATTATACCACCCATAATCCTTCCGATCGGCACGATAAATACAGAGGTGTAATACCCATTAAAACGTTTCGAACAATTTGCCGCCAGGGTAACGTTCTCATACTACTGTCTACATCTAGCGCGCTCCATCGTACACCGTAACTGTCGCTACTGTAAAAAAAAAAGAAACATCTACCGTTGTTTAAAGTTGCCCACTGTAGACAATGGTACATTTGTGTAGACATGCGGCGAGAAATTTTAATTTCAAACAGTAGCTTGTAGCTAGTTCGGGTAATTATTGAAGTGTGAGACACACTGACAGCCCCACCTAGTGTTGCGAAGCTGAGTCTAACCTGTAGTATTCGGTATTCCCTTGTTTAACCTTGAGCGAGGAGTTGAGAATCGACCCGCGTTATCCATTCACCGCGAGAGGGCATTATTTCGTCTTTTGCAATCATAGGATTTGCAATTTGTATTACAGATAATACAGATTTGAGATTTGATCGACTAAAGGACTTGTTTCCATGGTCATGAATAAATAATTAATATATAAAAATTTGATTTTTTTTTGCTTGATGTTGGCATCATGCAAAAAAAACTATACAATTTGGCATTGGCTGGCTGATTACTGGCATTTGGAACCACTGACGTTTGCACACAACGATACAAATGTTTGAATTGGTTTTATTTTTTGTCTATGTATGCACATGCAGCTCCTATGTTCGGCTATTTCTCGCAATACTATCTTATTGTAGTAGGTTCTAGGTACATAAATGTCGTTCATATTCTCCTGTGGAATTATGATTAATTATTATAAAACATCTTTCTAAAAATAATAATTTCATTTAAAAGTGATTGGGATGAAAAGGATTGCTCGCTGATTATCTCAAGATGTTTTTTTTTTTCAAATGAAAAACTGAAATGGCAAATGCATTACGCACGTAGCTGTTTTTGTTAATACAAAAATTAAAAAGCTACTGCGCGAAATAGCCTGCGATCCCAGAAAGTTGCCAGAAAGTCAAGTCCACAAATTATAAAGTAATATGTCCAGTCAAGTCTATGCCTGCGATAGAATTTGTGTTTGTTTATCTTTTAATCGGGACTCGGGTTTAATAGTTTGGATGTTTGGTTTGGATTACTATAGCTGTTCTGTAAAGATTATAACTACTTAATACAAACGCGTTACCTGTAGTATTTAGATTTAGTAAAATCGTAACATAATATTATAACAGCAAAATTAGGCTGATAACCTTAGTCTAATTGAACCAAAATTGTAAATAAAACAAGATTCCAAAATGAGTGACTACCCTGATCCAGATGAAGAGTACGAGCTCATGTATGCAGACGAGCTGGAGATGCTTCGAGAGGAAGACAACCAGTCTGGTAAACTATAATAATCATTCCACGGTGTTTTTCAACCTTCTGCTTTTAATTTTTCTAGTATGTTTATGATCTACCATCTGAAAAAGTAAACCGGATACCAATTAAAACTTGCAATCCTTGCCTAAAATATTTTGTGTCAGTACGAAAGTTTTTGTACTTAAACTTATTATATTAAAAATATATAATACTCATCTCAGGCATGATAGATACATAGATAGATATTTTTTTACTAAAAGACTAATACTTAAACAAGAAAAAGCTTACAAGATTGCGGATCAACAGGCGGCCTTATCGCTAAAAGCGACATGAATATCAGCGGTTGACATAGCAATTTCTATACCAACATCATAATTTTTCAAAACTAACTGCACCCCACAGATGTTGACCCCCACAAATTGAACCATACAGACCTACCAGGTAAAATACTTGCTAGCTCTGCCTTGGGGCTTTAAGTCCAAGGTCTTCAGTTACAAACACTAAAATAACATAGAAAAAAAGAAGTTCTACATTTTTTTTCTAGTTTCCGTAAAAACCTAATTCGTACTATTACTAACACTTTAAAAATACTTAAAAACAATATCAGTTTAATTTGTCATACTCATGCTCTATAAAGTATTGAATTCTCTTTGGATATTGTGACAGTTTCTTTTTCACTAATATAGATTTTCAAAATTCTTTTTTCAGACAATATTGTAGCCAAACCAAAATCATTCCCAGCAAAACGGAGTCTCGATTTCTCAAGCCCTACTTCAAATAAACTAGCAAAGTCTCAAAGTTATGAAGACAACATTACTTTATCACAGAGTATACAACCATTACCAAGTAGCCAAGGACAGTTTACTCCCAACTTACCAGTCGAAGACATTCCAATATCAAATCTGTATAATGGAAATTCAAATGAAACAAACAATGGTATTACTGAAATCACACTGCATGATACAAATACATCAAATAAGAGATCTGTGAATGATATATTTGGTGATATTGGAGATATTGATTTTGATGAGATAGAGTTGCCGAGTAAAAGACAGAAAACTGAAGAGGAGAATGATTTGGATTTGATTAATAAGATATTAGAAGGAAGGAGACTGAGGCAGATTTTAGCAGAACCTTCAAGCAAGCTACAGATAAACTGTAAGGTTTATAATAAGAAAGAGAATATCTCTCTTGATATACCAAGGTATGATTTTGTTCTATTGCATGCTAAATTTTAATAATTTGTACTAAGAATAAGTTTATAACATTTCTAGTTACTGCTTGTGGTGCAAACCCACAACCTCTATTTTATAGGACAAACATGCTACCAATAGAGCCAAGGCAGACCAATTGATTAATTACATACCTACATAAAATCATGCATATTCTCCCTTATGGGGTAAGCAGGGCATTAAAGACCAAAGGTGATTCAACACCACATTTGACCATGATCAGGGGATTAAATGGAATTAGAGGGTAAGATGTAATGTTGGAGCAGACCACCTGCCACTGCAGATTGACAGGGGTCCTCCCATTGCCTATGTAAATGCAAGTTACCCTCAAGTTCCTTAACTGACTTTTACCATGTTTTTTTTTCTCAGTCCAGTGTGGAAGAGGAATGATAAATTCTTTACTTTCTATTCTATTAAATAGTAATCCTTTGTATTACAGATGGTCATTCATGCCTCTAACCAATTCCGAGGGAGACCGGATATATGTGAGGCTGGACTCTGAAGACACTTGGGATAAGTCACTGGATACTGCAGATGAGCATGCGTCTTTGCATTCAATGTATACTAGCACTTGGGAAGAAGCTAGGAAACTTGTAAGTTACTTAGTGAGAGTAAGTTAGAAGGCTGAGCAGTGTGATAATTTACACAACTTTCTGAACTTTGATTTTTCGACATTTTGAAAAAAAAAACACCATAGAACCATAGCCATTAATGGTTCCAATCATATAAAAAAGAATGATCGAAATTAGATATATTTAGGGGTTGAAGACGGTTTTCTAATGTTATGTTGTGTGAAAAACGCGTAATTTGCTATTAAATAATCACAATGTTCAAAATTCATTGAAAACTTACACAGATAGCGAGACAGACAGACATGGCGTATTTAGAAGGGAGGAATCCTTCAAAGTACACTATTAGTACACTATTTTAATTTTTAACCTTCTTCCATAAAGAAGAAGGCTATCAATTTTGTCTGTATGTTTGTTCACTGATTACTCAGTCAATTGTGCGTTGATTTTGATGATTCTTTTTGTATTTGGTAGGTCATACTTCAGAAGTAATCCCAAATAAATTTTATCAAAATCGATGCAGTACTTTGGTTTTTATACCAAAATAACTGGTAAAATATCATCCAAATGCCTGTAGAAAAGTGAACAGCAAGTCGCGTACATGTGTATTGTATTGCGTATTTAGAAGTAAGTTTTTTCAGTTTTTTAAACTATAATTATTTTATTTCGGAACTGTTTAATGGAACATAGCCATTAATAGTTCCAACCAACCATATAAAAGAAAAAGAATTATCGAAATCAGATAGTATTTAGGGATAGGGGAAGATACAGTTTTCTCCTCTTGTATGAAAAACGTGTAATTTGCTGGCAAAAG
Source organism: Lycia hirtaria (assembly GCA_947563715.1). NCBI lineage: Eukaryota > Metazoa > Arthropoda > Insecta > Lepidoptera > Geometridae > Lycia > Lycia hirtaria. Next base: position 3,918,090 of record OX387377.1, on the reverse strand, counting down.
ATCGCCCTACAATGATTCTCTTAAGCGACATTGCAGTCTACAATTGAGCATGAGCGAGCATACCTATAAAAACCAAACAAACATCCATGATTTTTACACAAATACTTGTCTTGAGTGGGAATCAAACCTACAACTAAGTATCTAGTCATAATATCACACTAAGATGTGAGGTTGATCAAGTGTTAATTACTGTGACTATATGAATCTATAATCTAGGCTAGGTATTCTAAAAACTGTAATAACTATAATTCCAGCTAGAAGCGAAGCAAGAAGCTTCAACAGTAGACCTTCAACCAACGCCCATAGAAGCAGTTCACGACTCCCTGTGGGTGGACAAGTACAGACCGCATTCTTACCTAGACTTGCTCTCCGAGGAGCCCGTCAATAGAGCCTTGTTGCATTGGCTGCATTTGTGGGACAAGGTATCTTAAATATTATAAAACCTTTTCTAAAAATAAATAACCTGACATCAGGATTACTACTTGGCATAACAAATGTTGTGACTATGTCGAAGGGGAAGCAACTTCTGCCTCTCTGTCCATTAGTACTATTTCACAGTCAGATGAATGAACCAGTTGTTTAGTAATTTGGTACAGAGAATTGAGAATTTCGATATGGACTTAGAATTGAGAATTTGGATATGGACTTACGACCACGTAGCACAGCTAATAAAATGTTAAATCCCCCTTTCCAGATAGTCTTCAAAAAGGAGATAAAAATGAAAGAGCCCCAGCAACGGTCTAAGTTCGTGAAGCGTACGGGCCAGTTCCAACTGTCGTCAACTTGGAAGGGCAAGCGGGAGACGGAGCCCGAGGTGGGGGAGGACGGCAGGCCGCGTCACAAGGTGGCGCTGCTGTGTGGGCCACCAGGCGTCGGGAAGACTACTCTCGCACATTTACTTGCCACACTCGCTGGTAAGCATCTATATACTGTGGTTCGATTTACATACAAAAGTATTTTACCAAATTTGAGATTAAGAGAAATGTTGTCGCGCTATCAATATTATTATCATCATCATCATCATCCCACCCATAAGAAGTCCGCTGCTGGACATAGGCCTACCCCATGGATTTCCAAAAAGAGTGGAAGCGGCTTGCATCAGCGTCTTCCCGCCACTTGTATGAGGTCATCTGTCCTACTCATGTTTGGTCTTCCTACGCTGCGCTTGCTGGTGCGTGGTCTCCACTCGAGAACATTTCTACAAGTATATATATATTATTATTATTTCAGGCTACCGTCCCGTGGAACTAAACGCGTCTGACGAGCGCAGTACGGAAGCTTTCCGCAACGCTTTGCAGAGCGCCACTCTCATGCGTTCCGTGATCGATGCGGAGAAGCGGCCCAACTGCTTGATATTAGGTAACAAATATATACCCAATCAAACCTTTAAACAAGCAATTCTTGTATATATATATATATATATGTATATACATATAATCTGAATCTCGGAAACGGCTCCAAAGATTTTAATGAAATTTGGTTTGTAGGTAGATTAGGGGACGACAAATCGATCTTGCTAGGTTTCATTTTTAGTGAACCCGGGTTTGCTCGTATTTTCAGTAATAAAAAATCCGAGTTGAGCTCGGTCGTCCAGGTACTGATGTATGATGTATTATACGTAGACAGGTTTTCCCCGGCTTTGCGTGGCAAGCTTCAAGTAAGGTAATCGCCCGACTCTTCCGTCGCTACACGTCGGGCAACGCTGTTAGATGCGTGTCGTGACTTGTGAACAGTAACAATGCCACCCTGTCTGTTTATAAGTACATTACCAATATATATAAGGCCAACATACTCAAAGGGCTTAAGAATGTGGTCTTATCCTCAAAGGTGCTGAGAACCGAGACTTGCCATGTTTTTACTTCATATTTTTTGAAAATACTATTAAATTCCAATTATTATTATTCAATGAGTATAACCTCTCTATAGATAAAATCTCATTGTATATACCTACTTATATATACACGTATAATGGGTTCTAATCTAAAGGCATTACTAAACTAACATTTTTTTTAAATCAAGAAAATCACTTTGTTTTTAAAAGTGTTGGAAATTGTATGACAATTTCATTCGCTTTTGGATTCCAATAAAGAGTAGGTTTTCAATTCGAATGTGTATTTTTTGTATATTTGTTACAGCAGAACTGTCATTCAAAAATCAATTTGAAAAAAAGAATTGTTTGTAAAGTGTTTGTTAGGGTTCTGTACCCAAAGGTTAAAACGGGACACTATTACTAAGACTCCGCTGTCTGTCTGTCTGTCTGTCCGTCTGTCTGTCACCAGGCTGTATCTCATGAACCGTGATAGTTAGACAGTTCAAAACTCAAAAACTTCGACAAAAAATACAACTAAACGAGTTTGATAAAAAAAATGCTAAGAACACTCGATAAAATCCTCTCTCATTCAAAAAAAAAACTAGTTCAAAATCAGTATCCGTTTTAGAGCTACGATGTCGTTGTCAAAGTTATAACACTCCTCTTTTTGGGTCGGAGGTTAAAAACACACTATTCAGAAGTTTCCTACATCCCATGTGACACACCCTTGACCAAATTTGTAAAGGCTCCCAAGTACTGATTGAGATATGCGAGTTCAAGTCCCGTCGGTTGTGAAAATTATGGAACTGTCTACAAATTTGGAATACATGTGTAAAGACACGTAAATAATGTAGAATTACAACATTAGTCTTTTCAAGGTCAGAGTGAATAGGTATCTTCTAAGTCTGCGTGCTTCATCTTCGACCACATCGTCGCTTTCAAACAGGCGAGTTGGTGGTCAAACGCGGACTTATTCGTTTTAAAAAATATATATAATATCCGCTAAAAGTTGTTTAACCATCGACGTTTGTTTACATTTTCGTATCGACTACAGATGAAATCGACGGTGCGCCGCTGGCCACAGTAGAACTGCTGGTGAAATGGTGCACCGCCGCGGAAGAGACCGGGAAGAAGAAGGGCAAGTCGGAGCCTTTGAAACGGCCCGTCATCGCGATCTGCAACGACTTGTACGCAACGTCTTTACGACCTCTCAGGTGATTTTAACTAAATATTGATGGACATTTCACACAAGCGTTTACATTAACGTTTTCAACAATTAACAATAAAATAATAAGTTATAGGTTAAAGCAATTGTTGTAATATTATCGGTTCTTGATAAGTGTGCCAAGTTTCAATCTAATCCGCTATTTTGAAGTGAAATTAATAAAGTAATGATTTAATTTTAATGAGTAATAAACGTGAAAACCATCACAACACAAATCATCAATCAAATCAGCTTAACATCAGGCGAGTTGGTGGTCAATCGTAGATCTATAACGTATAAAAAAAACCTTAGAAAACATTAATAAAAGCGCGTTAACCCTTTAACCGCCTGCGTCGGATATTTCTGACAAAAGCATTTCGAGCCCATTCCGACAAACTACGACATATACCACAAAAAAATCTTGGTCAGACTCGATAAACTTTTGGTGGAAGTATCCGACACAGGTGGTTAAAACCTTCTAACCGCCTGTTTCAGCTATTTCCGAAACAAACATTATCGGAAATATCCGACACAAGCGGTAAGGGCGCCTGTAACAGCTCGAAAAACTTGGCGGAAATATCCGGCCAGGCGGTTCATCATCATAATTATCATCTCAGGCATAAGAAGTCCACTTCTGGACATAGGCCTCCCCCATGGAAATGAGAGATTTTGCCATCAGAGGGCGCTGCTGCCCACCTCTAGTAGTATTTCCCTGAGCCGGTTTTATGGCACCCACGGGAAGAGAGCGGAAGGTACTATTCTAAGCCGGTACGGTACGGTACGATTAAAGGGTTAAAAATCGTTCCAGGCCGGTGTCCCTAATAGTGCAAGTAGGTGGGGTGTCCCTGCCGCGGCTGGCAGCGCGCCTGGCGCGAGTGGCGCAGTGCGAGGGTCTGGTGGTGGCGCCTCACGTATGCGCCGCGCTGGCTGCACGTGCGCAGGGCGACGTGCGCGCCGCCATACAAGTGCTCAGCTTCATTAGGGCGAGGGCGAAGGCACAGGTAAAAAGTCCTAGTTCCACCCTCCCCATTTCACTACAGAAGTCTTTCATTTCACTAGCAGAAAGTCGGCGAATTACCACCCATTTCTAGTTGAAATCCCAAAAATCCGTACTCAGTGACATTGGTCCACGTTCTTGATGTGCATTACTCAGGAATGGAATTCTTTGCCGCCATCTCTGTTTCCTGAGAACTACAATCTTGGAATTTTCAATGAATAGATATCTTCTAGATCGACGAGCTCCATCCTCGGCCATACCGTCGCTTAACATCAGGCAAGATGGTGGTTAATCGTAGATCTTGCGTAAGATATTGCATTAAAAAAAATGTTTTGGGAGGAGTATTTTACCACGATTTGTAGCATGTCTGGCGGAAGTGGCTCATTATGAGAGCCTTTTATTACACTAGTCAGTTAATATTCCTTCTCCATTTCATGGTTCGTTGTCAAATGAAAAGTCTGAACTTTTCATTTAGTTAAATGCAAGTTTGTGTACTGTAGCTCAGGAATAAAGACTAGTTTGTATAAAAAAAATGTGACAAAAGAGATTTTGAAAAATAAAATCCATGGTGGAGGCCTATGCCCAGCAGTGAACTTCTTGTGGCCGAGATGAACATAAGTATAATATATCTTATGTATGTATATTTAATGAATATCATAATACCTTCACAGTTAAGCATGGAAGACGTGGAGAACGCAGCGATAGGTACCAAAGACTGCAATAAAACTATGATGCAAGCTCTGCAGGCAGTTTTTACTATCAACGATAAGGATCCACAAGCCATCATGAGGGTGATCCAGTCGGCGGGGGATTACGACAGGTAAGGACACTAATATGTTTTAGGAATATAAGTAATATGCTTAAAACCCGAGTCGCCTCTAGATCTGTGATGCAATTTGAAATAAGACTTTGATCCAGTCGGCGGGGGATTACGACAGGTAAGGATACTAATATGTTTTAAAAGACGTGTGGCACTCGGACACTGCCGCGGTAAAGCTATTGCATAGCATTTTTTATCAACTTATGTAATTATAATTATTTATTTATTTTATTTATGCAGTATTCCTAACACTCCGACCGGCACAGCGGTGATACTTTTTAGTTTTTAGTTTTGCCATCTATCGATGAATAGCAGAACTTTTAATGACTTTTTGAAATATCACGCTTGTCTCTTTAGTTCTGCAAATCGCCTCTAGGTGGCATTGGTTATATCGGCGTTACTGCGTTAGGTTATTTTCGTTACGGAATTTCTGGATTCGGTCTCCACGCTCAAGGCCCGCGATAGAAGCTATGCAATATAAGTATAAGTAACATGCTTAAAACCCGAGTCGCCTCTAGATCTGTGATGCAATTTGAAATAAGCCTTTTAAGGCTACATACGTAACTTTGTCCGTCACTGCTCACGTCGGATTAGTAAAATTTGACAGTTTCATTTTCACAATTTCTGACGAACATTTGCTTAAAGTATTAGTCAAACTGCTGTGTGCGTGTCAAAGGCAGTAATTACGTGATGGCAATATACACATGTATATTTTTTTTCAGTATCGACTGTGAACAGAATTTTGAAAGAAAGTCACTTATATCACTTAGTGTTAAGTTTTTTTTTATTTGTGATATGCTTACAACTCACCCGATGTTAGGCGACGTAGCAGTTTATTTTATTACTTTATTTTTATTATTTTCAGCAACTTTTGATTTATTTCATTGCTATATTGATTGTTTTTGTTATTCATTTATTATTATTTTTTGAGTCCACTTTGTGACATAATTTACTTTATTGTATTATGAATATAAGACGGGCTAAATAATAATATTTCTTATTTATTGTTAATGTCTACTATTTGACAGGCTTATCGACGGCATTTTCGAGAACTACCTGACAGCGCGCGTCGATTCACGGCTGCTGATAGCCTCCGAGACACTCTCCTGGATCCGACTCCATGACATCATACACTCTTGGACTCTCAGGAACCAGAACTACTCGCTGTATGGAGCTCTGCCGCTCTGTGTCTCGAGGTGTCATCAGTTATTGGCTTCTAGAGCACCGCAGAGAATTAAATTCCCTATGCAAGCTCAGGAGGTAAGTTGTGCCTGTGAAGAACAAGTAATCGATAAAAAATATTTAAAAAAACGACTTCAAAATACGCAATTCTTTTACTTGGATGACATATTTTTGTTATAATAAAAAAATCAAAATACTACACCGATTTTGATATGATTTCTATGGGACCACCTGGGAAAAAGAAACCTAGTTAAACAAACCTTTATTGCAAATAAAGGTATAAAGCGGTTGGAAAAAAAAAAGATAAGTGAGAACGCCATATTACGCCTAACGGTATGCAAAAAAATCGAGCACTGATTACGTGTGGGTCCGTACGCCATCGATACCCGCCTCCGCCTACCTCCTCATTCCGCGGGACATATATTACTTCACTGGGACGACTATAGACACTTGTGAGATAGTACAAAACTGCATGTTATGCTTTCTATAGCAATCTTTTTCTTTCTACTGCGGTGCATTTTAAGGTATTATGGATTGAGCATTGGACACTTCGGTATGTCATATCAGACAAGTGGATTTATGATTTTAATGCTTAAAGAAGTGAGCTGTATAATTATAGCTGCCATATAGTGGCTTATATGTAGACGTGGATCGACCCCCTCTCACTGCAAACTAACTTTTTGTACTTCTCACTCTCCAATAACAGTCAAATGTGGCGTCAAACAGTCTCTTTTAATGTACCCTATAGGGGAAAATAGGTGTGATTGTATGCGTTGTACGTACGTGTATTATTTTGTTTTATTTATCCACTGGTGAGTATAGGTCTCCTAGCTAGCGCGCTACTGTTTCCGGTCCTGTGCCAGTCTCATCCACTGTCCTACCGCCCAGTCGGCACTACACGATCAAAGAGTTGAAGGATCTTCGTGTAATCATTATTAATCTATTATACAGGTGTACCGTAAGAGGGTAGAATTGGAAAGTATAACGACATCAGTGTGGCGCGGGTGCGCGCCCGCCGTCTCTAGCTCCCGGAAAGCTTTAGAGCTGGATCTGATACCGCTACTGCCGCATATACTGAAAGTCACTCTGAGATCTGCTAATGTGCAGGTAAGGTGCCTTGTCGTACAGCCCTGTCATTAAAGTGATTAAGTTGTTAACATACTGCCTTACCGAAAAACGTTACATAACTTTTTTTTTTATAAGCCCTGTTAGTAAAAACTGTCCCACTGCTGGGAATGGGCCATCTTCTCATTGTGAGAAGGGTTAATAGCATAGTTTGCCACGCTGACCAAGTGCGGGTTGGCTAACTTCACATGTTTTCCTCACGATGTTTTCCTTCACCTTTTTTGAAGTTGGCGGCAATCAACAATACGCACATAAATTTGAAAAGACAGAGGTGCGTGCCGCGGGATTCGAACCCAGGACCTGCGGATCGCAAGTCAGACGGTCTCCCGACTAAGCTGCCGGAAACTTAACTTTAAGCAATGCTTAACATATTTCATCAACTTCTGGCTGACACGAATTGACGTTTGCGGAAAGAAGACAGAGAACTTAAGACGTTGGTTAAACTTAAGTAACGTTTTCGGTAAGGCCCATAATATTTTCTAAGGTTTGCGAGATTGTTACTAATTGAAATGAAACAAATTTTAACGGATTTACTGGAGAAGGTGTTACTCGTTTGGAACAAAAGTGATTTACGTGCTCCATCCTTGGCCACACCATCGCCAAACTTCAGGCGAATTGTTGGTCAAACGTAGATCTATTTGCTGCAAAAAAGACGCCACCTGTACCACACGATTTTAAGATACGGTTGCGGTCTACGATGGAGCACGCTTACCTATAAGAAACACATTCACTCGCGATTTGTAGAGGCCCGTATTATAACTGCAGAAAAACCCAATCAGGTAGCGTATTCCACATTTTGGCGGCACGCACGATAAAAGTGAAGCTAAAACGCTTCATCGGAGTTTTGGAATCTCAACAAATTAACGATTTTCTCTTCCAGCTATGTAGTGAAAATGAACGCAAAGCGCTTGCTTCGTGTGCGGGTGCGATGTGTGACTACGGACTCCAGTACGTACAACAACGGACACCGGACGGATTTTACGCATTTGTACTCGAACCGGACATATACAAAATCGCCTTCTACGGTGAGATATAAATTTTATAGACAGTTCAAAACTTACACACATCCGATGGGACTTGGGCCCGCATTATCCCGATCTATGTGACACAGTTGTATTATAAAGTATCTAATTCTAAATAGATACTCACTAATAGTTATTATAGTTTCACTCCTCTCCAACCTAAGGTTGCCTGGAAGAGATCGCTATTAGCGATAAGGCCGCCAGTTGTTACACTAGTTTTTAAATATTTTATCTTGATAGTAAGTTTCTAAGGTGTGTGCAATAAAGAGTTTATCTATTTCTAAATAATAATGTTTTTGAACAGGTACCGAAGAGAAAGCACGCCCTCCTCCAGCCATTAGGCAAGCGATATCGAGAGAACAACAACTAGAAATGATCCGACGGAACGAACAAATGGTAACTTAAGAGCACAGGGGCCCAATTCAGTTATTCCAGACCGCTCCATAGCCGAACCATATGTGGAGCGTTTCCCGTCGGCCGCCATAGTTTTTTTGATTCAGTCACTTTTATGTCATACATTTGACACATTTGATGAAACGTAACACGTCATTCGCTCGTTACTAAATCAAAAAAAAGATAGCTTACTTACTTTTTTTCTTTTTATTGAACTTTATTTTTTTTTACTTCGGAATTATAACAAAATTTGAAGAAAAAAAATCCCACAGAGGTATAGACATTTATGATTTAAATCATATAAATAAAAGAATCATCGAAATCGGTAAAAGTTTAAGGGTAAAAAAACATGTTTTTTTTTTCTATTTGTATGGGAGTTCGCGCTCTTAAGAGTTTAGTTGTCGTGACAACTTTTGTCAATACAATACGCGTTTTTCATACAACAGAAGAATACTGTTGAAAACCCCTAAATATTAGCCAATTTGGAATACAAGTTGAAAATCCCTAAATATTAGCCAATTTGGAATACTGTTGAAAATCCCTAAATATTAGCCTATTTCGAAAACTGTTGAAAACCTCTAAATATTAGCCAATTTCGAATACGAAATGTACCGGAGTAAGGTTTGACAAGCCTGAATATTTTTTTAGGCAAGTAGAGTGAGCAATAAACCAAACACAAGCACACCGAGCCGGCCGAAAAGCACAGAAGTACCGTCCAGCAAGCAGGGGAGCAAGAGCGACGCCGCGCCGGCTCAACTGCCCAACCATCTGCAGAGACTGAAGCCTAAGGAGGTAGTGAAGAGTGCGCCTCAGGTGAGCTTCCTGTCATTTAATTTATAGTTGTTTTCTTTTTACACGACTGCGTAAGAAGAAGGAGGGTTAAGTTTTTCGAGTTTTGTACGGATGTATGTATGTGATTACGTACATGTGTATGTACCCACATACACGTATGTTTCTATACAGAGTGCCTACAACCTAAATGGCTGACGGATTTTGATGTCGTTAGATTCGTCTTCACTTCTTGAGTGTCATAGGTTATATAAATATAAATATCTTTCGCAAAAATAAAAAATGCGTTGTTTAGTAACCTCTATTGATTTTTTTCGTAATGAACAAGTTGATTTTACTAGAATTATTCCAAAGAATGCGCTATTTTTGAATTATATAATTTTATTTTTTGCTATTTTCGAATTTGTAATCTTTTACAGCGATTTAACGTATACTTTCTCACAAAAACTTTACACTCGACAGCGTATCAAGTGTAACGAAATAACAGTTGTGAAAAAACATATATTCCTAATCCTCTGCCAATTTAAGAGATAGGTATCAAAGACAAAACTTTTTTAATTATTTTCCTATCAAAATAAACAAATTAAAAAAATCTATACTCAGCGATATCGATGCACATTCTTGATGCGTACTGCACAGGAAAGGAATTCTTTGCCGCCATCTCTGTGACCCTTCCCTGAGACCTACAATCTTGAAATTTTTAAGACTAGAATGAATAGATATTTTCTAGATCGACGAGCTCTATCCTCGACCACACCGTCGCTTAACATCAGGCGAGTTGGTGGTCAATCGTAATTCTATCTTGCATGAAAAAAAAACACTTTTCTAATATCCCTACTCAATGTTTTTTGACGTTTAAAAATGTTGTGATGCGAGAGAGAGAGAGACAGCTGCGCGCGTTGAGCGAATCCTTAGCAGCGAAGCAGCTTAGTACCATCTCATATTGGTCCAACATTATCTACACTAAAATGATATACACACATTACACACACACACACACACACACCACACACACACACACACACACACACACACACACACACACACACACACACACACACACATACACACACACACTACACACACACACACACACTCACACATTACACCACAAACAAACACCAAGCAATAATCGGCAACAGTCTATATAATACAGATAAGACGAGTGTTCCGCGAGTGTTGTCCGCGCTGAAAGAACTCGTTACGCCGTGAATGGGTCGCAGATTGAAGTTTACCCGCCTGATGGAATATATTACTAGTAACGCCGCTTAACGGGGCCTCCTCGTTTACACGCGGATTTTCACTTTATATGTTCTATGGGCGGTGGAGATCTTTGAATAGGCTGTGGTAGTTATCATTTTTTAACCGACTGCGCAAGAAGTGAAAGTTGTATTTTTTTATGTGGATATGGTTGTTTCATTTTTACCTCCTACAGCTTTAACGTCATGGCATATTCTAATGTGCGAGTTGTCGTTAGATTCGTCTTCGCTTTCTGCATAGCTTTATTTTATTTTATTTTTTATATAATAATATATTTAAAAAATCTCGGTCAAAAGAATGGGACGGAAGAGATGAATTTGTATTGGGCTGTTTTTTTTTTGCAGTTTACATTGAAGTTAGTCAAACTAAACTTTGATAGTGATCTTAAATGTGTTTGAAGTCGTTCTACTGATACTAGGTTTCAAAATGCAGATAAGTATTATTATAGTTTATAAAACTGAAACATCAGACTTCAAAATACGCAGTCTCGTTTACTTGAATGACATATTTTTTCAGTTATTTGATTTTAAAAATCTAACTTCTGAACCGATTTTAATTGTATTTCTAATGGACCAGTCTGTGGGAAAATATGTCCTTTAAAATTAAATAAAAAATCCAAATCGGTGTATAAATGATGGAGCTATGTCGTAACAAACATTTAATAAAATACAAATGATTTGATTTTAAAAGGAGGAGGTTTCCTCCTTTTGAAATTGGTTAAAAATGTAGATTGAGAGATTACGGACGTACTTTATGTAAGACATTTTAACCCCCGACGCAAAAACTATGGGGTGTTATAAGTTTGACGTGTCTGTGTGTGTGTCTTGTCTGTGGGATCGTAGCTCCCGAACGGATGAACAGATTTTGATTTTGTTTTGTTTTTGTTTGAAAGGTGAATTAGTTGGGAGTGTTCTTAACTATGTTTTATTAAAATCGGTTCAGCCGTTTTTTTTGTCGGGGGTTTTTGTTTTTTTTTAACTCATCCTTGTTTTAATCTAAGCTGAATATATATATTCCTATGAATAACAACGCTAACATTCTCTAACACCATAGAGTAGAGCGTACGCGGAGAGCACTCAGCGAATCTGCTAATTAAACCCGTGTTTGCTAAATCCGCATCCCGTATTGTGAGAGCGTGAAAGCGCTACCAAACGCGACATAGAGTAGAGAGAAGACAAGCTGTGTACAGATGCTACAACCGGGAAAATTGATCGATTTGGTTTATTCGTCTAACAGTTTCTTTTTCATTTCAAGAACATAGTAATATATCCAATTAAAAATTCGCTCAATGCGCGCCCAACCTTTTTAAACATATAAAATCATTGAATAGGGATATTAGAAAAGTGAGAGAAAAAATTGTTTATTATAGAAATATTTAACAACAAGTTTTCTTCGATATTTTTTAAATTGGCTGAGGTATATGTTTTTTTAAATATATATATATAATTTGAAATATATATGCCGTCGCCAGTATAAATGGTATCTGATTTTTTTTTTTTATGTTTCTTCTTTCCAAATAAACAAAGTTATCTCTAACTTTTCTAATGTCCCTACTCAATGGTTTTATATGTTTAAAAATGTTGTGAAGCGTGAGAGAGATAGCTGCGCGCTTTAATCTCGACTGTTATGAATGTGTTATGGGCTATCCACACATATCGCCGACGGCAAACGCGAGGGGTCGTATTCCGGCGTTCCTCCGGATGGCCAGTGCGGACTGGCCATCGGGAACGCTGGAATTCCAATCCGAACTGTGTGAGCCCGAAATGCCCCAAACAAGGCCTATCATTGCGTGGATAACCATTAGTAGGCATTTTTAAATTAGGCATACTTCCTCCGATTTCACAGTCTCTTCTATACTAAAACTCTTTGTATGCAAACATCATTCGCGGAGTCACGTAATCACGGCAATCTCGCACACAAAAAGAGACAATTATACCATACACAGACACACCTGTCACTGTCGCCCTTTATGCATGTTCTCGGCGCGTTATGCAATCTTTCTTTGGAAAGGAAGTAGAGCTAGCTAGCTAGCTAACTTATCTTTATAACCGTTTCTAAAATTTTTAAGCTATGCATAGCTTCTATCGCGGGCCTTGAGCGTGGAGACCGAATCCAGAAATTCCGTAACGAAAATAACCTAACACACCGCGCGTAAAGCTATTATGCAATAACTTTACCGCGGCAGTCTCCGAGTGCCACACGTCTTTTTTATTTAACTTTCCGCGGTAGTTATACAGTCAAAATCGTGGAAACTATATTTTTAGGGTTCCGTACCTCAAAAGGAAAAAAAACGGAACCCTTATAGGATCACTTTGTTGTCCGTCTGTCCGTCTGTCTGTCTGTCTGTCTGTCCGTCTGTCCGGGTGTCAAGACCTGTATCTCGGGAACGCATTAAGGTATCGAGTTGAAATTAAAACCATATACGCAGATCCATAGTCTCTTGCTGCAGAAATAAAAATCAAATTTCTCAGTTTTCGTAAAAAAAAGTTACAGCCGAATATGTCGTAAAAAACTCACATTTCGACACTCACAAGGGAATCAAAACCTATGGAGTACTTCTCGTTGACCTAGAACTATGAAATTTGGCAAGAAGCATTGTGTTAGAGTACACATATAGGAAAAAATCCGAAAACTGGTCATTTTTTATTTAATCACAAAAATTTGGGGTTTTATGCAAGGAAGGAAATTTTAAATGGATTTAACCGTATCATGTGGGGTATCATATGAAAGAACTTAATTAGCACAAGCTAAAACAGGTTTTTAAATATTTTTGCGATGCGATAAAAAATACAAATTCCCCTTTTATCTACTAGTTTGTACGGAACCCTCGGTGGGCGAGCCTGACTCGCTCTTGTCCAGTTTTTTTTATACAAGAAATTTCTACGATTAACCACCAACTCGCCTGATGTTAAGCGACGGTGTGGCCGAGGATGGAGCTCGTCGATCTAGAAGATATCTATACACACTAGCCTTGAAAATTCCAAGATTGTAGATCTCAGGAAACAGAGATTGTGGCAAAGAATTCCATTCTTGTGCAGTACGCAATAGGAATGTGGATCTATATGGCCGAGTACGGAATTTGTGGCATTTCAACGAGAAATGGGTGGTATTTCGCCGATTTTCTGCTAGTCCTGTAGTGAAATGGGGAGGGTGGAATTAGGTCGTGAAGCTCTTGCGCACATTCCCCAAATGAATTCTGTAGAAAATAGACAGACATGCTACTTTACGGCGGTGCTCGAGACTAAGTAGCTTCTGGCATCTATTGTTCGATGACAACGTAAAGATTTGATGTTATTGTATATTTTTCCATTATTTTTCATTGTTTGTTGTATGGCAGCACCTAAGTGGCAAGCTAGAGCGCGATCGAGTTCGAATACCTATGAACGTGAATTATCCTAAACCTATACCAATAAACAATTTTGAATTTGAATTTATAATTTTAACATATTACCGCAATCTCACTGTTAGTTTAGCCCCTGACTGACGCTGAAGGATGTTTCTAAGAAACAGATTTTTTACCGACTTCAAAAAGAAGGAGGTTACCAATCGCTTGTATTTTTTAACCGACTGCGTAAGAAGGAGGGTTATGTTTTTCGAGTGTATGTATGTATATTTCTTTGACACGCCCTAGAGCCTAAACGGCTTGACCGATTTTGATGTGAGTGGTGTCAATAGATTCGTCTTAGTTGTGAGAGTGACACTGGGTACATCAAAATTAAAAAAAAAAACATAAGTTAGGCTGCAAAAACCTCTTTTCTGCAGTCGGGTATTTTGTTTTTCTTTTAACATTGATACTTGTTTTAATTCTTTTTTATTTTATCGCATAACTCTGTCATTTATAATTCGTTTTGATTTTTTTGTCTAAAAGGATATAATAAATCTTAAATAAATCATCAGAATCGGTTTAGTTTGGTTTTAAAAATAAAATTACGATATTTGAAGTCGGTTGTTTCAGTTTATCAAATGAAGTATAAGTATTTATTTAATTGAGTTTTTTTTCAAGTTCAATTAAATGTAACTTAATTTATTATATTTGTACTAAAACTGTATTATTTTTCGACTCCCTTCGATCGCTCGCTCGGAAGTAAAAATCTCGTCAGGCCTGTGGACTCTGCTAAATCCTCATAAATTTGAATATAAAATATAATTTTTTAACCCTTCAAAGTTTATACCTTAGAAACAACCCCGTTTCGTTAATTACCCCGTCCATTATTGAAAAAGCTCGCAAAACTGACATAAATCAAGGGTACCCTCAAAAATGATCAGTGTCAAAAAGCTTGGGTAGCCGCGATTTTTAATTCCCATTACAGGAGATGTTCGTTTTTCAATTATAGATGGAGAGCTTTCTTTGATATATAATAAGGTGTTTCAATTAAATGCCTTTTAAAATTCACTTTGGTTAGAATTTTGTAGCGTAAAAGTATTTATAAATGCGCATGTAGATACAATATTGATATTTTAGTTGGTGGAGTGATATACAAGCGATAGGAAATTTGGTTTTGTATTTATAGTGTTGTGTGCGCGTATCTTATAAAATCGAAACGGTATTTTTTTTTTCAATAATAATCTTGCGCTTGGCTGTAACTTATGTGCAGCCGTATTGTTAAAATGCACAACAGATCTTTATGCAATTTCAGAATTGGTGAAATAGCAAAGGTTGATCACAGTGATAAGTATACTAATCACTTAATAATTAATGTATATTCAACGCTCTTTGCTTAACTACCCATACAACGCCGCGTATTATACGTCCTTGCTGTTATAATCTTACAATACATCTGTAAAGTACAGTTACACGCCATGGCTGCATTGAGTCTTCAGCTCAGAATGAAGAAAAAAAAATCAATACTGCAAACTACTTCAAAAATTAATTTACACAGTCTCTTACCTCTTGTGTTATTGTGTGTATTTTAATTATTATTATAGTTAAAAAAACTGAAAAACCGACTTCATAATACGCAATAATTTTACGTGGATGCCATTTTATCAGTTATTTTGTATAAAAACCATAGTCGATTTGGATAAAATTTATATAGGACCACCTCTGAGGTTACCTACGAAACAAAAAATAATCATCAAAAACAATTCAGAATTGGCGGAGTAATCTCTGAACAAACATAAAAAACATACAGTCGAATTAAGAACCTCCTTCTTTTTGGAAGTGTATTAAAAAATAATTAAAAAAATAATTAAAAAAATAAATTAAATTAATATAAATGAAACGAAAAAGATTTAACCTCAACCTCCCCACCTATAACACCTACAATGGACCACAGCGATACCAATGGAGACGGGCATCCTCCCCTTGTAAATACAATAACTAATCACAATAAAAGGGTTGCGGCCAGGGCTCTATTAAAAACTCGCTAAGAACACCCGAGGGTTGGGGTCGGGGGTGGCCGGCGGAAGCATTACTTTTATCTCTTTTTGTTACTCTTTGCCGATTTTTTTGTGTCGCTTTAGTGATAAATTGACTTTATTACAAGCAATTTATTTTTTTGTTGTGAACAGATAATGATGAATGTGTATTTATTTACTTAAATAAGTGGGTAAGATGTATGCAATAATGTGATACGTCGAGACATGGGAATTGGGTTTACTGGGTAATTTGTTTTTCTTTGTATGTTAACTAAATGTTATCCTCAATTTCGTACGACTAGGGTAAATTACCGATTCAAAAGCAATAGTAATATAATTATTTACAATATACTCACGTATCCATTGCCAAAATATAGAAAATTATAAAAACTGGGTAGCTTTCATAGCGAGAGCACAGTCTCAACACGATCGATAGGTGCTATTGCGTTTATTGTGTTGTCCTAGTATGATACATAGGTGTGGATATCACTTACCGATGCGTACTAACACAACTTAACTTTTTACACACGTCGGACACTACATACAAAGGCGCGCTAATTGTAACACATAATTATGCAAGTTGACGTCTGTATATAACACATACACACATATTTATTACAAATGAATGCGCCGTACCGCCAAAGTCAGGCAAAAACAGCACGAGCGCGCGAAGTGGGTGAGAAACTCGAGATTGGCAGTAGGCGGAGAGTGTCCGTGCTGTATGTAATATTATTAATGTATTTTGTGCTGTTTGATAAAGGTTTTCTATTTTTTTTTATGAAAAAGGACGTTTTGATCTATTGGGTAACCTATGGCCTTCTCCGATGTAAATACAAATATCTTTATTAACAAACCATTTGCGTAAATTACAAACACTGAACCCCGCACTAGGAAAACCAGTATCGCGGGCGTCCTATTTGACGATAATACACTGATGGCAGACTTTAGATAGAAAAACTAAATACAAGTACATAAAATGCGTGCAAACATATAAATTTAACAAAAACTTTAGTTAAAATTAATTTAAAATACTATTATTATTAACGGGATATTTACCGTGGTACGCGTTAATTTTGAGCTCCCGATATTTCGGCACAGTTACATGCACCATGTTCACGGGTGACTGAAGAATGCAGGTGGATGATACGGTCAAGGGCTGACATATCTGTCTACCCTCTTTCTTTGTCTTTTACTGCGAAGAGCGTTATCGTTAGCGTTAGAGGGTAAATATTCCGTTAATAATAATAGTATTTTAATGAATGACCGTGAGTGATAGTATAAAAAATGAATTTTAATAAAAATAGTAATTAGTGATATTGTTCAGACGTGTCGTGTATATGTAAAAACAGTAAGAGACACTTACTTTCGCATTTATAATAGTAGTTACGTTATTATTCTTATTAAGTTTAAGGCTTTAAAAGGCACGCACTCCAATCAAGCAGATTGTGGTCATTATCGTCCATTTGTCGTATAAATTAGAAGAATATGTCTCGTTCTCTCGCAGTAGCTATGTTATATCATTCCTTAATCGCCGCACATAAAATCACAACGAATCACTTAGGTCCATCCCACTAAACTACCACTTTAACGGGCGAAGGGACGTGCCCGCGTGACAGCGGGTAACGGAGCGATTGATGATTTTTCAGGAGCTCAATTTTTGAATCGTTCGAAAGTTATCGCGTACGAATATGACTATTTCGAAGAGAATTAAAAAATTATTCGAAAGCAATCATTCACGTCACAGCTAACTTCGAATTTTAATAAAATATAGTTGTTTCATTTATTAATGTTGCTCGAAAGTCAGGCATATTCACATGCGTATGTATTCTTTGTGAGTGATAAAAAAAATTGAGCGCTTTAACATTTTCGCAAAAAATTTCGAAGAACTACTAATTTGATGTTGGTAAACCTACTATGGTCTTTTTATTTTCGAAGACATAATTTATTTTAATTTATCAAACATTTTATTAAACATGATTCTGCATAAATATACAAAGTATTTATATTTTGCAGCGTATTTGTGTACTAGATTTTGAAAACGAAATTCATATTTACTTACGATATTCACCAATATAGCACAGCGGATGAGCAAGTTGAAATCACAGTGGGTACTTTTTTTTACTGGTCAATGTCGATGGTCGATGAGGCTAAAAAGTTCTCGAGTGGGAGACCACCCACCAGTAAGGCGCCGCGAAGAACATCCAGCCACAAGGTGGACGACGTTACGACCTCATACAAATGGCAGGAAAACGTTAGTTGCAAGCCGTGCTTAACCAGTCTTTGTGGAAATCCATGGTGGAGGTCTATATCCTGTCCCGCAGTACTTCTTATAAATGAAATGATTTTAATTATATTTTGAAGGGTTACTACTACATATCGACATTGACAACAATATTATAGATAACAAGTATACGTATAGAAAACTCAAAAACACCCAACACAATCAACAATTTCAACGTTTTCCTCGACAGTACCTCGTTATACGTTCTTAATTACGGACGTGGTGACGTTAGTTACGTTCAGCGTCACAGGGTTATTGGACCAAAAGGTTCAGTGATCCAAAACTTCCAGTGGGCCATAACATTCAGTGTCCGATTAAGCAGAGTTGAAATCAATCCCACCCGCTCGCAAAACAGAAAAGTAATGTTTTATCTTTAATCGCTATAATGAGGCAAAACGACCAAATTTAAAATAAGACGTTCATCGTCCACCCCGTAGGTGGAACGCGCCGTAAGCAAAACGGTGAAGTACCCAGTTTTATGATGTAAAATATTGATTGACCAATAACCAGCCATGAACCGCTTGTCGCGCTCACTATGGCCGCGTTACCAAGTAGCGTGCACACAGTACCGAGTTAACAGCGAGTAAATTTATTATGTGGGCGTGAACGCACATTTTTGTGCTCGCCCGGTTAATGGAGCGCGCCCGGAGAGCGCTAATGCTTGTTAATAAACTGACCAACCCTTTTGTTGGCAGACTCTTGAGTGTGTTATTGAGAGAGCTTTGAGTTTAACCGATGTATCTAATTACTTTGTCTGTATTTTGGCAAAGAATTTGTAAATAAGTCATGTGATGCCTTTGATCTTCCGTGATTGATTTAATTTGTGATAATCTTTAGTTTTTTTTATTATTATTATTCTATAAACATTGCTCGGCGCTGGCCTCTTCATTTTGTGAGACGGGATGTCTCCGACACCCCGTTGGATGTTTTGTAAGACGGGATGTCGGGATGGGCTAGTCAAATGCTAGTGGGTGGACTTAACATATAACATATTTTCGAGAACATAAATCTCAAGTTCCCTCATGATATTTTCCTTCACCGTTTGAAGCTAGCCGCAATTACCATTATGCTCATTATATCCTCTTAACAGATGTGTATATCTTAGGACTTGCGATCCGCAGGTCCTGGGTTCGAATCCCGCTGCACGCACCTTGGTATTTTCGAAGTTGTGTGCGTATTTTTGATTGCCGCCAACTTCAAACGGTGAAGGAAAACATCGTGAGGAAACCTACATGTCTGAGAGTTCTCAATGATCTTGAAGATGTGTGAAGTCACAGTGAAGATGTGCCAACCCGCAATTGGCCAGTGTGGCAGACTATGGCCTTATCCTTCTCACAATGAGAAAATGGCCCGCGGCCAGCAGTGGGACAGTTTGTACAAACAGGGCTGATAATAAAAAAAAACAAACATCGAGATCGAAAGTTAAGTGGTCATTAACATCATGGTTAATTATTTTGGTGTTTTATAGACATAGCGTCGATAAAACACCAAAATAATTGACCATGATGTAAATTTACGTGTACTCGTACTTATTTTATACTAAATATACGTGTTGTCTAAACTGCTATAAAATTATATCAACAGAATGTAACATAACTAAGTATAGGTTAAAAACTGATGTAAACGATTTAAATCAGGGCACTCTCCAAATTAATAATAATATAATTAGAGATAGTATTAGACTAATGAAGTAATGTTGACAAAAAAAAACTGATATAGACATAAATTTATTGCTACAAAAATAAAGTACAATAGAAAAAAAAAAACATATATACTAATAAAAAACCACCACCACGATCAGAATATGGAGCCACCTCGAAGCTATACAGAATCCAACACAAAAGGTATGATTAAAGTCGGTTCATAAACAAAGAAATTATGTGTTTATATACTCGAATTAACACCTTCCTTTTTTGAAATTGGTTAACTTTAACAAAAGCCACTCGTTAGGCAGTAGCGTAGAAGCAATTATTGCAGCGTAGACGGTGAACTATGCCGCTACGGTGCCGTCTTGCTACGACGTAGTACCGCCTACGACCGTAGAACTTTTTACAAGATAACTATACCTCGACCGCCGTAAAGTCGACCATCCTGACGGTATGCGGGACGCGGGGCGGCGGATGTACACGCGGCACTGTCACCGCAGCGAGATATCTCAAGAAAAAAAAACCTGTTGTTATTTAGGAGATAATATGATCACAGTTATATGAGTGTAGCAAATCTACATTTTTTTAAATTTAATATGACTAATATTATAAATGTCATTCTTCATCGGAATGATTTTCAGATTCTGAGTCCGACGAAGATTTAGATGACGTTTTCTCTTTTTACTCGGAGACTTGATAGCCTCTTCAGTATTCTCTGAACGACTTTGGGATAAAAAATTGTACAGTGGTAAAATAAAGTAGAGTAAAGTAAAATAAATTATAAATTTATAAAACCGACTTCAAAAACAACACACAATGGTGCTACAGCAAAGAATAACGTTGACTTTTGGGATGTCGTATATAAAATATTATTATTTTATATTAAACATCTTAAATGTCAACGGTGAGTAATATTATCTTTTTCTGTAGTTGAGTAAAAATACGCGCTTAAGCGTTGAAGTAATGTCTATTTTCTCGCTATACACATTAGATGAGGAGTAAGAAGGTTTTACTTTCAAGCTTGCTAAATTCTTCACGGTTGTAAACTTTTTTAATAAGACCTTTCTTCACTCGCTCGTTTTTCTTTCTTCTGTCAAGAATAAGAATAAGATCTTATATGTACTTTAAATAATTTAAAATTTAATTTAATTTCTTGCCTGCATCCAGATATAATAGCACTTGTAATAAAATATTTATATTTATCTATTTTCGTTGTCTAAATATTTTAATAATATTTAGACACAACAATAATACTATAAAAGTCTTACTAACATAATACAGAAAATTAAATAAATAATAATCACCGGACGAGGACGCCAGTTTCAGTTTTTTTTTTTGTTTTTTTTTTATCAGCCCTGTTTGTACAAACTGTCCCACTGCTGGGAACGGGCCATCTTCTCTTTGTGAGAAGGGTTAGGGTTAGGTTAGGTTTCAGTTTGTTCGTTTGAAAATAATTCGCTAAATTGAATAGCATTATCTTTGCTTGACTTTTTAACTTTTAATAACGCAGACTCGGTAATTCCATATTTGATGTTGGATGTAAAGACGTAAAATAATCTCGTGTGTAGCGGACACGAGGCTACAACCGCGCGAACTCTAACTGCCAAAATGTCATCCGATGTCAGCAGCCGACATCCGATTGACTGATTGGTCGAGCGCACCCCGCCTCCGCGTCCCGCATACCATCAGGAGGGTCGACTTTACGGCGGTCGAGCTATAGCTGTAGAGAACTTAATCTCAACGACGAACATTTCCATTTAATTAATTGTAGTTTGAAAAAAAAAACTGAAATAATTGATTTCAAACAGTTCGCTCCTGAATAAATATATGATATTTGAACATATCACAAAAAAATATTGAGAACCCTCTTTTTTGAAGCCTGTATAAAAAGAAAACTTTTGTAAGACGCAAATAAAAAAAGTAAAAATGTATACTCGAAAACAATAAATCTATTTCTTTTTTCTGCCATATTACATAAAAAGCAAACATAACTCTTACCAAAAGTAGAACACTCATCCACTATAATCTCATTCATCCATCGTTATGAAAAACAATGAGTCCACATCGGGGTAACTTATACCCAACATTAGGCGCTCGTATACTAATAATGGCAATAACGGAGTAAGGAGGAAAGAGCGCCCTCTATAATGCGTCTGGTAAACGAATATGCGGGGAAATTGCCTTCGGGGCCGGCGCAGATGCGATTGCTACGGTTTAGGGATGGCCGTCGGACGTAGCCGAATAGTTCGTGAACAGATTTTTTTTCATGATACAACTGTTTTTTGGTGTGAAACATCTGATGTGAGTCATATTTTTTTAGCGTGGTGATTAAGGCAGGATTATTAAAATTTCTTCAACTTAATAGAATTTTTTACGGTTCCGTCTCTGAGTTACGGTAGTTTTAGACCAGAACGACTCAAAAGTTAAATGTCCTTCATATTAAAACGACTCAAGATCAAAATGATGAATTTGTTCGATGAAATTAGGATAAGTGCTGATTATAGTCGGTTTTCCAATTGTTTAAACTGTGTTTATTTTACTATCCTATGTGATGCATTTATGATTGTCCGCCAAATATTATTAGACCATCTTTTAGTTCGAAATCACAAAACTTGAGAAATATTCATTAAAGCCTAACAAAATCTAAAATAAGCCCAAGTTTCATAAATATAAAACAATTGTCTTTAAACATAAAACTAGCTAAAATTTTCCATAAGTAACTTTATTTTAACGATTCAAACTAGAAACAAACAAATTGCGAAATAATTTCTATTTTTCCGGTAGCGTGACGCTGTACATCAGGAAAGGGACACGTTCGTCGCGTCATTGAATTAGTCAAAAGAATTGTATCTCATCTCGCGAACTGAATTGTTCCAGTATACACAGATCTTGCGAACTATATCTTAACATTTTCCTCCCAATCCCATCCCTATCGGATGCTCGCCATCATCAATCTCCCCCCTCCGCGGGGGCAGGTCGTAAATCACGCGCACAATGGACGAAGGAAGTTCTTAAGAAGAAAAACTATAGGCTATATCCTTCCGGAGCACTGCTAGGGCTACCATATCCCTGTAGGGGTAGTTAGGGGTTTGCAGGGGTTGGTAGGGGTGAGAAGGGGTATCGAGGGCCAATCGGAAGCGCCGGCCGGTGGGTAGGGTTACGTAATTGTAGTTATGGATGCGTGCTAACTGGTAATGAAGTAGATTTGTCGGACGATTGTTTTAGTTCATTGTTGGTCTTTAGCGTTGAATTTTGGAAGTTGGACTAAAATTGGGAGTTTTGTTGGTACAGAATATGAATTGAATGGATTTGAATGTTGTTCTATAAATCTAATCTGTGATTTAGTTTTAATTTTGGTCTGTAAAAAAATTTCATGTCGTATGTAATGTTTTAAGAAGCAAACAGAAACACAAAATACTTTTTTTAAGGAAAATGAGTTATTAACACGCTTTGATTAGGTCGACCTGTATGCAACTAACTATGTAATGAAATCTAAGGTAACTAATTTAACCAACCTCCAAGGATCGTAGCGTCATGAAAATTGGCAGCTGTCTGTAGTTCTGATGACAATACAATAATATGGTACTGTCGAACTGATCTGATGATGGAGCCGGAAGATATGAACTAGAACTTCATGATGGAACATCGTATCATAGCTGTGGATTTGTTAGAAAAGTCTTGTAATGAACTTTGACCACAATAATTTGTAGCGTGGTTTTTAGTTTTTTTAACTGTAATTTATTTTATATTGTTTACGCGTGTGACATCGCGGGGCGAAACCGATTACAAATAAAGTCAAATAAATTCTTGTAAAACCCTTAAATTTAATATCACTGCCGTGATTCAGTGAGTGCCAGAAGGGTCCTGGATTACCCATAATCCTCGGATGACAGACCACCTCATGAGCCCGGTGGAAAAATAGTCGCGTAACCGAATAACCCTTGCTTTTATAGAGTAAGGTTAGACAGATTCACATTACCGTAGACGGGGTAGGGTATTTTTAACGGTAATTTGTATGTTCGCTCTTTTACAGTAGTTTTGAATACATTTTTTAAATATATATATCTGATTAGAATAAAACAATAATGTTTTCATGATATGTTTTCTTAGCAACAAGTTGTTAAGTCGTTTATTATTTTGATATGAATGTGCTAAAATGGAGAGAGATAGAATAAAGAGTTAATTTTAGTTAATTATATTAGAGGAAGCAATTTTTCAGGGTTCCGTACCTACTAGAAGGAAATAACTGGATTTAATATGTAGAATCAAATTAAATTATGACAATTGAAGCTTCCTGGGGGTCTTTCCCGATAGATATAATCTGGGTGTCTTTGAATCGCGAGTGAATTGGTTTCTTCTAGGTAAGCGCGCTCCATCGTAGACCGCAACGTCGCCTAACATCAGGCGAGTTGGCGGTCAAGCGCAAACCTATTTCTACATAAAAATAATAATAATTGAAAACGAGTATCATTGTTTATTAAAAAGCTAAAATCAAGAAACAACAATGAGTTGTAAGTATCAAATACATTGCGGCAATCTGTCTGCAGTTCTAAATAACCTGGCGCATTGATGCAATTGTTCGCTCAAAGGGGTTGCCAGCGTAAAAACTAGCTAACAAGCGCGGGAGCGGTGCGCCCGCGGCGCCCCCTAATTTCACAATTTGCCGCTTTTGCCGCGAGCGCGCGCCGCGGGATGCGCGTTCTAAATTCAAATTTTACACCGTTCCGTATTCAGTGTTACCAGTGCAAATGAATTCGGGAAGATATTGTTTTGATATTCGTTTCGTTTGATGGTTTAGTTATTTTAGTTAGTACGTTCATGATTATGTTAGATTTTTTTAAGTAACACCAGTTGAGTGGATGATCGTGGTTGATGTATTTATTCCAGGCAACTTCCGTATTTAAAGTTGATTTAAGAAAAAAAAAATATCTGGCTGGAATTCGTTTTAATAAAAAAATAATTAAGTGTTCCGTATATCGCCACTCCTACGTGTCTCGTAAACAAAAAATATTGTAAATAATTAAGCTCGGCTAGATTGCATCTCAGCATGATTGTATTGTGAGCTCTATCGTTACTGGTCATTAGCCGTTTCTATTTGTCATCACCAAAACTAACAGCCCTCAATCAACGGGGGGCTGTATTACACTTTAATCGTAACTGTTGCCATTGGAATATGGCTATTATTGTACTATATTTAACAATACGGTATAAATATATTCCGTTCAGGAGGTCATAATTAAAATTGACTTATAAATTGACTGTATACGTGACTTAGATTGTGACTAGAACATTTACAACTTGTTTTATTCAAGAAACTTGAAAAAATCCTAATACTTGACACTGGCAAATGCTTTAATGCCGGTCCAATACAAAAAAGAAGAAGAAGGAGTGTGTATACGAACGACTGAAGATATTGTCAGTGTCATGAAACCTTTTTCTATATCTTTTATTCACATTCGTATCACATAATTATGTATAACCTAGAAATATCCTAAAAGCCTTACGAATAAAAACAAAATATCTGATTGCAAAATATGACATATGCAAAAAAAGACTAATGTTATGAACTCACACATCAAAGTTGGAGAAGACGTTTAGGCTACCAGAAGTAATGTATACATATTCGTATTTACCTATTTAAACATATGCTTATAATAGACGTATAACCGAAAAACATTACTCTCCTTAAGCAGTTGGGAAAAAGTAGTTGACTGAATGTGAATGAATCAGATTTAAAATGAAAGTAATTAATTTTACAATATTAATCTCTCTTACTTTGAAACTGATTAATTTTACTCTATTCCGAAATTCCATCACATATCCGAACGAAACTAAATTCCAATTACGGTATTAATTCAACACATCAAAACTTGTAATATTCCAGTGATTTGGCGCACAACGTGTCTTGATAAATCCCCTGTTAAAATATTAAAGGGATTTGTACGCAGTAATTTTCATTTCATCCCTTATTTTAAGGGATTATGTGCCCAATTTTCCGACCCCTCCACTTCTGATATTGTAACTAATCTTGTCACTAAATCGTAGTCCGATTATCCGAACGCGGTTCCAAATTCGAATAATTCGTTTGTACAGTCGGCTGCAAAATTGATCATAATATTTGAAATGCCTTTAAAAATCTTAAATCCCATCCTTCCGGGTGCAGTAAAAAGAACACTGAGGAATGTACGTAAAAGTAAAAGTAAAACGATGGCTTAGCGACCTTAACGTAAACTGGGGCCCAATTCAGTTATTCAAGACCGCTCCATAGCCGAACCATATGTGGAGCGTTTCCCATCGGCCGCCATAGTTTTTTTGATTCAGTCACTTTTATGTCATACAATTGACACATTTGATAAAACGTAACACGTCCTTCGCTCGTTACTAAATCAAAAATATATAGCAGCCGAGAGGAAATGCTTCGCACAAGGTTCAGTTACGGATCGGTTTTAAATAACTGAATTGCCCCCCTGTACTCTGTGAATTCTGTTGCCCTACTGGAGATTTAATTAAGTCAGAGATTGATTTGATTTATTTATGTTTTTTGTATATAATTTATTTTTATGTTCTCATTTTACGAGTAGTTATGTGTTTTTTCCATTGATGCCAACAATAACAGGTAAATTTTAAGTTTTTAAAGTTAAATATGTATCCTTTTTTGTCGCCGTCTGTACAATTTAAAATTCAAACAATTCGAAAAGCAACTACCCTCAAATGCGGTTCGAAATTTAAACACGCGTATAATTTTTGAAATTGGAAGAGTGAGCGCCATATGCAGTGCCCGGGGCGTAGTTTTTTTGGCGCCGGATCGTCGCGTTGGTTACCACCCGTTCGGGTTAGTTTGGTTACATTGTAGCTAAAGCAAACTCAGTATGGGTACGAACAATGATAGTCGGTATATCAGAATTTCACCGCCTCTCGAATATTGAAGCTTCTCTACGACACAGATATAGTAAATAATAAAAAAACTTGTTTTATGTTTGTTACCGCATATTTGGGATATTGGTCAGATTGGTCCTATAGAAATTACATCAAAATCGGTTCAGTAGTTTGGTTTTTAATACAAAATTGCGCATTTTGAAGTCTGTTGTTTCAATTTTCAAACTAGGTATACCTAATTGGTGGACATTTCACACAACACCATCTATTATAGCTCAAACTAAGCAAAGCTTGTATTATGGAAATTAGATGGTTGATAGAATACATTATATACTTTTTTGTAAATACATACTTATGATACATAGAAACACCCAGACACAGAACAAACATCCATGTTCATCACACAAATGTTTGCCCTGGTTGGGGATAATGATAAATGATAAATTCGTTTATTGAGATAAAAACGGAAAAAGACCAATTACAATTATCTCACAATATTCAAAAATTATTCTTAAACAATTCATGTCTGAGGATTACAAAATATTCATAATATAAATACAATATCATTTAAAATGGTAATACAAAAATGTCAAATGGGCAATACGCCTAGCATGTCAATACATAAAAAAAAAAAAAAACATACAAAGTAAAATATACCGTTCGGGTAAGTACTCAGAGTACCAAGTCAATAAACTCAAAGGTTATCAAAGTCCAATGAATCATCAGGCTTTTTACACCTGTCCCATTGATCCTATAGATTTTCACAATTGACTTATTGTGAAAATCTATTGGATCAATCAAGGAGGTACTTAAATAGTCTTCCAGTTATCACAAAAGATGTCACAATCAGGCTTGGCAGCAAGGAGTGCGTTTAAGTGGCGACGGGCACGATTCAGAGGCGACATAGAACGTGCTACTGTGCGACCGCGATCTACGTGGAACAGGTCGTGCGGGCGACCACGTCTGTTTGCTGGACCACGTCTGTTTGGGGATCGAACCCACGACCTACCTGCCTCAGGAGGTCGTACTACCACTGAGCCACGAGGCCTGTCAAATTACATAAAGTATTCGTTGACTGTACTTACGACGAATCTCGACAGTACTGCACATGTATCTTAAATAATTACATTTTAATTCAAACAAAAATGTCAAACGGAAAAATTCACGTTCACAGATTTTTATTTATTGACGTGATAACGTCTTATAAATCGATGAACGCCGGCTGCACGCACGAAAAATTATGACTCATTGTCACTTTCCTCCTGAGCCGAGCGCGCAAGCGAGAGCGCGGAACAAGCGATAGAGAGGCACGACCGGCCTAAGCGTTCGGCTTGTGACGCATCGTTATCACGTAAAATTATCGCCCGTAAACAAACTCTACAGACAACCATTTTTTTTCAAGTAGTGCTACTGTAAAAATACCGATATGAACAATCAAATGTATTCAAGAGTGGGGTGAAAGGATAATAAACGTTTTTATTAACCCCACCATTCCCCCTCCCCGCCGTCTGGGCGCGCGCCAACCATGGCAGAATAACAATCTGAATATTATATTACATGTCGTGCAAATCATCTCTTAATGAACACAATAGCCTTGTTTTCTGATAAATCGAGTAACTTGATTATCAATCGGCTCTTGAAGCTTTTTTAATCAAGAGCTACCGCGTACTTGTCCATATAAAAGGAGGACAATGTGTTTTTACCTGTAAATATTATTTGATTTCGTTGGTTAAAACAATAAAGTACTTCTGCATTTTGCTCTTTTCAAAGTGTTTACCCGACTGCGTAAGAAGGAGGGAAAACAGAAAACATTTTCAACCGACTTCAAAAAGAAGGAGGTTCTCAATTCGACTGTATTTTTTTATGTTTGTTGTCTCAGAACTTTCGATTGGGTGAACCGATTTTGGTTATTCTTTTCTTATTTAAAAGCTGGTCCATCCCGTGTGGTCCCATTTCAATTTGGTCCAGTTCTGACAATGGCATCCATGAGAAGTCGGTTGCTTCAGTTTTTTTAACTATAATTATTCGAGTGTATGTATGTATGTTTCAATATGATCGCCTACAGCCTAAACGGCTTGACCGATTTTGATGTGCGAGGTATCTTTAGATTCGTCTTCACTTCCTGTATGTCATAGGCTATATTTTTTTGAAATAGTTATAACACATCTCTTGCAAAAATATAAAAAATGCGTTTTTTCCGTAACCTCCTGGAAAATACGTAATGATATGACGAAAATAATTGTGGCCACAGCGATTCTCTCCAATTTTATATGGCATTGATGTGACTCCTTATTCTCTCGCCTATCTGAATAATTGAATGGCCTAACAGCTCAGATGGTAGTATGCCAGTGTTAGGTTAGGGATCTTCTATGATGTTTTGAACTATGATTATTGGATATTTTAATCATATAAATCCTTCCAAATCCTTCCAAGCTCCTTATCCTTCTAAGCTGTAGGTCGTGGGATCGATCCCCACCCAGGACAAATATGTGTGTGATGAACAAGGATGTTTGTTCTGTGTTTGGGTGTTTCTATGAATTATATTTACAAAATTCTCTAGTTCCCATATGATGAAAATTGTGGTCTCAGCTTTGCTTAGTTTGGGATTTTATTTTATTTTTGACTATTGCTAGCTTAGCTAGCCTTATTTACTACCCCTACTATCAAATATGCAGGGCTTGAGCCAATGTGTTGTTACTGACAACTGTTGAGTTTTACAGTGTTTTTTTTAATTTATATTTATAAATAAAGTGTTTTAATAATACTATACCCTAAATAAAGTTTGGCGATAGCTTACAAGTTCTGATATTCACGATACCATCGCCAAGGTTCATGGTAACAGAGCGGAGATATAAATGAGATTCATTATAAATCGTAACTAGTTATTATATCTCGGGATCTGCATTTCATCTATATCCACGCTCCATTGGCTCTCGCGGCAGCGCAGAGGGCGCCTTCGGCAAACTCCAAAAATGTTGGTCGACAGTCGTCATCCTTGATCAATAAAGGTAGATTCTATTATTAGGGTGTCCGTTTTGCATTCACATTCTAGTCTTTTAAGGCCATATTTTGGACAATCTGTTAGAATATGCAAGATTGTTTCAGGAGACTCATCATCGCAAGTGCAAAACGGAATATCCCAGAGATTAAATCTATGCAAATAGGACTTTATGCCACAATGACCTGTGAATAGTTGGGTCCTAATGTTCGTAGTGTCAAGCTTGCCTAAAATCCGATATGCTTCCGTGGGATCAGGGAAAAATAACTTGGTTGTTGTCGCCTTTGAACTTTCAAGGTATCTTCTTTGCCATTCTTCTTTCGTTTTTAGCCTGGTGGAGCGCCTCGCAAAGGACAGAGGGAACGAGCTGTACACGGGAGCCGTTTGTAATTTCTGAGCTGCCTCTTTCGCATTTTGAAGTCGGCTCTCTCTTTCGGCTTAGTTTGGGGTTAGAAAGGGTTGTGTGATGTCCTCCAATATTCTACTTACGCCTTGACCAGAACGAATGTATTAATTGCAAGTAAAATAAACAAAATTAGTTCTAATAGCAGAATCTATGAATACTCTGCGAGATGGAAAGGGAAATAAAACGTGTGTCATTATTTTGAATACCTAAAACTTTAACATCGCAATGGTAACAAGAACCTTAAATCAAAGAAATGACACTCAAAAATGCATGTTAGATAATTTAGAGAGGTATTCGTTTATTTCTTTGAACTTTCCATTTGACTCGGACAAAATACACCTATTTTTAAATTCCCTTACAGCATAAGCGTCATTTGGTTTCATCTGACTAGAACAAACACGCGGCATATTGCATGGTGCTATCAGATTAACACAAACATTGGTTCAGGACGTCCCACGGTCTGCGAGGCCCTTTGAAGAGCATGCCGCGGGCCAAGTACCACACATAATGTAAGGGTTAATTGCAATTTGTTTGACAAGAGACGGAAACTTCTTTATGCGCTGTGAAAAGCATTTTTTTTTTGAAGTTGTGGCTTCGAGTGAGTAGGTTATTTTCGTGTTTAAAGGAAGGGCTTAGGACGATTTTTCTAAAGTTTAATTTGGTCTTTAATATAATGTGGTTTATAAATATTTCATGTTTATTCTATCTCTCCGTAGATCACAGCCATTTTCTTTCAGATATTGTTATAGAGCTCTGCTGATCAAAATTTGATAAGTCGCAACACTAGTAATAATTATAATTTAAAAAACTGCAATAACCGACTTCAAAATACGCAATACAACGCGTTTATACGCGACTTGCTGTTCACTTTTCTACAGGCAATTGGATGATATTTTTTTAGCAATTTTACAATAGGGCTGACCACTCAGTCTATACGAACTTACTTACTTTTTACCAGTCATTTTATTATAATTACCAAGGTACTGCATCGATTTTGGTAAAATTTATGTGTGACCACCTCTATGAGATTTATCAAATACAAAAAGAATCATCAAAATTAATGCACAATTAGTGGGTGAGTAATCGGTGAACAAACATACAAAAAAAAACATACAGACTGAATTGATAACCTCATTCTTTTTGGAAGTCGGTTAAAAAAAAGAGTTGCATTGCATCATCATCATCATCATCATCTCAGCCATAAGAAGTCCACTGCTGGACATAGGCCTCCTCCATGGATTTCCAAAAAGAGCGATTTTTTTTTTTTTTTTTTTATATATCCTACCGTCCGGGCGCAGAGGCCCGGCCCATGAGCTACGTTTCCCTAACATGGTCAAGGCTGGGGGAACTGGGTACTTTATTTACCTTATTTAAATTATTTTATAATTTTTACAGTTTCTTAGTTGCTATTTCTTATTTAATGTCATCCCGTTACGTGCCCCACTGGCCTGAAGTGTGTCTTCTGGACGATGGGGCCCATCCGGGTGTTTAGTGTACACGTTTTCTTATTTCTATTTACATTTTATTTTTATTTAATCTATATAGTGTCCTAGTCCTAGTTTCCAATGGCTTAATGCCAGTATTGCATTAACTCTAATACTGTATTTTGTCGGTGTCCCGACCACAATTTCAGGTTTCAGAAGTGCCAGACAGCAGTCTTTGCCAGTTTGGTCTGTTTACAATGTACGGATTTGCGTGGCTCTTTTACATTTTGTTTCTATTTAACCTATTTAATCTGCTTATTTGAGCTTTGTTTCTTATTTTACCATGTTGGACGTTTCTATTTTCTTTTCGTTTCTATTATTATTTCTGTGCTTAGTTATGTTGATTGTTTTAATTTATATATTAAAATATACTTAGAACAATTCATTTATATATCTTTATGACGCTTATTTACTACTTTTACAATGTATTGGCAGAAATTTAGAAAAATCATTCTTTTATTTTTATCTTTCATGATTTCTGCTAGGTTATTTGTATCTACTTTAATGTTGATCATTTGTTCCAAATCATAACGATCCCTATCAAAAACTGGGCAGCTTGTCAGCAGGTGTGTTACATTTTCTTCAGTTCCCGGTTCGCAGATGCACGACGGATCATTTAAGAGCTTAAACCGATGCAGGTAAGCTGCAAAACCGCCGTGTCCGGTCAAAATCTGCGTTGTAACTCCGTTCACTTCAATGTTGCACATTGTTTTGTATGCCTGGATTGCGTTTGGCAGAAACATTTTAGTAACGGCTGCGGTGTCACCACTTATGTATCTTTGGTTCCATTTGTTAAGAGTATCCGTCCGGATTAACCTCTTAACGAATGATACCGGACATTTGTCATAAAGTGGTTTGGTCTTAAGTTTTTGTGCGGCTTCTTTTGCCAAAAAGTCGGCTCTCTCATTCCCCTCCAGTCCAGCATGTGCCTTAATCCAGTATAAGTTAACACTTTTGTTATGTTTACGGCTTTCGTTCAAAAGTTTCCTTGTCTGGACTGCGAGGGGATGGAGACAACCGACGTTGATAATGGCATCCAGCGAGGATCTAGAATCTGTTAGGATTCCTATTGAGATCGCGTTACTTTTGAGTGCCTCTTTCGTTGCTTCACATATTGCTAGCAATTCTGCCTGGAAAACCGTACAGTAAGACGGTAGCTTTAATTTTCGGGTTTTAGTTTCAGCGGCATTGGTCCATAGAGACAATGCCGCACCCACTTTTCCGTCAATCTTGCTACCGTCTGTATATATTTTGACTGTTTCTGTCGAATGTGTGTCCACTTGATTTTGGTTTTCCAGGCATTCATATTGCTGTTCTATGTGTTCTGCTGGGTGAGGTGTCTCTTCGAACGCCGTTTTCCGCTCTATCTCCCTATCTCCTAGTTCTGGCCGTGATACCCCCTTCTTAGCCTCGTAAAGCGCTGCTGTCTCCTGGATTCTCAGGTCAAGAGGCAGTATCCCAGCCAGTACCAGTCCCGAGTTAAGGGAGACAGTGCGGTATGCTTTGCACATCTTTTGTGCGAAGCCTCTCTGAACGGCGTTAAGACGCTTCTGTAGTCCCAGTTTCTTTGTCGCCGGTGCCCATACGCTGGCTGCGTATGTAACCGTGGGCTCTATAAAATATAATATAATATAAAAAGAGCGATTGGAAGCGGCTTGCATCCAGCGTCTTCCCGCCACTTGTATGAGATCATCTGTCCATCTCGTGGCTGGTCTTCCTACGCTGCGCTTGCCGGTACGTGGTCTCCACTCGAGAACCTTTCGGCTTTCGAACCTTTGAAAAGTTATATGTCAAACATATTATAAACTAAGCCCTAAACGCGCTACACTCCATCGCTCAATAATAAACGAAGTAACAAAGAAGTATCAAGTTTCTCCGTAAATTCGACGTTAATTTCTTTTAAAAGTTGGCAATTGCCTTAGAGAATGTAATTTTTAACTGTTCCCATTGACACTGATAGCCTATCGATCATCCGGCTTGCCTCCGCTGGGAAACTCGATATCCCGTTTATAATATACGACTGCGACACGATAAATAGTACTTATTAAAGAATAATTATACTTTAAATAGTGAAAAAAAAAAAACTATTTCATAATACGCTAAAGAAAGTGTACTAGCTATCTTGGGACAGTGTTTCAAGCTAAGTAGTTTCTTAGCTACTAGCTTATCGTCGCCTATAAGCCTATATGTCTAACTAATTAATACTATTAATAAATCAAATTAAGTATCTTTAACGGTTAGTTTCTTTGTTTTTTTAAGTAAATTTACATGTTGTGCTTCCTTTGAAAGGTAACACATTAAGTTAATATTGAGAAGTGGTAATTAGAGTGTTTATGTGATGTAGTTACCATTGTGAAGCCTTAATAAATAAATACATAAGTCGGTCTGCACGCTTGGTAATCTACTAATTCGAGAGTTTCGAGCTGGTATTTGGGAGAGCAAACGCAGTGGCAGCAGTACTCCACACACGAACGGACTTATGCTAGATATAAGATAAGCAGCTTAAAACCGTAGAAGCATAGCTATCAACGGTTCCAACCATTAAAAAAAATATCCAAAACAAATTATGTTTAGGTATAGAAAAAAAAAAAACTCCTGTTGTATGAATAATTATAATGTGGCCTCCTTTGATTGTATTATCCTTATTTATATGGTGTAGCACTGGCCATGTTCTTCAATTCAAAATTCGAATTAGTAGGTTCCTTAGATTTATGTTTTGTTTTAGTATAAGTAGTGCTATTACATTATTTACAGTTTAGTTTTGGAGTTTGGTCAAGACGTTCGATGTGAAATGTAATATATTCCAATGTGAATCTTTTATGTTGAATCTTATTTTTATAAAGGGAGTCGTTGAATAACCCTTTCACCGACCCCTTAGTGGTGACCCCGACTCCTTAATAGTAAAAAAAAAAAAAAAAAAACTGACTTCAAAATACTCAATACAATACTATGTACGGGACATGCTATTCACTTTTCTACAGGCGCTTGGATGATATTTTACAAGTTATTTTGTTATAAAAATCAAAGTCCTCCATCGATTTTGATAAAATTTATATGGGACCATCTCTAAAGTATTACCTATCAAATACAAAAATAATCATTAAAATCAATGCAAGATTGGCTGAGTAATCGGTGAACAAAAATACAAAAAAAAAACGTACAGACCCAATTGATAACCTCCTTCTTTTTGGAAGTCTGTTAAAAACGAGTAATTTACAGGTGAAAGTTGCCATTGTCACTCATAGTTGTGTAAAAAACGGTATTTACTTATTGAAGTTTGTGTAGTCGTGTCGTTAACTGTAAATGTGTGTGCGGATAATTTTCAATTTTCGCTTGAGTAACAAATCGTTTTCTCTTGGAATGTAATTTATGTGAGAGCATTCTCAATTTACCTCTTCCTATAATGTGGTATTGAATTGTTTAGCTAGAATTAATATTTGTAAGCGGTTGGAAATTACCCTTTTTATATATATAAGCTTTAGCGTCTGGCAGTGAAACTATGAAAATACCATATTGTTTTTATAGATGTAACGTCTGGCAATGACACTATGGAAAACTTTAATAGTACTACATAGTGAAACTCAAAAATAAAATATCAAAATAATAATTCAAATTCATCAAATAGAAATAGTCGAATCCAGCTTAACCGTGGTTCTTTTAGTAGATACGTACTTTTTATAAGGAATACGCCCTCCAAATTGCATGTCTCTGCAACCAGCGATTAGAGGCATTATTAAGTAAGACGATTTTTGCCAGTTTTGATCCCTTCCCTATATAAGATAAAAAAGAATCAGCCGATCCCCTCCCTCCTCGATTATTTAATATTTATTACGTAAGAATCTCAAAGAAAAATATGAATACATGTTTGGTTTGTTTTAGTTTAAAAAAAAAAAATTGGCACATTTGTTTTGTAGGTATTAATAGTTTTTATTTTTTTGGTAATCATTAAGTTTGGTAAGAGTAAAACAAAAAATCTTTATCAGTTCTTTATCATTCATCTTTATAAAAGACTTTTGATCAGTCTAGGAACTCAAAATCCACTCGGAGAAATGTGAATATATCTGCGCGCGCTTTTAGAACATACAATCTTTGCGCATTTATTAACTATTAAGACACCCTTCCATCCCTTTGTAAGAAAAAATAAGATATAGTCGATCCCCTCACCCCCAATCGTCTTACCTAATAAATTAATGGCCCCTTAAGGCTGTGCAATGTTGTGTCTAGACTAGTTTTTGAATTTTATTCATTTAGATCTACGCTTTCGATTAATTTACCAAACTAAAACTATCAAATCCATTCTCAGTTCAGCAGGAATGTAGTAAACTTATAAATTATCCACACAAAGCAGCGAAACAGTAAATGATCCCCAATAACTCATCAAATCAAAGAACACAAATCACCCCAAAGACAATCGCTTCCGAAGAAAACGTACCAAATATTAGGTAAATAGAAATATCATTTTTCCTTCGGTAGTCCGTTGAATTGTTTATGTGCTGGAGGCTGTTTGTCGGCGACCCGTCGACCGCATTATTGTCTGCTTTTATTGTCCGCAAATAAATAAAGCTAAGACCATTGTAACCGTATCAATATATTTTGCACTAAAACAAAGGTCCCGGTGATTTGTTTTCTGGGTACCTTTACTGAAGAAAACTTCGTGTGTGCCAAGTTTTATAGGAAAATTTCGCTATGTATTCTAATAGTGAATGCTTTAACTTCTTTTTTCTATTTATGCATATACATACATGTACAATGTACATAGCTGCTTTTGTTTGGTATTAAATGGTATCTGTGATTGTTTTTTTACTGATATTTTTAGATTAGTATGAGGGAAAGAGTGGACCACTGATGGCCTTTAAGGGCATCTGAACTGGTCTACAAAGTCGTCTTTGTGTAATGTTTTTCTCTTTTGTTTGTATGTTTCTCTTATATATGTTTTGTTTTTACTAGCTTTTATTTAACTTGCCCTGTTAGTATGGGACAAATCTTGCGAGTTAAATTAGAACCACTTCCTGTCGTTAGATTAGGTTGAAATTTGGTTTACTTACGTAACTTCGGTGACAATGCAATAATATGGTACCATGAAGCTGGTCTCAAGATGGCGTCGGAAGGTGGCCGTAGGAACTCCTAAACTAAACAAGATAAAACCGTCGCGATTGGACTCGTTTGAATAGTCTTGACAAGCACTCTTTTTAGTCTAGTAAATAAAATGTTAATAAAAAAAATTATTTAAAAACAAGCTTTTATTTAAATGCTCTAAAAGGAAGAAAATAAATTTTGAATGCAATCAAACCCACCATTTTATTAAATTATAAAATTTATATTGATATAAATAAAAGCTTGTCGCGAGAACACAAACATTTTTTTTTTTTTTCAAATGAACAAACTAACTTTATTTCTAAGCAAATGATAAGAACGCGTCTAAGTCTTTTGTTTGAATTAAATATTACTTAGTAGATAGGTACAATGTTGTTTGAAATCAAAGTAGGTATATGTCTATTGTCAAATTTTCCTTTTTTGCATTACTAAATTATGAGTTTTTAACATGAAAAGTTTTTCTATCCTTTCAAACACTCTGATGTGTAACAAATTCCTACGGTATTGGGGAGAGTGTTTGACTTGAAATGACATAATCCGTCTTACTGAAAATTATACGTCTCTCTGAAATGCTCTGAATGCTCAATAATAGTCTATTTTTCTTCTCCCTAAACTAAATCCAAACGTAATCCAAGATCCTTTCCACGGATAAGCTCCAACTAAATTCACTTAACATAATAGTCTCTTAACTCTGTCTTCTCACCTACTTTATGCTATATCTCATCATTTTTTTATCAGCCCTGTTTGTACAAACTGTCCCACTGCTGAGAACGGGCCATCTTCTCATTGTGAGAAGGGTTAGGCCATAGTCTGCCACGCTGGCCAAGTGTGGGTTGGCAGACTTCACACGTCTTCAAGGTCATTGAGAACTCTCAGACATGTAGGTTTCCTAACGATGTTTTCCTTCACCGTTTGAAGTTGGTGGCAATCAACTATACGCACATAACTTCGAAAAGACAGAGGTGCGTGCTGTGGGATTCGAACCCAGGACCTGCGGATCGCAAGTCAGACGGTCTCCCGACTAGGCTGCCGGAAACTTTATCTCATCTTATTCTCATTATAATTTGAGTGTTTAATTTTTGTGAAGTAGGATTTTTGTGGCGCTTTATCAGTCGTCAGTTTCCCTCATTGGCGAATTTCGTTAACTCGTCAGTTTTCTTGATCGTCAATATCATGAAAATCTTTAAGTCGCCGTTTCCTAACATTCGCTCAATTAATTAACTCGTCATATGTGTAGCTGTCAATGAGCAGCGTGGAGCAAGAAATGAAAGCTTCTCTTCATCTTTTGAAAAAATGTGTAGAGTGCAGTATGTTGAATAATTTGCAATTTTATCAAGTTATTTCCTAATTTCATAAATATTAAAAGTTTTAATTTTGTGATTTGTTTCTATCATCTTCCTAGTCAGTGTACCTTATTTAGACTACCTTTGTTTTTGAAGAGGGGGAAATCTAAAAGATACCGGATTGATAACCGGGTTATGTGGGATTGTACTCACTTTTCACCGTTGGCCAACCTTAGTGTTAAACTGAGGACTGCGGGTTTTCGTGACGAACATATACCGGAGGCCTCGGTACTGTGACGCAGTTTCTTCTCAGCCTACTAGGCTTGAGAGTGGCTCAAGCTATTATTTTGACTACCTTGCTGTAAGTGCCCCGCGAACTGAAGAAGTTTGGGAATCCCTGGACTTGACTATATAAAATATAATTATAATATCGTATTACCACTGCAGACTCGGTCTGTCGCAATGCACGCAACTCATTCCAGTTTTCTTTCTATCGTATATTTACAGCTAAATGTAAATAAACGCGGTAGATTCCCGGCGTTCTCAGGATATATCGTCGGCGTTCACGGTTCAAATGGGCAATTTACTGGTAAATATATTTCGCATCCCGTGATGTATTTACCATCGGTGTGTGGAATATGTATTACGGCATTACCCAGGATATACTGAGCCGTGCGATGCGTAAATCTTTATGTATAATAAAGTGAGGATTTTTATCTGGATTGACATTTCGATGAGAGCGTTTCATCGTTTCGAGTGTGTGATTACATTGTGGAGATCTAACTTTTTTTTTGGTAAACAAAAGATAAATAATACGTAGAAAAGAGATATATCTATCCTCGAGAAAGAGAAAGAGATAGGCGACAAATATTAATGTTGCTATAGTAATAAAAACCCATAAGAACCCGATAACAAAGAAATGGTTGTGAAACTATGCTTTAACATGGAATTAATTAGTACATGTCATATACTTAATTTGCGTATAAATGTTAGTGACGTTTTCGAAGTCTTATTGACAACCAATTACTAATGTAATACATAAATATAATAAGCTTAACGCAGTTCACTGTATGGATGTACAATAAAGTTATATTCTATTCTATCTGTTACGTACAGATTTGTCATAAACACATTCAGGTTATTTATACCATTAAATATGGAGCTGTGTAAGCAAGATAGCGAATTTACTTGTTGAAAAAGAAACAGAATGGTTCATGTATATTTCCCATTCTAAAATTATCTATTATTATAGTTTCTATAGTAAATTTATCATCCTTAAATTATAACAAGAAAGTCAAAATCTATCAATCCAACAATGTATAACAGTAAATTGATACGGAGCCCCGCCATCAATCTATTCCAGTTTCACCCACAACTGTATCCCGAATCAGAACCCTTTCAAACAAATTTCCTTGTAGTTATCCCACCGTACCCTATTTACGACCTATAACAAATAAGTATTGGAAACTGGGGTATAAAGGGTTGCCCACATTTGGACAATATTTTAAGATTTTCGATACTTAGTGATAGAGGTTTGTTTTTTATACTTTTTTGCGATTTACTTGAGTGGTATGGAGTACATAAGTAGGGTCTTACATTTACCTATTTTCGTATTAATCGGTGTTGTATGTCGTAGTTGCGGCTGTAAAATTCTGTATTTGCTTTTTTATTATTATTCGATTTATACCTAAAATCATAGAAGTAATAAATAGACTTAAAATAAGAGTCGCTTTTAAGATAGTGAAGCAACTTTTGACAGGTCTGTAATGTCACTCTGCCCGTGACATTCTCTCTCTCGCATTCACACAAGAGGTAAGCAAAATCTACCGCAACTTCTTAACATTTTTTTATAGAGAATAGCTCTACGTTTGACCACCAGCTCGCCTGATGGAAAGCAATGCTGTAGCCAAAAATGAAACACGTATACCTAGAAGGTACTTATTAACTCTAGACCTGAAGACACCTGGGTTATAGTTTTTTGGAGTCAAAGACGGTGTCAAGGCATTCCATTTCCGAGAGGTTCGCATGAGGAAGGTGGAAGCAAAACGTTTAGTTCGAGCAGTTGGCATATCTACCATGATGGGATGGCATTGAAATTTTTTTCAGCTTGCCCTGTTGTTGAAAGGGGAAGGAAGGATAAAAACGTCTACTTACTTGAAACACATTCAAACGCTCATGTGCATGTAAAAGGTAGATTTTTGGCTTCTCAAATAATTGGAATTTTGAATGAAACTAATTCTTTAAGTGTCGTAGCTCAAAATAATGTCTAAAATGACTAAAAGTGTCAGAACGTATAGCTGGAAAAATAGGCATAGCCATAGCTAATTAGCTATTGGGTTTCCATAATCAAGTTTGGTGAACGATGGCGCCGAAGTTTTCTAATAGAGAGTACGCACTACGCAGTGTAGGATGCAAAAACTCGGTTTCTATTTACTCTTAAGTCTACCTCGTTGCAATGGGTATTTTTAGCCCCTTGTATAACAATCTACTATTTTGGTTTCTTCGGAACTGAAAAAACTTTTTTATTATCTAGGAATTAGTTTAAAATTAATAATAGTAAGACATTTGTTCAATGGAATGCACTTTCTTAATATGAATAATTTGTACTCAATTTTAAGAATCAGTAAATTTCCAATCAAAAATTGTCAATTTTGTGAAAGCAGTCCTTAAGAAATGCGCCTCCAATGGCACAGAGTAGAAACAATGAAAAATGACCGTTGGAAAATTGCGCGGATTGCGCGCCGATCCTACCGCGCGTCCCGACGATCTCTGCTTAGGAAACGAACAGGGACGGACTTGGTACCATTACGATTGGAAGTATTTGTGTACTTCGCCAAAAAAAAACTTATGTTGTATATCACATTTTATACAGACCACAAGTGAAGCTCAATTTAGCTGCACAGTACTTGACAGCGAAGCTCAATATCAAAATAATTATATTTTAAAACCAGGGATCGTAAACGATTAAGGTATGGTTACGCTACCGGTATAATAACGGTAGATGTTAAATTATAAAGGTAGACCGAAAACGGTGATAATAACGGTTAAGGTATATAATAATAACTCTACCGATATTTTGTTATTTTGGTACCGAAATCACCGCGTTGCATAGGACCTCTCGCTCTTACACGTTTGCATACGAACGGGGGATGTCGATACGCGGGCGGTCAAGGTCAAAACCTTTATTTTTCGGTTACGGTAGCGCAATTTATTATGATATCGTTATTTATGGGTACCTTAAAATTCCTATATCTACCTTTATTTTCAGGTATCAAAATAAAAAGGTATGACGTCATACCCTTAACCGTTATAACCTTTATCTTTTCGGTATGAGACCCCTGTAAAAAACTGAAGCTTATAACTTCAAAATACGCAATTTCGTTTACTTGGATGAAATTTTTCCAGTCGG
This sequence comes from Lycia hirtaria, assembly GCA_947563715.1. Classification (NCBI taxonomy): domain Eukaryota; kingdom Metazoa; phylum Arthropoda; class Insecta; order Lepidoptera; family Geometridae; genus Lycia; species Lycia hirtaria. Next base: position 3,876,653 of record OX387377.1, on the reverse strand, counting down.
ATAATCATGGAACTTTCTAGACTAGAGTGAATAGATATCTTCTAGATCGACAAGCTCATACCTCGGTTACACCGTTGCTTACCTTGAGGCGTGTTGGTGGGCAATCGTAGAACTATTAAGCATAAAAACCTTTGTAAACAAATTATCGCTGAACAAAAAACGTTATGATTGATTGAGAATATTTTTTTTTTAGAGTTAAGAAAGCGAAATTGTGAAAGAACATGTTGAAACGCTACTTGGCCAGTGTGAACAGATTTAGTTGGATTCGTTCCCAATGCTTCGCGCTTGACGCCCGAGGCGGCCCTGTCTAACCAAGCACTCTATTTTCCTATTTGCGCGGCAGATTGGCTCTGATTGTATTGTTTGCGGCGGGGCGGGGCGTATTGATACCTATCCCCCCTTTGCCCCCCACCTTGCCCCCCTCCTTACCATCACCCCCTTACTGCCCCCGGGATGCATCCGAGTGGAAAAATGTTATCCGCGCAGAAATATTGTATGTTTGCTGTAAATATTTGAGTGCAGAATGTATCAATTTTTTCGTATAGATTTGTGCGGTCAACTAGTATGGATTTTTAATAGGATGCGACCTGAATGTTTTGTATAGAAAGTGAACTTTCTTGTGTATTGTTACAATTTGCTGAGATGCGTGCAACCGCTCCGAAACGTTAAGAAACCAATTTCATAACAAATTGTGGAAAATATCCCGTTTATAATAAATAACAGAAGTGTACGTCAAAACATTTTCATGGTATGCTATAAAAAGTAACCTACGGGATAAATACACCGTAAATCAAAAATGTTATTATCCTAAACTCTCGAGATATTCGCCGTAATCGTTGTTATAAGATCATAAAGTTCAATTTCACAACCTCTTGCATCGCCTACAGCGCCTGTACTTCGGTAGTGTCGTTCCGAACGATCGGGAAAATACTTGAGTATACGAGAAGTATCTGCTCTGTTCGTTTGTAAATAGCAATATAGGAATTTAGAACCTTCTAAACACTTATTTGTATCTCTTAATGGTAATTTAGTGTTAGTAATTTTGTAAGAGATACAAATAAGTGTTTTGTTATAATCTACAAACTTTGTTTGTAGCACCAACAACGCTTGGTTTACCAAAAAAAAAATCTTTTAGCTTGAAAAAATTGCTTTCTAAGGCCGTGGAAAAGTGCGTTTTATACTTTAGGGCGGAAAATAGTTTTAAAATTCGAACGTAATGGAGTTACACTTTTTCATTAATAAAACTTTCCTACATCTGTGCAATATCTTCATAAAACGAATACAAATAGTTTGATTCAAGGAGGTTACTATCTTAAAGACATATTAAATTAATATTACTTAGAAATTTTGTGGTTTTACGTAAAATTTAAATATAAATGTACAATTAAATTTTCTCGAAGCCGTTTTTTAAGTTTTTACAATCATTTTTATACGATAAATATTCAAATGTGTGAAGAATATTACGCGATTTATGTCAACTGGTCCAAATCCTTTAAAAGAAAAATAAACGAGAGAAAAAAAATCGTACGATGTAATTTACGTACAATTGCTGTAAAACAATCATAGAGGAATAAAATATACACATGCAAGTGAACTCACGCATTGATAATGTTATTTTAGGAACAGCAAAATTGCACATAATGCTGAACAAATCTTTTGGCTAGAGAAAATAGATAAACTAGTAATTTTCCTCGCTGTGTTAAAAATGTAAAACGTTGTGTTACACTCGGCTGTAAAGTTATTTTGTGTCGTGCCTTCACTAGAATCCTTCGCTTTCTCTGGATTCAATTGTCAGGTACTCGACGGTAAAATACAACTTTCCAGCCTAGTACTATAATAGTTATTTGTTATGCAAGGCTGCAAAGTTGGTTTTTGGGGCGAGTACTTGTATTGAATCCTGAGCGTAGCGAGGGTTTCAAAAGTACGAGATGCAAAATAACTTTGCTGCCGAGTGAAACACAAAATTTTTCACCTCACTACAGCGAGGAAAACGTTTGTCCAGTGCTGCCACCTGTTGCTGGTCAGTGCGATTATTCAAAGAAATGAGGTTGGCGCACTGACATGAAATAAGTATTTAATGCATTTTCAGTGGACTTGCGGTATAGAAAAGTATGGAATAGATAGGTTCGAAATTTAACTCTTTCCACGCTAGCGGACAAAATGCACTTTTCCACTCAGATTTCTGATGACAAACATAATCTTTCCGAGCTTGTGAGGTGAAAACTTGATTTCTTCCCGTAAATGTTAACCAATTTTGATGAATTATTTTTTTACCTAATTGAAATCAAGAATAAGCCTAGTCATTTATTATTCTAGCCATGTAAAAGATAATTATCGAAATCGTTCGATCGAATCGTTTTCTACGCCTAAGTATTTTTAGGCATAAAACACGGACACAACCAATTAAACAAATTTCAACGGACTTATCGCGTATATCAGTCAAAAATGTATGTAAAATATACGCGAGAAATCCGTTAAAATTTGTTTAATTGGCTGCGATTCCGTAGAGGAAACCTTTTAACTCGCAATTTAAAGACACCCAGACATCAATTTACTCGAAGACAATTTCATGCCGACGAACATGCGTCCTTGGTATGGGTGGTATGGTACTGACTTAGAAGTTTGCGTGTTCTCGGCTTGTCGGATGTTGAAGTTATTTACTTATGTAAGTTTATTTTACTTATGTAGGTATTAACCCGCTCTCAGGAATGCATTATTAATCGAAATTTGCTAGCGTACTTCGTTACATAAAACTAGCAAACAAAGTCGGGGGCGACAGCTTCCCCCCATACTTGGGTAATATTGTAACGCGGAACGTATAGAATGCTCTATAAGGTTGTGTTGTCGCCCCGCGATAACTTTTATGAGTACGAAATTGTGTTTATGCGGTTTTGTGTCGCGATTTACCGCCGCCGCCGCCTTCTACGCGGGGGCGTAATCGGAAATATTGCCAGGGAACAAAATTAGGGGGCGGTATGATGTTATAAGTAAAGCGAAATTGATCCTACAGTTTTTCTTTATGGTTTTTGCGTCATTTATTAAGTTGTTTCGAAACACCGCCAATGTCATCTGCAAAAGAGACCATGAAACGCAAAGAATTGTGCTAATTTTTAAACTGTAGTTCCTTGAATTTCAATCGCATTCAGGGTTTTTTCCTTTAATTCTCTGGTTTGGTCACAATTCTGCTCTAAAATTCATTTCATGTTAGCTTTGTTAACTGCATTTTTGCTTAATATTACTTTATAAAGTAAATACTGTTAATCATGGTCAGATGACCATGCACGTATCTGGTCATTTGCGTATCTGGCTAAATGCGCCTATTGGGTCGTGTTTTTGGCCATATGTCGATCGATCCCATCCAAAATAGTGGTGATTTTGATATAAATCACGAACAAGTATAAAACAGAGCATATAGCACTTAATAATTATATTTAAAAAAACCGACTGGCTTGCGATCAAAACGACACTTATATTTGTTATTCTTGTTTATTTTATGTGTTTATTGTTATGATTGGTTTTCTCGCAAATAAAAATATGTCTTTAAATAAAAACTACGGGTCACTCACGTCTGTTTTGAGCCGAAATATCCAAAAAAGGTCAGGGAGGCTATAGAAATTAGTAAACGACCGACCTTTAACAGAGATGGGGGATGGCACTTACCACCCACTTGGTAACCTTGCCTTCATGGAGCTCGGGAGGATGATCGTGAGTCTGGTGGTGATATTGTGAGTTCCGCTTGCTGGAACATTCCTGACACTCACGAGAGTTCTAGTGAAGAGGACACTTCAGCTGAACCGACGCAAGAGGACCAGCTTCCCGCTCTAACCCTTTTGCAACCGATGACATCACGTGCGGCACGAGCGGCACGTCGCAGTGCAAGGCGCGTTACCGACCGAGAGTGACGTGTGTGCTGCTCCTTTGAAAAAGACCGCCGAATGCGGTTGAAACTATAGTCGGATATTTCGGCTCAAAACAGACGTGAGTGACCCGTAGTTTTTATTTAAAAATGTGTGAAAACCACGGTAATTTCCATAGAAAAATATGTCTGTCTTTAATAATATTAAAATATTATCGAAGTATTCTAAACGTCACCCATATGACACTAGTGGCAGTTGTCATTGGCCATATACCGTTACCGTGAATACAAATAAACAAAAGAATCGCTCCACGCGTTCCGCTTATGCCTGATACCATACAAGCATTCCCGACTCCAACTCACTTTATTCTCGATACCGATCCGCGCCCGCGCGAAACAACTAGTAATTGGTTTGCTATTGGGCCGATATATTCTCGTACGTATTTGTTACTAGTTCATAACTTGTTCGAGAATACAATGATTAGGTTGGTTTGTTGGCATTCATCTTTTGATTAATTTAGAATTGATGATATTCCCGTTGAAGACAGTAAATGGAAATTAATTTGTATATTTTAGCAACTTCTTCTAGTCATAATATATTCGGGGCTTTATAGCAGTAAGGTAAATAAATAAATAATTGAAAATAAATTAATAATAATATTTGGGGACATTTCACACAACAACATCTAGCCCAAACTAAGCAAAGCAAAGCAATACATTTATACTTCTTTTTTGTAAATATATACATATGATACATAAAAACACCCAGACACAGAACAAACATCCATGCTCATTCCACAAATGTTTGCCATGGGTGGGGATCGAACCCATGACCTACAGCTTAGCGGGTAGACATACTACCAACTGAGCCACAAGGCCAGTCAAAGTCAAGGTACTGGACATGTTGTTATTTTGATCTAGGCAACTCCCTATATTGGCATGTTGCTGATATCCAACCTTTTGTCCAACTTCTTTCAATTATTTTTATTTGGAGCGCAGTATTGATTTTCTGATTGATTCTGTCGTGAGCAATATTCTTTAGTTAGTGTCAGTCTGAAGTATCGATTTAAATTATAGTGTACTATTTTTATATTTAATTAAATCTAATATTTGTTATTCATTTTCAATAGTAGCAAGAGAGTAGTCTAGAGAAAGTGAAACCATGTATTTAATACGCAAATCAAATTCATTGTTTGATTGATTGTGACCAGATTACTTTAAAGTTAGTTATTTCATTGTTTGAAATATTTACTTGCATTTTCGTAGCTCCGACTGTAAAAGCTCTAAAAACAAAGAGAATACTTATGCAGAGATTGTATTAACAAGTTTAACGCTTAATCCGTAGCAACAAGCTCCTACGGGAGCGTAGCTACACTCGTAGCGCTACGAAATGCTACGATATCAAATTAACTACGCTGATTCGTAGCCGTTTTTTGCTACTTCGGCCTAATGGAATTCACCTTTAGTACACTATTATGGTAGCACTTCTACTACCATTGTTTTCGTACTCATTAGTAGTAGTGTGCCATTATCCGGCCGTAATATTTTTTTTTTGTTTATATTTTTAACAAAGAATACAGATGGCGACTTTAATTATAGCAAAACACCAGAGATGTTGCCGTGTTAAGTATGCCTTAAGGCAAGTGCAGCTCCACAGTATAAAAAAGGTAGATAGTACTTTTCTTAGTTATCTTTGAAAACATTTTTTGCGAATCAGAAAAAAAAAAAGAAACAATTAAAATGTCTTATGCCCGTGCCTTCCTTTGAGTAGAATGGTTGTTGACTGATAGCGGATTTCTATATTTCCAAAAAGACCGATTGGAATCAGCGTGAATCCAGCATCTTCTCGCCAATATTATATGAAACCCAGATTAAACCGATCTAGTCACTAACCATCGCATGAAATAACGTTGAGATATCGCACTCCGTACAAGCAATTGTTAGTGAAAAGATTGATTTATTGCAGGTTTGTGAATGCTAGCAACCGTCTTTAGTTGCAACCGGAAATCTATCAAATAAAAAATGACACAAAATCACGTAAAATTAATTCAGTCATTCAAACTTTACCTTACCTTAACTTACACATAGAACAACACAGAATTAATACAGATTTTTACCTACTGCTAAAACTAGTATGTAAAACATTTGACGAGACGTCGTTAGCGTTGATTGCGGCGACGATACGTCATTATGACGTCGCGACACGACTTCACGTGAGAGCACGTGAAACCTGTGAACTTTGAGCACCATGCAGTGTTAGGACTTCGCAAACGCCGTCTATGGAAGTGCCACAATTTGTCAGTTACACAACAACCAAGTAGTGTCTGGACTGCCACCAACTGGATTTCTCCTGGATTCTGGAGTGAATAGGTTTAGCCTAGACAAGCGCACTTAATTCTACACCGCAACGGCCGTCCATCAAGCGATCAAGGGAATGCCTGTAAAAGAACTCAATTATATGCTGCACTCTAGTGCAGCATATAATTGATCTCTCTCCGTATAGATAGGTTGTGACTAAAAATATGCTCAAAAGATTATTTGTGAGATAAATGAAACCCTAACTGTTATATATTTCTTTGTTACAGGTCCACAAAGATTTCTTCGGCCGAATAGTGCCTCTTTCACAAGTTCATCGCACAGGTAAGAAGAACCAGAAAACTAAAAAAACATTTCCCTAATTTGAGGAGTCGAATAAATATGTGGCTTTTTGTTCATTGGACACTACGCTGTCCAAGTCTTCTCATATATAATATTATATTTATTTACATCCTGCAATCTTTTTGCGTAATCGTAATAATCGTAATGTAATCTAATCTAATAAAATGTAATCGTATAAGGCGTCATGCACGTGGCGAAAAATTGCAGGATGTATTTAGATAGTCTAGTAAAAATAAGATTTGTGACAACATAAAAGACAACTAAGTATATTGTTGTTTAAATGAACGTACTGCTGTTTTGAAATACGAGTACATTTGACACAATTTCATAATGATATTATAAAAGCTAACTTTGTTACCTTTACACGCCCAAACCGCTGAACCGATCGTTATGAAAATTAGTATAGAGATAGCTTTGGACCTGGGGACGGACATAAGCTACTTATCATCATCATAATCATCACCGTTTTTCATAACTACGCGAGTGAAACTGCGGAACGCAGCTAGTCTATAAATCGGGGGTTATTGTTGATCTATGATTTTTATTATTTTCCTATCATAATTTCAAAGAATCCCCCCAGTTGCAAATACCGTGATCTGCTCCATACAAACGGCTTTATTTTTACTAGACTATATTAGTCTAGTAATATAGTCTAGTAATAATTATGTTGGTGTGTGATCACACCACGAGTGCATCGGTTTTATGAACAAAGCTAATTGTTGTCTAAACAAGCTCCACCGTAGCTACATCACATAACGTTATCTAAGCGAGTTGGTAATTTTATCGTAGTTCGTATATTAAGTAAATCGTTTACAAAACGGTTGTTCCTAAAATGGAAAAAGCTGTTTTCTACCCTTAAATATCCGGTCGTGAGGATTCTTTTTATGTAGTTGAAACTCTAAATAGCTAGACGGTTCAGAGATTTTTCTATTTTCGTTAAAATTTCAAAGTTAAAAATTAAAACTTAAAATTCATGCCTCGCGTTTTACTAATATTGCGTTGATGTTCGTAACAATTGAACTTAAACCCTTTTTATGTAGTTGAAACCCTAAATAGCTAGACGATTCAGAGATTTTTCTATTTTCGTTAAAATTTCAAAGTTAAAAATTAAAACTTAAAATTCAGGCCTCGCGTTTTACTAATATTGCGTTGATGTTCTTAACAATTGAACTTAAACCCTTTTTATGTAGTTGAAACCCTAAATAGCTAGACGGTTCAGAGATTTTTAAATTTTCGTTAAAATTTCAAAGTTAAAAATTAAAACTTAAAATTCAGGCCTCGCGTTTTACTAATATTGCGTTGATGTTCGTAACAATTGAACTTAAACCCTTTTTATGTAGTTGAAACCCTAAATAGCTAGACGGTTCAGAGATTTTTCTATTTTCGTTAAAATTTCAAAGTTAAAAATTAAAACTTAAAATTCATGCCTCGCGTTTTACGTTTGCGTTGATGTTCGCAACAATTGAGAAGACAATTGAACTTCTCATGCATCAATATGACGCACATCACACAATAGAAAGTCCCTCGCAATTCATACTAATGTATATAATATGTCTGTCCTCTCCCAGACAGTAGACAATTAGCAGCTAAACTCCTTTATAACAGTTAATATCGGGTATAGAATCGTGCGGGATCAGGTGCGCTCCGATACGGCCCGCAAATGAATATTAACAACCCTTCCGCGAAGCGAATTGAGAATTATGGTCCGCGTCTGGGGGATTAGCTTTATGTGATAATACGGGCCGCGGATATTGGACGATTGTTTATACTTTAAGTAAAGAGTTGCGCCTCGGAAACGGAGAATAATGAGACGGTTAGCCGGCTGGTAACATCTGCTCGATTATGTTAATTTGTTTTTGTTGTTTTTTTTGTTTGTAAATTATTATAAAGATGTTGCTGAATTGTATGGGTGATTATGGTGGATTTACAATAGAGAATACCATGGTTTTCTATGTTAAATCTACCTTAATCACCGAAAATTCTTTTTCAAACTATAAACTTTATTTCATATTTAATTCGTTTCTTCTTTTTCTTAATTTGTTTATGGAGACAAAAACGAAAAAGTCATTACATTAATCTCTCATTAACATATACAGGTTGTCTTTATATCTACTCAGTCTGTGTCCAGTCACTACTGTGTATAAGTCACTTCTAGTTCACGCCATGCTTTTAGGTCCTATTAGAGTCTTATCAATTGCAATCAGATGGCAATTGCCATCCGACGTGCTTTGAGGAAAAACAAAGCCAGCAAAAAGACAAAATAAGATAAACTAAACCTAATAACTCATAAAGTACAAGTAAATGTTATAAACATTATGTAGTTTTCATAAGGTGATGCGTCACGTGTGCGACGGAGAATTTATATTTCAAACAGGTTTTTGTCCTTGTATCAAGGACATAGACATACGATTCGATAGATCTACAATTGACCACCAACTAGCACAATGTTAAGCGACGGTGTGCCGAGGATGGAACTCGTCGATCTAGAAAATATCTATTCAATCTGTTCTTGAAAATTCCAAGATTATATTGATCTACGTACTGAAATGCGTACAGGGAGTACGCATACCGGCTTATTGATGCATGACTGGGACTTGATTGCGACTTATTTTGCTTGACTTTGACTTGCTTGACATAACGGGCGATACCGTAATCCTCACGGTTGGTACACCCTTCAATCTGAGGGCTCGTCTAGTGCTCTAACAAAATTTACACGTTTCTAAATTTATCATCAATAATTGAAGGGTGGTAATTCTAAAGGGTCCAAGTGCAAAAAAAAAGAAAACAATATTATTACAAAAATACGATCTCTGTGTCATGCCTAATAATATGAAAATGAAAAAAAATATAAAAAAATTGGCACTTTAGACTTACAACCCTTCAATTTTTTAACGGACCTTGTAAATTTTCGCTAAAATAGAACATTATAGTTCAATAACAGGGCAAGTTATAATGAGGGTCCGATATTTAATTTGTGGGCGCGCAGACGGGCTCACGGCCCGCGGCTATGTTAAATCGACTTATTGTTTGATTTCCACTGGTTGGCTGTCGCTGACATGGCCGATCGAGAACGTAGATTACACATACAAATGGTTAAGTTGATGTGAGCTATTTTTCTGTGCGGTTTTTCTAAACGGAGACCTCGAAAAAGACTCCTGTCCTGAATATGTTTAAGAACACTAGTCTCCAGTACGGTTTCTGAACATGCCATCCTATCTATCGACTCTTTAGTTGCGGTTTCCATGCTTGTTTGTTTGAATGCGTCATCAAAATGATTTCATGTGATAAAAAACGTATTCAATAACTTTTTATTTTACGATCGTTATGAAATTTGGTACAGAGATAGCCGTGAACTTGGAGACGTACATAGGATGCTTTTCATCATCATCATTCATCAATCACCGTTTTTCATCACTACGCGAATAAACCCGCGGGGCGCAACTTTTTTTTATATTAAATAGATATACGTTTGACCGCAACTCGCCGGATGTTAAGCGACGATGTGTGAGGATGGAAACGTAAATCCAGAAGATATCTATTCCGTCTAACCTTGAAAATACCAAGGTTATTAGAAAACAGAGAGGGCTAATAGCTTATAAAAGCGAAAGTACTTGTCTCTCTGTCTGTTTGTTACCTTTTCACAACTAAACGACTGAGCCGATTTATATGAGATTCGGTACAGACACCAGAGACCCTGGAGACGGATATTGCCTAAATTTTATCATCATCACTGTGTACCATCACTTCGCAGTTGAATCCATGGTACACAGCTAGTGAGTTATAATCTCACATACTTAAAGTCGTTGCAAATCTAAAATATCCATACAGATACAGATACAGATTTTATTGGTGAATCATTACAATATGTCACACGTCAAAAAACACTATACAATAACAAAATGATAAAAAATAATAACAATAATATAAGTACATATGATTCATTGATTCATATACATGCTATTATGTCATTTGTGACTACGCAAGTAATACTTTGCTCCGAAATATTCTTTTAGTGAGTAGTAGGCTTTGCTGACCAAGAACTTTTTCAGTCGAAATTTTAATATAAATCCATATGAAGGATATTTTTTATAGTATTTTAAAGTGATTACCGAATCCACAAACTCCTGTGTGATTATATTAATATTAAACATAAGAGATTTTAAATTTGTGACGACGATAATTGATCTGATCAATGTAACAAAACTTTCATAATTGCTTTAGGCTCAGTCTCCAAGTTACGAATCTGCTAATGTGGTCTTATTTTAATCTAGGCAACTGAAGCAACAGCTTCGCCCTGTAATTTCACAAATCTAGCTTCATCTACCCTCCACAGCGTCTGCGGCTACACAGATATAATGAGCCACTCGATTACTTCACATTGTTAAATGTCTGTAGTCGCAGCGAAGATTGATTTTACAGCTGGTTAGGAACGTAATCCGCCGTGTGATTGGTTCATTCTGTCTCTTCTATTAATGAATTTCAACTGTGTCGCCGGAATAAATGCGAAATGGTGTTTGTTTGTTGCTCTCTTGATTTTGTAAAACCTGTAAAAAACCTGTAATCTAAATAAAACTAATATGTTAATGCAATTGGATGTTGGATTTTTGGATTTTCGTACTCAGCTATATCGATCCACATTCCTGTTGCGTACTGCACAAGAATGGGATTCGTTGCCGCCATCACTGTTTCCTGAGAATCACTGTTTTGGAATTTTCAAGGCTAGAGTGAATAGATATCTTCTAGATCGACGAGCTCCATCCTCGGCCACACCGTCGCTTAGCATCAGGCGAGTTGGTGGTCAATCGTACATCTATAGTCTATAAAAAAATAAAAAAAATGCTCACAATGCCTAAAGTGAGTCCAAACTGGGCAAGTATATTATTTAGATAAATAAATAAACTACGAGTATTTCAACTGATCTAATGAAACTTCTAGTGTCAATTTTCTGGTTCTTTCATTGGGCTAGCTTTGTGACACCGCATTATCACCTTTTTGACGAAGCCAAGTATCAGCTGGAAGCTTTATAGTTGGTTAATCGGTGACGGTAAACTAGTTGCTAAGAAGCAACTTAGACTCGAGCACCTCTGTAAAATAGTATGTCTATAGAATATTCCAAAGGATTCATTTCGGTGACTGTGCGTTTCACGACCTTGTTCCACCCTCCCTATTCCACTACAGGACTAGCAGAAAGTATGCACACAAAGCCATTTCTTATTGAAATGCCAAAAATCCGTATTCAGTGATTTCGGTCCGGAAACCGAATGCACCGGAATGGAATTCTTAGTCGTCTCCTCTCTCTGTTTCCTGAGGGTATAGCCCTCAGAAGAAGAGAGATCTTTGAATTTTTTGAATGAATAGATATATGCTAGAGTCTAGAAGATATCTATTCATTCTGTGATCTAGATTCTAGACGAGCTCCATCCTTGACCACACCATCGCTTACTATCCGAGTTTGTAGTCAATCATAGATCTAATAAATTACAGATTGACTGGATCAGTCGAAATTGATATTTTATGCTTTAACCGTACAAATAACGCTTGAACCTAAAGCTCAATAAAACTTTAAAAGCTTGTAAATCGTAAATAATGTATATTTTTTGCTTTCGGCCTGATAGCTCCAGTGCTAGGTTCCAGTAATGGGTACAGTAGGATTTTGTATGTATGTATCATGTATTCAGTTGAGTGTAAATTTAGTTTTTCAATTGACGGTATAGAAATGAAGAGAAAATCGCTATAGAGTGTTGTTTGAAATCCTGAAAATTAATATGCTCTTTATATGACGTTATTGAAAATTATACTAAGGGCTAATATTTCAATCCCCAGATAAAAACTATTTATCAGTTAAAAATTCTTTTTTTTAAGTCATATGAAAGAAAAGGACAGAGCTAAAATTTATCGCACATATACTTTTATCTGATAAAAGTATCTGTGAGATAAATTTTAGCATTGCCATTCAACGTGGCAATGCGGGCAGCGTGCTGGGTACGCTGCCAACTGGTAGTGGGTTTGAGCATTTGGATTATCTTTAGACCTTTATCGGTAATTTATCAGGGTAATTGATATGCTTTTTGTGTAGTAGTTTAGTTAGTTGAGTCTGTATATTGTTGTGTTGTAGTTAATAAAGGCTTTTGCCCGTAATTATTTAAAAAATATATATATTTATAAATTTATTATTGACATTATCAGTTTATAGGTAGATATAATAGCAGTGCCTCGAGGATTCACTCGCGTGGTAATGAAAAACAGTGGTGATTGTAACTGATTTACCATCTATCTCTGCACCAAATTTCCTAACAATCGGTTCAGCAATTTTATCGTGCATTGTTAACAAACAGACAGAGATACAATCATTGGTTTTTTATAATATTAGGTTAGATTTCACACAGGCAAAACCGCGTGCAAAAAACCAACTCCAGAATAAAATTACTCCCGCACATTAAAGTCTCTCACATCGTCATTGTCACAGATTACATAACAGCATTTACATACCCCCTCCCCTGCCCTATGGGTGGGGAGGGGACGTAGGCGGCAGACAATTAACTAGTGCAAACACCCCGCTCCGCCCGTGATTATACCTACGGGCTAATTGCTACGCTTGTGTTTGGCCAACGCAACGTTCTAGAGAGAACAATTATGTGCTGTGGTCCTCGTTGTCTGGAGTCTAGAATTATTAGCGACACGTTGTTATCTAGACGAGGGAGACATAATTATAATGGTACTATGATGTTAACAGTATAGTTCCATCATCGACAAAAAGATCATTTTGATCCAAGTTTTTTTTTGCTGTTAATTAAATAATGTTATTTACGTTAATTAATAATTAATAATTTTTCATACATAAAAATGATTTATACAAATTGACTTGGATCTAAATGAAATTTTTGTCGTAAATTTAAATTTTGATGTTGCTTTCTAGTGTTTACTTCGATGATTTTTTTTATAAGTTTATTCTATATCTTCAAAAATGTTAGTGTGCGCGAGCGAGACAGACGATGTGGAAACTAGATCAAAATCGGTCCATCCGTTTGAAAGCTACGATGCCACAGACAGACATACAAATACACACGTCAAATTTATAACGTCGCTCTTTTTAGATCGTGTGTATTTGTGTGTCTGTTTGTTGCAAGCTTTCAAACGGGTGAACAGTTTTTAGTATAGTTTTTTTTGTTTGAAAGAGGATTTCATCGCGATTATTCTTAGCTATATTCCATCAAAATCAATTCAGTTGTTTTTTTTCGGCGGGTTTTGAGTTTCCTAAACTTATACTTGTAAATATTTAACTTCCAGGGGTTTCACCGCTTTCTGTTGGTCCATAATTATGGATCACCTTTTGGATAAACATATTCACCCGCGGCATAGACCCACCCAGACACAAAGGTGTATTGTCTTCGTCTAGTGATTGAAGTAGCATGAGATTATATTAGATCTTTATCGCTGTGGTGTAGACTAGATTATGTCAGTGATACATTACAATATACTACTGAGCTTAAGTACCTACACCAGAGATGTGCGAAAAATCTGGGCGGTAGGAAGATGCGTAACGGACTCTCAGCAGATCTCACTCGGTACGATTAGCTTGCTTCTTTCTACGAAAGTGGAAAACTAAAAAATCTAAGTTGAGTATTTTACACGATTAGAAGGATGTTGATGTCTTTAACTTATTAATACCTATGTGTCTCTGTTACCTTCTCTAGCTTACACATGGTTTAACAGATTGTTGATTTTGTGAGTGTCAAGTGTCTTTAGTCTTTTTTTACATTAGATCTTTGATAAAGTATCAACAGGATGTAGCGTCAGTCCTCAAAAATTTCCGAGGTCAATGAGGTCTAATTAGACCCCTTACACGATTAAAATAATTTTAATTTTCAAAATGTATCGAAGAGCAAAACAGACGTCTCTAGACTTCTCAATCTAAATTAGGCTTTAGTGCGGCGACATGTCTTTTTAATAAAAGTATAAGAGAGTATTTGAGACGTCCACGTGATGGAAATTCATTGTATTAGATCTACGATTAACCACCAACCCGCCTGATGTTAAGCGTTATTTTATTTGTTATTTTTTTCTATTTGTTCCAGACGCAGTAGCCGACGTGATATCGTCGAGTAGTGTGTTCTACCAGTACAGGGAGGGATTTAACAACGCAGTGCGTAGAAATGTGCGGATTAAAGACTTGTTATAGTTTAAACTAGTAATAAAAAGCTACTTGTGATAAATAAATCGTATGTCTATTAAATAATGTTTTTGAATTTAATGTAATCTCCTGTAAGGGATAGCTGTAGCTATTGAGGGTGCCAACGAAAATAATAAACCAGAATTTCCACCACATGTTTGCTTAAACTTACGGTTACGCTCATTGATAGACAACAGCATTTCATATCTATTTATGAAACAAAAAAAACTGTTTTCTACTCTTAAATATTTTCAGACGTTTTTTATTTTTTATTTGGTTGGAACCATAAATAGCTTACCTTACATGTATGTATTGTTATTTATTTTTACTTTTTAAGTTCAACGTAATAACGAAGTTTGAAGAAATCAGGACAGACGACCTCATACAAGTGGTGGGAAGACGCTGGATGCAAGCCGCTTCCAATCGGTCTTTTTGGAAATCCATGGGGGAGGCATATGTCCAGCAGTGGACTTCTTATGGCTGAGATGATGATGAAGAAATCAAAGCGACGGAGTCATAAATTGGCGACGAATCGAACGTTATTGATTCTTATTTCGTCTCATTGGAATCTATAATAAGACAAAATGCCAAAATAAAAATTGTCGAAATCTGATATTCAGTTTTTCTTTTTACGATATTTCTTTTTGGTTGGTTAATTTAATATGGTAGACTTGTAGATGTCACGTAAACTTCTACATGCTTAAAGTTATGACGTTTAAGTGTTTATGATTTAAGTGTCATGCAAAATTTCGTTCGTAGGTGAAGTTTTTATCAAAATGTGTACAAGTTCTACGATTGACCACCAACTCGCCTGGTGTTAAGCGACGGTGTGGCCGAGTATGGAGCTCGTTGATTGATCTAAAATATATCTATTCACTCTAGCCTTGAAAATTCCAAGATTGTAGGTCTCAGGAAATATATGGCGGCAAAGAATTCTATTCCTGTGTAGTACGCACCAAGAACGTGGATTGATATCGCTAAGTACGGATGTTTATTTTCCTGTCACGTGTAGCGACGGGCTGAGTGGCGCTACAAGCCTTTAAAGGCTTGTTAACAGTTGTTCCACTCCACTTTTCTCTGTCTACATTCATATTTGAAGTCAAGTAAATCGTGTAGTATTCAAAAGTTACGTTCTTGTACGTAGAAAATGACTAACAGTAAAGCTACATTTGGTATGTTTACCTAATTGTTTATATTTACACAATGATTTACACTGTAACTTTACTCAACTACACTTCAACTCAAAAGTAATAGCATAAGTGTTGCCATAGAACAATACTACCGCAGTACCTGTTTATTGCCCACTAAATCGCGAAGTTGCGCCGTCCGTCTGTCTGCTGGCGCACCTGCGCTCCAACTTTGTGTGTAAATCTAACTTGGAAGTGGTGTTGTATTGTCTTTTTATTATGTTTAGTGCCCGTTTTGTTATGGCAACTTTTTGAACCACAATTCGTGAAGAAGTAGGAACGTGGAAAAATTACAGTTTTATTTTCCAGAATTTAGCTTAAGATGTCAGTGGTGTAATAGAGTGAAGTTATTCTTTCGATTAAGTAAACGAGTGCGTACAAGCAGACTAAAATCGTGAAAAGTTTTTTCATGTCGGCAAATCTCCATAGATCCATGTGTCATCATCAGCCCACACAGTCTACACCAAGTGACCGCGCAAGTGAAGTGAGGCCTTAAGTGAGTTTCCATTTTACACGCTGAAAACTGCGATAAATTTCTAAATATGGAGTGGTAGCTTGCAATTCCACTTTCGATCAGATATTTTTATATTATCTGTAGTAATAAACAAGAAAAATACAAGTTCACTTAGGGTCCACTTCACTTGCGCGGTCACATGTTTTAAAATATCGACAGACGGCTCAGCCACAAATCTACTGCTAGGCTATGGATTTCCGAAAAGTTTGGCTGGAAGTGGCTTGGATCCAGTGTTTTCCTGCCAATTGTATAGAGCCGTCTATCCACCTTATTGCCCGTCTTCCTACACTGCGCTTGCCTATACGTGGTCTCCACTCGAGAAGTTTTCGGCCATCAGTACACATCTATCGACTCACATTTGGGAAGTTTTTCACATTGAGTTACAAAACATTTGTTACCATTGAGATTATTTAAATTCGGCTAAAAGAAAACTGAATAACCGTAAGCTTTCTGTATTTCAGACGTGATGTGATATTTATCTACTCTTCATAAATCGTATACCTTTCTCACAAATTTTCAGCACAAATCCCATCGCCATTAACGATGAAACTCACAGAGCATATAATAACAAACAAAAGTTTAACACTCTATCATCACATTTTAAAACAACAATCGTAAATATCTCCTGATGTATTTATGTATTAAGTTTTACTGACTTGATGTATTTATGTACTAGGTTTTACTGGTTTGTTGTATTTATATATCGAGTTGTACTGAGGTAAAAGAAAAACTGGATGTGTCAACTGCTTCACTTCCCTGACATACCTACTGTAAAAGTCTGTTAAAAGATTTGAGGGAAATTGGAATTCTCATGGATTTTGAAGCTATGCCAATTCCGTAAGAGGAAGTTGGCATAAGTTTATAATATTTGTATCCCAATCCTAATTTAATATTATAAAAATAACTGCCCCTGTCTGTTTCTTGCCTTTTACTGTAAAATCTAAATCAACTCTAGGTAGGTATCGATCGTTATTAACGGTCTTACCGAAATACGTTGCTTACGTTGCTTAACTTTAAGCAATACTTAACGTATTTTGTCAACTTGTCGCTGACACTTGCGGAAATAAGACAGAGATTTTAAGACGATGGTTAAAGTTAAATAACGTTTTTCGGTAAGGCCGTAAATGTGGTAAGTGTGGTTATCAGCAATATCTGTAATATTGCTGATAACCATCGCCATTTTTCAACTGTCATTTTTCATCTTTCAACTGCTTGGAAGTAAGTACCTATATTAAAAAGATACTTAGGTAGCGGCTACTGGATATACTCATATGTACCTCATATATAGCTATCCATCAGTCAATCGAACAAAGTCAGAAATGTTTTAAGACCAACGTTTACCCCTAAATCTGACCAACTTTTTTGATAAGAAGTTAATTCAAAGTTAAAAAGCTAAAAATTATAGATTAAAAACCCCATAAAGCCTCGTCATTTATGATTTTCATAGGAAGAATTAATTAATACCGGATAATATTTAGGAATAGAAATCAATTTTCTAAAAAATGAAAGACGATATGGGGTATTTAGCTTAACGATTCCCTACATCTATATAATATGTTAGACTACTGTATAATAGAACACGATCAGAGACTCCACCTTGTGGTTGTCTTTTGTGAAAAATATTACACAAGTCCGCCAATGGCACATACCTACCAAACGCAGTGGAGTGCTCGTACGGTACTATATTGATTGGTAAATTAGCAGACTAATTCGGTATATAAATACAAAATAATATATCCAGTAGGAATCAGCAAAGGATATTCATCTTATTAGCTACCAGAAAGGCATTCATTTCGTGTTCTTAAGTGTAATACGCACCAAACCCAACGATATAAGCCGAACCTATGTATGGCATATAGGTTGTGTCGGTTGTGTCCGACGGTTTTGGTGTGTATTCCGCTTTAAGATTTAAAAATATCTACTCAAGTAGATATACTTAATCATGTGTGTAGAATAACACCTCTCTGGGCTAGTAAAGCAACAGCAATGCCAATGATGTTGCAGTTGTCCATAGGTTATCACATAATATCGAGCAGCGAGCCGTCTGATAGTAAGCGATACCTAACTTTTCGATAGCTTTCAGTCGTAAAGATGCAAAAAGAAATGAAACTTCACATTACTGGTATGTAATAGTTTATTTTGTAATAATTAGAACAGCTAACGTGTCTGCTAAGTGACTATCTTACAACTTTATAATATTATTAACTATAAATAACTATAGATACAATGGCCGCGTCTCCAATTCCCCAAGTCGTGCATTCAGCAGTGATTTCTTGACTTATACGTTTATTTACAATCTGGCGAGACGCAGGCCCGAGTACAAAGGAAACATTTACAAGCTGCGTTTATAGTTTCGAATGTCTAAATCAGCGCTCTTGCTTGCTTATACGAAAACATTAGCAAAACGTGTGATGTGATCTCTGTTATTTTCTAATTCTTTACAAAATCGAAAGTAACTTAAATGCAAAGGACTTTTCCACTTTTAAAACTGCATCAGTGAACAAAATGAAGAAAGGACGCCTAACAATATAATTCGTCATTGACGCCTAACGATGCTTTTTATGTTAGATCTACGATTGACCACTAACTCGCCTGATGTTAAGCGACGGTGTGGTCGAGGATGGAGCTCCATCCTTGGTAGTAATGTGTCGAATTTCTGCTAGTTCTGTAGTAAAATTAGGAGGGTGAAATTAGGTTGTGAAGCTCTTGCGCACTCTCCCCGAAATGAATATCTTTTCGCCTAAGACGTAAAATATATTATCTTCATAAATCAGTTGTCAATTTCAATATCTTTGTTTTTACCCTTTGTGAGGAAGAGAGAAATTCTATCTCGTTGGATCTCGTATGGTCAAACGCATACATATTTTATTTCCTCTTTCCAGTAGATAAAATAAAAGTCTATTTGTCTATTATTAAACTTTTGCAGTAAGGTAAAGTCTCTGTTTAGTAGTGAAACACAAACTTCGATATCAGAATCGTAAAAATACACTTGTCTTGAATGTTCCACTCATTACAAATTGGATATTCGACCTTATAAAAACTAAACCATAAGGTTGGGTGTCCAATCATTAAAAACTAAGCCATCTGACCTCATGGTTCTGATGTTAAAAAAATCGAATTATCCTTACCTACCAGTCCCGACATGCTAACTACAAATCCATATAATGTAGTTTTGTAAAGACAGATTTCCTATTTATGTTTTATCTTAACGATTAATGATTTTATTTACAAAAAAATATTGTACTGTCTTAAGCAAGTTGTATCTGTCTAATCTCTAGATGGTTAGGCATGAACATTTCTAGCCACACAGAATATTGATATTATAGAATACTTATCAGAGAAGTAATTTGCTAATTCACTTATCTACGTAAAATATATATTCTTCAGAATTATTTATTATGTTTTTATGATTCTTATTCTTTGAAATTAACCGTAGAGTCCGTTTGGAAACAGAAATAACGTGGCGAAAAATGGAAACTACTACTACTACTCGATTGCGTTGATAGTCCAACAAAATAAGAATAGCAGCGCCTTCAATGCCACATTATTTCTCTTTCCGAACAGGCTAAGAAAAAGTAAACGTGGTCACAGACATGACAGACCCTGGAGTGTTCGAAATTGACAGTTCGTTGACATTGTGGTCAATGCTGAAGACACCAACTAAATTAAATAAAACTCTTAAAATTACAAAATTCAAAAAGTAGGTAAGTAACAAAAATTGTATGAGTCTATCGTTCGTTTTTTTTTTAAATTTGTTTGTTTTAAATAAATTTTATTTATTTTAAGTATTGCCTTTAAAATTTACCACATTGTTTGTTTGAGCCTCTCCAGCCTTTGACATTTTAATTTTATTTTTGTAAAACCTAGAGCCACGGTCACGGCCTTTGGAATCACTCCAAAGAATAGTGTCCTTAAGCCGCTCAAAGTCAGAAGCTAAGGATGACTTTACATTTTGCAAAAATAAAACTAAAAATGATAGATACAAAATAACTAAAAGACTGTTAAATATTTGCGGTAAATCAGGTAAATCTGTTGTTTAATTTCAATAAAATTTGCGCTTTTCATTTTTTTATGTACAAAAATAATATGAATATGTAAGTAAGTGTATATCGTGAATTGCAAATTAGACACTCGCTAATCAGCTTGGTTTACTATTATTGTAAGACTAACTTGCAAATAGGTTTAAATGTAACTTCCGCTTCTATCATCCTAAATATTTACAAAATCTAATAAAACTTCTAACGACACAAATACTATTATTTGAAACTATGTTCTATATATTTACACTTAATTATAAGAGAATGGAATAACATAAAGAAATATATTATAAATATATTCACATCAGAGTTGGTCGAATACTGTTACGGCAATGTTTTTATTTTATATACATAATTCTAAATATCTATATCTAATCTACATCAAGTATTCTATTATACAGGGTGTAATAATAAACGAAAGCCATTTTCAGGAGTCATTGTACTTATTCATCATTACCAACAAATACAAAACCAAACACGAAATCGCAAAAATAAATAGCTGTTTCCTAGAAGAAAAAAAAATTTTTTACGCGTTTTTAAGTTTGATTACAAAATAATAATAATAAATGTACTTACAACGATCTTTAAATCACGTTTCTTACTATTACACCCTGTAGAAACAATTTGAAAAATAATAATTACAACGTATGTTTAATAATATTGCAGTTTTCGTATACATACACACGATTAAAAGCCAAGCCTACTTTATTTTAAACTAGATATTTTCATATACAATATTGGCGTAATAGTACATTATGGCACAAAACATTGGCACAAAATAATTTATATCTGACACTAATGGCACATGAATTCACAAAAATCTAGCTTAGGTATATTATACAGGTATCTATAAGTAGTTATCTACAGCCACAAATTCTATTGTAATTTTTATTTGAACAAAGACGTCTCTCGAAGGACGTCTCGTCTAGTACTCCTTCGGGAGTGACATCTGCGCTGCTCCTTTTGAAAAAGACCGCCGTATGCGGTTAAAACTGAGAATTCGGCTCAAAAATAGATGTGAGTAACCCGTTTGTTCAAATAAAAATGTGTAACAACCACGTTAGATTTCATAATAATATTTTAATTTTGTTTTTATTCCAGAAAATAACTATATCATTATATGGCGCAATTTTACTTTAAAAAATATATATTTTCATTGTAATAAATAGTACTTACAATAATACAGCGTCAACGTTCACAGCATTAATGTTCGAAATAAGCCTTTTTATTTACAGAAATTCTTGAGACTTGAGACCAATACCCGAAGACTGTAATATTTGTATATCTCCCCCCAAAGTATCAACGCCTCTCCCTAAACGGCACTTCTGTCAAACCGATGGACCGAGTTTGATCTAGTTGTTTTTTTTGTTTGAAAAAGTGTTCGTATCTGTATTTAAAATCGGTTCGCTTTTATTGACAGGGGTTTTTGAGTTTTCTAAACATATACTTGCTTCAGATAGAAGTTTGTTTCAGTGTCTGGCCATAGCCTTTTATATCACTCTTTTACTCGAGATATTTTGATAGAACAGGTTGTGCCAGAGCGGGCGGGGTAGTTTTGGGTAGTTTTAACCGAACCGGGGTGTATTGACAAGAATGCGCAAGATGGAAAGCTAGATTTTACAAGAGTAGCACATTAAATTAATAACACCTCATTTTCAGATGAGACTTTGTTACAGTGTCTAGCCAAAGCCTTATATTATATCACTTTTTCACTCGAGATGTTTAGGTGGATCGGGGGGTGCGGGCGCCGGAACGGGAGGGGTAGTGTCGTGGGGTAGTAGATGCAGGGGTAGCGGGGGTAGGTGCAGAGGTAGAAACGCGCGAGATTGGAAGCTGGCGAGCGAGTGTAGCAGTGCGGCGGAATGCTCGTGCGCTTTACGTCGGAGCTCTGCTACGCTGGATGATCGAGCTTCCTCTTTGGGGCAACAGGGGCACGGCGCGCCCCAACCTGTGGGCACAAGATATGGATAAGTACCAATATTTTAACAATCTAACATTTTCTCATGTCTAAATTTCTGTGTGATATTCTATCCTAACTAATATTACTTATAAATGCAAGAGTAATGTTATCTCTCCCTTTGTTGTCTTTTCATGGGCTAAACCAGTTTCAGAAGTCTGAGAAGGTTGAATCAACTTTTTGGTGTTGGACATACATCATCATCAGTTTGCATCACTACGCGCGTGAAACCTAGGGGCGCAGCTAATCTATTATTTATAAATATGAAAGTATTATTTTGTTTATTATTGCACCAAAAAATACGAAGATTTTTTGTACAAAATAGTTTTAAGTATGGCCGATACTCGCCTGATGCCAAGCGACGTTTGCCGAAAACTAACATATTGTTCATAAACTTATAGATTTGAAGGCATGATAAACAATAAAAATAAAACAGAATCAGTTCGGAATCAGGTTTCAGAATTCATACATAGCTTGGAATAGTTGCAATTTGCCAAAATCATACTTATGTAGTCCTAAATATATTATTATTAAATATATTACTAATATTGCACAAATTAAAAAAAAAAAAAAAAAAAACTGTCACAAAAACATAAACATTTATATTCTCAAAATGTGCGAGTAATTAATATCTCAAGGTACCTTTCAAAGGGAAGAATGGCTGCGAGAGATGGTTAAGATGCTGCGAGAGATGAGAGAGGTGCGGGGGGAGGAAGAGCGGCGGCGGCGCGGGAGGAGGGTCACTCGTGCCTCCTGGCGACGAACGGAATGCGCCCGAACTGAAACAAAAACAACCACAGTATAAATAAAACAAAAACTAATTTAAGCACACTCGGAGCAACACTGCACTAAGTCAAAATAGCAATCATTTAAGAATAGCCATAAATCTTTATCTCCTATAACGGAGATAACGGTTTTACTATGGAAATTAACGTGGTTTTCACACATTTTTAAATAAAAACTACGGGTCACTCACGTCTGTTTTGAGCCGAAATATCCGACTATAGTTTCAACCGCATTCGGCGGTCTTTTTCAAAGGACCGAGAGTGACGTGTGGTCTTCACCGACCGAGAGTGACGTGTGTGCTGCTCCTTTGAAAAAGACCGCCGAATGCGGTTGAAACTATAGTCGGATATTTCGGCCCAAAACAGACGTGAGTGACCCGTAGTTTTTATTTAAAAAAAGGAGATAACGGTGTTTCGGTAATTCTGGAGTATAGGCTATTTTAACTTGGTGTAGGTACCTAGTATTGATATGGGCGTACGATATGTTTAATTTGTTGATAGTCCTAATGACTGTAATTTCAACTGAGACGGCACAGACATCGCCAATTTACTCAAACAATATGGACGCTGTTGCTATAGGTGGAATACACATAAAGCGTTTAGCATAAACTTTTATTTTTATGGCTTTATTCAGTTCAGCTATCTAAATCTGATACACAAATTCTAAATTCAATAAAAATAAAACATTTTCGACAATAAATTAAAACCATTGTACAATTAATTGCAATATGTAAGTTACTTATTAGCACGATCACTTTACTGGTCTCGCAGCTCAGATGGTAATATGTCTGCCTTCTAAGTTGTAGGTCGTAAGTTTTTTTCTGACGTAGGACAAACATTAAAGTGCGATAAGGTACGTTATTTATTACATATAAATAGTTGGTGATGAGCATGGATGTATGTTTTGTATCTGGGTATTTATCAGCTATCTAGTTCTCATAGTACAAGCTATGCTTATTGATTGGATTAGATGGTATTGAAAAAAATATTGTAGTCTTCAATAATTTCCATTATAATTCGACCTTGCTTAAAAAGTGAATAGGTACATATCCTAGGCAGGCCTGCTACTTCTTCGACTTCATCTCGCTTCCCATCAGGTGAGATTGTGGTCAAACGTAGGCCTAGTTTGTCTTAAAAATTTATCTATGCAGTACATCTAAAGCAGGCATCAGACAAGTTGATTTTCCCGAGTGTGCCAAA
Organism: Lycia hirtaria; assembly: GCA_947563715.1. Classification (NCBI taxonomy): domain Eukaryota; kingdom Metazoa; phylum Arthropoda; class Insecta; order Lepidoptera; family Geometridae; genus Lycia; species Lycia hirtaria. The sequence continues at coordinate 3,852,289 of OX387377.1, read as the reverse complement.
GTCTCAAAAGTGTCCTTTACATAAAATGTATTATATGTAGAAGGCGTATCTGGTGCAGCCCCTTTGATGTCTAATAGCATCCGGCGGCAACCAAGCGCGACGGGCACTTGAGACCCGCCGTCATCTCGTTCCAGAACTTCGATAATACAATCATGCAGTTAGACTAACTTGCGCATTTGATTTTTGAATTCGAGATCTTATTGACTGATGTGGGATTGTAATTTTATTTGCATATTTGAATCCATGATTGCGAAACCCAAGCTAAAGATATATTTTTTAAACAGTTTTATTTCATTGAATTGACGAATGATGAAGACGAATGATAGTACACAAAGTTAATTGAACATCAGTTATAAAACGTTTCGTTTTTTTTTAATTCAGTAACGGCGTCGTAGCAGCGTTGTAGACGCTGTGGAGAAAGCTACGTCGCCACTACGGCGTAGTCACCAAAAGATGAAAAAAATTCAACGATTTATCATCGCAATATAGGCCATCTATATGCAACAGTTTTATTTTAAGTACTCGTATTTAGTAATATTTTGATTCTTAAAACAATGCTTCCTTCTTGCTTAGTCGAGTAAAAATTAGGTATCCAATAGTCCCATATTAAAGTTATTTAATCTGATAGATAGTGATTAGGTACAAGTAAGTATTATTTAATCGTTATATTACATAGTAACGAATAATAACTATATAACGCACCAAGAAGTAACTTAGAAATCTTTTTAATGTATACCTTCAGTCAATCAGTGAGTCAATGTCAATTAGTTAGTAACTCAGGACAAAACATTATGTAGTTATACATTTCTAAATCAAAACAAACATTCAATAAATCAAACCAACTAAAGCTGATCAAAATGGCAAACAAAATTCATCACATTAAACATTCCATTCGGCAATTTCCCCCAAATCTAGGCGAAGGTCTATCAGAGTCGACCGTCGACCAAAAAGCCGATAGACAAGCACTAAAAGCATCTAGACGGCACCTGGCGCACGGCCGCGACGTGACACATCAATTATTAGCGGGGTAATGAACGCAAATCCTTTGATTCCATTGAACGGCCACCGGGGGGAATACGGTCGCAAGTTAGGAGCGTGAGCGATGCTGTGATTTGTTTCAATCCGCTAGATTGAAATAAATTATAGCATAATCAACTACGCTACACTGAAACAACAATAAAAATAGTTCTGCTAAACTATATAAATCGCAGTACAATCCGCTACGTTAGATTGAAAGAAATCATAGTACTGCTTGCGGTTCTCTCTTTCTCAAAAGCGTTCAATATTTCCTGGAGATATAGTGTATTCTGCGTCCTACAATTAGCTAAAATTCAATTACGGCGCAGAATTTGCACGCAAAGGTACATCTTTATATAGCATTGTCGAATTTTGCAGGGATTCGCTTACATTTTCATAAATATAGAAGCTACGTCGTACGTACATGTCTAGGTACCGCGCTCGTGCGTGACTAAAGTATTGAATACGATAGCAAAATTCATAGGAAATGGACACCATCCATAGCAAACATAGTAAGGATTATAAATATAACATTGCCTGAGAATAAATCATTTACATTTCTTCTATTCTTGCTAAATAATAATTTACGATAAATTTTATGCAGATTTAAACAAAATTATACAAAATTAGTGAAAACTTCTTTATCAGCGTTGGGCATTTCTGGGATGGGTATTTTTTTTTTAACTCGCGTCAGATCGTCGGATCATCAGACGGATAGTCAGAAACCTAATCTAACGTTCTGCATTTAAAGTTGATTATTGTATGTACAAGCGCCGTACACGAAGCGTTAGCGTGCTTTAAGAGTATACAGCGCCATCGAGTCCGTTGTTAAAGAACTAAATTTATTATATAAAGTGCTCATATAATAAAGATGGCGCTGTATAGTCTTAAACACGCTAATGCTTCGCGTACAGCGATGAGTAGGGGTTGTTTGTAAAACACAATATCTTTGGTCAAATCCTTCACGAGTCCGTCTTGTTGCTATTTTATTTTTTAGTTTTCACTTCTGCCGGCACTCCCGGAGTGCAACCCGTTGTTTTTTTTTAAATTTTCCATTATCTTTCCCGCTCCCGCTCCTGCTCGTATCTCAGGCCAGGTCGTCGCGGCACATCAAGTATTCACTGAGGGAATGCGGGAGCGCAGTGACACCTCGACCGGCGTTCATTTCATTGTCTCCTCCCCCGCGTGATGTGATATACCCACTCTGTGATATGATATAGCCGGCGTGATGTGATATACTAGGGTTGCCAGAATTACTACTCTGAAGGTCCTTTAAAATCAATGTTACATTGTAACTTGAAAAGATTGTTTATTGTGAAAGATTGTTTCTGAAAATTATTTAAAGGTTATTTCTTATTTGCCAAAATTGGATTAGTAGCTTAAGACATAAAACGAAAAATATGAATGACACCTAAAGACTTTTTTAAATTTTCACCAATTTTAGGTTTTATTTAAAATTTCGTACATAGTTGACGCCAAAAATCGATAAAAATGTGTGCGAGAACATCACGCAATTACTCATAGCCACATAGCAATCAAACTATGTTTCAAGTAAATATAGTTTTGGGATGTGACGTCACATTGTTTGTTTATTTTTGACATTGTTTTGTGTATAACATACGGGCTTACCGAAAAACGTTACTTAACTTTAACCATCGTCTTAAATTCTCTGTGTTCTTTCCGCAAGTATTTTACGTGTCAGCGAGAAGTTGACAAAATATGTTAAGCATTGCTTAAAGTTAAGTAACGTTTTTCGGTAACGCCCATAATTAAATGTTGCGATGTAATAGTAAAATATGTTTGAAAATTTAACGAACTTACCCAGTAAACCCAGTTTTAGTCAAGTCTTGTAAAAAGGACGACTTCTGTTCCCAGCATGCTAACAGCATATCACATAAAAAGTATGTATTTTTGTGTTTCATCAACAGCTGATCTTATTTATTTATTTATTTATAAAGTTCACCTACACTGTGTACATCTATACATTGACAATAAAAAATCATACAAATAAAATACAGCTTAATGTCACAATAATTACAGGTGAAGTCAGCATGCATTAATAATAAGCGAAAAATAAAAATAGTCATTAAAAATTAAAAGTAAGTAAGTAAGTAAGTTATGTTAGTTAAGATTTTTGTTATGAAATGGGAACGAAACAAATACTTGATTTGACCTGTGTTGACAGATGGTGGTGACCCTAGGTACGAAGCGATACCCGTATTTGAATTTTGCACTAGTTTAGCTCCAACGTCTGCTTTGTGATGCCGTCTTGGAGACAAACGGCATAATCTGTCGCTTTGTTGGTCTGTTTGTACACCGTTTCTTAGTAGGATGTATATTTGATGCTTTGAGATGTTTTAACATTTAGATTTAAAGAGGATATCTAAGTTTTAGCAGTGGCTTTTAGAACTGATTGAAGTAATGCACTTATCTATGCATTATAATAAGCGCCTTAGTTAAAAAGTGTTTTGTTCCGTTTTCATGCGTGACAGTTCTCGTATGACAAAAGTTGATAAAGAATAATGGGTTTATCAGACGTTTGAATAAAAATGTATACTTTTAACCTGGGGCTATAAGGATAATCGTGCTTTCAGTTAGTAAGTATGTTCCTAAGAATGTATGCACAATTTCTTAATTACTTAATTCAACAAGTGATTAGAAACTTTTGATCACCTCTGGTTATAGGCTATGTGACGTCACACTAAATTCAGTATGATTTATTTTTATTTTATTTTATTTTATTTGGGAAACAAACAGAGTTAATTTAACTTAATGTACTTGTTAAGTAAGCAGACATCGTGTGATTTGATGACACATAGCAACACCTACCGGGAAGTCGCCGCTGTTTCACAATACTGTTCGATCGCCGCAAGATACTGAGAAACGAACTCCCATGTGAATCCAGGTGTCATGAATTGCGAAACATAAATTTACTTTTAAGCTATAGGTCACTAAGTATGTCACTTTTGTTCTTACATCGACATCAGTCACATGTAAATTAGTTGTAATTAAAATTAAATTTATATTAATTAAATAATCTTTAAGATTAATTCGGTTTTTTTTTGCATCCTCAACGACAGCCCAACATAATTGGCGCAGTCGGTAGGATGCTCGCGGTCGGTTACGCGTGAGAAGATTTCCGTTTTCCGTTTAACTACCGGAAGCCGCCCGTCTGGTTTTCTAGCCGCATCCTGAGCATCCGAATCTACGTGTTGAGCTGCCCAGAGGTATCCAGACATTGATAAGCAGAGAGACCGAATTAAAACCCAGGTGAGTACACTAGATTCTTTTTAGTGGTTGCTCGCTTCCTAGCCTTAAATTTTCCTAGTGTTACTAATTGAATTGCCAAGATTTTCCTTCCGCGAAATTCGTTGGACCCTAGGTTAGTTAGAAGATATAGACAAGAATATAGTGATAGTTTAAGAAATATTAGCCTTAATGAGGCATTTAGGGTTATGTTAAATAGATTAAGTATTTTATACACTAAAGAGGTAATTTTAGATCTTAGTTATAGGGAATATTTCGATCTATTGAAACTAGGATACTATTTTAAAGAAAATTATATAATCTTGGTAATTAAGTTTCCAATTGCCTTTCCTACTAACTATATCCTATACAGGTTATCCTTAGCCCTAAATCATGATAGCAAAATCCTTATACCTGCCTATCCATACGTAGCAATCCACGAGAAAGGTCTATTGTACATAGAGACAGAATGTCCGAAGTATAGCCACGGTCACCTCTGCGAGGACAACTTCAGCCGCCACTACGGGGAACAGTCTGACTGCATTCAACAGCTGATACTACAGCAGCATATCCACGAGTCCTGCCGATTCACTCAAGTAACCCTGTCGTCTGAAGCGATGGAGCAACTAGACGACCGCCACTATGTACTGAGCTTTCCCAACTTAATGAAAGTTCGTTTAACCTGCTCTCAAGACCAATATGAAATGATGCAAGGGAGTTATCTAGCCATTATTCCTAAATGATGCGCCCTACACACCCTGTCATTCTCTACACATAACTATCACGACCAAGTTGAAGGACAGATGCTGAAAATTTTGAACATAGCTATCAACAAGGAGAACCCATACAAGTTACCTGCAAATAAAATGTTGAAACAGAATACTATCGATTTGAGCCACTTACACTCAACTAACTCAAGGATTGCTGTTCAATAACCAATGACTTTGGAGTCTACAAATATTAACATCGTCTATTGTACTACTGTACCTATCTACGTGATACTCGGTGCATCAGTACTCACTACCGTCGCCGTACTCATTCGCCGTAAGCTGAAGAGAAACATTTTGAGAATTAATTCACGAGACACCATAGATGAAACACAGAACCGTCAAGAAACCAAAGATAGCAGCCCTAGAGGTCCATTGTCCCTATCTGCACTATTCTCGACGAAAGTCTCCAAATAGTTTCAGATCTTGCGGAGGGAGATGTTAAGTAAGCAGACATCGTGTGATTTGATGACACATAGCAACACCTACCGGGAAGTCGCCGCTGTTTCACAATACTGTTCGATCGCCGCAAGATACTGAGAAACGAACTCCCATGTGAATCCAGGTGTCATGAATTGCGAAACATAAATTTACTTTTAAGCTATAGGTCACTAAGTATGTCACTTTTGTTCTTACATCGACATCAGTCACATGTAAATTAGTTGTAATTAAAATTAAATTTATATTAATTAAATAATCTTTAAGATTAATTCGGTTTTTTTTGCATCCTCAACGACAGCCCAACATAATTTACTTATAAATATTAGAGTATCTTATCTCTATTTACATGTCTCCGCATACGTTTTACTAAACAAACGGTTGTCCCCAAGCAATATCCATCTATCTATCCTTTGACCGAGCAATTCTTGTATATATATATGTATATATATATAATCTGAATATCGAAAACAACTCCAACGATTTTAATGAAATTTGGTTTTTAGGTAGAATAGGGGACGATATATCGATTTTACCAGGTTTCATTTTTAGTGAACCCGGGCTTGCTCGTATTTTCAGCCATAAAAAATCCGAGTGGAGCTCGGTCGCCCAGGTACTAAGCACGAATTGAATATATATTGTAAATAACATAACATAAGCATACTTTATGACGTCAATTTCGGATTCGCACCAAGCCAGATTTTGGACATTGCAATTTAAAGTTTATGAGGGGGTGTGTTAAATAAGTCGAAATCAGGAAAATCATCTAAATGGTTAACAAAGTTCACCGATCTAATAAAGAAAGAATTTTGCCTGTAGTTTGTAGCACTACGAGGGATATGAAGATATGCATGACGTCTTACGCTCCTTGATGGAACTTTCAGACTTATCATAGAAAGAAGATGTGGAGAATCAAGTTGAGATTGAGCTATTTTAATTAGTAATACAATGTCTGCTATTTTACGTCTCTCGCAAAGAGGAAGTATGTGGTGTCTACGACATCTCAATACATCAAATGAAAGAACTAAGTTCTTTCATTCCGAAAACATACAATTTATGTGCTTATGCGCTATCCCTATTTCAAAGATAACATTAGTCAAACACCTCGCCTGTACGAAAATAAACACACACAGAAAAGCCTACTAACGTACCTTTCGTAACTACAACAAAACAATATACTACCTAAGCTACTACATGAAAAAATAGTAATCCTAAATATTGCCCAGCATGCTACCAGCATTGCTTCATGTTCTAAAGTACTTATGTCGAATTAAAACCAAGCTAGGCATAAATTTTTCCTAATAATCTATCTAATATTAAAAACTTAATTCGACTTGGTCTCTCTGTCTGTTAACCTTTCTCGATTAATCAGCTGACCGGATCATAATTAAATATAATAGCACCTATAGCTAAAACTCTAGAAAAATATATGAGCCACATTTGACCTACACAATCATTCATCACCGTCCACTATATTTAAACACCACTCCTGTGAACGAGTGAAATTTATTAAAAACCACATAATACAAAATTATAACAAAATAAAAGCGCATTACACACTAGATAGATTTCTAATTAGTAGCTTCATGCCTTAAAGAAATCTCTTCCAAACATCCATGCACAAATATAACATTTAAAAAAAAAAAAATGAAATTGAATCATCATCATCTTAGACACAAGAAGTCCACTGCTGGACATAGGCCTTTCCTATGGATTTCCAAAAACACTTAATGGAACGCGGCTTGCATGTTTTCCTGACACTTCTATGAGGTGTTCTGTCCACCTTGTGGCTGGTCTACCTACGCGAGGTGTTCTGTCCACCTTGTGGCTGGTCTACCTACGCGAGGTGTTCTGTCCACCTTGTGGCTGGTCTACCTACGCGAGGTGTTCTGTCCACCTTGTGGCTGGTCTGCCTACGCGAGGTGTTCTGTCCACCTTGTGGCTGGTCTACCTACGCGAGGTGTTCTGTCCACCTTGTGGCTGGTCTAGCTACGCGAGGTGTTCTGTCCACCTTGTGGCTGGTCTACCTACGCGAGGTGTTCTGTCCACCTTGTGGCTGGTCTAGCTACGCGAGGTGTTCTGTCCACCTTGTGGCTGGTCTACCTACGCTGCGGTTGCCGAATAATTAAATAATACCATCAAACATTCATTATTTGTTTGTACATAAATAATACCATCAAACATTCATTATTTGTTTGTACATAATTCTATCACTAAATTATCTACAACTATGTCATCAAAGTCTGCTGCAAATTCCATTAGACCGGAGGGTCAAGTCATAAGTTAGGGGCGGGGCGCAACGAACCGTACCCCTAATAATTGATTTTCCAAGGGGGTAGAAGGGGGGATGTCCTCTAATATGAATATTCAACTATCCAAGCCTTGTACAACAAAGAGAATTAATATTACTGGTAACACTGTTAATGCTTTGATTAAGACGCGCTGAAATTGAGTGGTGGAGTTAAGTATTCATAAACAGTATCGAGGTGTTGTGTTTCGGAGAAATAATGCCTTGTACACATGTAAGGAGTTTACCGCATTACTGGTAGTAAACCTCTATGTATACTACTTTGTAGGGAATTTCTTGGAAACGTCCCTAATATCATATTAAAGGCTCATGTTACTACAATTAGAAATTATTAATTAGTTTACTTCCACAAATAAACTACTAGCTACTAATAAACTGTTTAGCGACACTGCATAAACTTGAATATGAAGTTTTTTAATGCTAAAATAAACAAAAGACGTACAAAAGTCACCGATATAGCACAGCGGATTAGCAAGTTGAAGCGGCAGTGGGCAGGGCACATAGCACGTAGAACTGATGGCCGATGGGGCCGAAAGGTTCTCGAGTGGAGACCACGTACCGGCAAGCGCAGCGTAGGAAGACCAGCCACGAAATGGACAGATGATCTCATACAAGTGGCTGGAAGACGCTGGATGCATGCCGCTTCCAATCGGTCTTTTTGGAAATCCATGGAGGAGGCCTATGTCCAGCAGTGGACTTCTTATGGCTGAGCTAATGATGATGATGATGATGATGAATGCTAGAATGGAAAAAATCATGTTGCTGCTCAAATAAAAACGGCACACATATGGTCACTCACAATGGGCTTTAAAAGGAAGCTCAAAATCACGCAATGAGAGTGATGCTTGGAGTCTCTGCGAGATCGATCTAAATCGATCCTAAATAATCCGACTTTCATACATCTACGTTTTTTTGTTTCTAAAAACAAAAAGATCCGTATATGTATGAAAGTTTGATTAGCAAACATACAAAAAACATGCAATTGAATTGAAAATCTCCACCTTTTTGGAATTTAGTTAAAAAAGGAGAATTGATGATTTTCTGAATACAGGGAAGAGGTATGCTAGAAATCGTGAAAAAATCATCATTAGTGTATGTCAGAAGCACGATCCCAAAATCTTGACAATTATTGTAAAATCAATAATGTTGGCAACATTGATGGAGCAGGCTTACCAACATAACACCTAGAGTTAAAAAAAAACTATTTTACAAATCTGGACTTTTTGTTTTGAAGAAAATATTACATTTAGACATATGTGTAAATAACTTGCGACGTATCCGTCATCCTTTTCCGCAAGCATTTACCCAAACTACGCATGTAAGTCACCCGGCCGTGCTAATCTACTTATCCCTCACAGAGTGACATAAACCTATAATCCGCGCGTTAGTGCGGCCAGGGGGTGAGACCAGCGGGTGGAGGGGTGTCGGGGGGGGGGGGGGAGGGTTGTCGCTATAATCAGTTAATTGCATGAATAATTGAACGCCCTCATTAGGTAGGCTCCATGAAACTACGAACCTGCGCGGTTTACGCGCCCTGAGATGTTAGACCGATGATACCGCCGTTAATCCATTTTGCATGTTAGGGAACTGTTGATTCGCTTATAACATGAGTTTGAAAAAAAATGGAGTGTTAGTGTATGTTTAGAAAACAATGGGAACTAACGTCTCAATTGAACTCAAACAACTCAATTGAAAACTTATATTTTAGTGTGTTTCCGCTTTGAGGTCTGGAAAGTGGTACTCTTGTCTGCTTTGGTGTCTTCTAACTGGAACTCTAGACGGCTTTGATGTTTTCAAGCTGGTACTCTGGCCAACGCGTGTTTCACCTCTCCACGAGGCATCTTCATGACTTTTTGGCTCTTCAAGCAAGAGCTCTTAAAATATCTTAAGCTCGATGCCCTCTAATAATAAATATTACTTAATCTTAAGAGTCTGTAGAACGACCATCGTCCATCTCGCTCGTGCATACCAACATTTAAAAAAATATAAAATAAATGAATGAATGTTAAAAAAATCGTCGCATTCGTTTTATACTAGCAAGCAATATCACAATTTTCCGATAAAGATGTCAATTTGATCCAAGTGAATTGTCATACATAAAAATATTTTTTTACAATTTTTAACGTCAACTCATTCAAGTCATTAAAATCACTTATTCATTACGAAAAGGTGCGTTGGAGGTTACGAAAAAGCGCAATTTTTAATTTTTACGAGCTAACACTCAGGGAGTGAAGAAAAATGTAACGACACCTCGTATAGGAGGTAAAAAAAAACATACACATCCACATACATACACATAAACCCACATGTACTATACATATATAAAACATAAGCCTCCTTGCGCAATCGGATAAAAATCCCTAAATACTAGGTTGGTTTAGTTTAGCCTATCAAACTATACCTATTAGGTACCTATATTAAAACATTAGGATGAATTAGTTGATCAATTTTCTACTCGCACACCACAGTCTTAAAACACAAAGTAGCTCACTCAATCCGTATCGAAACACCAATGAAAATTCCCCCAAACCGTACAAACAGTGTTGCCAGTAATTACCGGCAATTTATCATAGTGCATAATTAAAACGAGCGAGTGCCGCCGGCTGCGATCGTTTATTCATGGCAACACTCGCCGTTTGTGACGTCACGGGATGACGCCATTGATGCTGCGCTTAGAACGGCGGGAAGTGAGTAACTTTGAGTTTGAACCATGTATTCATGTTGCTACGTAAGATTACGGCGGGCAATTTTCAGTTTTTTTTGTCATTGTACCTATATAACTAGGCCGTCCGGACGTTATATACTATGACAAAAAAAACTGAAATGTATTGATTATTTATTATCCATAAAAATTTTATAAGTTTAAGTAAGTATAAGTGCAAGTACAAGTTTATAAATATAAAAAAAAACCGACAAAAAACGGCTGAATTGATTGGTTTCAACATAACTAAGTTCACACTCTCGGTAAAATCCTCTTGCAATAAAAAAAAACTAGATCAAAATCGGTCAATCCGGTTGAGAGCTACGATATACACACGTCAAACATAATAATATAACACCCCTCTTTTTTGGGCGGGGGTTAAAAATGGATTTATCAACTTATTTAGATAATAAAGATATATTTGAAAAAAAAAAATGATATAGATAAAAAACCGGACAAGTGCGAGTCAGACTCGCCCACCGAGGGTTCCGTACAAACTAGTAGATGAAAGGGGGAAATCATATATTTTTTATATTTTCCTTCTTATACCGAGAAATATACATCGTAAAAATATTTAAAACCTGTTTTAACATATGCTAATTAAGCTCTTTTATATGATACCCCACATGATACGGTTAATTAACTTTAAAATTTGGACCCTCATTCCTTGCATAAAGACATTTTTTTGTGATTAAATTAAAAATTATCAAAATGAGTCGTATTACCACTGAGCCATCATGAGGCCTGTCAAATTTGTGTGAGTGATAAGTGTGGATGGCACCTTAAGCAAAATCTTGAAAAAAATATACAAAAATATATCATGTACATAAGAATAAATATAATGATTCAAATAAAACGAGATAAATTACAGTGCTGCCTACACAAACGTCTTCAAATCAGCTAATTCCGACATTATTCGCAAAGAGAAAATATTAAACGGGGCAACACTCAATTTGTGTACATCTTTAAGGTATAAAACTCAATTTGGCGAAGGTAGAAGCGAGGCGGCGGGCACCTAATTGCCAATTTTGCTTTTACGCCATTTTTTTCAGCTTTTAAGAAGCAAAATTCGTTATTGCATATTTAATAGCCGTAATCGTCTCTCCCTCTCACGAAATTAGCTGATGCCGACGCCCACAATTTTTTGTGCTTTCTGAAGCATCGTTTGTTAGCCTAGCTTTGTGATATTTCGAAATGATAGGATACCAGTACCAACTAGTTTTAAAAATTGTATCTTTAGTAGGAATTTTGACAAAATATAACGAATCACTATCGTTTTTTGATAATTCGAACATCTACATAATTCTAAAATGATATGAGATTAAAGGAATTATAAACAACAATATCAGTACTTTTTGGAATACTCAGTTATTTATAGCAAAACAATTATCGTTTAAAAAAACTGAAATAACCGACGTCAAAATACGCAATACGTTCACATTTTTTCAGTTATTTTGTTATAAAAACCAAAGTACTAGACCGATTTTGATAAAAATCTATATGGAAACACTTCGGAGGTATTACCTACTAAACAAAAAGAATTATCAAAAACGATTCATAATTGGCGGAGTAATTGCTAAATAAACATACGAAAAAAAACACAGTCGAATTGAGAACCTTCTTTTTTGGAAGTCGGTTAAAAACAAAACCTTATGGTAATTCTAAGTGTCTTTTACCCAATCTCTCGGTAATTCGAAATACGAACAATTCGAAACTTGTACATAATTCCAACTTTATATTTCATCTTTCTATAAAGGCACCTCTCCGGGCTATTATAGTAAAGTAATAGCGGTGCTATTGATGTTGCAATTTTCCATAGGCAACTCTTATCACTTGGCATTAGACGAACCGACTGTCTGTTTGTTGATCTTTGTATAAAAAAATAAAAAAATACTATTATTATGCTCCGAAGAAAGAAGCGTCTTCCATTTCCCAATCTCTCGATCCCATGATTTCCGTTCCTTAACCCCAACTATCGAGTCTCCTGGGCACAGCGAGTCCATAATCTCTCATGTATAATGCGACCATATAAATTTCAATTTTAAACCTCGCGTTTCAGGTTACACACCCATTTGTGGGATTACATCTGCGAGGGTACCTACCCTTACACAGACGAAGAAAAACTCACCCTGTCGCTATGAATATAAGGTTGGAATTGGTAAAGTGGTTGCAGTAGTCCATACAAAGCTTTCCTTATGACTACCCGCGTAAGACTGAAATTTCGAAATTGTGTATTCTAATCCAGTAATGCGTTGAGACGAGACGTTATAAATAAGTAACTTTAGTTGCATTTTGTTTTGTGAAATTGTATTTTATTTGATTGAACTTTAAAATGTCTAAATAAGATTTTAATAAATTTTAACTAAAATAGACGTAAATCATCTGAAAATAATACAATTTAGGTTTAGGCTTAAATATTATTACATCACTTCCATGAGAACATTATTATTTTTTCTACAGTTCCTCATCGCAGTTTTGAATTTGAAAACATAAGAATCATGAAAATCATTTCTCAACTAGCTAAACTTTCACACAGTAAAATACAGCCGCATTAAAAATCTTAGGTTTTAAATCTGTTTCAGTGCTTTTTAACCGACTTCCAAATAGAAGGAGGTTCTCAATTCGACTGTATGTTTTTTTTGTATGTTTGTTCAGCCAATCAATTTTGAATTTATTTTGATGATTCTTTTTTTTCAGTGGTGGTCCCGTATAATTTTTTTCAAAATCGGTTCAATATTTTGCTTTTTATAACAAAATAACTGAGAAAATATCGTCCAAGTAAACAAATTGGATACTTTGAAGTAGTTTTTTTTTGAGTTTTTTTATATATAAAATTACTGAAGGAGATATTTAATAGAATATATTTTAATAGCAACATTTAATTACTTACTTTTTTTAATTATGCAAATCCTCGCTTGCATAATTTAAAAAAATGTAAGCAGTTAAAACAATATTTATAAAAGGCATTGACCCCGGAGTCTGTGGAGATTAATTTGTCAAATAAAAAAAACATTTAAAAATAAAGCGTTGTAAGTTAAAAATGTCTACAAAATATCTCAACGATTAAGCACTCAGCTCAAGGGGTGCCACTAGTAGTACAATATTTAACCATCGATTCACCAATTACTATTAACCCTCTGTTCAAAGCTGTCGAGACAAAATAAACACATTTGGTAACAGTTGCTGGTTATAATAACCACAACCCCGCCTGGGGGTGTATTAAAACTCAATAGGGACGATGTGAGGGTACAAAAAGTATGAGTTAAAAAAAGTATTTTAAGTATCAGAAAAAAAGGGATGTAAATGATATACCATACCGTCTTACTTATAAACGCTGAATAAGCTCTAAGCTTTAGTTAATCAGTGTTTTGTTCCTTTTTCGCGTGTGCATTTCCCATCTGAATTTTGATCTATTTTATTCATATATTTTTTGTTCATAAATTTGTCCTAACATCACACTATGCTGTGAAAATTACAACATCCTATATATTACGGTTTAATAGATTAACCGTCTTATAAACGCATGTTAAAATCTTATTCACTGAATAAGAACTCAGTTTCTGTCAGACGGGAACTGTCACGCGCGAGAACAGAACAAAACACTGTTAAATTAAAATGCGCTTATTCAGAGTTTTTAAGTAGGACGAATAGAATGTTGCCGTGTAAAGTTTAGACAGCCAGATAAATAGGCAGCGTAGTCTTTGGGTAGAGAAGCCTAAAAAATACACATCTCTTCAGTTTAATCCTTAGAAATAATAACATTTGCCAAATCCGAGGCCGCTAATGTACTTCGGGAATCCCCGCGGACTTTAAACTTGCTTCTAAACATCTAAACCGAGTAGCACAGAGAGCTCTCAACAATAGCACAACTGAATTATTGAGGGATTCCATTTTTACATTTATCAGATTTAAGAGGTCGGTTTATCAGATTTAAGACTCACTCGCGACAACTTTAAGAAAACGAGTTTTGTTGTATTCATAGCAAAATCTATTTGGATGATTTATTTATAAGATAATTATAGTTTAAAAAACAGAGACAACCGACTTCAAAATGCGCAATTTCGATTAAAAAAAAGTTACTGAAACGCTTTTGATTTAAATTTCTGAAACTGAAAGTATTCTTTCAACCAAAAAAGTAATTTTTAAATCGTTTTATAAATGAGTTGAAATCGGTTAAAAAAAGCTGTCCCAAATCCTTTAAAAAAACTAGATCCGGCTGAATGTGATGTATCTCAAAATTAATTTTTTACACATATGTACATTTCTCAAAAAAATCATGATTGCAAAATTTTTGGGCTAAGCCGGTATTTTAGCAACATAATTCTCTAAAAAATATGTTTTCTAAATTCTTTTAGCTTGATTGCGAAGTTTTTCAACTTTGACAAATTGATATATCTTAAAAACTATTGATCTTAGATCAGTAGTTTCATAAGTGGTAGATCTCATATCACTGACAAAATTTTCAATTCGATCCAACTCAATTTTCATACAGAATCATTTTTGCGTTAATAATTTCTAAAAATGATTTTTATGTATGAAATTTTTGTCGAATATTTGTGATGTTGTTTGTGTAGTTTTACAAATGACGTTTTTTTTTTATAAGTTCATGCAGTCATTTTATACCTTCAAAAATGTACTATACACGAGCGAGACGGACGATGGTCGTACTACGGACTCTTAAACTAAACAAAAACAAACAAGTGAATCATCTACAGCAAAAACATAATTTCATAGCCCAATAATGACGAGGAAAATGAAACATGTATTTTGTAGCTATTACCTAAACAAGCTAACTTCTAAATCTAGTTTATTGCTAGTGTCGATACGTCCGTCCATGCAGTCACTCACCGCTCAAACATTCAAAACAGCATCAATATTCATAACTTAATCGAATTAAGCTCTCATTCGAATCGAACCGTTCTCATCTCATAACTATAATCGAAACACATTTGTTCAAATTACGCGTTTAAATTGAGACAGTATCATTTCGGTTTCAGTCTACGTCCGTGGCGTCATAAATTTCAATGAAAATGATCAAATTAGAAAAATTAAAAGTGATAAATAAAGTCCAATTAAGCGTTATTGCGTAAAAAAGGCATAAATTAAACGTCGGGCGCATGTGCGAGTGTGCGGACGCGCGGCAATTCGAATAATCGACCATTTGGCTAGGGGAGGGAAGAGTCGATGAAACGATATCGATTTGTAATACAATACATTCATTCACCATTTTGGTGAATCAATGTATTGTTGGTATTTGATTGCCATTTTAGTCTAACACATATAGATAAGAATTGCAGGATATTTTTGCCATATTACCCATTTCTAAACTCACTGAACGTATGTAAATGTCAATGTTATTGATAAACTTTGCTAAATATAATATGTGTAATAGAATAGCGATAGCGTCGGAAGCATAGTTACGAGTGTCAGCGTGCTGCGAATGAAGGTACCAGTACAAACTAACTGTAGTTTTCAGGTACATTGTAAGTTTTGTGTTGTTAAATAAATAAATAAAAAAACTTTTTTTTTTTTAATTAATGGACAAACTGTTATTGTATTTACGAAACTTTCTTTAAAGAAAATTATGATAATCAATAATGATTATACAATATATTAGTAAATTATTGATTAGATAAATAAATATTGGTGGACATTTCACACAACACCATCTAGCCCAAACTAAGCAAAGCTTATATGTACTATGGAACTAGATGACTGATAGAATACATATATATATTTTTTTTTGTAAATATATACTATAATACACAAAAAACCCAGACACAGAACAACATTCATGCTCATCGCACAATTGTTTGTCCTGGGTGGGGATCGAACCCACGACCTACAGCACAGCATGCAGTCTTACTACCAACTGAGCCAGAAGGCCAGAAGTTTAGTTTAGTTTTTGAAGTTAATTTTATTTTGAGTCAGATTCTATTCCTGGAATAGTATTTTTAGGGTTCCGTACCTCAAAAGAAAAAAACCGAACCCTTATAGGATCACTTTATTGTACGTCCGCCGCGTGATGGTATCGAGTTGAAATTAAAACTATATACGCAGATCCATAGTCTCTTGCTGCAGAGAGCAAACTTCAAACTAGCAAAACTAGAGCAAAAGTCAAACTTCTCAGTTTTCATAAAATAAAAGTTACAGCCGAATATGTCGCAAAAACGCATATTTCGACACTCGCAAAGGAATCAAACCTATGGGGTACTTCCCGTTGACCTATAACTGTGAAATTTGGCAAGAAGCATTGTCTTATAGTACACATAAAGGAAAAAATCCAAAAACTATAAATTTTTAATTTAATCACAAAAATAAGGTCTTTATGCAAGGAAGCAGTGTCCAAATTTTAAAGTGCTTTAACCGTATCATGTGGGGTATCATATAAAAGAACTTTATTAGCTATATTCCTGGTATACTTTGTATCGCTGGATTGCTTTGCATGGCTTCTAAAACACTATTACCTTAAGTAATATCTGTGTTTTTCGTCACAATAATTAAAATTGAACTCAGATTCTATGATTATAACAAACCATAGCGACTGTATTAGAGAAAAAATTCAGCGATCATACAATGTTATCCACCATTTCAAAGTTACCCTTTTCAAATTTTATTACATTTTTATTATTAAAATATCGATACACATATTCCCACCACTACGCTCTCTGAGTCACACGTGTCCTCTAATTACTCGCTTAAATTGCATTAATTAGAACGCGACTGAAAGGGTTCAGTACACAGACTGTCGCAAACTATGACCGACGTGGCTTTATTAAGTCAGACTATCAGAAAGATATACATATACCGTCTTATAAACGCATGTTAAAATCTTATTCACTGATTAAGAACTTGTCACTTTCTGTCAGACGGGAACTGTCACGCGCGAAAACGGAACAAAACACTATGTTTAACTAAAATGCGCTACTAAAGACTATTGGTCTAAAATGCACTACCAAAGTCTTCTGTGCCAACACCCTGGCCCAGCTACTTGGCCCAAATTATACAGCGGTCTATTTCTGCTGTCTCACATTTGTGCCTCTATTTTCTTCATCTTTACCCTATTACGCATTTTTCTACGCAGTCGTTTCCCACGTCGTTTCTAATTTGAGACAAATTAATTACACGGCATTTTAGATACCTACGAGATCCGACACCATTGTTCTCGGTTACAGTTGCGTCACTTATGGGGGTTATTAACATATTTAATTGTGTTATTAATTTTGCCCATCATAATGGTGTTATTCTGTTTATTTCATTAATTGATTTAATCATATTGACATTGGTGACGTTACTGTCATATTATGCGTATGATAGGGATATAATAGGGAACCGTAACGTACTTCACTCGTAATAATGGTACAATCGATAGAATAAATATTTTGTGGAATCTACTAAATTAATCGACCAAAAGGTAAATTAGTATGCGATGCAGTGTGATGATAGACTAAGTACCCATATTTTTTTTTTAAACTCAACATTTTGTAAAGTCTGTGTCTCATTACAAAAGTCTGTTCTCTACCTGACCTAAATAATAATGTACACAACAATGGGGAATGGTGACCAACAAGAACTCTCTTATTGGTCGCAAATCCAAATTGTTATTTAAACAGATAGTAAAACCCAATTTACTAAAATCCAAACAACTACACAACCCAAACAAATCAATCCAACCATTAAGTAACAAAACGATCTCCGAAAACTTAGCTTCTAAAAGGAAATAATATAAAAATAAAGTGCATAACATAAAGGCCATATAGCAGCTCCGGAGGCAGCGGAGCGCGGCAGGTAGCATCAAAAGAGCTATTATGAAAAATCGTAACGCGTTTACGGGGCGGACTCTAATGCATTATTCACTAGTGAAATTGCTCCTCGTAGATACCTGTTCCGTTACCGACTGCACACTCTCGCCTAGCAAACGGGAAATTCATAAAATCGCGTTCAGTGTTTCGATCAACATACTAACTTTTTTTTTGAAGAGGGAAATCTTCGAAAGATATACCTACATACATTACATCATAGAAAATCAGTTGGTGCATATGAATTGAATTAACTGGATTGGGATCCATTAGAACTACTTCGGTACCCATTTCAGTCATAACAGAAGTCACCGGAATTTACACAGGGTAGCAGGGGTGTATCCTGAATCATTGCCTTCTCTCTACTTCTTTCTTCTACAAAAGATACAGGCTAAACAGTATCGTTGTTTTATCTGAGTTTGTTTACACAGTATATTGTCAAATCCGTAAGTTTGAACACTCATGAGCCCAGAGGCTTTTTCAGTCGGATTCTACGTTTAAATAGGAGATAGCAAAGTAAGGCAAGATAGCACAAAATAAAAGCCAAAAATGATTGCAAAATACTAAAAATTCTACATACTCTGGAAGATAGTAAAAAAAGTTAATATAATTTGGAAGAAAAGTCTGTATATAAACCAGCTGCAATGTCCTGTATCCTGTAAGCGGATAGTCTGATTTTAAAGTACATGAAATCTGAAATGTAAAGTATATGTAGATTCATAATTGTGTTCCGAGTCTGCAGTATTACAAAAAAAACTGATTGCAATAGCAATCTATTTCTTAAATTTATTTGCAATATAAAAATAAAAGTGTTAGTGCCTTAAACGCGGCTAGGGTTTTAAACAAACGGTGCGGTTTTTTCACTTGACCGAGCGAACTATATGATTTCGCGCCGTGTCGGCGAGGGTGCACAGCCGGGTTTCACGTTTCCGTTATTCGTTATACGGCGTTATTTATATTCGGTGCGATATAACTGTTAGGGGAGGGCCGGCCCGCCCTGTTCCAGCGCGATTTAGACGCTACAGGGTGATTTATTGTACTAAAGATTGGATTGGAAGGCTGTGAACGGATCTACCTCCATCTTTAATAACTATCGTATAAGGAACTGAATAAGTACTAGATTGTATACCTTTTAGGAGCTAAAATTAAATGATATATTAAACAGTGCTGATTTTCAAAACCGTACGTAGTGTACGTGTTACCGTACGTGTTATTCTCTTCTACTGTATCCACCATAATTCCATCCCTCCCATTCCAAACCCTATCAAGTCGTTTAGAGACGCCCACTTAGTCTAGACGCCTTAAAACATTTAATCTTTGGCCGCCATTTTGATTCGAGTGTAATCTCAAAGGCTCCGTCGCCGATTACACAAAGAGGCGGAATAAGTAATCGAGTCACGATCTAACGTCGCGACATGCTGCCGATATACACGCAGCCAGAAACACAGCTTCAACGATATCTAGTAACAAGTGGCTTTGAGAAAAGTAGACCCCGCGACCTGTATCATACGTACTTTTCAACGTACCTACGCGTAGTTGCGTCATGTTTAAATATATTCTCACTAACTAGATAACAAGCAAAGGTCAAAAACAACACCAGATATACCACCAGAACGAGTCTTCTCCGATAAATATAATCAGTATCTTCAGTCGGACAAGCTGGTTCCATTGTGTGTTGTAACAGTTGCTTACCATCAGACAAGGTGGCGATTAAGATTTACAAATAATAAAACAAACAAACATAACATATTATGTGCATAGAATTAGATGAATAACAAATTCATGTAGGTAAGTACTCGTCGATTTTGTACGTCATATTAAAAACACTTTCTGTTGGAAGAGCGAGTATAATTTAGTTAATTTACAAATTAAGTTTAGTGTAATATTATAAGATTGATCGTAGTTGCCTGGAATACAATTTATTTTTAAATAAAATCTAATTTTGAGTCACTCTGTTTTGAGTCGAAGTATCCATCGAAATAACAGACGTGAGTGGCCCGTAGTTTTTATTTAAAAATGCGCAAAAACAACGTTAGTTTCCGATAACGATAATATCAATGTTCTGTTTGAACTATTTGTTCATTCTCATCATAAATATTAATAAATTCGAAGCTATAACGCTGTGTTACACGGCTTTAACGTGGTTACGTCACAAATACTCGTGATTGCTAACGACGCGACGCCGGCAGGCGGTATCAGGCGGCGGGCGGCACGCCCACGGCGACACGGGAAATACAATTTAACGTTTTTCTGACGGCATCTTAGAATTAGCACTGATTGTCGATACGCTGTGACTGAAATTGTTAAATAGACACACAGTGGTAGTGTCCTGTCTGTAACTTTGTGGCCTCCGTTTTTTCCACCAAACCCTGATTGATTTTGCTTATAAGGCAAGTCATCATGATCTTGTTGAATAAATAAAACCCAACTACGTCACCATGTTGCGAGGCATCCTTTTTTGCAAGATTGTTTTTAGAAATGATCGTAATTATTATGTAATACGTAACGATTGCATCTATTACGTTATGTAATTTATTTACGTTTTTTATTTAATTTTATTCATTGATTGTCTTGCGTTTGACTACAAGGTTTTTTTTTATACATTATAGATCTACGATTGACCACCAACTCGCCTGATGTTAAGCGATGGTGTGGCCGAGGATGGAGCTCGTCGATCTAGAAGATATTTATTCACTCTAGCCTTGAAAATTCCAAGATTGTAGGTCTCAGGAAACAGATATGGTGGCAAAGAATTCCATTCTTGTGCAGTACGCAACAGGAATGTGGATCGATATCGCTGAGTACAGTTTTTTGCATTTCAACGAGAAATGGAGAAATGGAAATGGGAAAAGGTTGCCTGCCACAAGATGTTGAGCGACCACAATTATACGTATTTGGAAAGTTGTTCATCAAACTCTTTATTCTAACGTCAACCGCGACATTTTCCTTACCCGAATATTAGGCCGGATGTCAACCCAGAGGCTTAAACTTCAACATTCCGACACACGACACACAACTCAACAAATCTTGTGCAGCAGGCTAGACACTCAGAGATATTAGAAGACTTTTATGCCCGAAATCGCTTCTACTTAGCACTTGAAAAACTTGCAAATGTATGGCAACATCGTCGAGTTCTTTAAATATTGTATAAATATATATAATTTTGTATAAATATAATCAAACTATAATATAATTTTGTATAAATATAATCAAACTAAAATTTCCATGTTATAAAAATATAATTTTCTCATTCAAAATTAAACTCCGTAACGCGAGTGCAAAAATAAAATAAATAACAATACGTATCTATCTATACATATAATAAGACTGTAACGGGTCAAATTCTGTGAATTAAATATTTTTGAATTTTTTTTATTGGAGGATACCTTCCTATCGACACAGAAGCCAAAACAGATTTTTTTTTAATTTTTGTCTGTCTGTACGGTGTCTCGTATCATAGTAGATAATCCCTAATAATTAAGGTTGCCTGGAAGAGATCTCTATTAGCGATAAGGCCACCAGTTGTTACACTAGTTTTTTTTTTTTTTTTATTGTAAATTTTATGGTGTGTACAATAAAAAGTTTATCTATCTATCTAAAACCATCAACGGTCGGTCATTAACTTTGAATATTTCACGGTGCAAAGATAAAAACAACCAGCAACTTACTCGCCGTGAACAAAGATCGACACAAGCATCGCTTTCTGTGAGCAAAGAAGGAAACAACCAACGCTCGCTATAAGCAAAGATGGAAACAAACAACGTTCGCCGTAAGCAAAGATGGAAACAAGCATCGAGCCCGCCGTGAGCAAAACTTAATTATCATATTTTATACCTCATAATGCTTACGGAGAAGATATTCAATTATATAATTTTTCCTCTGGCAAGGGAATCCCTTTTCATTTCTCATTTGGATTTTTCTCTTAAGCAATTACGGGCTCGCCTCGGGAAGGGAAAGATTGGATCGCGAATATATTTCTGGCGGACGAATCTTCTAATTTATCTTTTAACAAGCTACGGAATGTAATGTTAACTTACGCTCGGTTTTCCGTTTAAAACTGCGCGGATGCGAACGTGTCTGTTTGAATAGAAATGAGCTAATTTTGAGAATTAATATGTTGTTTACATTTCTTTTTATACCGTCCGATATGAGAATAATGTTAATCTGATGTGTTATGTTCGGAAGAATGTTTTTTTTTTTTCTGTGTGTATTTGTGACGATTAGTTTAGAAATATCGTGTTTGTCGCGATGGATGCGGCTGTCGCGTATAGCCATAGAGAATATATGCAAATTTTGACAAATTTCAACGTCAGCTATGTATATCATCGAATAACCGGTCATTTGATATCGGTCCACGTTCCTGATTCGTACTGCACAGGAAGCATTTGCCGCCATCCTGAGAACTTGGCAATCTTGGAATTGTCAAGGCTTGATCTTATTGACGGCCACGCCGTTGCTTAACATCAGGTGAGTTGGTAGTCTATCTTAGATATATGTAATATAAAACAAATGTACATTATTCACAGTCATGCACGTCGGACCCATCGGTCTTGACCCTTCATAATATCGTAACTTGGAAAGGCGATTAGTCCAAAAATGTGTCTTTATGACTAGGATGTTCGAGGCTTCTTTTTTGAAAGTATTTGAATTTTCTTCAAATTTTAACCTTCATAACTAATGATATAAGCGCGAAAGAAATCCCTTTCAATCCAATAATAATTCATGAAACACTAGTGCTTTAATGCTTAATAACTGGCAAAGGAGAAGTTCTTCCTCAAGTAAAGAGTGCAAAAGAGACTTTGTAGTTCTATCACTACAATAAAAGATCCCTACAATTATTTTATACGCCTGTAATACCATTCTTAGCATTATTATTTGACTAACAC
Source organism: Lycia hirtaria (assembly GCA_947563715.1). NCBI lineage: Eukaryota > Metazoa > Arthropoda > Insecta > Lepidoptera > Geometridae > Lycia > Lycia hirtaria. The sequence continues at coordinate 3,829,127 of OX387377.1, read as the reverse complement.
TCGTACCCAACTCCTGATGATATTCCGAAGCAGACAGAAGTTTAATTCATTCATTATAATAGGAACAAACGAAATTCACCGTCAACACGATCGTCGAACGGAGAACGCGTGGAATTGGATTCTAGCGGGGATCGGATTCCACGGAGCTCGGTAATCGCATCGCGGCGCTGGCGGCCCCGAACACAAATTATTCGTCCGAAACTCGGATAACTTCGTCAACCCTATAAAGGAGGTAGAACAAAGCGGGACCACAATTGGCCGTATCGTACCTGCGATGGAACTTTTAAAAATGGCGGCTCTTTGATAGGAAACTCGATAAGGCCTCGCCCGCGGGACGCGTAAATGCAATTTGTGAGAATCGCTCGTGCCTTTGACGTAGCGAGCTAGAGGCGGACGTTTCAACACTTGTTTGTGCAATTTAATGTTGTCTCCGTGAAACATGAAAATAAGGTAGAAGAAATCCGAAGCCGAGTCGTGTTTCGGATGTAGGAGTAGGTATTGATTACTTCCAATTCGATGGATATGTGAACTTTTCTACTTACTATTTATTTTGTACATCCTACCCTCTGACCCTCTAATATTCTTGCCCTTCCATGTAACCTTCTAACCACGATCGAATGTGGCGTCAAGCAGCCCCATGCTCATTGACGCTCCGCTTACCTCGTCAGGGAAAGAGATGTAAATTTAGGTATGTAAGTTTGTATGATTTAGAAGGCCTTGGATTAGATTTTGTTAATTTGAATAGATCACCCTTACTACATTATATTTATGTATATTGTTTCGTACGTTACCAACGTATTTTTTATAAGATAATACACAGTTTAGTATTTTACATCATATATATGAATCCACATCTATTTTTCCGTACGTTCCTTAAGAGCTTCAAATGCCTCTAACCCATTTGACGCTTATTGGCAGGTTACATTATATACACAATGTATGTTTGTTACTACAAACAAACATTGTCTATATTACTCTGTTGTCTACTTACTAGTTAGACATATAGTGGGTTAGCCCATTGTATACAAAATTTGCCAAGTTCCCTCAAATCTCATAATTTTTTCAGTATGAAAAAGAAGAAATTGGAACATTTTTTCTCTTTTAACAGAACTCGCCATGGAAGTATTTAAATACATTTTTTTATTTGTGAAGGCAGAATTGTTTTTTTAATTGAAATGTCGAAAAAAAACACTGTCGCTATGATAAGATTTTTTTTAGAAAACATTACATTTTTCAGTTCATAAACAATCATAATATTCAATATTTGATTTATAATAATTATAAAAGCTATCAGAATAGTATGAAGTATATCAAAATAAAATAAAAAACATTTACAAGTTTAAAATCAAATGGTATCAGAAATGGCTAGGTAATTGTGTACAGTCAGAAATGGTGAAAGTTGTAAATGAATGAACACAATTAGGTAAATCATTCCATTCCATAGGGAGGGGGTGGGGAGAACAAGTTCGGGAGCGGTGAGAAAGATACTCCACCAAACTCCGCCCGTCGTAGGGCCGCCACGGTTTTAAAGAAATTAATGTCTTCACTTATACTGTCTTATTTACTTATAAACGCATGTTAAAATCTTATTCACTGAATAATGACTTGTCACTTTCTGTCAGACAGGAACTGTCACGCGCGAAAACAGAACAAAACACTGTTTAAAGTCTAAATCTGCTTATTCAATGTTTATATGTAAGACGGATAATATTTACAATTAAATAAATAATAGACATGAGCGTTTGAATTTCATTTGGACCTTCACAGGTCTGAGGTAACAAACAGATGTAAAAAAAAACTACCGGAAGCTTGCACTTACTCAGATTTATTTCTATTTAGAGGATGTAACTTGGAGGAGGATTATTTCTCCTCCAAGAGATGTAAGTTACTCGATTTCTGTGTTCTGTCGTAAATCACAACGTCGCTTAAATCATGTGAGTTGGTGGTCAAGCGCAACCCATTTGTAATATAGCAAAGCAATTTTTTTGTAGTTAATACAGGCACTTGCTCCTTACAAAACTAATACTCTGCCAATGCAACATTTATTTGAGTCCCTTACAAGTTTCATTTGGTGAAATTTATGGCTCGCTTGCGTTGGCCTTAACATCCAGTCCACACGGCGCGTTGCGTCGTCGCAACGCAAATATTTTAATGCATAGACGGCCACACGGGCGCTGCGCCATCGCAGCGTTACTACGACGCAGTCGTAACGTTCCGTCGTAGCAGCGGCGAGCATTTTGTAAAAACATCGCAAGAACATCGATGAGAGTGCTCAGTTGGTTTTGCGTGTGTCAACGCACAAACAACTGAGCACTGCCGTTCCAGCGTCGCAATGAATACACTCCCGCCCGCTTCGTTTCGGGGGCTGCAGTTCAGTCGTGTGTGCGTTGCGTCGACACAGCGCACCGTGTGAACACTATGATTATTTGTATGTAAAACGACGCAGCAATAGCGCTACGTCGACACAACGCCGACGCAACGCGCCGTGTGGACAGACTCTAAGAGTTGAAAGGTTCTAGGTTATATTCCTAGCTAAGCTGATGTGTACATATAATCATTTAAATAAATAATTCCTTGACACAGAATGTTCTGAGAAAAAAAGCTATAAAAGTGGAGCGTTTATTGCACTTATAATAAACACGTTATCCTATATAAATAATTAAATCTCGTTGTGTCCTTTTCGCTATTTTTATTTTGAAAACAGAAAACAACTTTGCTACTATTTAGGCAATTTTATAATACAATCAACTAAAACATAATCTAATATAAAATGTGTATGCATAATTGCATACGTCTGAATAATTAAGTTTATCATATTAAGTTCAACAGTTATATTCTCATACTGTTGTAAGTTTTTTTGTTCCTTTAAAACGTAAACGTGTGGTATCCCTACAGCAGACCATTCTGATGCAAATTGAACGGAATGATAGAGCAACTCTCGCGAATTACTTCACGGAAATTTTAATTTGTTATTTGGATCGTAGCAATTAGCTACGAGATTTGTAGAGCTCTGTAGAGCTGTCTTCACGAGTCTTACGGTGCTACGAAAATTGTAGCTCTTCAGACGCTGTTTCCACGAATTTGCTGACAAAGTAGTATTTCATAATTATATCATTAATTATACGAAATAGAGAAATTTTTGTTGGTTAAAGAAAAAAAAATAAGTTTTAGTAATATTCTATACAAATATGGATGCAATCCTACTTTAAAATACGAAAAATAATATTATTTATTGAAAAATGCTACACGTATGCCTATATACTCGTACCTGCTTACGAACCAAATATTTTACTTGTAAAGAAATTATTATCATAATAATCTCAGAATTGAAATTATGTTAATTCCGGAAATTTAGTTTAAGTTTAAGTTTATTAAGTTTATTCCCGAAAAGTGCAATGTTATTTTTCAAAATTAAACAGGTTCCTTCGAGACAAACATGATTCATCATAGATCCTGTTCCTATTTAACGTAACAGATTAGATGTTGTTTAAAACTGTTTTGAATATAACAATCTTACTTTAAAAAACTGAAGCATACGACTTCAAAATACGCAATTTCATTTACTTTGATTAAAAAAATCCAGTTATTTAGTTATAAAAACCAAAGTACCGAAACGATTTTGATAAACTTTATATGGGACCAACTCTGAAGTATTATCTACCAAACAAAAAAGGATCATCAAAATCAATTCACAATTGGCGAAGTAATCGGTGAACAAACATACAAAAAAACATTCAGTCCAATTAAGAACCTCCTTCTTTTTGGAAGTCAGTTCAAAATTACGATGCAAGTGCCTTAACTACAAAAAAACATTCCCTGATTACCTATGAATAAATAAATAAATAAAATAAATAAATAAATATTTGTGGACATTTTACACAACACCATCTATCCCAAACTAAGCAAAGCTTGTACTATGGAACTAGATGGCTGATAGAATACATATATACTTTTTTTTTGTAAATATATACATATGATACATAGAAACACCCAGACACAGAACAAACATCCATGCTCATCACACAAATGTTTGCCCTGGGTGGGGATCGAACCCACGACCTTTCAGTTCAGCAGGTAGACGTAGACACACTACCAACTGAGCCACAAGGCCTCAAAGAGTACCAATAATACAAATATATATTATGTATATATAATAAATTTAAGCGTTTTAACGCCGCTCGTGCAAATGGAGACTTAACAATGAAGTCGGATTAATTTCAAAGACTCACGGACAGAGTTATCTTCGTTATTAATAATGAATAAACAATGTTTAATTACCGAGGACTTGGCCGGAGGTTTCATTTTGTGTTTAAGTGGACTTTTAATATTTTAAATTAAGATACCAAACACTAATTAATATTAATTCAAAGTAATGAATTAGTATTGAGAATATTAAGTAATGTTTTTTTGCTAATTAAGTAGATAAGTATTTTATATGCAGCTAAAGTAAATTTTTGTAATAGGTAATGAAACATTTCAAAAATTAGATAATTACCAAAACTTTGTTTTCTATTTCTATATTTTAATCGAGAGAAAATAAATCATGACTGATATATTTGACTGGCCTTGTGGCTCAGTTGGTAGTGTGTTTACGTCTACCTGCTGAACTGAAAGGTCGTGGGTTCAATCCCCACCCAGGGCAAACATTTGTGTGATGAGCATGGATGTTTGTTCTGTGTCTGGGTGTTTCTATGTATCATATGTATATACATTTACAACAAAAAAAAGTATATATGTATTCTATCAGCCATCTAGTTCCATAGTACAAGCTTTGCTTAGTTTGGGCTAGATGGTGTTGTGTGAAATGTCCACAAATATTTATTATTATTATTTATTATATGGTTTATACAATTCCAATTACTAATGTTTTCTCGATAGGTAGTTATAATTATCGTCATATAGTATATTTTCACTTCTGTTTTGGATTACCGACCAGATTATACGATATACGAAGTGAAACTATCAAGAAGTTGCAATTAATGATAACTTTTCAAACAATGAGAATTTAAAAAAGAAAAAAAAAAGTAAAACTCACTATTTTTCTATCACTGATTTATTTATTTTTTGATGAAAAAGATACAATAGCTTATAGCACTCATTGTTGAGTACAACTTACACAAACTGATTAGCAGTCGAATGAAGTAGATGAATTTTAAAAAGTCCATTTATATTGGTATTATAAATTGGTCGTTATAAATTGATAGGTACCTAATACGATCAATTTATAACGACCACTTTTTCTCGATTTAGCGGTATAAAAATGCAATTTAGACCCAGTATCATCATATTACAATTTTAAAAGTATTTTATATAACTAGGTCAGTACTAGTTTAATAAAATATTTTTAAAATTACCCTTATTATGAATTAAGGGTTGAAAACACATAAAAAGCCATGAAACATTCAAAAAGCCCCCTAGTGGCTTCCAACAACACCGTCACTTGCATCCCTTCACCGCAAAATTCACCTTCACTTTTAACATTTATGGTGCAAATTAGATTGGCTCTCAAAAAAAGAGTTTTGGTACAACAAACGAACCCGCGGTAACGTCGTTACGCGCCGTTACGTTATCGTTACGGCGCGCGTTAGTTTATTACGTAACGGCGCCAATCAAATAGAGCTCGTTACCTTAACGAATGAAAAGTTTTGTCAGTATTTCTCTATTTGATTGGATGTTCAAAGGTTTTTCTAATTATTGAATATGTCGCGTACCTATACATGATAGATAGATAGATAAACTCTTTATTGTATTCTTTATTGCGACAACAATAGGCGACCTTATCGCTGAAAGCGATCTCTTCTAGGTAGGCCATGGTGAAATATTTCTAGGGCTCTGGTTTATCATAATACCTATACCTTTATTTGTGTTAATCAACGCACTGTATATTTTATTTTATTTGTATTGACTTAGACATTTGTGTGTACAAAATTGAGCACTTATTTCTAAATTAGGTAGGTACACATGATGACACAAGTATCTAACATTTTTTTCTACGTTTCTGTGAGTTTGACATTTGGGCTTGAGATTAAGGCGTTGTATGTCCGTCAGCCACCATAGGACAAGGTTTTATATGTATTAGTACTATCTGTGCATCGCGATTTCACCCGCGTAGTACGTTTATGATATTGATGGTGAAATATAAGCCTGTGTGCTTTTCAGGGTCCCAAAGAATATCTACACCAAATTTCATAACAATGACCTGAACCGATAATAAACTGGCAGAGAAATAGACAGAGTTACTATCGTTTTTATCATATTAATTATGATCGGATAGATTGTTGTGGCTTGACTGATTGACTGGCCTTGTGGCGCAGTTGAGAGTATGTCTGCCTGCTGCCTCGGGGGTTCGATCCCCACCCAGGGCAAACATTTGTGTGATCAGCATGGATGTTTGTTCTGTGTCTGGGTGTTTCTATGTATTATATGTATATATTTACAAAAAAAGTATATATATATATATATATATATATATTCTGTCCGCCGTCTAGTTTCATAGTACAAGTTTTGCTTAGTTTGGGCTAGATGGTGTTGTGTGAAATGTCCACAAAATATAGGTATTTATTATTTATTGATGTTTAAAATCGCATTTACATTTCATTTTCTAGTATCAATCAAATCAACCCATTAATCGTTTTTTTAACTCTTCATTAAAACTGTAATCTCAACCACTCGCAACTTCGTCACGCCTGCATAAACAATAATCGAAATGGCCATAAAGAATAAATAGAATAAATCACTCTAACGCGACCGGCAACTCAACAATCCAGTGTGATGGGGCCTTTATATTAACCCAGCGCTGACCGCTATGCGGGCGTTGAAGGGTTAATTGACTTTACTTGGGATATTTTTGATGGCATTATTTTTTGGCAGTGTGCTTCAATGGATTTAAAATATTTGCTTTACTAGGAATATTAAAAGGGCTAAAATATTATTAGAGTCGGGAAGGAAAGACGTTTTTCCTGTTGAGTAATTTTAAATCTTAGAAGACAAATTTTATATTATTTGATAGTAATTTAAATTCGACTTTATGTGTTTTTGTACTTCGCCAATTATGAATTGATTTTGATGTTTGTTTTTACTTGGTAGATAATATTTCAGAGGTAATCCCGTATAAATTTTATCAAAATCGGTTTAGTACTCACGTTTTTAGAACAAAATAACTGGAAAAATATGTCGTCCAAGCAAATGAAGTTGCGTATTTTAAAGCCGGTTGTTTCAGTTTTTTAAACTAAATTGTGTCAAGTGATATTTTTGCTCGCGCTTGTGGAAAACTGTATCATCTCATAATAATTATTAAAGTTTAAAAAACTGTAAGCCGTCGACAAATACATAATTTCGTTCAGTTAGACGATTTTTTTCCAGTTATTTTGTTTTAAAAACCATACTACTGAACCGATTCTGACAAACTATCTACAGGACTAATCCTTTCAAATAAAAAAAATATTATTCAAATCTGTTCGTAAATAACGGGTTTATGAAGTAACACACATAAACTAATACAACTGAACTAAAACCTCAATTTTTTCAAATTGGTTACAAACAGAAAGTAGACAATAATAACCAACTAATACCAATACTACACATTTAACACAATAATTCACGTCGAAGAAGTTAAGCGACGTGCACACTGCACTCGAAATCGCAGCGGCACGTGCTCAAGTCGTATTATAGCACAATATTGTCTGACGCCTGCGGCGACGCGGCGGGCGGTCCATCATTCACGCACGCCTTGTTACCCGTGGTTAGTGTAAAAACGCTCTAAATGACCCGAAAACGCTACAACGCCCCTATGTTTTTCAATCAGAGTCCGATGTGTTTCGTTTTTGTCAAAGGTTTTGTTATTGATTGTCCCCTTAATGCCCGGAGTGAGTTATGAATAGGCCATGGTTATTTTTAAGTCATTAGAGGTTTGTATGTATGATTTCCAGTGATATATATTTTTTTAATAATTATTTACAGCCCAGTTACTGCTACCATCTCTTTGTATGCCTTTTGTTCGGTCCTGTGCCGTCCGTCTCTAGATTTCACTCATGATATCCACAATATTGAGGGCTCAAGATGGTACGATTTTCATACAAAATTATTTTTACATATATATATATATATAAAAAAACATAGTTTTACAATTAAATAATTGTTGTTAGCTTTAATATCATTTTTTATTGGGGCAAATCAATGTTTTTGAAGAAAAAAAATTAGATTAATATCAAAAACGTCAATTAAATATGTATCCATAATTTTTGATAAATTATTTATTTGTTATTAATCACCTGTTTTCTTCAACAATATGATTTGCCACCAATAAAGACCGATATTAAAACTAATCACAATTACTTCATTGTAAAACTATACTATTTTTAACTATATTTGGTAAGCTGAAAGAACTAAACTAACTTCGACTTCGATGCCTGTCAGCATCGGAGTCGAATAACATAAATATGATAACTAAACTACATATAGCCGGGTATTTCGATTCATAAAGGTCGTAAATGGCCCATAATTTTGCTTTAAAATTGACTTGTGACCATTTTGATTTATAATGGAGCTTAGGAAATAGTACCTAAAGTCAGATATGATCGCAATTTAAAGATACCCAGTTTATTTATATTGATCTATTTTTAATTAGAATATTTTATTCGTTTGCAGCCATTTTGCATGAAATGTTTTCACCATAAATAACAGACGTTAATTTCATTCTAAATCAAAGAAAAACAAAACAGCCTCCTCAAACGAACAAGTTAAATGACTCATCAAACGTAATTCCATTCGCAACAAAATCAAGATCCAATTACGGTACATTTAGCTTGAATAGCTCCACTTGAGCACACCGGCACGTGTCGTCTGCCCGCTTTGTTTATTTGCCAGATTCGAGGCAATTTAGCGTTAAGCGGTCGCCCATTCCGTGTGATCAGGGCCTTAGGGAAGTAGAGAGGGCGCTGCAATAGTGCTGTTATGATTGTTACTGCAATTTATTATTGATAAAATAAAACACATTTTGCATGGAACCCAAATTCGAAGTGTTTATTAGTAAAGAGGAAACAATGAAATTCTACAATTCATATTTTGTTTTCTTTATCAGAACCTCGTTACAAAGTTTCAAGTGCGATACTCTTTAAAATAAACTAAATACTGAAGCTTCTTTGTGTATATTGACAGAAAAGTTCCACTCTAATTCTAGAAGACCTGCTGGCTTCATCATCAGTTCTAATCCGACATCCGTGTTCAGAATTCTAAATTGTATCAAATTATCGTGTCGACATCAGGATCACTTAGTCTTGCGAATTATAGCAAACATTTATATATTAATATCGACCTCCAAAGATCTTACTTCGAAGTTAGTAAAAAATTTTACATGTAAACTTGCAATGTTGATTACGTTCAATTAAATCCATGTCACTCTGTACGAACACTTCGTAGGGTGACACCCCTAGCCATTACCGGCTGGCTTTCCGCTTCTTTCCGGTTTTTTAAATCGCCCGTCGCGACGGGTCGCCGCTCGCGCGATTATTCATGGCCAGTGTAAGCGCGCCCTATTGTTTAGATGGCGTGTGACGTCCATTGCAATCTGTTCCGTTACTTGTGTTAGTTTTTAGTGGTTTTGTTACTGTGAGAAGTAGTTGTTTGATTTGATGATGCTATCATGAGATGAGTTTAATAGCCGTGCTCGTTGGTAGTGATGTCATACAGGAACACATATCTGAGTTTGAAAGTTGGTTCAATCGTTATGGACTTCTACTTTAAGGTAGGATTCCGAGGATCACTTGAATGACTCGAAGATCTGCCACAAAGAGTCACTAGTGGACGTGTCGAGAAATCGGTCGCAAGCCGCTCAGTCTAACAGTAATGTCAACCGTTAAACTTATCGTATCGTATCTTTTTAAGAAAAAGAAGAAAATAACTGACGTCTAAGGTTATCAATAAATAAGGTTATCAACCAATTATAATTTTTTTCGTCATCCCTGTTTGTATTAGGTGTCCCACTGCTGGGTGCGGACCATCTTCTCATTGTGAGAAGGATAAGGCCATAGTCTACCACGCTGAACAAGTGCGGGTTGGCAGACTTCACACATATTCAAGATCATTGAGGACTCTCAGACATGTAGGTTTCCTCACGATGTTTCTTTCACCGTTTGAAGTTGGCGGCAATCAACAATACCGACATAACTTCGAAAAGACAGAGGTGCGTGCCGCGGGTATCGAACCCAGGACCTGCGGATTGCAAGTCAGACGTTCTCCCGACTAGGCTGCCAGAAACTTCAACCAAATGAAACAAGCAATTTCATTAGGATTGCCCAATTCAGTGTTATTAAGGTCAAAGCAAACAGCTCAATCTCCCACCGAGATCGTAAAAATTAAGCTTGTTTAACTATAATAACGCCAACTTATAACTAACAGCACTATTGCATTCTTGCCTACTTTGATAGTGTATTGTTTAGTTAACTTTACAGCTATGAGCTACCATAAATCTGTCACGAGAGTCTTTTGATAAAGTATCAACGGGATGTAGCGTCAGTCCTTAAAAACGTACGAGCTCAATGAGCTCTAATTAGGCCCCTTCCACGATTAAAATAATTTCGATTTTCAAAATAATTCGAAGCGGCAAAATAGACGTCTTGAGACTTCTCAATTTACATTAGGCTTTAGCGCGGCGACATAGAATCTTAATATCAAAATCTTTGAGTTCGTCATTGTTGGTATATGAGTATCGGTCAACCCAGGACACTATATTCGTGAGTTTGTTTTAGACTTTACGTCCACGTGGTGGATAGTCATTGCCAGAGTTGTTATTTATAGGAAATATGCATGAATTTTATTTTATAGAAATAAACATACTAAAATGTAATATATATATTTAAAAAAAAATTTCAATCGGTCAATAAACTTCCGAGATATAAACATTTAAAGTTTTAGTGGAGAGATGCTCGGTCCCTCTCGCGAATCATTTAATTTGTATTAAATTTGTACGACGAACTTGAACCATGACGTCATCATTCGCTATCTTGTGCTCTCTTTTTAACATAAAATTAAAATGCTTATATCTTCCTTATTTTTGAAGGTATTTTATAATTTTGTTTTTGTGGAATGGATTTATTTGTGGTTAGCTTTTTATGATCAATTAAAAATAAATCATGCATATTCCCTATTTTGCAGGCTGGAAATGTATACTTTACCGTGAGTGTGACACTAGAATCATCAGCAAACGAGGGATTCTAAGTTTGAACGATCGGCATTGTGTAGCGTAGTGATGGAGTTGCTCAGGGTCACAATGAGTTTTTAACTCCGTTACTACGCTCAGGATTCTACTTTACCTACTTAAATTCGACTATTGAAGCTGATTTTTCAGTTTTTAGTTGTAGATACCTACTTTCAATAACAATCAAAGCGTAAGAATTATCCTTTAAAGGTTGCAAGCAAGGTTGCCTGGAAGAGATCGCTCTAAGCGATAAGGCCGCCAATTAAAACACCTAGCTGTAATATTATTCTCATTTAATGTTGCTGTATTGTGGTCTTTTAATAAAGTGTTATCTATCTATCTATCTTTATTAACAATAAAAATGTGTTTGTAAAAAACGATCCCAAATTCGTTTTTCACTGGGAACTTCCTCCGTCAATTTTTCGACTCCATTCTCCACTATCAGAACCTTGACATCTCATTCTCATGTATTTAACGAAAACTACTAATGATAACTAAACATACATAATTATATTTATCATAAGTAAGTTCCTAACTTCGTTAAAAATGTATAATATCTTATTTATTTGTTTTTCAGTCCCGCAGACGTCGTATGCCTCAAGTTTTAGTTGAAACTCCAAAATCAGGCGTATGTCATGTCAGCGCCCTTCGTCCCGTCACCCCAATAACAATAGATCCAAGTAAGCGCTGCACAATAACGTCAATTAGCTATATTTGAATATCGAACGTCACACCAGCGCGTGCGCACGACGCATACAATCATCATTGTAAAATAGGGAGTATAGAAAGTGGCAGAAGTGCCATAGATTGTATACTTTCTTAATTATACAGGTTTTGAATTTATTGTAATCTATCTTTGGGTGCGTTCAAGTATTACGTAACGCAATTTCTGAAGATTTTAGACCCTCCCTCCCCCCCATGTAACGCACCGTAACGTTTTTCTGTACCCCCTCTCTAAACGTTACGTAACATTTATGTGGCCATGAAAATTAAATTCTAAATAAAAGTAACGTACAATACAATCGAGCGATTCCCCGTAAAACATAAACGAAAAGGGTTGCCGATTTGGAAGATTCTAATTCCCTAGCTTTTTTATTAAAATAAAAAAATGTTACGTAACGCGTTGCGTTGCCCCCCTTCCCCCAAATCTCGTTACGTAATACTTGAATGCTCCCTCTATAGTTACGGGGTAATTACGTCAATTTACGAGTTGAAGCACGCATATAATCAATCTTAAAATGAAATTGTACCTACATTGTACCTACAATTTCATTTCAAGATTGATTTATCATCATAGCAACTTATTCCTACTCTTTTCATTATTTACGTACAGTCAGGGTTCAAAACTCCATTATCAACTAAGGGTGAGCTCAAAAATCACCTATACATCTATGTGTGTGTGCGTCTTGGCACAAAACACCCCGTCATATAACAGTGTGCCCTTTGATCGTGACTGTACAGTTTACCGAGAGAAAAAAGATTACTCGTAAAAATAGCTATAACTACGTTTTATGTCTAAATCTGTTAATACATTTTTACAAAACAACATACAAACACAATTATGTATGTAGGTATCATTTTATATTATACATAATTTTAGGCTCTATCTTGATGAAAGCATAAATATAATTTTGTTAATTCACACACCGTTCACATAATATCCACATTACATTAACATTACGTTTGAAATTAACATACACTCCTGAATTTCAGCATTTCAAATGTACGAGAAATTGCATTTTGTCGCCCTCTACGGTGGCTATACTCTACGTCTTCAATTACACAGCTCTACATGTTAAGGGGCGTTTTCGTTACGCGTAATGCTATTTAATTTAATGAGACCACTGGTAGGTACAACAATACTGTAAACAAAACGATACATACTAGAACAAAATCTTTACGATTAACTAAATAGCATACAGTAACAAAAGACAACAAGTTTATTTGTCTCATAATGCTAGATTTTCTCTTAAAGTCTGATGTAAATATTCAAACCTCCTTTCTTTTTACAAACAAAATTAAAACACCAACAAACAACATTAGTGGCAATTGGCAACTATCTTCAATAAAGATACTAACAATATGAAGTGCCTTAATGTTAAGATTTTCTCGATAAATGATACAATGAGAAACACCGTATGCATATGTTTTTCATCTGAACGCCGAAGCAGCAAGTCTTAATCTATAATTCACAATTAATTATTATATTAATTTATTATAATTATTAATTCACAAACTTTTGCAATCCAACAAAACGAAAGGAATAAAAACCTATTCAAAATGCTTGAAAAATCATTTAAAATCGTTTTTTTTTTATTAATTAAATGGAAGACATCAATCAAACACTAGTTACACTGTTGTATCAATCCACAATAGCTACACTCGTTCAAACACTATAAACGTAGATCACGAACGAATATTCGTCGTAACACGCAATGAAACCGCACCTTATCCATTACCACTTCACACAGCAGCAATGAATTATCATAACGAATGTATCAACGTCTAGCCTCGCGACAATTTGTTCGCTGGATTGTTATTGAATTACACCGAATTGTATCTAATTTATGCCTAAATGGAATACAGAATCTGTTTAGTCATATCTTTCTCAGAAACAATTATTACCAGTGAATCAATTTCAGTTATCGCATGAAATTGACCACAGCTACTGAAAAAGAATTTTATGATTTGCGTTTGCCACTCCACCACGTACTTTTTGGTGTTTAGGGTGTAGTCATAATACTTATTATCCGACTTCCAAAACGAAGGAGGTTATCCATTCGGTCTATGTTTTTTTTTTATGTTTGTTCACCGATTAATCAGCCAATTTTGCATTTGTATCAGCCCTGTTTATAAAAACTATCCCACTGCTGGGCGCGGGCCATCTTCTCATTGTGAGAAGGGTAAGGCCATAGTCTACCACGCTGGCCAAGTGCGGGTTGGCAGACTTCACACATCTTTCAAGATCATTGGGAACTGTCAAACATGTAGGTTTCCTCACGATGTTTTCCTTTACCGTTTGAAGTTGGCGGCAATCAACAATACGCACATAACTGAGGAAAGATAGAGGTGCGTGCCGCGGGATTCGAACCCAGGACCTGCGGATCGCAAGTCGGATGGTCTCCCGACTAGGCTGCCGGAAACTCGGAAATTGTGCATTGACTTTAATGATTCTTATTGTATTTAGTAGGTCATACTCCAGAGGTTGTCCCATATACATTTTATCAAAATCGATGCTACTGCATAATACCAAAGTACTCTTTGGTTTTTATAACAAAATAACTGATAAAATATCTTCCAAGTGCCTGTAGAAAAGTCGCGTATATGTTGTATTGCATATTTTGAAGTTTTTCAGTTTTTTAAACTATAATTATTTTTACTGGACTACTACTCATCTTCTGGTACCTGTCATCTGAGCTTTATGGGTTCTCTATAGTACCTAGCCGATTTTTTCTGGCAGGGCCACTTAACGATCAATTGAACTAGCAAGTTATTTATATGCACAGACCGTATATGCCGTGCTGACAAGCCCCAACTGAAATATTTAAGTTTGTTACAGATCTGGTGTTGTGTGAAATATCCACAAATATTTATTTATTTATTTATCTTTTAAATCAGACGGGTTCCTCATTCCATCCGCTTGTTAACTATAACTTTCATTTCCCAAACATAGTTGTTTAGGTAGTAGGTAGCTAGTTTGGATCATATATAGTATGATTCATTATAATATCATTTCTATTCTCCGAAAACGAAATGTATGTTTTTCAAAGACACTTTATTAAAATCCCGAAAATTTATTTTAAAATTCTCTGAAAACCGAATTCTTGGGTTTTCGTGTAGGTATAATAAACGGAAACGTAGCGAATATAACCAAATAATTTATATTTATCTGATAACCAAATCTTTGAAAAATAATAATATATATGAAAAACCGGACAAGTGCGAGTCAGACTCGCCCACCGAGGGTTCCGTACAAACTAAATAAATGGGAGAAATCATATATATTTTTTTATATTTTCCTTCATAAGCCGAAAAATATACATCGTAAAAATATTTAAAACATTCCTTGCTCACCACTCGGATCCAATGTTTTAAATAGATGGGCTCTATTCATATTCATATTCGTTTATTGAGATAAAAACGAAAAAAGACCAATTACAATTATCTCACAATAATCAAAAATTATTCTTAAACAATTCATGTCTTAACACTGAGTAATATTCATTATATAAATACAATATCATTTAAAATTTCATTATAAAAATGACAAATGGGCAATACGCCTAACATGTCAATACAAAAAAAAGATATATCAAACAAAATAAAATATACCGTTCGGGTAAGTACTCAGAGTCAAGTCAAGTCGATAAACTCAGAGGTTACCGTCAAAATCCAATGAATCGTCAGGCTTTTTACACCTGTCCCATTGATCCATTAAATTTTCACAGTAAGTCAAGGAGGTACTTAAAATAGTCTTCCAGTTATCATAAAAAATGTCACAATCAGGGTTGGCAGCAAGGAGTGCGTTTAAGTGGCGACGAGCACGATTCAGAGGCGACATAGAACGTGCTACTGTGCGACCGCGATCTACGTGGAACAGGTCATGTGGGCGATCACGTCTGTTTGCTGGAACCCCGGGCTCGTCCGGTACGAACAGTACGCATAGCAAGTCGTGCAGACGTATAGAATCGACGGACCCCCTAAGCGCCTTATATCAGATAGTTAGCTAGTCTAACATTCTTCTAACTTCCAAAGAGTTGTAACCAAGCTGACCGAGCAGGAATTTAGTTGGGTACAGAAACGGATAGTAACCATACATTTTCTTATACAGCGACCTTAAAAAGGCCTTTTGGACTTTTTCAAGCATTCGCGCGTAGGTGACATGATAGATGATTCCAGACACAAGCACTCGATTCAAGTTTGCTTCTAACTAAGGAGTTATATAATGTTTTAATTACTTCAGGATTTTTAAAGACTCAAGCATTCCGTAGGACGAAGCCAAGGCGCCGGTAAGACTCTTTTGCGAGTTCTGATATATGATCATCAAAAGTTAGACTGCGATCGAAATTTACCCCTAAATCTTTGATACAGTTAACCCTATTTATAGGTACGTTGTTTAAGTGATAATGAAACTGTGTTGGATTTCTTTTATGGTCAAAGGTCATGACATTACATTTACTTATATTAAATGTCATTTTATTTCTCACGCTCCATTCGTAAATTTGATTGATATCATCCTGCAATTTCAGGCAGTCACTAGAAGATAGATAGGATAGGAGTCTCTAGTAGCGGCGCCTCCAACTCGGATCCGTGCGAGCGTCCCGTTCATTTTGTAGTAGTCAGTAAACCGCCGGCGTTTGAGGCAGTCAACGTTGCTTTGCGCGGCCACTCTGTACTTAATCAAAATTCGCCTAAAAAGTTTTGGTTCCCAACTAAGTGAAGGGTCTACAGGGGGCGAAGAATGTGTTAAAAACCTGTTTTAGCTTATGCTAATGAGGCTCTTTCATATGATACCCCAGATGATACGGTTAATTCACTTTAAAATTTGGGCCCTCATTCCTTGCATAGAGACACTATTTTTTTGTGATTAAATTAAAAATGACCAGTTTTCGGTTTTTTTCCTATATGTGTACTCTAACACAATGCTTCTTGCCAAATTTCAGAGTTCTAGGTCAACGGGAAGTACCCCATAGGTTTTGATTCCTCTGTGAGTGTCGAAATGTGCGTTTTTTACGACATATTCGGCTGTAACTTTTTTTTTTACGAAAACTGAGAATATTTATTTTTCTTTCTGCAGCAAGATACTATAGATCTGCGTATATGGTTTTAATTTCAACTCGATACCTTCACGCGTTCCCGAGATAAAGGTCTTGACACCCGGACGGACGGACAGACGGACAGACGGACAGACGGACAACAAAGTGATCCTATAAGAGTTCCGTGTTTTCCTATTGAGGTACGGAACACTAAAAACTAAAGCAAAAAGATATCTGACGAACCTAACATAATAATTGTTCGACAAATTTAAGTTATGGCTAACAACCTTATGTAATCAGAAACTCGTCAAGTAAAACATCTGAAAATGGACTGTTCTAAAAAAAGGTTTTTTGTTTTTTTTATTGCGAATAGGTTCACGTTTGACCACCAACTCGCCTGTTGGAAAGCGACGATGTGGTCGAAGATGAAGCACGCGATGAGGTTTCAGCCAATTAAGATTCAAAGAAATGTATTTCGAAACATAGAATTGTTACCAGTAGTAACTTTATTGTAGGTACACCCGTACAGAAAATATACCAGTTGCAGTACTGTATTTTACTAGAAGCCCTTTCATTTAATACCCATATTGTGGGGGTTGTGTTAAAATATGAAATCCGCCATTTTGTGGCGGTGACCATTTTGTATTTACAATAATACAGAATATACTAAATTGTATTGTCATCAGGACTAAAGGTGTATACCAAATTTGAGATCGATCCGTCAACTGTAATGGGGTAAAATTTCAATTACTAAATTTGACCCAAACAAACAAATAAACAGGACAAGCTAAATAAAACCGTTTAATAAAAAAAAACTCAATATGAGGTGAATCTAAAAGTGTCCACCACACGCTAGTACGCATAGTCCGTTGTTGTGTTGTCATGTGCGCGGAACAATAGAACCAGCTCCGTGTTCATTAACTGCACTAATTAATGTTTAATTGAACCAAATAGAGTATCAATTTAGCGACAATTGTATCGTGCGTCCCGCTCTCAGGGCTCAGGCGATGTAATATGACGTTACGGAGATACTTACCGTCATATCATAGTTATTATCGTGTATATTGGGACTCGTTGTATTAAGGTTTATTTGCGATATGTCCATTTATCAAAACGGACATAAAAGGACCTATTCAACAAATTGCAAACCCAGACTAACAAGTTACTGCACTAAGTCAAAATAACAATTCTTTCTGCATAGTGGAAAATCCGTTACGATAAAAGAAATAACGGTATTTTGAGTATTCTGATAGATCTAATAGCAATTATTTCAGAATAGGCTATACCGTCATCTCCAATAGCGGATTTTCGACTATAATTTTGAAAGAATTGCTATTTTGACTTGATGCAATGTTGATTATGGTGTGCGAAATATTTAATTATGAAAATAGGCACTGTATTAATAACGCAAATTGTGGCTTACGATAAAATAAGCTTATTATTATATTAAATAGCTTATATTAAACCCGCCTACATTATTAGTACATATTTGTAAGTTTGTCTATCCGTTAATCACATCGTTATTTGTTTGTAAATTGCCCATTTTAAGAATTAGGCATTTTGTAGAATTGATCGTTGCCGAGAGTTAATGACTCGTAATCATAGCTGATGAGAAAACGTGTTTACTAATAAAGTGCTACTGTTTTTAGGGTTCCGTACCTCAATAGGAAAAAACGGAACCCTTGTAGGATCACTTTGTTGTCCGTCTGTCTGTCCGTCTGTCCGTCCGTCCGGGTGTCAAGACCTTTATCTCGGGAACGCGTGCAGGTATCGAGTTGAAATTAAAACCATATACGCAAATCTATAGTATCTTGCTGCTGAAAGAAAAATAAAATTTCTCAGTTTTCTTAAAAAAAGTTACAGCCGAATATGTCGTAAAAATTTCGACACTCACAGAGGAATCAAAACCTATGGGGTACTTCCCGTTTACCTAGAACTCTGAAATTCGGCAAGAAGCATTGTGTTATAGTACACAGGAAAAAATCCGAAAACCGGTCATTTTTAATTTAATCATAAAAAAATAGTGTCGTTATGCAAGGAATGAGGGTCGAAATTTTAAAGTGAATTAACCGTATCATAAGGGGTATCATGTGAAAGAGCTTAATTAGCATTAATTAAAACAGGTTTTTAAATATTTTTACGATGTATATTTTTCGGTATAAAAAGGAAAATAATAAAAAAAAATGATTTCACCCTTTTATTTACTAGTTTGTACGGAACCCTCGGTGGGCGAGTCTGACTCGCACTTGTCCGGTTTTTTTATTTTATTAAAAAAGGGTTGCGCTTGACCGCTAACTCACCTGATGTTAAGCACTGTTACGGTCTACGGTGGAGCACACTTGCCTAGAAGGAACCTATTTACTCGCGATTAAAGATACCCAGATTATATCCATCCGGAAAGACCTATCCAGGAAGCGTAGTCAACTAAAGTACTAGTACTAGTGTGAACTCGTAGCAGCAGTAATTTCAGGTTTCTTAATAACCCGCGATGCAAAAACGACGGGGTGTTATAAGTTTGACGTGTCTGTGCATGTGTCTGTCTGTGGCATCATAGCTCCCGAACGGATGAACCGATTTAGTTTTTTTTTTTTTTTTGTTTGAAAGGTAAATTAGTTTTTTTTTGTCGGGGGTTTTTGAGTCTTCTAAGCTTAAACTTGTTTTACTACCAATTTTATTCATCTCCGATTTTCATCTCACAAGTAAAATAAAAGAAAACAAAATAAAAGAAAAAAAATTATAGCATCAGAGCGACTTTTGAAGTTAAAAACATTAAAACTTAAAATTTTTATTGAGACAAACTATGTAAATATTCCAATAGTTGATTTTATTCGCGAATTTTGCGTTGTCTTCATTCTAATTATATAATATGATAAGTAAAACAATCTCCTTTTGGCTTAGTGCAGGGTGCCATAGTAACTCACATACATGCAAAGAACAACCCACCTTCTTGCGCAGTCAGGTAAAAATATTGAAAAACTAAAACGCGCTCAGAAGAGTTGTAATACGAAAGACCACAAGTGACTTGTACATCTCGTTGTAATTGTAAGTTGGTCGGCAGGAAGCTGTCTTGTTTATGCGTCTCAACAGTTTGATTAACAGCATTAATTAGCGCTGAATTGACTTAAATTGCGCAATTGGTTATGCGAGTACCTACCGCGGGCAGAGAGTCACGTACGTACTTATACGTGCGTCTTAGTGTTGGGTCTTGCGAGGACTACGGCCTCTGATGCCTATATAGTCTAGTAAAAATAAATCCGTTTGTATGGAGCAGATCACAGTATTTGCAACTGGGGGGATTCTTTGAAACTATGATAGGAAAATAACTTAAAATCCATAGATCAACAATAACCCCCGATTTATAGACTAGCTGCGTTCCGCGGTTTCACTCGCGTAGTTATGAAAAACGGTGATGATTATGATGATGATAAGTAGCTTATGTCCGTCTCCAGGTCCGAAGCTATCTCTATACCAATTTACATAACGATCGGCTCAGCCGTTTGAGCGTATAAAGGTAACAAAATTAGCTTTTATAATATCATTATGAAATTGTGTCAAATGTATTTCAAAACACCAGTACATTCATTTAAATAACAATATACTTAGTTGTCTTTTATGTTGTCACAAATCTTATTTTTACTTGACTAAAAAGACCTTTGTAATTTTGATATGACGTTATTTATTTGTGATCCGAAATATTAATTCTCCGATGTTTTATTTCAAATAGCATTTTATCAAAATTTCGAATGAGCGCTACCGTGGGTCGGATGACACGTTAAATTGTAGGTCCTAGTTGTTTGTTCTTAAAACTGGTCTAGCCAGGTCAGAGGCCTTTCAGCGGCTTAATAACTCTGACACTAGGGCTGGCCACTCAATTTATACGTCTTACTTTATCAAAATGTCGATGGCACATTGACAACTCGTTTGTTAATATTGTAATTAAGAACAAAATATCTGGAAAAATATGTCATCCAAGCAAGCAAATTGCGTACTTTGAAGTCGTTTTTTTTTTTTTTAAGCGATTACTTGTTAGACTGATATATAGACACTGCTATGCAAAGGTCTTCCTTTACTCCTTCCACGTTTCACGAGCTAAAGCTTATTTTTTTAAATGTCCGGCCATTGCAAAAGGATTTCACTCTATTGCCGAAAATATAACAAACCCAAAATCACAGCGTAGCGTTCAATACCCTAAAGCTTGTTTACCAGGTCTGTAAAGCTGCGTTCACAATCCAGCGATGTTCGCACGTGTCCGGTGCGATAAGCCGGCGTTATCGCATTAGAGGCACTTCCGGCCGGACCGGATGTGACGCCATCTTGATCCCGATCGAGAGCTCATGCGCCTTACTTCCTTGTTTTCGTCGATGAGAGGATAAGCTTGTTTGTATATATAAGCATTGTTCATACAAAAGTTTCGTATCTTTTGAAAGTCTAATTTTTAAAACGTTAAAATGGCTTGTCTTAGTTTTTAGTGTTCCTTATTATTGGAAGAAACCCTAATAATTACGTCATTTCCTTATATCTGTCTGCCGCAGCCATTTTTTAGAGATACCACTTTATTTCAATGACTATTAGCAATTTGTAAATTAAATTTACCATACAAGTGTTATGTATACCGCTACACTTAAAACAATATACCTAGAAAGAAATAAATGACCAAGCGCGTGTCATACCTAGTTAAAGCATTGTTTGTCAGTCAGCCACTATGGGATGTGTATTTAAAAGTCTGTAGTCCAACCATCGTCCGTACACCCACATTTTTGAAGATATTATTTATTTATTTATTTACAATGAACGGTTAACACCAATTACACATTGCATATACTTAGTCATAATTATAAAATTCTAATAAAAGTAAAATATAACATGTCAATAATAAGTACAAAAATTAATAAGTAATAAAATAAATTCATTGAAAGGAATGTTTTTCACAAAATAATAATAAATAAACAGAAAAGCAACAGCTTATGTTTTCGTCTGGGCCGATGTCTCCTATATTTTTTTATTTTTTTTGATATAAATTTACTGCATGAACTTTACATATGTAACATCCGATGTCATGTCCAGTCTTAATAATAATAATGATATTTTAATCGTAGGATATAATTAGATTCCCTGATAGCGGTCCCGAAGCGCTATCGTATTACCGCGCTGCGAGCAGCCAAACGGTTTAATTGTTAAATTGCGTTTTTAAACAACACTCATAATGAAACTAATGAAGTTGATTCATTAATTTAAATTGAAGACATGTTTGTTTGTAGCAGTAAGAACAAAGTTAATGAAGTACCTATCATTAACTTTGTTCTTACTGCTACAAACAAACATGTATTCAACATGTCTTGTTTAGCTAGTAAGCTAAACTGAAGCAATGATGTATTACATAAATAGGTTTTGCCCAGCTCTGCGTGGCAAGCGTTAAATAAGGTAATCGCCCGACTCGTCTTCAGTCGCGACACGACGGGTAACGCTGTTAGATGCGTATCGTGCCTTATGAACAGTCACAATGCCATTCAGTGTGTTTAAAGTCCAACACCAAGCTATATATAAGGCCAAGATACTAAAAGGCCTTAAAGATGTGGTCTTATCCTCAAAAGTGCTGATAACTGAGATTTGCCACGCTTTTACTTCATATTCAATAAGTATAATCTCTCTATATGTAGATAAAATCTCATTGGACTGAAGTGTTCAGTTAGCGTTCCGAAGGTGTTTTTTTTAATTTATTGATAGGCTTCCGCTTGACCGCCAGCTCGCCTGATGTTGAACGACACTTCGGTCCACGTTGGAGTGCGCTTGCCTAGAAGAAATCTATTCACTCTTAATTTGAAGACACCCAGGTTAAATCTACCGAGAAAAACCACTCGGGTAGCGTATTCTACAATTTAGAAGTTTGTATACTAAAAGTGGAATCTAAATCGGTAATAAATTGGCAATCGGTGAAAAAAGTGAATAGTTCAGAAGGAATTCATTAAATTTATTTGTTTTACGAACAGTATCTAGTATCCGAGTAGTCTCATGGTTGCCTGGAAGAGATCACTCTAAGCGATAAGGCCGCCAATTAAAAGTCTACCTATAGCTATATTTAATATGTATTTATTTTTCTGTATTTGTGGCCTTTTAATAAAAAGTTATCTATCTACAAAATTTTGATACATTTTCTTGCTGCTGGAATGCAAAATCGAATAGGTAATACGTTGCGTCACCAAATAAAGACAATGATTTCGAACGAACGAATTCTTGAATATCGTTTGAAAAAAAGTCATATCCTTATGCAATAACTTGCAAGTGATTAAAAAAATCTAACTGGCAGGACTCGTCCGGGCTATAAATTTAACGTAAAATAAACAGCATTAAATGACTCAAAATAATCAACCGTTTTTTCTAATAAGTAAGTAAGTTCGTATAGACTGAGTGGCCAGCCCTATTGTCAGATTTATTAAGCCTCCGAAAGGCCTCTGACTTTTCTAATTAAACTTTTTTCGACTCAAACTCTCTGTCTTAAAGTCTCGAGTTTCCAAAACCGACTCAAGCCTCGAAATCAAGACTATCCAAGAGTTCTAATCCATTACAACACTAATCCGACACCCTCAATGATCGCTGAGCAACCCTTTCGCGCCCGCATTGTGCCTAATTGTGCATTTAATGCGACAAACGAGCTTACATCGCGTGCTGTGCGTCGACACCCGCGCGCTGACGGGCGAAATTACGACATAGACGCAAACAACAACTGGCTTTGTACGTCCCAGCTAAGAAAAATATAGCCCGCGGAATGAGGAGGTAGGTGGGACGTACGCGGTACAGGCGCGGGCAGGAGACAGAGGACCGCTGCCACGTTTGGCAGTACCTGCCAAAATTACTGCCCCAAATATGAGTAATAATTTGGCATACGAGAAATGCAATCAAACGATCGATCCCAAAATGAATCGTACTAAATATTTTGGAAATAAAATTGACAAGCAAGCTAAATAAATAATTTGGTGGAGTTACTTTTTCTTAAATTCTGAATTTTTATACAGGATCATAAGTAAATTTTTCAACTTCTTTCATTCTTGCAAAAAGCGTTTAAAAAAAATAGACAGCATATTGATCCTTAAAGAGTTCCTATTTTTTCATTTTCAATCTTAAAAAATGTGATAGTTATAAAAACCCACAACCTATCATATTAGAATACGTATGTACCTAATCACAAAACAAATTATACTACTTATATATATCTATTATCAAATATCAATAAATCCAAGATTATACTATTTGTCAACTCTTGTTGACAAGTTGACAACCATCCGAACGCTGCTCGTTCCATTTCGCGTGAAAACGTGTTAAGCCGTCCCCAACAACAACGCGATTGGCGGATTAACTCGCTAGCATTAGTGTCGTTAGCGGACAAATTGTCGTAACTGAGTTATGTCGACTGGTTGACTAGCACATGTGCACCGTGCTTAATGATACTTCATTACAGTCTAAATCACGTTTCTGTTTAGTTGGGTATGTTTTGAACATGAAAGTATCTTTAATAGTACTCGTATTTGGGTATATTTTGAACATGGAAGTATCTTTAATAGTATGTATTCGGGTATATTTGGGATATGTAATAGTATTTAACACAGTAACAAAAAAACTTGCACTCCGGGAGTGCCGGCAGAAGTGAAAACTTGAACATTAACGTTGTGCATTTTTGAATATTTTGGAATGGTTAGGGAATAATTTCTCACGAATTGCTTTATTTATCAGTATAAAGTACTATCATTTATGTAGTTAAATACTTAATTTCCCGTATATTTCATTAATAGATGCACTTTGTTCAATTTCCATATTTTAAATACTTTATATCGTTTGTTGAGATGTCGATAAAAAAAATAGCAAAAAGGCCGACTCGTGAAAAATTTGAACCTCCGCCCTCCGAAGGAAAATTGAAATTTATATCGGTGCTCTAACCTACTGAGCTAAAGAGTCTTACGTGCACGTGTCGAAAATAAGCATTCGGCGCAACGAAACGACGTCATGCTAGAAAAACAAACTTGCACATACAATAATGAACTTGAAATGCAGAACGTTAGAATAGGTTTCTGACTAAAAAAATCCGTCCGTCTTACGAATTTTCGATCAGGTCACGTGTTACCGGACGCAAATTTAATCTGACGCAAGTTTAACATTTTTACCCATCCCAAAACATCACAACGCCGCTTAAGAAGTTTTCACTTCAACAAGTAGGTACTATGTGTAGTTGGTGGTTTTTATATCGCTTAGAATGATCTCTTCTAGGCAAACATGCTGCTTGTAAATTTTTCGCATAGGTATATAAGCGTAATGTTGAAGAAAATTGTCGAGAAACTACAGAGAAAATTTTATCTCTGTAATTGTGAAGAAAACTGGATAACAAAATCAAAGTACTATCGTGAGGAAGATTTTTTTTTTAATTTTTATCCCGGAAATAATCCAGAACACAGAAAAAGCTAACCATCTGTTGCCGATACTATACTTATATTACGCCAGATGCCAATGACGTAATTATTATATGGACACCAACGGCCTTACCGAAAAACGTTACTTAACTTTAACCATCGTCTTAAATTATCTGTCTTCGTTCCGCAAGTGTCATCACGTGTCAGCGAGAAGTTGACAAAATATGTTAAGCATTGATTAAAGTTAAGTAACGTTTTTCGGTAAGGCAGCAAGTCTAAAACGAAATTCACAAACAAAGTGTCCCGAGTTGACCGATATTCCTATTCTACCTAGATTGTGATTTAAACTTCATGTCGCCGAATTAAAGTCTAATTTAGATTGAGAAGTTTGAAAACATCTATTTTGCCGCTTCGAATTATTTTGAAAATCGAAATTATTTTAATCGTGTAAATACTCTAAAGGCTGCCGCTATAGACCTCATTGAGTTCAAACGTTTTTGAGTGCTGACGCTAAATCCTTGTCGATACGATATCGTTAATAAACGCTATAATTATAATAGCTAAACGCCTAATCAAATCTAATTTGCCCAACGATGTTTTCAAATCGTTGATTGTAATAACACCGATTTCCGTGCAAGCAATGGCTATTGAAACAGTAGAAATTAATTGTATTTTAGAACAAATTAAAACCATTAAATATTAATCAAAACTTCTAAATAAAAGTAAAGCATCCCGTCTTTCTACAAAACCGGCAAAACAAACCTAATTTTAATTTATCTTTGAATAAACATTTATCTACAAACTTTTCATAATACTCCTAAACCAATAAAACATCTATCCTAACTTAACTGTAACTTAATACTATTTGACCGAAACCTTATTCACTCAATATAACCAAAGTATCAATCATAATTAACTTGATCGATACTTAGCCAATTAAAGTTTAAAGTTAATTTGGCGAGCGAGCTAAGTAAGCTAAGTTAACCTCGGTGAAGTTATTGACAATTAAACTTGACTTGATTCGATTTCAGTCAATCTTCGGTGACTTGGGGAAAGTTTGGGAGACTAGGGGGCGCTTAAGTGACAAGACCTATTAACTGTTTCACCCGCGTAGTATGAAAAAAAAAAAAAAGTGCTCTACAAAATAATGCGAAACATATATGATTAATTTTAATAAACGATTCTTTTATGTTATTTGCATTGTCTATCTTGACTTTTTTTATATTTGACAAATTTAATCTCCACAGACTCCGGGGTCAGTGCCTTTTTTAAACTAATTTATGCAATTTTAACTACTTTTTTTTTTTAAGTTATTCTGGTCTTTATCTGTCTGGATCTTGACTTGGTAAGTTCCTTTTCTTTACAGATAAATATAACTAATATTTTAAACTGACTTCAGAAAAGGAGGAGGTTTCAAATTGTGTTATATTTTTTCTTGTATTTTTGTTGCCACATAAACTCCGTCATTTATAAGCTGATAGGGAAAATTCTTTGTTCATTTGAAGGAAATACTTTCAAATTGGTCCCGTAAAAGTTTCACCAAAATTGGTTGAGTGGTTGGATTTAAAGAAATTAACTAAAAAAAAAGTCCTAGTAAACGAAATTGCGTATTTTGAAATCGGTTGTTTCCATTCTTTTAAAATATATTAATTATTATGAACACCTAATTTTTGGAATGAAAAGTATGCTAGATCCTTTTCCATAGTATGGGCAATAATTCTAGCAATTTTCATACAAATTGACGTTTTGGCGTCCAAAGTGAACACTGTTCAGACAGACAAACAAACATAAAAAAATCTACTGCTTAGTGGTTAATCACTACCAAGCAATAATGATAATGTACAGTCACTTATCATCAGATGATCAACATATATAATCATCATCTCAGCCACAAGAAGTCCACTGCTGTATGTATGCCATGGGAGACCAATGGATTTACAAAAAGACCTGTTAGAAGCGACTTGCATCGAATGTCTTTCTGCCACTTGTATCCAATTTAATACGAGTATAATAAAATTAATAGGTAAATTGTTCATCTTGTGGCTGATCTTTCTACGCTGCGATTACCGGGGCATCGTTTTCTCTCGAGAAACTTGCCCTGGCCACTGCTACTTCCACTTGCTAAACTTATACAGAAAACCAGAACCGACAAAGACTTATTCTTATCGACTTAAAGACTTATTTACCTACCGGTCCCAGCGGAAGACCAGTGCTGGTTGTTTACAACTAGCATTATGCTGAGCTGGTGCACGATTCTGACAAAAATATTATTTAGTTATCTATTTTATGTGTATGATTTTTATTCTCGGTTGTATGTTTCTTGTTAAAATAAATTTCTGTCTATTTTTATGTCTATTGTTCTTGACCAGGCTAAATTTAGGGCTAGGGCGTAGTAACGGTATACTGTCTTATGAACAAAACAAAAGTCAGAAAAGCTTACTTACTCGTATTAGATGCTACGGCCTTTTCTCAGTGAGGCAGATCGCTGGTAACCACAACGCAATTTAATTACACTTGATTAGTGTGACCGGGGTCTAATCAAGTAATTGCGAGCGCCTTACGACCGCGGCCGCGATGACGACATGGTAATATAGCAGCGATACACTTGCCCTGCAGTTAACTGCTTTATTAAATGGCAGTTAGACATATTAGTTAAGTAGTTTAAATTGTGGCGTTTCATTTCCGTCAGTTATTGTACTCATAATAATCTAATTGAAACAAAAATCTTAAGGTTTTAATAAGTTTTCAACTCTTGTGAGTTGAAAACTTATTAAAAAAATATTAATTTCTTATGGCCGCGTCGATGATGACGATATGGTGACAAAAGATCCACAGCTGGACATAGGGTTCCCCCATAGATTCCCAAACAGACCGGAATGGAAGCGTGCGTCATCCAGACGTGCTTGCATCCAGCGTCTTCCTGCCACTTGTACGAAGTCGCCTGTCCATCTTGTGTCTGGTATTTATACACTGTGCTTGCCGGTGCGTGGTCTCCACCCGAGAGCTATTCAACCCATCGGCTTCAATTCTACGTGTTATGTGCCCTGCCTACTGCCACAACTTGCTAATCCGGTGTGCTATCTCGATGATTTTCGTAAAGTAAAGTAACCGTACATCTATAGATCGTTACCACCCTATATTAATGTGTGATAAATATTCTCATTTACTCTACTTAGCTACTGAAATATTAATACTGTGCCTAAATAGCTTATTTAAACAAATCGGGATCATATCACATCAGTTTTGATTGACAGTGATTTAATGCTTCTCAATTTAGATCAATAAAGACTGACAACAGGAAAGTATTCAGGCCAAAGCGGGTTTGTTTAATTATGTGTCTATAAAATATTGACGGTCTCAATAGAGTATTGACGTCAAGAATTCAATTGTAAAGGTCGGACAAATTAATAAACGGTTGGTGTGATTGAATCTCGGAATAATGCAGTTTTTTCATCATCATCAAACTACGGCCTCGCCGTAGTTTCACAAATAGGCTCCCGCACCCATAGCACGAATATCTAAAAAGAGTTTATAAAGTGAAATTAAACAGAAGAGGGCAGTGGCTTCCACTTTTTCACTTGGTAACTCCAAATTATGAGGCTGTTTATTTCGTCAAACAGTATGGATGTTGCCTGACTGCTTCTATTGCCTTCATTTAGGAACTTGTGAAAGCTATGAACACACTGACAATATTAACGCAAGCCCAGTTTCACTCTCCCAAGTTCGTAACCTGACCTCATACCAACTGATCGAGATTTTGGGAAAAATGCGTTTAGACGAGCTCTTTGCCACCAATAGGACAGCTACAGATTGAGAAAATCTTAATCCAAATAAACAGTTTAAATTAGTCTAAATAAATAATATCTATGATAGTGAAATAATTATAGTTAAAAAAACTGAAAAAACCTGAAATTACGAATTGAAAATACGCAATTCCTTCTCTCGGATGAAATTTTTTCAGTTATTTTGTTATAAAAACCAAAGCAGTTAACTGATTTTGATAAAATCTATAATGGAACCACCACTGAAGTATTACTTACTTACTTATTAACAAAAAGAATCATCAAAATCAATTCATAATTGACGAAGTAACCGCTGACCGCCAAAAACAGTCGAATTGAGAATCTCCTTTTCTTTGGAGTAAATAAACAGTTTAAATTAGTCTAAATAAATAAATTATGATTCAGGTACTCACTGGTCAAAAGGTGAGAAGATGTTGTGCTGCGGGCGCGGCTCCGGCGGCTCCCGCGAACCCGCGCTGCCCACAGATGGGGCTGGAGACGCGCAGCTGGCCTCCGATCTGGAAGAAACAATCCCAGATAGGATGCATAGGTAGCCATGTCCCGAGGCTTGGAAAAAGGCTATAATTGAGCTCGCAATAAACCTCCAATACTCAGGCTTTCTTCACTATGCAAGGTTAGCATGAGACTTAAAAAATAGTTTTTCCACCTTTTTATTCACCTTTCAGGGGAAATAAAGTACGTACTAACATTGACAACTGAAATAACAACGTGCGTAAAAACGGTTTATCCGACTTCTATTCTAGGCGAGCTGGTTTCGTAATACATACCTATTTGTAAAATTTAGTGTGAAATTACATTATAAGTACTTTGTGACAAAAAGGTGAAATTGAAAAAACTTAAGATATAGAAGTATAAGTTTGAAAAACTCGAAAACCCCCCGACAAAAAAAAACTACAACCGATTTTGATGAAACATAACTAAGAACACTGTCGATGAAATCATCTTTGCAACAAAAATAAACTAGATCAAAATCAAAATCAAATCCGTATTGAGAGCTACGATGCCACATACAGATATACAGATACACACTTCAAACTTATAACACCCCGACTCAAAGTCGGGGGTTAACAAACAATAAACATTGAATGAATTTACGGAGATGACTAGATGTCATTTCACGATAACAAAGAAACGCATTGTCGGACCAGATCTGAATGTAGTTGAATACAAGTCAATCAAAAATAATAATAGTATATTCCAAATCTAAGGCAAACTCATTGGATACTGTGGCAGAGATTGCGAGTTTTAAAAACTGGTCTACAATTTTTTCCAAAGACAGAAAGTGTAGCCTCTCTCTCTCTCTCTC
The DNA here is from genome assembly GCA_947563715.1 of Lycia hirtaria. NCBI lineage: Eukaryota > Metazoa > Arthropoda > Insecta > Lepidoptera > Geometridae > Lycia > Lycia hirtaria. Next base: position 3,798,672 of record OX387377.1, on the reverse strand, counting down.
GTTCTCTGTCCCCAATACCATTGTTTTAGTAGCTTCATCTTACCTCTCAACTCTAGGTGACCGTGTAGGAGACTGTCGCGGGGAGTGCGGGGAGCGGCGCGGGGAGCCGGGGGTGACGGGAGGCGAGGCGCGGGGCGAGACCACCCCTGATACAGGTGACGCCTCCGCTGACCCTCGCGACATGCCGCATTCTGATGAACCCTGAGAAAATAAAAAATAACAACGGTTTTAGATGAGATTCGCACGAAATATATTCACATGAAATCAGGCCTGAAAACAGGCCTTACGGGGTAGGCAAAGGATCAAAAACCAATAGAGCCGTTTGACGCCACATATGATCGTTAGAGGGTTAGATGGAGGGAAGAAGAAATTAGAAGGTTAGAGGGGATAAGAGGTAAGGGTGTGTTGGCTTACAGTGACAGAGGCTCAGTACATCGCCTAGATACGAGTAAATGCCAATTTCCCTTAAGTCCCTGAACTGACAGTTACAGAATGCTCGGGAAGAGAAGCACCTGGACATTCTGTTTTTCTTTATCTCCCAGCCCGCAGGTAAGAGTTTAGTCCAACGATAATAAAAAATAAGTTAGCCAAGTGCGTGTCGGGCAACACTCAGAGGTCCCATAGTTGCTCTTCACTGTATGTGGACTTAGAACAGGACTTCTTGTTTAATACTATAAACATATTGTGTTCATGTTTTAAATGCAAGTTGTATGATTTTTTTCCTTTCCAAGCACATTTTATGAGTTGGTAGTCTATAACTCATAACTCATAACTCAGTAACTTGTAAGACTTATATAGCGCTAGCATAGTTTTCCTTTCGATTACGTTGTATATGCTTCTGCTGTTTATTTTTTGTTTTCGCCAGAACCCTACCTTATCGTCACTCGGATCCCGCTTGGTCACCATATCAGCGCCCTCCCGTTTCCTCTGCTCCTCTTTTAACCTCTCCGCCTTCCGCCATTTAGCTCGTCTATTTTGAAACCAAACCTGTGAACAATACAATTTTATACTTTGACATCAAGAATTAAACTTCAATTAACTATGAGTTGAGCTTGAACCTCTTGAACTGTTTTGCCCAGATCCGGGCATACCATCTCGCCTTACGGCATTTATCCGGCAGATCCGCCGTCATCGAATTGCAGCTTTACGCCGCCCTCATAATATCCACAATAGCGTATTTATAGCTCTAATAGCATCACTGCTTCTACGAAAAGAGGTAAAATATAAATAGTATACAGGATGCTATAGTATCTTGCGAAAATAATTAATTAAAAATAACAGTTGCACTACTAAATCACTCTTTTTGCTAGACTGACTGTATTTTGTAGTTTCATCAAAATCGCCAGAGCATATTTCATTATAATCATCAGCCCATTTAAATCTTCTAATTACTAGATATCATAAAGTAGTAATAATTTACTGATGGACATAATGTATATTGTCACTTAATCAACTCCTAGGCTATCATAAATGTTTACCAATTCACGATGGATTCATTCATTCCGTACGCTTCTTGAGTGGATGCCCACATTTTTTATTTATTTTTAACGTTTTTATTTAGCTTGCCCGGTTTGTTGTTAATGTTGTTGTTTATGTTTTTTTGGGTCAAATTTAGTAATCAAAATTTGACCCCCTTCCCATTAACAGATTGATCTGATATTTGGTACACGCCTTTAGTTTAGATGACAATACAATGAAATATATTTAGTATCCTCCAAAATGGCGGATTCCATATTATTTCACAACCCCCACAATATGGGTATCAAGTGAAAGGGTTTTTTTTAGTAAAATACAGTTAATTCATTACCTACATCATTATCGTTCTTTTAAATAAAACTATTTAACTTAAGTTTTTGCTCAACATATAGTTTGTCTCCTTCTCGCTGAGACGTAATGAAATGACACTTGCGAAAAGAAGACAGAGAATTTGAGACATTTATAAATATTTACAATTTAGATTACATATTGATGACAGATGTGATTTGATTGAGATAGATATAATTTTGGTTTCTTTAAATCACGAGTGAATTTTTAGTTCTTCTAGGTCGCTGAACATCAAGACGTTGTAGCTGATATTTCAATCGCTAATAAATAATCAATCTTGGAAATCTTGTCAATAGCATCCGCAGATTTATAAATACTTAAATAGAAAGCTACTTATTGGGCAACATTTGCCATTATGGAAAGATAAAATCAATGTTACCATAATGGCAAATTACAGATGAAATAATAGCTTCGACACCAAGCCTCCAAGTGGTCAAGCGCAAAAAAGTGGTCTCCATTAGGAAAAGCAGAAACATCATATGAATTAGAAGTTCTAGTCTCCATTCAAGAACACCTATAATAAACAGTTTTAGCAGAAATTAACACATTTGACAGCTGTCAAACAAAATTAGCACCATAATTCAATTCGGAGTCCATAAAATATGATCCATCACAATAATCCTCAATGTATGAGCTGTCAACAGTCCGGACAGTAATACCTCGTTATTACCACCCCCATCCAATGGTTACAACCAAAGATTATAGATCATTTGGCACACCAAACCATAAGGGACCACCATACAACAAACAAAATAGCAAGACCTCCCACCGCGTTAAAAATGTTTGCTACGGCGGCTCAACTTATAATGGCCATTATTTCGAACTAACCAACGTAAAAAGAACTTCTGTTAAAAATAATGAGAGGACCATGCGAGGTCTGATTTCGTTGGTTGCTGTAAGCCAGTTAGCTAAGCTACGTTAGGGCCACATTTGCACTGCAATTTTCGCAATTTGGTTTTAATAAACCTTCTTTACTAGGAGAGTGCTACGTAATAGAAGGTAGTGATTAAGTAAATAATACAGATATGACACTTACTTTGTTAGAAAAAAAAACTATTGGATATCACATAGTTATGTAACACTTGGTGAATTTTCTTTAATTAATTTTTTTTAAATAATTTTTTTAAATTGTTAAAGAGACTAGTTGTTACAGAAACAAATAAAAGATGATTTGTTATCATCATCGTCAGTAACTATTTTAATAAAAGTCATGAATAGATTACTTAATTGATAATTTTTCAATTAATTATCAACACGAAAATTGGCTTCCACAAGAAACACTCCAGAATTTGCGCAGGAAACTCTAAAAATTCAGGAACCCCGTATAACACGGAATCATCTAAAATATGCCTCATCGTGGTAGTCTATGAGGTATATTTTTGTAGTGCGTTCTCGTACAGAGACTCTTCTACTTGATACGCCCCTGGCACAAGACACGCTTCTTCATTCTTTCATCAGGGTAATCAAATATTAGGTAAATACCGACTGGCCTTGTGGCTCAGTTGGTAGTACGTCTACTTGCTAAGTAGTAGGTCGTGGGTTCAATCCCCACCCAGGGCAAACATTTGTGTGTTGAACACGGATGTTTGTTCTGTGTCTGGGTGTTTCTATGTATCATAAGTATATATATTCTATCAGCCATCTAGTTCCATAGTACAAGCTTTGCTTAGTTTGGTCTAGATGGTATTGTGTGAAATGTCTTCAAATATTTATTTATTTATATTTATTATTTATTTATAAATAATATTTGATTTCTAACCTTTTCGCTTCTGCAGTTTCAAATCTTTGACACCATAGACATCACCCATATTCCCATAACGATTCTAAGCTAATTTAGTTAAAATAATAATCCACCATAATCCAAGAGGCCCCTAATAGTTTTTATCTTTTAAGGGTAGCGTTAATATCAGAGTAGGGGTGCACGCACACTGTGCTTTGAAACTCTTGTGACGTCATATTTTATTTATGACGTATTTTTTAGTTTGTTACCAACTTTGTCGAATTGGGTTACCTATCTATGATAGTGAAATAAATATGTTTTAAAAAACTGAAATAACCGACTTCAAAATACGCAATTCGTCCACTTGGATGACATTTTTTATTTGACATTAATTTGTTTTGACTTGATTGACATTATTTTGTTATAAAAACCAAAGCAATTTACTGATTTTGATAAATTAATAAAGGGACCACCCCTGAGGTATTACCTACCAAACAAAAAGGATCATCAAAATCAATTCATAATTGGCGAAGTAATGAACAAACATACAATTAAATTGATAATCTCCTTTCTTTTAATTCGATTAAAAATAAAACATACAGTCGAATTTAGAAACTTCTCTTTTTAGAGGTTGGTTAAAAACGACACATTTTTAAAAATCAATCCATATACAAAAGTAAGCCTTTACAGGTTCACTTTTGTATATAATTTCGGATAATCAATAAAATACATATTTCTATTTACATAACCACATTATGTAAAGTTAACCCATACCACTCATGACATGCTCAACAAAAATTAAATTCTATAAAACACACGCCATACAAATTCCCGCGATCTACAATCAGGAGCGCGCCCGCCGGAAAATTGATGTTAAAATTTCCATACATTAAGAGGCACCTTAACACGAGCTGTCACTTAGACAAGAAAACATTTTGCTACTTAAACAGTTCCCTCGTTCTTAACATATTTTCAGCGGGTAATGTGTTAAGGCCGTGTTTAGACTGAGCGACTTTTTTTTTACAATATAAGTTTGCGCTTGATCGCCAACTCACCTGATGTTAAGCGATGTTAAGCGGTCTACGATGAAGCGCGCTTACCTAGATGAAACCGATTTACTCGCGATTTAAAGACACCCAGATTATATCCATCGGGGAAAATCCACTCAGGAAGAGTATTCCACAATTTAGCGGTTCGTACGATAAATGTGGAATTAAAACGTTTCATACACAGTGAATTGAAAAAGTTAACAAAATTTAAAAACACCGAAAATTAAAACACGGCTGAACCAATTTTGATGAAACTATTTAAGAATACTTTCGATCAAGTCTTCTTTGAAGTAAAAAAGCCATGTTAAAAAGTCTAAATCGTGAAAGCATAATTTACTTGTGGAAGACGTGAATACTGAATAGATACCTACTCTACAAAATCCAGATTTTTATCTACCATATGACTTAGTAAGATCAATGGTTGTTATAATAGTAAATATAGTTAGGAATTGACAATCTTACCATTATTTACTCAATCAAAAACGACAATTAAATCGCCTAACATCGAGCATAATATTTTTTTTATCAGCGTATTATAGCGTCATACGTCTGTACCCAGCCTAAAGTGAATTTCCACACAAGCTGTAGCGTATGAAGTATTTAAACATTAGCGAGTTTTGACGCAATTAGCTGAGTGATAACTTAGCTTTTTAACTTAAACTTGTGACGTATGAAGTGGCGAGTGCGCATTTAACTTGTATGTTTAACTTTGAATCGTGTTTAGCGAGGAGTTACGGTAAAATGTGTATTTCGGAGAGTAAAATTTTATAATTAGTTTTTTATACTGTGTGGTAAGCGCTTATGAAAAATATTTAGATATTCAAAACTATTTAAAATTGTATCAAACTGATTTACCTGATATGGTTTAGATACAAGCCAATTAATACTTGCTGTCTGTCTGTTGGTAATAAAGAACTAAACAAATGACGGCATATCATTATTAGTATTGTAAAAATAACACGCTTAAAAACATTCAAATAAATAAATAAATAAATATTTGTGGACATTTCACACAACACCATTTAGCCCAAACTATGCAAAGCTTTGTACTATGGAACTAGATGGCTGATAGAATACATATATACTTTTTTTTTGTAAATATATACATATGATACATAGAAACACCCAGACACAGAACAAACATCCATGCTCATCACACAAATGTTTGCCCTGGGTGGGGATCGAACCCACGACCTTTCAGTTCAGCAGGTAGACGTAAACAACTGAGCCACAAGGCCACTCAAATGTTTTAGTTATGCATTTTGTTCAAATGCTGTACCAAAAAACCGAAGATGACGGTGGAATATATCCTGTATCCTGTATAAATAAATATTTGTGGACATTTCACACAACACCATCTAGCCCAAACTAAGCAAAGCTTGTACTATGGAACTAGATGGCTGATAGAATACATATATACTTTTTTTTATAAATATATACATATGATGCAAAGAAACACCCAGACACAGATCAAACATCCATGCCCATCACACAAATGTTTGCCCTGGGTGAGGATCGAACCCACAACCTACAGCACACCAGGCAAACATATACTGCCAACTGAGCCACAAGGCCAGTCAGTCAGTATCTACGATTGACCACCAACTTGCCTGATGTGAAGCTAGCGTCTAATTAGTGGAACCGATGATCTCTAATCCAGACCGATCCTCGTCGATGTTGGAAGATAATTTCCGAGTAAACAAGTTAAGCGCGATCCGTCTCCCATTTTGCGCGAATTACACCACTCTCTACGAGGAATCTAATTATTTGTAGTGCACGGTTTACGGACGATATGTGAATGGATGTGGTATTTTAGTGAGTGTGGCTAATTTAGTCATCATCTAAGGAGTTCACTGCTGGACATAGGCCTTTACCGTGGATTTCCAAAAAGACCAGGAAGCGGCTTACATCCAGCGTCTTCCTGCCACTTGTATGAGTTCTTCTGCCCATCTTGTGGCTGGTCTTCCTGCACTTGCTGATGCGTGGTGTCTGCTCTAGAACTTTTCGGCTCTGAATCTCGTCATTACTACTTCAGCTACTTAGTGTATTCTGTGGTTAGGCCACACGTCGAACACTCCATACAACGGCGCTCTATTCAGTGACACATACGCGAGTTAACGTCTGTATATAACGCACACATATGTATGAAGTTAGAGTCGTCATCTGACTGTCACATGATCCTGACGTCAATTGAGATTCGAACGCTTGAAGCACGCAATACCTGCCTCGACTGACAATGATTCCGCTGTGCAGGCAAACTCCGGCAAACGGCAGGGCGAGCACGGAGAGCGACTGAGGAACATGAGTAGTATTTTTTTATTTATTTTTAAGTTATAAACAGATATTATGATATGGGCAAAACATTTTGGCTGTAGTTTTCTTAGAATTAAAAAAGAGAAGCTTTTGTGTATGTATAGAAGTCTCAATGTGCGAGTGAAACTCGTATTTTTCATTTAAAACTACCACATCCATCTATAACAATGAAGACATCGATATCGTGAAGAAAGCTCTCCGCTTATAAGACGAGATGAAGGAAGATTTGCCGCATCCCACCCCCCGGGGCGGCTGGGGGCGCAATTTGCCCCTAATCATGTGATGAAAAACTTAACGCCACAACTTCTACCCGGCTGGTGTATTATTTATGATTGAGATGTACAGTAAACTACACAAATTACTACATCAACAAATACAAGTCAGCCTTCATGGAACTTCATTGTAATAAAATTGTTTTCAAATAAAAGCACTAATATTATTAACGGGATATTTACCATGTTTCGCGTTAATTTTGAGCTCCCGATTCAATAAATTTGCTCTGTTATACTAATGGGTACACCAACTGCGACCTACGGATTCACCTGATATCCCAAAGTATACACTATAGTTCAATTTTCGGATAAAATTATGTATTATTCCAGAGTATAAGTATATCCGACCTAAATTTCATTTGAAGTTCGTTCAACAGTTTTTACTTGCAGGAGGAGCAAATATACAAACGCTTTTGTAATATTACTGAAATTAGTGAAGTCTACTTATATGTAGGTGTACATCAATTTTCTCCGCTGAGTGTACAAGGATTAAGTTTCTAATCCGCCCGTTAATATACAGCAATTAGTATATAATGAATTAATTTGATGTTTGTTAAGTAATCAAGTGAAGGATTAGGATGTTTAATCTAACTTTAAAGTGAAATTATTAAATAAGTTACTTTCAAGTGAGATTGGAACGCGGGTTGCGTTCAAAGGTTAGTATAACTTGATTACTTTGATTCTAAAGATTTGGTATAATTTGAACAACATACATTTTAAGCTTAAGTCACGTCTATAGATAGTCTATAGTCCGAACGAAACCCTTTTATTCTATTTTTACCCAACTTCAAAAAACGAGGAGGTTCTATGTTCGACTGTTCGTATTTCTTTGTATATTCACCGATTTCTCCGTAAGACTGATTTTTTTGCTTTGGATTCAGTTGTCTTATGAAAAAATATAAAATTTTCAAACTTATTATGAAAAATACCTAATTTTTTCTATAATTTTCATTAGAATAATATTTTAATTATTATAAATAGCGCTTTGATATCTCAATTTTACAAGATATTCACCCTCATCACATGAGACAAATGCGACAACGTTGCGTTACAACCTTGTCGCTCTAAGTTGAGTGTCGAGTGGCACCCCTGCCTGAGTATTCAATACACTATCGCTATTACGGTCATTAATGTTTGGTGCATTCATTGCTGCGATCACTATGGGGTGCAAGTAGGGTTGGCACTTTTAGCATACTATAATATTATAGTATTAAACACTTGCTATCATTTAAGTGTACGGAGCGAGATTCTAATAAATAAATAATATAATATTGTATATTTTTATTTAATTAAAATCTTCGACTAAAGCTAGACTTTCATGAATTAGGCAAAGTACGATCAATCTTGAAAGTTTTACAGACCCTATTAATACGGTTCTTCAGTTATATTATATAAATACATACGTATTTATGTATGTTTTACATTGTCTTCAGTATCTTATGTGACTTAATCTACTTTGATAAGTAATTTGAACTTCTCGAAAATCATTTTTTTTATATAAAAATGGCAGACAGCTGACACCATTACGTGATTTAACTCGTAAAACGAGTTGTCCCACACATCGTACTAACACCGATCAAAAAAAAATAAAACCGAAAACTAGTGCGTGTCAACCCTACTCGAGCAGTAGGGCTAGGATCCACATAATCAGCCCATTCCCTACACGATCGTTTTGTTACTTTCAAGTACACTCGTGTTAACTAAACATTTTTGTACATTGTGAATAAAATATTTGTTATTCACGAAATATGAACATACAGTGGTACTTTTTTTACGCAAGATTATTAGATTTTTTAGATCTACGATTGACCAACTCGCCTGATTTTATACGACGCTGTAGCCGAGGATGGAGCTCGCCGATCTAGAAGATATCTATTCACTCTAGCCTTGAAATTCCAAGATAAATAATGATTTAATATTAAAAGCAGATCTTATGATTTTTAAGATTGTCGACTTGTGTTTACACAATCGTCTACAAAAAATAAATCCGGAGTTTTACTCGCACACCGAGGCTTCTCTACTTCTATGCATGACAAAATACATGCATTAATATTAAAGGTACACATAGAACATATTTCTGATGGATATCGAAAAACTTTTCTACGGCCACTTAAATTTTAGTTTTAAAGGCCATCAGTATAATCTTCCCTGTTCCATTCATAGTTGCCAAAAAGAGATCACTATAAACAATAAAGGTTTTAATTGAAAGACTAACCATAATAATTATTTCAATGAACCATAAATATTAAATATATTTTTTTTTATAAATTAACCATAACCATAAATTTTTCAATATTGTGTGTGTTTTTATTTTTTTATAAAAAGTTACATATCTTCTTTAACTGTAATCAGTTGCTAGAAAGTAAAAAGCGGTCAAAACAAAAATCACTAAATTTATTCCAATCTCACAAAAACTGCAGAGTTCAGCTTTAGCACTGAATGGTTCTGTAGCAAAGCCCCAATTTGTAAACAAACAGTTCGATATGACGCGTCGTTAGCGTTTGTCACACGGCGGTAGGGTTGCCTCTAGATACCCTGGGGAATTGAAATACGTATGGGGAACAAACTTGCTGGGTTTTATATTATGACTATTAAATTAGTAACAAATGTCTAATTACAAATTTCCATGGGTATTCCACAAGATAAAAAATATGTATGATATTATGTATCTGCTTCAATGACTTTCCATCACGTGGAAGAAAATCTAAAATAAAATTCACGAATATAGTGTCCTGGGTCGACCGATACTCATATACCAACGACAAACTTAAAGATTTTAATATAAAGACTATATCACCGCGCTAAAGCCTAATTTAGACTGAGAAGTCTAGAGACGTCTATTTTGCTGCTTCGAATTATTTTGAAAATCAAAATTATATTAATCGTGTAAGGAGTCTAATTAGACCTCATTGAGATCGGACGTTTTTGAGGACTAACGCTACATCCCGTTGATTTTTTATCAAAGATCTGTTGCTTAGAGATATACTAGAAGATACTGATAAGTACCTAATATATAAGATTAACGGCTCTAACAAAAAATATTTTAGTTACTATTGATGACTTAATAATTCAAGTAACAGGTTGTCATGAAGTAAATTATTAATAAAGCAATCGTCACGGGTGAACTCGGATTCGTATTGTGTCAGGCGCTACAAGCCCAATAATTTATTCATGTATAAATCATAAATGTAAAATTCTATCAATAGCATAATAAGCTACCTTTTTTTATATAAACAAAATTATTATTAATAATTTAAATAAGATATTGTAATTATAAACATATTAGATACTATTCGAAAGCAAAATCTATTTTAAATAACGAAACGTAAAAACGCGTACTCGCTCATACTTAACGACAATGACGGTAAGCGAGAGGGAGAAGGCGGATCGGAGGAAATGAGGAAGCCATTTTTGAACGCAAAGGGCATTGTCGTCGAGGAGCTGAAACGAGATTCGAAGGCAATCAATTTTTGGAAAGGAGCAGGAGCGAAATTAAGTTTTTCATCGACATTCGAGCAATCTCGGATAGATCGACGCCGGCAGAGGTGACGGCGCCTATTTTTTATAATTTTTCCCGAAGTTGGAAGAATTGCACACCACGCGGGAAGGGACACATGGTCATCGACGTTATTTGCACTATTCTGCACAGCTGCCGAGAGGAACTGCAAGCTCCTCAGCTAAGGACTCCGGCCAGCGGAACGATCGGTGACAAATAACCTTAACCTATTTTACTTTTTCACTTTTGCAAATTCCCTCCCGTCTTATTTGGAAACAACTACGAAGATATAGCTCGCTTTCGACTTCATCAAATCATTAACGCTGTATTTCTAGATATGTACTTAATGCATAAACATTTGACATTGTAACCTAAAAACTGTATTTCATTTGATTCCCACACAAGATAGGCTAATTTTACAAAGAGGAAACAAGAGGACCTTTGCACTCCAGAGGCCCAATGGTTCTGGACTGACTCTTATCCGAGCAAACTCTTTTTTTTTCTTTCTCCACCTCAAACTTGCCACGTTGCCGATTAATATCAAAATCGGTCAAGCCAAAGCTACTCAATCTTCATCATGCACGTGACAATGGCGCCCGAACATAATATTTCTCTAAATTTGTTGTATATTTAAACATAAAAACCATTAATATTGCTATACTATCTTGTGTGGAAGTCAGTGAGTCAACTTAAAATTGTAATATCAGCTAAAAACAGCAACATTCTATTTAATTTACATAAACTTTATTGATATAGGCATTCCACTTTGAATTTGTATAAATTTATCACGAATTTAATTTTTTTTACCTTTCTTTCGGTCACAATGTATAGCACACCAAAACATAGTGTGTCAATAGACCAACATTCACCAGAAAATCATTTACCACAAATGGAGCCTATTAATCAATCACCATTTGTTCAGTCAGCACCAAAATCGGACAGTTTAATTGATTTACCAATCATTTCAGAAACGGACAACTTTGTAAACACCAATCCGAGACGAGTTCAACCAACTAATCCAGCCCAGGCCCAGGTAATTTATACAATGAATAACAACCAGTGCAACCTAAAGTCATGGGGTCTTAAGTATAGTGGCAACTCGTGTGTGATTGAATTTCAAAATCAAGTGAATGCATTAAAACTGACAGGAGATGTATGTGATTTCACTTTTAGCATTTAATGATAAATATTGAGTATTATTAAATCACTTTTCTCAGCCAGGAAACAGCTATCATATTATAATAAATCTACAAGCATCAGCTAGTAGATAAGGAGACTACGGAGTCATCACAAGTTACACATTTTTCTTTCTCTTCCTGAATTTTACATAAAGCTGGTAAGTATTTTTTTCTTTCCATAAAGCTGCCGAACCTTATAGTCAGCATAGTTTCTAGTTTGAAGTTAAATTTAAAAATTTATTCAGCTCCAAGTTTAGGCACAATCAAACTTCACCAGCTACATCTACCTACACCTCACTATTTTTAATTTTTTTTTTTCTCACTCAAATTTTTAATGTTCTAGCAAGTATAAGCCTAGACATTAAAATATATGGTTTTAAACCAAAATTTTAACATTTAGTTTTGATAAAATTAAATAAAACAAGTTTTTTTGAAACTACACGTTCTCTTGAAACGGCGCCGTACGGCGGCGACTATAACTTTTTTTCTAAACAAGTTTTTGGTCTAATTATTTTTATAATCGAACCTACACATATCTAGCTACCTGTAGGTAATACATTTTTCAAATTTGGTTCAGTATTATTGGAATTAAAATTGAAACCTTATGAACAGATAATCAACTTCGACCAAAACTAGAAAACTTTTTAACTTTAAAATCAATTATCACTACAAATGAATTTTAATAAAACTAAAAACTCATAATAATGTAGCTAAAAACTAAATAAAATAAATGTATTTCCATTATTTCATATTTGTAATAATGACAAGTTACTGAATTTTCATAAACACATAGGTGCATTGCAGTACACTTGGAAACTTTCGAACGTGGAACGAATAGTTTACCTAGTGATTAAATTCATTGTTTTTAACATGCTTGTTAGATCATGTTAAATAACTTATTCAATAAGTTATTTCATAGACATTCCTACTTGCAATTCAGATATAATTTGACATAGATAGGTACCAACATATAAACACTGTTTGAGTACCCAAACCTATAGCTATTTAGTTGAAATAGCATTATTAGCTTATCCAATACGGATAAACAATCAGATTTGACACATATTAGGTGAGGCATGTTGTCGCCACAAAGATACATACCCACCCACATTTTTTACTAAGCTTTAAATCTGAATAAGATTAAAGTAACTTCTATTACTTGATGCATGTAGGGTAACAGTAAGGGCAGTCGTTATGACACCATGATAATACCCACATATAACCTAAATGTTACAAGAGAATTTATTCTCATTTTTTTTTCGATTCGTCCATGTTCTGGCTGTGAATTTTAGTCTACGCGACATCTTCACTAAATGCCTAACGACGAATTGCTTTTGTTGCTTTAGTTCAACACATTTTTAGTAAGTCTATACTTACATTTCTTTACAATCACCCGGATTTGACACAATTTTTGTTACTTGGTATTTTTAAAACCGAGCCTTAATAAGAGACATTTTGTTCTCTTGCTTTATCATCTGTCTGTGGGCAGAATTTTTTTCTTGGTATTTTTTAACCAAACTTTTACAAGAGATATCTAATTCTCTTTCTTTTTAATCTCTCCATGGACAGATATTTTTTTGCAAAGATTGGTCATCCGATTTAAAAACTTTTATTAACAGTCATCTGGATCATAATATAATTTAGACCAGACTAGACTTATTTTAGAGCAACTGTTTCTCTTATTTAAGAGCACAGGAGCCAACACACACAACCTACAACAACCTATTTGCTGATCATATATTTAGACAGCACAGGATTTGACTTGACTTTTACATACTTACCTAAGTATCCACTAAGACAAATATCTTAGTAACCTTATGCTGAATGCAGCAATTAATAAAGTATTCCTTGTAGACTCATTAAGTCACAAGTAATAACTGTTAGACAGGATTATTCCTCAATTAGGTAAATCACAATTTACCAGATTTTTTTATTTGAAGTGTCATAGTTTAACTGAATTATCAGTTAGCTAACTACACAGTTCACCAATTTGTATAAAATAGTTACTTATTATTATTTAGTTAGATACATATCTTAACCACTACATTTTAAGTGTATTTACACAACCATTACCTACACATTTAGGAATATATTACTACTACATTACTCTAAAAGAATAGCTTTATATACACATATACTCACTTGTTCAATGAAATAGTTTTTTTAATAGATTAAAAGTGCATGCTAATATGAAATAATCATATTTTATTGAAGATTTTTCTAGGATAGGTTGCAATTTGTGTCATAATTTTTTTGTGTGATAGCTCATGCACATTTAACCTCAAAGTAAATAAATAGAATATTTACTTGATACTATTTCCTTCTATTAATATTATTATCATTACGTTACAGTTATGCTGCAATGTTGTTTTTCGGAGACGATGCAAGTGTGCAAGGATTTCATAGTATTTTGTAAAAGGATTGCATGTGAGATTATATTTTGATTGAAGGAATGTAGATTGTTTGTATGAATGTTTTGATTGAACTAGTGAATGGAGATAATTGATTATTCTAGATTTTAGACTTTGAAAGAATGCGAGTGAATTTTTTTAATGGAAGTAGGAATAAAGGTTTTTGAATGAGGGAATGAAAAGACTTGCTGAAGTATGAAAACCACTATATTTCAGAATTCCAGCGTACAATAAATGTCAATTTTTTTATACAACCACCCCGTCTGTAAGACAGAGACCTGTCTTTTTACTCAAAAAGGGGGATATTGTCATGAAGTAAATTATTAATAAAGCAATCGTCACGGGTGAACTCGGATTCGTATTGTGTCAGGCGCTACAAGCCCAATAATTTATTCATGTATAAATCATAAATGTAAAATTCTATCAATAGCATAATAAGCTACCTTTTTTTATATAAACAAAATTATTATTAATAATTTAAATAAGATATTGTAATTATAAACATATTAGATACTATTCGAAAGCAAAATCTATTTTAAATAACGAAACGTAAAAACGCGTACTCGCTCATACTTAACGACAATGACGGTAAGCGAGAGGGAGAAGGCGGATCGGAGGAAATGAGGAAGCCATTTTTGAACGCAAAGGGCATTGTCGTCGAGGAGCTGAAACGAGATTCGAAGGCAATCAATTTTTGGAAAGGAGCAGGAGCGAAATTAAGTTTTTCATCGACATTCGAGCAATCTCGGATAGATCGACGCCGGCAGAGGTGACGGCGCCTATTTTTTATAATTTTTCCCGAAGTTGGAAGAATTGCACACCACGCGGGAAGGGACACATGGTCATCGACGTTATTTGCACTATTCTGCACAGCTGCCGAGAGGAACTGCAAGCTCCTCAGCTAAGGACTCCGGCCAGCGGAACGATCGGTGACAAATAACCTTAACCTATTTTACTTTTTCACTTTTGCAAATTCCCTCCCGTCTTATTTGGAAACAACTACGAAGATATAGCTCGCTTTCGACTTCATCAAATCATTAACGCTGTATTTCTAGATATGTACTTAATGCATAAACATTTGACATTGTAACCTAAAAACTGTATTTCATTTGATTCCCACACAAGATAGGCTAATTTTACAAAGAGGAAACAAGAGGACCTTTGCACTCCAGAGGCCCAATGGTTCTGGACTGACTCTTATCCGAGCAAACTCTTTTTTTTTCTTTCTCCACCTCAAACTTGCCACGTTGCCGATTAATATCAAAATCGGTCAAGCCAAAGCTACTCAATCTTCATCTTGCACGTGACAAGGTAAAGTAATTTAACTACCCATCCTCCTTTTATATACCAAGCACTTCAATGTATAACATTTCAACCAGCAATCAAGCAAACAATAATTTGTCGTTATTAGCAGCCCTATTCCCTGCAGGGTTCTCACAAGGGCTTTTGAGCACGCTTTGTTTCACGCTGTAACGCGCTTTGTTTGTTTGACAACCCTATTGTTTTTTTTTCTCGAGTACTGCCTCTATGTCAATGTCGTTTGGGGGAATTAAATTTTAAGTTGGTTTTTGACACTTGTGATTGGAGTATTTCTTTTGTTTTTGTGCTCGAGTTGTTGAGATGAGTGGTAGGAAAACGTACTTTTATTTTGCGTAGCACTTGTAGAAGATATGAAATTAAGCAAATATTTTGTTTATCATTTGGAAAACATGCTGCTGCTGCTGCTGCTATGCTGACCTCTGCCATTATTTCAATTTAATGTTTGATTATAGATATACTCTTTCTTGTGTTGTCTTATCAAAACACACGCTTTACGAGTGACTAACTTAAAAGTTACTTATATACAACATACATCCACAGACCAATTAGATTGACATATTGACCACAAATTTTATCGTGGCAATACCTACATCAAAATTTACAATATTGATGTAGTTATTGGAACTGATAACCTATTAGTTATCAGCTATCACAAACCAAATGAGCTCAAACTTTTACTGATTTACCGTAAGATCGTAAAGACCGTAAAGATTTCCCTATGGATGCATCTCCAGGAACTCTCATCTCTTATATCGGTCAGTGCAAAGTAGGCTCGTACTCATTTTTGTCTTACTTATTCTGCAATTAAGAGAGTAACACAAAAGATAAAGCGATTATTAAAAATATCACAATTCAATTGTGATATTTTTTGGCTTATTATAATTTTGTCTTATAGTCTTCAGTCCAAACTCGAGAGGTTTCCACGAGCTGTAATCAAATTATATTTTTGCCATAGGTGTTACATACATTTTGCATAGTTTCAAATAGATACAATTTCAATTATTTTCAGTTTCAGTTGTATGTTGGTCAAAATTTGTCTTCTAAGATTTGTTTACATAGTTACATGAGAATAAGCGTGTGTTAAAAAGAGTCCTGAAATCGCTTAAGTTTGCCCTGTCTTTCGACAGTAGATTTTTTCAAATATTTAGAAAAAAGTTTCATTCCATCTACAAATCAATTTGACAGTTGCGTGGTCCTCCACACGACCGTAATCAAATATGGCTGACAGGTGGTCTGTTCGGTTCCTTTTATAAATTTCGCGCGAATTATCACGGACACTCCCGGACAGCGGTGCGGCCGGTTGAGGATGAGAATCAAATTGAAAGCCGACTCAATTATATTACGGAGCTCTTCTAGGGCTGTGGGTCTTACCGAAGAACGACACTCAAATTTGAGCAATGAAATTCTCAACATATTTTGTCAACTTCTCGCTGATACGTAATGACACTTCCGGAAATAAGACAGAAAATTTGAGACGTTGTTCAAAGTTGAGTAACGTTTTTCGGTAAGGAGGAGGAGCAGTTTTCTTAATGTAACTTACGCTGGCGTTACACTTGATTATTATGTTGTACGTTTTTGCGAAAAAGTAGTAGTAGCAGCGTAGTCGATGTAGCATTTTTTTTGTTTTTTTTTTATATATAATAAAACAAAATATTTTTTTAATTTTAAAACAATATTTTTTTATTTTTTTTTTAGTTTTTGCCTGTTGTTGTAAGCCTGTATGTCAAGTTTTGTAACGATTGGTTGAAACATACGACAGTACGCGAGTACTAACAAACATCCGGACAAAAGAAAGAAAATTTTGCCAGTTGATGTTTTTGTTCGCTTCGATCATTCAGTCAATAAAAGCTAATGGTTTAAGTCATGATAAAGAAAAGTATAAGATAGGAAGACGCAATTCAATACAAAATTTGATATCATAAAATATGATCTATACATACGACTCTAAATTGTACATATTCAATTTATAAAGCACAATTTGTACCTCAGACATATCAAGTTCCCATCAAATTAGTTTAAGTCACATTCACTACATGCAATTAGGGAAAAGCACGCAAAGTCTAGGATTTCACAACCCGCTCTGCGACACCCCTTAATCCCCCGCGCACGTGCCAGAGGTGCGAGGGGCGGGGCGCGGAGGGGAGGGGAGGGGTAACAGCCTCATACCGTAATACCATTCCGAGATGAGCGACTTAAACGTATTACAGACCACCATCACAAATAGAGCTGCCAATCGGTGAAATCTGTCAAGTGGCACGGATCAAACTTAAGTGGTTCGCACATAGCCGTGTGTTCAATTCTCAACTGTTTTGGCGGTTTTACCAACTAGAGTGGGCTTAGACAATGGACCAGTTTACTAATGGAAGTGGTTTCCTCGGAATCGACGGACGAAATTGGATATTGTCTTACTTGTCCGTGAGTTGGTTACGTCGATTGGGCTCGTTACTAGAAGACGGTGTTTGACGTGGTTGATTTGATCACGACGGTTTTGACCCTTGATATTTATTTTATCTAACTTTTTATTTGGGGGAATAGATTAGTATCTCATTGGCGAAATGCAACTGGGAAATATTAAAAAGTTTACGAAATTTTTGTAAACTTGGTTTTATTAGTTACTGGAAATATAAAAAGCTATGCTATCCCTTGAAATAAAAATAAAAAACAGATTTATCGAGTATGCTATTCTTTTAAGCTTTTTCTAAATTTTGAAGTTATTAATTATAAATATAAATTGTAAGTGAATACTTTTCAGTTAATAATATTAATTTAATGAATAGGTACAAGATTTTGCACTCTTTGTTATAGAATTAGGTATATACATAATCATATAATAGAAATGTATTATAATAATTATGCTATTAAAACGATATGGACTATTTTAATTAAAATAATCCAAAATTTACAAAAATAATTTTAAAAAACTTTTATTTACATCACCGTAATTTAATAACTTCTAAATACTAACTCACTATAAGTACTTTACTCTTATTTCCAGTCCATAAATTCCGCTCTCAAATACCTAATCCAGTCTCGAAACCTATAAAGGCAATATATTTCTCCAGTCCCCGTTATCACTTAGCTGATTTCCACAGCGGCGTTTACCAGCCATCCCCAACCCGTTCACGTAGATCGAGCGACATTTCGCCACAAATGGCGCCCTCTGCCCGTGAGTTGAATTGGGCAATTTTTATTCGGACATAAATAAAACACGCCAGTGCGCGCCGCCGCTGCAATTTGCCTAAAACCAGGCGAACACGAACCGGGTATAACCGGTTATGTACGAACGTGAACTGGGTAAATATATGAGATTATATTGGGCTAATCCATTCTGGGAGCTTAAATATATACGGAGAAAGGTGCAGACTTATGGGTGGGAGTGGATTTGTTTTATTTTTCACACTCTGATTGTAAAGAGGATAAAGATTACTATTATTTTCTTGTTTGATGATGATAAGCAACGTTGCCACCTATGAGAGCGTTTACCTATAAAACCTAACTTAGATAAAAAAAAAACATCACCTACCTACCCTTATCCCACTCAGATGGGGTCGGAGAAGTATAATATAATAATGTTTTCTCTATTTGTCTCTATCATTAATTATATCTCAATTCATTCTTTGTCTGAGGTTGTTATTTGAGGTTATACTTATTGAATAACGGCCTTACCGAAAAAACGTTACTTAACTTTAAGCAATGCTTAACATATTTTGTCAACTTCTCGCTGACACGTAATGACACTTGCGAAAAGTAGACAGATAATTTAAGACGTTGGTTAAAGTTAAGTAACGTTTTTCGGTAAGGCCCTATGAGTTAAAAGGATGGCAAATCTCAGTTTTTAATACTTTCGAGGGTAAGACCATATCCTTAAGGCCTTTGTATCTTTTCCTTGTATTATATCTTGGTGTTGCACTTTCTAAACACACAAGATGTCATTGTCACTGTTAACAAGTCAAGACACGTGATTAGTTTTTTTTATTAAATATTTGGCTCGCGCTTGGCAACCAACTGATGTTAATGCAACCGATGCGGTCTACGATGAAGCGCACCTATAAGAAACCTATTCACTCGCGATTTGAATACACTAAGATCTTCATTTGGAAGGACTCATTCAAGAAGCGTATATCCACATTGCATACGTTCGTTTATGGTTATTCGCTAAAATGAAAAGTAAAAAGACGATGAAAGAGGATAGACCGATATGCTATTAGTTGTCAATCACCAGCATTCTTCAGTCATCCGTGAATATGACGCATGAAACTACCAAAATATCGGGAACTCAAAACAAATACAAACCACTGTAAATATCCCATTAATAATGATTCTAAGTAGAAAAAAATCACTTGCACCGATTTCATACACAGATAATATAATGAACCTTGATACTACGTCAAGTTCGATCTTTCAGTCGAAGTCTTTCTTTCTCACTCGAACTTAACCTAATATCTCGTTTTATCCCTTTCACTGTGGCTGATTTTCCTCCGCAAAAAAGACCTCACCTGCACTCTCGCCTCGGTGAGGTTAATCTTGAGAGCGAGGTCCTCCCTCGTAAATACGTCAGGGTAGTGAGTCTGAGCGAATGCAGTCTCCAGTTCTTCCAGCTGTAAAAAGTCGTTATTTTATAATGTTATCAGTACATAAAATTACAGCTATAATGTACCAAAAACTGACATTTAGGCTGTTTAACGCCAATGTTAGTGTAGTTTTTAATCGCGTCAAACAGATAGATAACTCTTTATTAAAAGACTACAAATACAGAAACAGAAATACAGAAAAAACATAATTAAAACATTATGCAACAAACAGCATATGCTACTTATGCTTCGATGAACCTGACGTCGAATAGCATAATGCTGTTCAAAAGAGAGAGCTTTTCGACGTCCTACCCCGAAAGGGAGAATTAGCGCAATTTTTAACCCCAGACTCAAAAAGAGGGGTGTTATAAGTATTACGTGTGTATCTGTGTGTGTCGGTGGCATCGTAGCTCTCAAACGGATGGACCGATTTTGATCAAGTTTTTTTAAAGAGGATTTCATCAAACATTTTCTTAGCTAAGTTTCATCAAAATCGGTTCAGCCGTTTTTTTTTTTTGTAGGGGTTTCTAAAGGTTTTAAACTTGAATGTAGTTAATAAATATACAAATAAAACATAAAACTCAACCGACTTCAAAAAAGGAGAATGTTCTCATTTCGATTGTAGATATTTTTTTTGGTGTTATTTCATAACTCCGTCATTTATAAACCGATCTAGAAAATTATTTGATTATAAATATGATTTATTTATAAGGATATATTTTCTGATTGATTCCAATGAAAATTAATGAAAATGGGTGTAAAAACTATGTCATCCTAGTAAGGTAGACAGTATCAGGAAGACGCTGGATGCAAGCCGCTTCCATCAGGTCTTTTTGGGAAACCTATGTCCAGCAGTAGACTTATTGAGGCCGAGGTGATGATGATGAATAGCGTGATGGAAATATCATTGATGAGTAGGGTAAAGCGTCGCTTAACATCAGGCGAGTTGGTCAATCGTAGATCTATCTTGCATTAAAAAAAATGTGAGGAAAGCTGCTTGTCTGAGAGTTCATAAATTCGAAGATGTCACTAAAGAATTTGCTAACGTACTTTAGCATCATGGTGAATTTGCTAACGTACTTTGGCATCATGGTGAATTTGCTAACGGACTTTGGCATCATGGTGAATTTGCTAACGGACTTTGGCATCATGGTGAATTTGCTAACGGACTTCGGCATCATGGTGAATTTGCTAACGGACTTTGGCATTTTGGTGAATTACGAAAATAAGAATTCCGCGACAGTAGTTGAGCAGTTTATAACAAGCTTAGAAAACTCAGAACCGATTTTGATGAAACATAGCTAAGAACACTCGACAAATCCTCTTTCAAACAAGAAAACTAGATCAAAATCGATCCATCCGTTTTAGAGCTACGATGTAAACTGATACAGATACACATGTCAAAATAATACTTATTTGAGTCGGGGATTAATCATTATAGTTTAAAAAACTGAAGCAACCGACTTCTCATGGATGCCATTGTCAGAACTGGACCATATTGAAATGGAACTAAACGGAAAGCACCAACTTTCAAATAAAAAAAAAATCATCAAAATCGGTTCACCCAGTCGAAAGTTATGAGGTAACAAATATATAAAAAAACAAGTGGAATTGAGAACCTCCTCCTTTTTTGAAGCCGGTTGAAAACATCTTGGTCAAAATTTGTAAACAAAAAGTTAGATAAATAAGGTATGCCCCCTGTATTAAAATCCTTAAATTAATATTATGATTATCATTGCTATTTGTTACTTGTCCTTTGCTATTTATCATTAAAAAAAAAAAAAAAAAAAAACTTGGTCTGAAAGCTTCTCACCTGTTGCAGTGTGAACGTTGTCCGATTCCGTCTCTGTTTCCTTCGCACGAACGTGTCATCGTGTATCGCGGGGTGGTACGAGTAACTCGTATCTGTCAACAGAAAATACACGATAATTAGAGTCCGCGCCGCCACTGAAGTCCCATAGTGATGTTTTGGAACTAAATTTGACAGGCCCGTCATCGCGTGCTAGAATACAGAATACTTTAATAGTATGTATAGCAGAAATTATCAAAAGATGTTTCCGGCAGCCTAGTCGGGAGACCGTCTGACTTGCGATCCGAAGGTCCTGGGTTCGAATCCCATGGCACACACCTCTGTCTTTTCGATGTTATGTGCGTATTTTTGATTGCCGCCAACTTCAAACGGTGAAGGAAAACATCGTGAGGAAACCTACATATCTGAGAGTTCTCATTGATCAAGATGTGTAAAGTCTGCCAACCCGCACTTGGCCAGCGTGGCAGACTATGGCCTAACCCTTCTCACAATGAGAAGATGGCCCGTTCCCAGCAGTGGGACAGTTTGTACAAACAGGGCTGATAAAAAGATAAAATAGCAGAAATGCGTTAAAAGCGTTGAGTGGTGACACGGCCTCTAGCTATTTCCTTTATCTACTAGATTCACAATTCCCCATAATTTTTACCATTTATTGACGAAGAATACTGTAGCATAACAGCATAACCAGCGTAACCGACTGGAACTGTCTCATGAGTAGGTAATTTTAACCCTAAAACCCTTCGCGGTGATCATTTCTTTGTTATAAAATAAACGTATAAGTATTGGCCACATGACCAAAATATTGAAACGATTTTGATAAAATTCATACGGCACCACCTGTGACGTGTGTCATAAGAAAACAAAAAAAGTATTTTTCTTTTTGTCATCAATTTATCGCGTAACAAACATATAGTCGAATTGAGAAACTCTTCCTTCTTGAATTTGGTTAAAAAATACATACAATAGTACAACAAACAAAAAACCTAAATAGGTTTTTTGCCACAAACCGGTCCCAACTCAGCATCATCATCACTATTTTCATTAAATACTACGCGGGTGAAATCGCGGGGTCTAGTTTCATATAATAATAGCAAAATATTATACGCTGTTTTTTTTTACATTATTCCGATAAAATACTTTATAAAGATATTATTAGTACGAGTATAAAAGATATAGTTAGTTTAGTTGGTTTCTTCACAATACCTGTATTTTTGTTAATAAACTTATTATCATTATTAAAAAAAAAAGTCCTCTCTTATACAATACAAGGAAACCAACAGTCGCTTAACTTCGGACAAGTTAGTGGTCAAGCGCAAGCCTACTCTTTTTCATTTTCCAATACAATTCAATAAATATATAAAATAATACTAACTAAAAACACTACACCACTAACTAAATTAAAAAAAGACGTGTGGCACTCGGAGACTGCCGCGGTAAAGCTATTGCATAATAGCTTTACGCGCGGTGTGTTAGGTTATTTTCGTTACGGAATTTCTGGATTCGGTCTCCACGCTCAAGGCCCGCGATAGAAGCTATGCAATAGCTTAACAGATTGCCTGATTAAGCAAATCATGTTTGATCTGAGATTTCAGCGCTTCACTGGGGCAATTATTGGACACATGTTGAACAGAAAATAGAACAAGTTGAAAGCGCGATATAATCATTAGTTTGTAGAGACAGTATCGTTCCGGAAGTAAAGCCCCATCAGAGGCGAGTGCAGGCCTTCTCGACTGGGAAAATTGATGAGGCGACGCCAACACTAGGGTGGATATCATTGTTGAATACTGTGGATTAATTCAGGGTAAGCTCAACGCGCGCAGCTATCTCTTTCGCGCTTTACAACAATTTTAAACATATAAAACCATTGAGTAGGGATATTAGAAAAGTGAGAAACGAATTTGTTTATTTTGATAGGCGAGATAAAAAAATGACATATTTTAAATTGGCTGAGAAATAGGAAAATCTAAGTTTTTTCACAACTTCATCGCCAGTATAAGTGATATCAGAATAAAACTTTTTTTTAATATTTCTCCTATCGTTACAAATTCATCTCTCACTTTTCTAATATCCCAAACCAATGATTTTATATGATTAAAAAGGTTATGATGCGCAAGAGAGAAAACTGTGCGAAAATAAATAAGTACATATCTCAAAACAAAAACGTTATCGGTATTTCCAAAATTAATCAAAACAGTGAGGTGAAACGCGGAACAGGAAAAAAATTCACTTAGGCAATTAATAATAATACCTTGATCTTGTGGACCCTTTTGACGTACCTCATAAGCCCACTTATTTTATGTATTTTTTTCTCGTTTTATAACACGATTTCTTTCTTGTACATTTTCTGTAATTCGTCAAAATTTGTCGGCAGATGCTAACAGCAAACATCCCACATTTTTGAGGTTAATAACCCGCCAATCAAAAAAAAAACAAAAAAAAATTCATGTACCAACCACTACTCATGTACTACCAATTTCATATTTATTTGTTGAAAAATACTACCTAGGAATAATAGCAAGTCCCAACATAGAAATAAAATAAATACTTTAAAAACTTTTTAAGTTAAATGGTTTATTAAAAAAGATAATGATGTAGATAATGAATTTACTGTATTCTACTAGTCCAGCCCTTTCGTTTGATACCCATATTGTAGGGGTTGTGAAAAAATATGTAATCCGCCATTTTGTGGCGGTGGCCATCTTGGATTTAGAATGATATTGAATATATTTCATTGTATTGGCATCATAACTAAAGGCGTGTACTGTGTATGAGATAATCTGTCGACGGGAAATGAATCAAATTTTAGTTTCTAAATTTGACCCAAATACTTAACAACAACAACAAACAGGACAAAAAACCGTTTAATAACATCCATGATGAAAGCAAATTATTAAAACCGTTTAACAACATCCAGACATGATGAAAGCAAATTATTCCAGTTATTGCAGGAACCTCAGTTCTCTTTGCTCTCTAGGACAATTAATAATACCAGAATATAAATCATATAACATATTCTCAGACTCATAGTCACCCTACAAATAGTGACAAACCGTTAGGGCCGCCCCGCCCCAAGCTTTTCTATTATCTCGACATAATGTTGTTTCGTTACTTGACGAGAATCACCCCTACTACCCTAATAGACATGCATTGGACTGTCAACGACTTGTATTGTTATAAACGGAAACTACTTTAGGACTTAGGGTAATTAATTATTAGGGATGTAATTTATTTGGAGTTGCTTTTAGGGATCCGTACCATAAAAGGAAAAATGGAACCCTTATAGGATAATTTTGTTATCCGTCTATCTTTCAAAACACTTTTTTTACTAATACATAGACTTGTAGATATTATCTTGTAAATAACCGTTAATTATTTTAACATGAAAGAATACGTGGTACCGACTGTAGTTTTAGCCGCATACGGCGGTCTTTTTCAAAAGAAGCAACACACACGTCACTCCCGAAGGTCCACTCATCGGCACTAATATTGGAGATTTGGACTCAAAAATACTTATAATTTTAGCCGTAATTATTCATATTAAAATTATAACACCCACGTTAGTTTTCATAATTATACCCGTTAATTTTATTTTTCATCAAAAGATAACAACCAAATAAAACAAACCTTTTCATCAAATCCGCATCCTAATTTATTTTAAAAACCAGATTAACCACAATCCTTTCTGATTACGCGGGATTATGATTTCCATTAATTGAATGTAAATAATTAAATGTCCATCAGCTTGTAGAAAAATCCCTCGGCGCGGCGGAAATTAAAAAGTGCTCAAACTTCCGGCGGAAGTGAGGCCAGCCCGGCTGCAGCGGAAAAAGTTGCTTTTATTTTAATGTGGTAAAAAAACGATTATGAGCTGCGTCGATGTGACAAAACAAACGATTAATTTATACATTTATTTTACCTCTGACTTTTGCGTTTTTAGGATTCCGTACCTCAAAAGGAAAAAACAGAACCCTTATAGGATCACTTTGTTGTCCGTTTGTCCGTCTGTCCGGGTGTCAAGACTTTATCTAGGGAACGCGTGAAGGTATCGAGTTGAAATTAAAACCATATACGCAGATTCATAGTCTCTTGCTGCAGAAAGAAAAATAAAATTTCTCAGTTTTCGTAAAAAAAGTTACAGACGAATATGTCGTATAAAACGCACATTTCGACACTCACAAGGGAATCAAAACCTATGGGGTACTTTCCGTTGACCTAGAACTATGAAATTTGGCAAGAAGCATTGAGTTAGAGTACACATATAGGAAAAAGTCCGAAAACTGGATATTTTTAATTCAATCACAAATAAATAGGGTATTTTTGCAAGGAATGAGGGCTCAAATTTTAAAGTGAATTAACCGTATCATGTGGGGTATCATATGAAATAGCTTCATTAGCATAAGCTAAAACAGGTTTTGAAATATTTTTACGATATATATTTTACGGTTTATGAAGGGACATATAAAAAAAATGTTTTCCCTCTTTTATTTAGTTTGTACGGAACCCTCGATAGGCGAGTCTGACTCGAACTTATCCGGTTTTTTCCTCTAGGTTGACAGTACAACCGTGCTGCTAAGCGTAAAAATCCTAATCGTTAAAATTGTAGTCAAATATTTGTAGATTTTGATTAAAAATCGATATACCAGCCAGGTCGTCGAGGCTGCTATTTCAATTGTTAATCAATCTTACGAAACAAATATTGTCTAATAGCAGGCAGATTAATAAACTGCTATTAGAATAAATTGAAATAGCAGCCTCGACGCCTTGCATTCCGGAACTCCTCATATTACTCGGATTACAATTGTTTTTTCTACCAACCTAATTCTTATATTAAAAACAACAATTATTTTAAAAGTACTACCAAAACATGTACCTAAATGTGAAATCGGTAGAAAATCAAGAAAATCTAAAGATAAAGATAAAGATAATTTATTTGCATACAACACGAGAATTTTATACAACAAGTGCATAAAAGATGTTACACTAAATTTAGTCGCTTAAAATCATGTTGTGCCGATTAGGCGTACAAATGTCAGGTAGACAGCATCATGCACATGCGAAAAATTATAAAATAATAATTATTATTATTTGTTATTAGATTAATACACAAACCAAAAATATCTATAATATGACAAAGCAGAAGCAATAAAAGATACACATAATGTCAAATAAAATTAAAATTTGTCATTTAAAAAATCATTGATAGAATAATAACACTTCTGCAATAACAATGCCTTCAACTTTTTTCTAAATAATTACTATTCTGTTATTATTTACTATTACTATTCTGTTAATTAATTACTATTACTATTCTGGTCTCTTATTGACTTAGGAATCTTATTGTAGATTTTAGGACCCATACATACGATGCTATTTTGCATCAGTGCTGTCTTTCCTTCATGTACGCGCCGTTTGTCTTGGTCGCGCCTATTTCTTACAGTAGTATCAGATAGTGTGGGGAATCGCTCCCGGTTTGTTTTTACAAAAAGGGCCGTTTCTAAAATGTATAAACACGGAAGTGTAAGAATTTTATACTTTAAAAAATAGGGCTTACAACTATCTCTTTTTTTGAGTTTAAACATTGAACGAATACAGCGTTTCTGCCTTTTAAAAATAATAATTTTATTTGTTGAATTTCCCCAAAAAAGAATCCCGTACCTCAAAATTGATTCAACTAACCCATAGTAGGCTTTAAGTAAAGATTCTATATTTAGAGTACGAGCTAGTTTGGCGATGGCATATGTTTGGCTACTTATTCTTTTCGAAAGGTGCTCTATTTGTGATTTCCAATTCAATTTTCGGTCAATATATAATCCAAGAAATTTTGAGCTGTCTACTTCATTTATAATGTTATTGTCATATGCTACATTAATATTACCTTTGTTTGTTTCTCTTTGTCTAAAATGCATTATATTTGTTTTATTTAGGTTAATTTTTAAGTTATTGTTGTCAAGCCAAGATATAACTGAGGTCAAAGATTTAACAATATCGTTTTCATAAGAGTCAAGTGTTTTACATGCTACGGTGATAGTGCTATCATCTGCAAATAATGTCATAGGTTGAGATGTAGCATTAGGCAAGTCATTTATGTATGCTATGAATGAAAGTGGTCCCAGGACACTACCTTGTGGAACTCCGTACGCCACTTTGCGTTCATACGATCTATATATTTCTTCTGCTTTCGTGATAAGATTGAATCGACTGATTTCCGTGATTTGTATTCTATCTGCTAGGTAAGACTCTATCAAATCTAAAACGTTACCACGTATTCCATACGCTTCTAATTTACTAGCTAAGATTCTGTGATCTACGTAATCGAACGCCTGCGTCATATCACAGAATATGGCGCACACCGGAGTGCTTTTATCCATACATATTAAGACGTTTTTAATGAAATCGTATATGGCCATATTAATACTTCTATTTTTTCTGAAACCCTTTTGTTCATTGCATAGAATATTATTTTTCTCTAAATAATCATTTAACTCATTATAAACATACTTCTCGAAATTTTTTGAAAATATCGATATAAGTGCAATGGGCCTATAGCATTCCATTTTCTCTCTATTGTCTTTTTTAAATAAAGGTTTAATAATGGTCGTTTTCAGAGAACTCGTAAATGTGCCTGTGGATATACACAAATTAATAATATAGCTTAGAGGGGTACATACATACTCACTTACTGATTGTATTATGAAAGTTGAGATTTCGTCATCACCAACACTTTTAGTGTTTTTAAGGTTTTTTATTATTTTGCTTATTTCTTGTGGCGTGCTTGGTGCCATGAACATAGAATCTTTGCTATGATTTATATTAGCTGTCACTTTATATCCTGACTCAGGGACTGGTTTTATTTTATCTATGAAAAAATTATTAAATGCGTTGGCTATAGCTATCGGATCCGTTATATCTTCATTATCTTGTTCAATTTTTGTTATGGCTTCTTTAGGTAAATTTAATTTGGTACTATTTATGATTTGCCATGCAGTTTTTGACTTGTTATGAGATGAATTTATCTTAAAGTTATTTTGTGCCCGTTTAGTTAGAACAATGATCTTTCTAAGACGTTTTGAGTAATTAAGGAAGATACTTTTATTAGTTTTTGTAGGATTCAGTCTATATTTCCAAAGTAAATTTCTTTTGTTTTTGCTACAAATTTTTATGCCACGTGATAACCACTTTATGGATTTATTAACTCTAATAATAACTGTTTTATATGGAAAGCACAAATTATAGTATAGTTTGAAGTTTGAAAAAAAGTAATCATATGCAAGATTTGCGTCAGAAAAGCTGTATAGTTCTTGGAATAAAATAATAAATCTAAGATGCCAATTGTCTTTTTTTACCAACAACAAAAAAAGATTAAGAATTCGGCTGTATTTTTTGTTATGTTTGTTTGTTGCCGCATAACTTCGTCATTTATAAGCCCATTTTGGAAAATGTATGTTTTGTTTGTAAGGATATTATGTACTTTCAGATTGGTACCATAGAAATTTCATCAAAATCGATTCAGTAGTTTCGTTTTTAAAACAAAATTCCGCATTTTGAAGTCGATTGTTTTAGTTTTTAAAATATAATTATTTTGTTATGAAAATATCAATTTATCTACCGCCTTATGCAAAAAAAATTGCACGCGGAAGTCGCTCACGGTATCCACAGATCTTGCAGGTCTATGTTGGAGCTGGGATTTTATCAATTTAATGACCGGATCACATTCAACGAACTACAACAAGACCTGCCAACCTTCTTCTCTGTTGAAGTTCGGGTATTTCTTGATTGCAATAGTCTCGCACAACATTTTCATTCGTTCGTCCATAACAAGTCTCTCTCGTATTTGAGGATTATGAAAGACGAACCATAAAAAACCAACAAACAGCAAATACCTACACGCCAATAAAGCTACGTCTTCACAACCAATCGATGTAAGTACAAAATCAGTACCATAATCTTGGCTCCACCTCATCACATCAGCATAAAGGCGGCTGCACTACCGTGAATGAACCCTAACAAGCTCCGCCAACCTCGAGCATCATAAAATTGCTTCTACATTTTTAATAGATCCGTTTAAGCCGCTTTTTTATCCACTACCCGCCTTTTAAAAAGTTCTACCCCCCACAAAACGGGGGGACTCCTGCAACGGAATAGAAACTGTACAGAAAAACAACTTCAAATGTTATTCTTCTAAAGTTTAAAACTTTACTACACAGTTAGTTAGCGCAATAAATAAATAGAATAAAATTAAAAATGTATGTTTTTCCATCTGTCGTACTATATAAATAACAATGACGGACTGGCAACCAATAAGAGCTTATTTTCGAAATTGACAATTCTAATTCTTGCCACTCCGCTATTTCAATTTTCATTAAAAACAAGTAGGTAGAGAAACACAAGTTTTACTAGGTTTACTTATACAGGCTGACTGTTTAAACAATGGCAATATTCAAGGACATGTTCATTAGTGGTCATATGAAACGTATAAAAAAAATTGAACCGAAACAAATTAAAAAAAAACAATGGGGTGCAACCCATGGGAGTGCCGGCAGAAATGAAAACTAAAAAATAAAATAGCAACAAGACTGACTCGTGAAGGATTTTACCAAAGATATTGTGTTTTACAAACAACCCCTACTCATCGCTGAACGCGAAGCGTTAGCGTATTTTAAGACTATACAGCGCCATCTAACAGCGTTGGTTTGGAACTAACTTTAGTGTATAAGCACTTCATATAATAAAGTTAGTTCTATAACAACGTACTAGATGGCGCTGTATACTCTTAAAACACGCTAACGCTTCGTGTACGGCGCTTGTACATACAATAATGAACTTTAAATGCAAAACGTTAGAATAGGTTTCTGGCTGTCCGTCTGACCAACTTAACGATCTGACACGAGTTTAAAATTTTTTACCCATCCCAACAATGCCCAACGCCGCTAAAGAAGTTTTCACTTCAAAAACTAACGGTTAACGTTTTTCCAAAGATTCCGGAATTTATGGACGCCGCGCACTCTGTCGCACCGAGCGAGCGCAAGTCGTGTAGCCCATACAGACTCACGCCGAGAAAGCTCGAGAAGCGTGAATGTGAGAGGTTTCTCTACGTCTCTTTCTCGGGCTCGCCCGTTCTTCGATCGGTGTCGGTATTTTTGCCCGCTTCAAAGGGTGTCTTGGGCGAGAAAAGAGAAGACTATCACATTCTTTCGGTCTCAGTGCGAACTAGGTAGTGAAATCAAGTATACGTGCGTATTTATCCGTTTATAATATATCCGTTACCATCGTCTGGATCTAATTTTTTCTATGCTTTTCGTTTAGTTTTAACAAAGTTATAATAGGCTATTGCACAAATTACCAAGGCTGCTGCACAGACGTCCATAGAGGGTGGGAGTGAGAACAGTAAGTGAGAACATAGTGAGTGTGGACAGTTTATTAAGTCTCGGTAGAAGTCTCGACGAGACTTCTTGCCGAGTCTTCTCGGCGTGAGTCTGTACGGGGCTTAGAGTTACGTTGCGCAGTGATCGCGCGACTTGCATGTAGGTACTCTCAACGCACACGGTTTTAGTGACAGTAATTTTTGTGTTTGCTCATGATAATTAGCTCAAATATTAACCACCTATTTTATTTGATTATTTGGAACGAGAATTGAGCACTGAACAACCTGTATTAATATTGCTAAAATTCAAATAGTCACCCTGTATACCAAATCATTATCAATCAATCAATAACACTTAATTCACAAAACAAAAAATAATAGTTAACAAAATAAACGCAAAAAATGGAACCTACAAAAGGCGGTCTTATTGCTAAAAACTGTCCCTTCTAGACAATCGAGTCTTCTCGGCGTGAGTCTGTACGGGGCTTAGAGTTACGTTGCGCAGTGATCGCGCGACTTGCATGTAGGTACTCTCAACGCACACGGTTTTAGTGACAGTAATTTTTGTGTTTGCTCATGATAATTAGCTCAAATATTAACCACCTATTTTATTTGATTATTTGGAACGAGAATTGAGCACTGAACAACCTGTATTAATATTGCTAAAATTCAAATAGTCACCCTGTATACCAAATCATTATCAATCAATCAATAACACTTCATTCACAAAACAAAAAATAATAGTTAACAAAATAAACGCAAAAAATGGAACCTACAAAAGGCGGTCTTATTGCTAAAAACTGTCCCTTCTAGACAATCTTAGGACCTATGAAAGAAACTAAAAATAGTGGGCGATGATATTGATTTATGTAAATAGACTAAGTAATAATCCTCCCAAACCTTTCCAGTTGCTTAAACAACATACCTGTAGTAGTTACTGATTTTGAACTATTACACTTTTTTTTTTTGTAAGATTAACATTATATAATATATGTAAGTATAATACACGATATGACGTTGAGCGTAATATATTTATAATCTCGTGCGCACGAAAATAGCTGTAGCTTTAGTAGCCGCTGTTTTTCTGTACATTTATTCTGCGTGCCTACCCCGCAATACGTTAATAGATTTAAAAAATTAATAACTTTTACGCAATTACGCAGACGGCCTGTCATTTTGGACGTCCCAAATGGAATAAGGCCACTCTAACTCTCCGTTATTTAATTCTCCTTTGATCGTTGTTAAAAAAGGTACAACTTCAATGTAATCAAAAGTGACACGACACTTATTAAGTTAGCAGTAACCATGTTACTGCGACCAAGTTATTGAATGCGGTGGCGAATTGACTAAACCTACGTAATCTGGCCGGAGATTTGTTGAGTTTAGTGGTTGAGGGCGCCACCGCTCAAATGTAAAGATAAGTTTGTCGTTGTAGGCGACAGTCGCTCAAAAACTATTTTGTGAATAATAGATGATGCCGGCAACGACCAATCCCGGGGGAGTCCGCCCACGCCCCTAACGTGGCCCACCCCTGCCTGCCTTCTATTCATTAGCACATTACCACCCCCTCGCGAGACGGGGCGAAAGAAACTGATTTTTGTACGGGCTTGCATTAACCCTTCGGTGTTTGTGGGTTCCAGTTGATGCTTTTCTTTGTTACAATATTAATTTAATCTAATTTATTATAAAAACATTCATATATACTATTATAAATTATACTAAAACTAATAAATAAATAATAATAATTAGTAACGCTGACTGATTAAAAATTATTTTAAGTCGATTGTTTCAGTTTTTTAAACTATAATTATTTAAACAACATTTATTGTTATGTATTGTCGATTCCATTTTATGATTGATATTTAAAATTGCAAATAGTTGTCTTTTTTGTTATGAAAATATGAATTACTTTCGCCTTTTTTTTTTAACACACTTTTATCAGCTTCACCTGTATGCATGTTTTTTTGTTTGTAGACTTATCGAGGACCGATGACAATACGATAATTGAAACGTGATTTTTAGTTTTTTTAACTGTAATTATATCCAGAACGTTACCTATGCACGCAGAAGTTGATCACGATGTCAACAGATATTGCAGATGTGCAAGGGCGTCGCCAAGGGGGGGAAAAGGGGAGCAGCTGCCGCCTCCCCCCCTAGAGATTAAAAAAAAATGTAGCCAACTGCAAATCAACCAAAATCCTAAGGCCGTGCAATTGTACCTATACCTATAATTCATATTTTTCTCATCCTCCATAATATTAACTTGCCCCCCTCTGGGCCATGGGCTGGCGACGCCCTTGCAGATGTGTGCTGAGGTTGAGATTTTATTAATTCAAAGATTTACTAAATAGATTAAAAGGCGCTTCACTCGACTCGCATTCTAAGGTTACTACTTGTACGCCTAAGTATATGTATATTTCCTCTTCCGCTTTTATTATCTATATGAGCTCCATTTTCGGAACGCCATCTGCCATTAACTAGGATGCACTTCCCTCATGTTCCAGTAACTCGATTGTTGTGTCCTTAACGAATAACGTCGTTAGTCCGAGAGCGTCTAATTGCGTTACGGAACATTGCGGACCGATAACTGGCATAATCGAAGCTACTGGACAAGTTAATTACTGTATTATATCTATACTTTTTAAATTATAGTTTAAAAAACTGAACAACCGACTTCAATTTCTAAGCAAAAGCACGAGTTACTATAAAAATACCCAATTTTTTTGTAAATCCATAGGGAATCCAGCAGTGGACATAGGCCTCCATAGGTGATGATGAAGAAGATGCTAATGATTATAATGATGTTGATGATGATGATGATGTGGCTACTTACACGGGTGCGAGGCGGTGAAGGGATACTCAAGCGTTGGTAGACGGTGCTGGTGCGGAGGCAGGCTAGGCGGGCAGTGGTAGCAGAACAGGCCGCGCCCGCCGCCGCCGCCGCTACCCAACTGTACACAAATATCAACGTTATAATATAACACAAAAGTAGACAAGACCGTGTCGAGCCACGTCTATAGCAATGCGTATCACGTTCTTGGCCACTTTTTTGTAAGAAATACTACCCTAAGAACTACTACCTATAACTACTACTGTAGTTTTGTTTAATCCCATAAACTTAAACTTGTTGCGCGTCCTTTAAATGCGTCTGGAAGATAATTGGCCCATGGGATTCGTCTGCCTGCTTACAAATGTTTTACTTATTTAGGCATACAAATTATATTTTTACTTAAATTAATTTCTGTATTTAATAGTTTTATATATATATTTACAAATAAAGTTATTATTATTATTTCTACAATAAGATTCAGGTTAAGCTTGTCGGAATGGAATGAATGAATTGCATTGGATGTTTAATATTAATAAATCTTAGCAATTCAAACTACATCGTAGATACCCAACTCGCAACTTCTAACTATCAATATCAGCTAAAGGCGCCGGCATATTTTAAAGCAATCATAACATAACCCAGAAAGACAATCATACGATAATACTCTATAGCACTCGGCAATAAGACCCTTATTAGCATAGAAATGAGGCCGCGTAATAATAAGGCGCTACGGCGATTGTGATAGAAATCGCTTAGCAAATCGCTATCATATAACGATAGCGATACCTAATAGGAATTTATAATAAAGAACACACCGAAATAAAAATTAAGTAAGTATATCATAGTTTTTAAAAATACAGGGTTATTATGATATTCTGTTTTAAACCGCAACGAGGTTGTACCCATTATTATGAAATAGGTAATGTAATCTATATAGAATTGAAAATTCGAAACTCGAAATAAAATCAGCTGTTCCATAGATAGAGTTCATTGACCCCCGACAATATGTATATGTCGAAGGTGATATAAAACAGCAGTCGCGCGAGCGGATTTAATAGTTTTATTAAATATAGTATGATTATTTTCTGAAATATCTTTATTCTCTATTTTCTACTTTCGTATTTTGAACCAAGAATAATAAAATTATAGGTTGAAAACTGAAAAATACCGAATTAAAATCACGCGATTCGTTTAATTGAATGTCATGTTTTCCCAATTATTTTGTTATGAAAACCAAAGTGCTAAACCGATTTTGATAAAATTTATATGGGACCACCTCTGAAGTATGATATAACAACAAAAAAAAACATCATAAAATCAATTCATAATTGACAAAGTAACTCTCGAAATAAATCAATGAACACTCACTTGATACAATATAAACATACAGTCGAATTGAGAACCTTTTCCATAATGGAAGTCGGTTAAAAACTGAAACATAGACGTACTGTCAACGAGGGTAACTTTGACGTGTCAAACATTTAACATAGCCTTGTTCGAAGTTTTTTGGCTTTTTCCTAAAAGATTTGTAGTCAAATTACTCCAATAAATTAGCAGTTGTTTTGAGTAATAATATTTTGGGAAAAAAACAAAAACCTTCGAATAAGGCTATATACAATGTTTGACACGGAGTCAAAGTTACCCACGTTGACTCTGAAACATTTTTTGTGTTTATATTGTATTTAAATTGTATAAAGTTGATTCTATAACATGCAATATTGTATTCGATATTTTCGAGTGTTATATACACTGATGCATGGGCGTACCCAGCTTCTGGTCTAGGGGGGGGCAAGTCAGATTTTTTAGGTCAGATCGTCCGCGGCCGTTTTGTCATACACACTACACAAAAACACCTACATGAAACATAGCGTTAGGGGGAGTGTAACAATTTTGTTGGTTAGTAATAAAACATAGGTAATAAATAGCGCGAGCGAAGCGAGTAGGCGATCGGTTTAGGCTTGTAGGCGATCTTACAGAAACATACCCACATACATACATTTACTCGAATAAACTTAACCCTCTTTCTTATGCGGTTTGGTAAAAATAATAGGAAATAATCAGGCGCGAGCGAAGCGAGCGCGAAAATTGTTGAAACTTTTTTTTTTTTTTTTATTGTGTTTTAAAAGTAATATGCTTTATTTCTCATTTAGTGATCCCACAGTATTTTTATGTTCAAGTAGTAAAAACGCAAGCGAAGTGAGCGCTAAAATTTTGAAGGTTTTTAAAATTAAATCTTGGAAATAATTTGATTTATTGATCTTGTTAACGTGTTCTAGGTTTTGTGGCCCAGATGAACCAAACAAGTATTTATGTTAAGAGAAAAATGAAATATCCGACAGGGATAAGACGACT
Source organism: Lycia hirtaria (assembly GCA_947563715.1). Lineage (NCBI taxonomy): Eukaryota > Metazoa > Arthropoda > Insecta > Lepidoptera > Geometridae > Lycia > Lycia hirtaria. The sequence continues at coordinate 3,762,165 of OX387377.1, read as the reverse complement.
TTTACGTTATAAAAAATTATAAATACAGCCATTTGAATGCATTGATTGCAAATTTATTATTCCTAATTAAAAACATGATTTTATAGAAAATTACAAACATACGTTTTTATGACAAAGTACCGCTGTAAAAGACTATAAAGGCGCATTATTTAGAATAATTCTAGTGAAATCACTTATTTATTACGAAAAAGCTCGTTGGAGTTTTACGACACCTCGCACATCAGAATCGGTCAAGCCGATACATACATACACTTGAAAATCATAACCCTCCTTCTTACTCAGTCGGCTAAAATAATATTAAAAAAAATATATATTAATAATAATATTAAATTTTAGGTATTCATATGCTGATTTGCTGTTAATGTTGTCACAGTACAGACATGACTGACATGGCTCAAAATACAAAGGATATTAAATAACTTTGAACAATCGGCGAATATATTCGCTTAACGAACCAGCTGGTTGATTTGCCCTATATTGTTGGCGGCTTGCTGTCCTTGGAAGACGCAGCTCTCAAGATTCAAATCCTTACCATAACATGTCAAATAAAATAAATGCTAGTCGCTCGCAACTCCCTACCGCCAAGAATACGAATGCTCAGCTACATTCGGTAATCTTCGTCCGCCATCGTCGCCGCGGCGGTGCGCGGTGGCTGGCGACTGTAGCGCTTGCTCAGTGCGCGGTTTTTTTATGGCAATAATAATTGCACCGTGCATTTTGCCAGTGTCTACTGCGCGGTTTATTTAAAAGTTAGCACATAAGGCCCCGTTTAAACTTTGATTAGTAGGTAATTAGGCGAGTTCATACATTTTCTGCGAGTTTCCAGGGGGGGGCAGCTGCCCCCCCCCTGCCCCCCCCTGGGTACGCCCATGCACTTATGTGTGTAATTTTTGAACTGTCTATTTTGTAGGCAATATTGTGTAAACTCTTCATCAAAGTATTTTCTTCATTTAATCTTTCACCCTGTATAATATGTCTTGAATGATCAATCTTCTAGGTTGATCTGTGATCAAGACCGGCGCTATGATCACAGGCCGTAACTAAACCGACATTGTCATTAATCCGCAAACTGTCATTAATTCACAGCTCGATTGAATATAGAACGCGAATCACACAATGGCAGGTGAATTGCGATTTGAATGATAAATCTTTGCACCGTCCTTATGGTCATAGATTAAATAATAGCAAGTTAATTGACTCTGTGACTTGACTCAAAATAAACAATCGACAGCGACCGCAGAATAGTTTTTTAAACGGTTTTATTTAGCTTGGCCTGTTTATTTGTTTGGATCAAATTTAGTAATTGAAATTTTACCCCCTTTCAGTTGACGGATCGATCTGAAATTTGGTATACACCTTTAATCCTGATGACAATACAATTTAGTGTATTCTGTATTATTATAATCCAAGATGGCTGCCGCCACAAAATGGCGGATTTCATATTTTAACGCAACCCCCACAATATGGGTATCAAATGAAAGGGCTTTTCTACTAAAATACAGTAAATACATTACATACCTAAGTACATCATTATATTTCTTTTCAATAAAACCGTTTAACTCAAAAAGTTTTTAAGTAAGTACTTGTTTGCTCTCTAACTTACGATTTCGTTACGCTTAGACTTTGATAAAGAGTATGAATGTCATTGCACTTAGAGTACATTTTTTTCAAAAAGTGTGCGTAAAATCGCTGAATAGAGAAACATAACCTTCCTTCTTGCGCAGTCGAGTCAATAGGGCACGCTCGAACCACGATCTGATAAACGAAAGAGAAAAAGATCGAAGATCGAGGGAGAGAGAAAAGAAGAAAATAATACTGAAATGGAAAAGCGAACCTTCCGTACGAAAATTTCTTGCGTACAGATTTGTCCTAAGTACATTCAGTTAACGATTAAATAGCGCAGCCCAGCACAGTCAGAATAATATATCTACAATTATTCCTACTGTATAATATAAATAATAAATAAAATAAATATTTGTGGACATTTCACACAACACCATCTAGCCCAAACTAAGCAAAGCTTGTACTATGGAACTAGATGGCTGATAGAATACATATATGTACTTTTTTTGTAAATGTATACGTATTATGATACATAGAAACACCCAGACACAGAACAAACATCCATCCTCATCACACAAATGTTTGCCCTGGGTGGGGATCGAACCCACGATCCCCACCTCCTCCACCTTTCAGTTCAGCAGGTAGACGTAGGCACACTACCAACTGAGCCACAAGGCCAGTTATATAAGTAATAGTAGGTAATATAAGTACCAATAATATTTTTTGTAACTACTGCATTTTTTATTGATATCTTCAAATACGTGATAATATTATTGTGAATAGGATAAGAAACTTATATCTATTATACGGGTACGCTGCCAGCTGGTAGTGGGTTTGAGCATTTGTATTATCTTTAGACCTTTATCGGTCTGGGGTGATCGATGTGCTTTTTGTGTAGTAGTTTAGTTAGTTGAGTCTGTATATTGTTGTGTTGTAGTTAATAAAGGCGCTTGCTATTAAAAAAAAACTTATACATATATCTAATGTGTTTCCGCTTCGAGATAACTACTAATACTTAGTTTTTGAACATGAATTTCCGCAAAGTAACGCCCGATGCAATATATTTTTAACACGCTTTTATTAGGTCGACCTGTATGTAATTAAATCTAAGGTAACTAGTTTAACCATCTTCCAAGGATCGTAGCGTCATGAAAATTGGCAGCTGTATGTAGTTCTGATGACAATACAATAATATGGTACTGTCGAACTGATCTGATGACGGAGCCGGAAGATATGAACTAGAACTTCATGATGGAACATCGTATCATAGCTGTGTTTGGATTTGTTAGAAAAGTCTTGTAATGAACTTCGACCACAATAATTTGTAGCGTGTTTTTTAGCTTTTTAAACTGTAATTTATTTGAACTGTATTTGAATAACTCACATATGCATTATTTATTATCGCCCATGAAATCTTAATAAAAAGTAATAAGCAGGCAAGCTCTTCCCTAGAGAGAGTCTGCACAGTGGTGCGACAAAGGACGAACTGCACATAAATCAATTAATTTCGATTAATAAATTGCTAGATTGCACGGATGCACTGCAACCGATTCCGCTCACTCGGGACACCTACAGATATTCTGCTGCGTGTAGGATGCCTTACTTCTGGTATCGGATTGATAAAAGAGTGAAGGAGGATGCTTGAGGAATAGAAATCCCTTCGATCTTCTCTGTTTCCTGAGAACTACATTCTTGTTTTTTTTAAAGCTAGAGTGCACAGATATCTTCTAGATCAACGAGCTCCATCTTCAGCCAAACTGTCGCTTACGATTAGGAGTGTTGATTGGCAATATAAAAACTTAAGATTAACGGCCTTACCGAAAAACGTTACGTAACTTTAAGCAATGCCATATTTTGTCAACTTCTCGCTGACATGTAATGACACTTGTGGAAAGAAGACAGAGAATTTAAGACCATGATTAAAGTTGAATAACGTTTTTAAGTATGGCCGTTAATGTTTTTACTTATGGACTTATTATCACGCCTATTTTCCCTTACGGGGCAGGCAGAGCATCAGAAACCATTTGACGGCACTCTTTGAACGTGGTTAAAATCACAAAAAAAAAAAAAAAAAAAAAAACATCGACACGAAGAATGAATCTTAGAGGGTTATAAAAGGAGAGAAAAAGGAATTTTACATATATTTATCACATTGTTTCAGTGCCAAATGTAGAAATTGAAAGGTTTTGGTATTTAGAATATTATTTTCAATTTACAAATTATTTTAGATTATAGTAATACATTTCACCTGTCATTTGTATGTGTTGAAGATGGTAGCTAACCAGTCTAGCTAGCAAAGGTATAAAGAAATATCCCGCCACTGTGCTATAATTACCACTCATTGTTGCCTTAACTAACTCACCTATCTTAATACCAGCATTAGATTCTTTACTCAACCGACAATAAAAGAAGAGAAACCCACACACGGATGTGCATAACCTGACATCCGCGAAATTAACTCAATAATCTTTTAATAAAATCTCAGTTCTGTATTCCCAGTGACATAACGTTGTTTGCGAGAGGAAAATGGCAATGAGAGCAATTGATAGAGACCCACGTGTCGGGCTGGTTGGCGGGCGGCGGGCGACTCGGCGACGGCGCGTCTAAATGACGCTAATGGCGCATGACTCGGATAAACGATGCGCGGGCGCAATAGAACCGACACTGTGACGTCAACGCACTCTGCACACAACGCTTTATTGAATATCCAAACTAATATTATAAAGCGAAAGTAACTCTGTTTTTTTTATTTTTTTTATAATATGGGTGAAGCAAAAAGGCAGACGGCTCGCCTGATGGTAAGCGATAACCGTCGCCTATGGACAACTGCAACATCACTGACTTGCTTTGCTAACCCGGAAAGATGTTTGTAGACAACCTTTCTAAAACGCTCTTTGTTGAAGCTCGGCGGGAATACCTTCCGAGGAAGGACATTAATTAAAATAAAATAATCTTCCCGTAACGATAACTTGTAAACAATAGTTTTTAATTATGACAAAGGTCACGGAGCCTGGTGTCCGTGTAGATAAAAAAAATGTGTTTGTTACGCCTAACCCGACCAAACAGCTGAACCGAAACCAAACTCGAAATATCCTGGCCATTATCAAAAATTCTTCATAATATCTTATTTAATATCCTTTGTATTTTTGGACCACGTCAGTACTGAGTATTAACATCAAATTAGCATATGAATACCCAAAATTTGATAAAAGCTTATTTTTTTTTCATTTGTATTGGTCTTTGTGTGCCAATCAAGTGGCGTTAACTTGCTAATATCATAAATAATTCACCAAAAAATAATCACTAACCAAAAATTTTTTCCCGACTGCCAAGGAATTAACTCTTAACTTTTAGGTATGTTTGTAATATTCTATAAAGTCATATGTTTAAATTTAATTACCGCGGACCCAATATGAGATAGCTATACCCCTATGTCCATTGCTGACCCCCCCCCCAAATGAAATCCTGGCAACGGACTTACACAGTATAGTACAGATTCATACGGCAGCACATAATTTATTTGATTTTCCTGGATTATTTTTATAAAAATCAAATTTAAATTTAAGATATCTGAATTAACCCGCAACATTAAAGCTTATAAAAAGATATGCTTATTATAAGCTTGTGTTATTGGAATTTACGAACTACTTTTTAGGGTTTTTTTTTTTTGGTAGTTAATAATAGTTCAGAGGTGGTCCCACATAAACTTTATCAAAATCGGTTCTGTCTGTGGTTTTTACAACATAATAACTGGAAAATGTCGTCCAAGTGAACGAAATTGCTTTTGAAGTCGGTTGCTTCAGTTTTTTAAGCTATCACCAAGGGCGTCGCCAAGGGGGGGCAAGGGGGGTAGCTGCCCCCTCCCCCTAGAGATTTAAAAAATGTACCCAACTGCAAAGCAACTAAAGTCCTAAGGCCGTGCACTTGTACCTGTACCTACAATTCATATTTTTCTCATCCTCCATAATACTAACTTGCCCCCCCCTGGGCACGGGTTGGCGACGCCCTTGGCTATCACTATTGTTATTCCTATCCTAATAATAATTTCTATAAATAAATATAGTCCACAAACAGGCGTGTTGCTGGCCACAGTACGCGTCCTGTGCGTGGGGCGCAACGCGCTAATCCAATTAGCGTCGTCGCGCCGCGCCGCGATCAACGCATCGCATCCGCTACGCACGCATCTTGAATGCGACTGCTATACTTCCGACATTACGATATTTACGACAATTAATTAAAATAACAGTATAAAAACTTCCGTGAGGATTAAAATAAAAAAAAAAACAAATAAAAAAAAAATTGTCTGTAAAGTCGGTTTACGGACGATAATTTTACGTGATAACGATGCGTCACAAACCGAACGCTTAGGCCTCTCTATCGCTTGTTCCGCGCTCTCGCTTGCACGCTCGGCTCAGGAGGAACGTGACAATGTGTCATGCTTTTTCGTGCGTGCAGCCGGCGTTCATAGATTTATAAGACGTTATCACGTCAAAAAATATTTTTTTAATAAAAATTCCTAAAATCACTACATTTAGATCGACGACGATCCTCGGCCACACCGTCGCTTAACATCAGGCGAGTTGGTGCTCCATCGTTGATCTAACTTACGTAAAAAAAATATAAAAACGCACGAAAATCATACGAAGATTTTGTTCGTTTCTTTAACCGACTTCAAGAATGAGGAGGTTCTCAATTCGCTTGTATTTTTGTATATTTTTTACGCGATTACTTCGCCAGTTATGAATTGATTATGATGATTATTAAGCTATTGCATAGCTTCTATCGCGGGCCTTGAGCGTGGAGACCGAATCCAGAAATTCCGTAACGAAAATAACCTAACACACCACGCGTAAAGCTATTATGCAATAGCTTTACCGCGGCAGTCTCCGAGTGCCACACGTCTTTTATTTTTTGTTTGGTAGTTCATACTTCAGAGGTGGTCCCATATAAATGTTATAAAAATCGATTCAGTGCTTTTGTTTTTGAAACAAAATAACTGAAAAAAATGTCATCCAAGTAAACGAAATTGCGTATTTTGAAGTCGGATGTTTCAGTCTTTTAAACTATAATCATTAATTTAGTTATTTTAAGAATTTTATTTAGTTTAATGGCGCCGATTTCTCAAAAACTGACATAACCGACTTCAAAATGCGCAATTTTATTTTAAAAACCAATGTCTGAAAACTGATTTCTGTGGAAACACCTCTGATGACCTACCAAACAAAAGTAATCATCAAAATCAATTCATAATTGCCGAAATACTCGCGTAACAAACATACAAAAAACATACAGTCGAATTGAGAACCTCCTTTTTGTAGTCGGTTAACAAAGCGGCGATATGATTTTTCCACCTTCGCGTCTGAGATCTAAATAAGCTTAAATCAGTAAAGTCACTTACATTCCTAATAAAGTAGAAATCCCGGCAATGAGTGGATTACCGCATTATGACACCCACAGAGAATAAAATACCGGAGATGTAACATTGAACCTACAGCATCCTCTGACCTTGCCGCCGCGATATTGGATTAACAATGACTTATTTTGCGCGAATTCAATTAGGATTGAAGACTTGATGTAAGAGATTTGATTAAATTGATAAGATTTTGTTTGGCACAAATAACAAAACACCAAAAGGCACATTGAATTGGCATTCCATTTTAAAATCGCCATTCATCGTTATACCAAAGAGGATGTAAAACTTCGTTAAACTCTTTGCATATTTAAGACTGTTTTTTTTTTTTGGCTATGCAAAAACGCTTTATTTGCCAGGCGAGAGTTTGTCACTGGCTTAACACTGAGAGGAAGATATGAGTGCGAGGCACCTTTGTGATGAGCCGCCGAGTATGGGAACTGATGATTTATCTGACAACCCTTTTCATGTTTTATTCTATTAGCTGCTTATTTTATTATGGGGCTTCGTTTGTGTTGAAGTGGTCGCTGGTGCGAGATTTTGTAATATGATTTGGTAAAAGTGCTAATGCCAACGAATATCCCTGTTGGCCTGACAAAACTAATAACGAACCGAATTTTTAATTAACGTACTGAACGGTAGCATACGTCTATTATTACATAACTATATGCTACAAACATGTTTTTTTTCGTATCTCCAATTCCAAAGTCAACCGTTTAGCCGGTAGTGGGAGAGGGACACATTGACTCAAGGTGACTCTAACAAAAATTTGCACATTTTTGCATTTTTAAATTTTTGCAAATTTGCAATTTGTAAAAGTAAGATTTTGCAAACTGAGTTGAAAAATCGCACACACCCAAAGTTTTTTGAATTACCTTTTACTGTTTTTAACATACAATTCCTGTCCTTGCATGGTTACTTAGAAGAGATCGCTCTAAGCGATAAGGCCGCCAATTAAAACCCTAGTCCTAAGTACTTAATATTATCTTTCTGTAATAATCATGTTGTTTTATTAAAGTGTTATCTATCCATCTATCCACCTATTCAATGATATCCAACAAGATGGCGTAGCTGAGAAAAAATAACTCATCCCCACTTTAAGTGTACCTACAGGTGATACACCGAAATCGTTTTTTCAAGATTTTGTTCAACAACTTTTTCGGCATAACTGATTGGAATACCCATGCCAAATTACAGCTTTCTAATATTATATTATTATTATCTCATTTATTTATTTATAATCTTAATTTTAATTTTTTTACAACATAAATATAAACTTATAAAAAAGAAACATAAATATTGTAAAAAACTTAAAACTAGGGTGCCGCCGGCAGCGGGGCGGGGCTCAAGCTGCCGGTGGTAGGGGCTACAGAGAGAGGAACCTCCTGACAATACGTGCCGTGTCCAGGATGACTGCCTTCTGTATCTGACCCTTGACCCAACCATCGAGCGAGAGCCTCTTGAGATGTTGGTCGAGGCTCTTCGCTATGACACCGTTCACCGAAACGACTATCGGGACAATGATCGTCGAGTCAACATCCCACATGGCGGTTATCTCGTGAGCCAAGTCAAGGTACTTGCTGAGCTTGTCCTTCTCAGCTTTCACGAGATTCTCATCATGTGGGATGGTGATATCGACGAGCACTGCCCGGCGTTGAGACCGATCTACGATCACGATATCAGGCTTATTGGCAACAATAGTCCTGTCCGTGATGATAGAACGGTCCCAGTAGAGCAAAGCACGGCTATTTTCGAGAACTGGCGCTGGTGCGTACTGATAGTACGGCACCTCTGACTCGATAAGGCCGTATTGAAGAGCAAGTTGCTGGTGGATGATCCTGGCTACTTGGTTATGCCTGTGCAAATACTCGCCGTTAGCAAGATGCGAACAACCGGAAACAATATGTCGAAGAGACTCTCCGGGACGGTGGCAGGCCCGACAAATGTCGACCGTACCGTCCTTCATGATATATTTCCGATAGTTGTTCGTCTTGATAACTTCATCTGCAATTGCACAGGCAAACCCTTCAGTTTCCCCAAAGAGGTCACCGAAGCGCAGCCAGTTCACCGATGCAGGCAGGTCTACATCGGGTCCTGATAACACCCTGTAGAACCGCCCGTGCAACTCCTTGCTCTTCCATACGTCTTTGCGGTCTTCGATGCTGAGCACCGTTGGTTTGCGCCAGTTTTCTTTTGCCAAGGAGAGAGGCGTCAGGCCCTTATCAACTGCCACTACATCACAATGCATACCACACTCGTTGTTTCGGAAATAGTCTCTGAGATTGCACACCTCACGGTTGTGGAGGTTCTTGGCGTTTAAAAAGCCACGACCCCCCCACTTCCGCGGGATGTACAGTCTCATAACAGACGAGCGTGGGTGTAGCATGCGATGTAGTGTCAGTTGATGTCGGATCTTCCTATCCAGGGCGTCCAGCTCAGTTTGAGTCCACCTTAATATGCCAAAGGAGTATGTCAGTAGAGGCATCACCCAACCGTTGAAGGCGCGTGTCTTATTGCCACCTGACAAAAGACTGTTAAGTACTTTTGACAGGCGACAAAAGAAACGCTCCTTCATCGATTTTTTTATGTCCTCTACCGCTATACCCAACGACTCTGACATACCAAGGTATTTGTAGGTCTCGGTCTCGGAAAGAGACCTGAGGGTCATTGTCTCAGAAAGTTGTAAGTTCGGAGAATTTACAACTTTCCCCCGCTGTACTTGCACGACCGCACACTTATCAACACCGAACTCCATTTTAATGGCGTTGCTAAAAACCTCTGTAGTTTTTAACAACGTCATTAAATCTTGTCGTTTCGGTGCAAAAAGTTTGAGGTCGTCCATGTAAAGCAGGTGAGAAATGATCTCACCCCCTCTACGAAGCCGATAGCCTAGCCCTGAATCCTTCAGTAAAATACTGAGAGGGTTCAGTGCTAGGCAAAACCACAATGAGCTCAAACTGTCACCCTGGAAAATGCCACGTTCAATCCTTATCAAGTCCTGCGGTGTAAAAGACCCATCCCTACTGCCCGGTTGCCGAAGTACTGTGGTCCACTGCCTCATACATGCAACTAAGAAGGATCTCAGAGTTGTATCAATTTTACACAACTCTAAGATCCTTTCAAGCCATGAGTGAGGCACCGAATCATAGGCCTTCTTGTAATCAATCCAAGCAGCAGAGAGTGCTCCCTTACTCCGTTTGACTTGCTGGCTAATAGCCGTATCGATGAGGAGAAGCTCTTTAGTACCACGGGACCCAACCTTACATCCATTCTGAGAAAAGGCCAAAACGTTGTTAGCGACTAAATGCGCATTAATTTTGTTTTTCAGAATAGATGTAAGGAGCTTGTAGGTGGTAGGCAAGCATGTTATTGGTCTGTAATTTTTGGGTTCCGTGGTACTACCGGACTTATGGAGCAGAAAGGTGACCCCAGTGGTCATGAAGGTAGGTAAAGAACCAAGCTCGAGGGCTTCTTGGAATTGTGTGGCCAAGCACTCATGCGAGCATCGAATCCATTTTATCCAGAAGTTGTGCAATCCGTCCGGCCCAGGACTCTTCCAGTTCTGTGTCGTACGGATCGCACAACTAACGTCTACAGGGTCTATTATAATAGACCCCATGGGTTCGATGACATCGCACTCTTGTTCGACAACCCGCATCCAATCACCCTCCGTATGTTCGACGGGCACCGACCAGATTCCACGCCAAAAATCAGTCATGGCGCATGCATCCGGTAGCTGTCCGTCGCTCATACGTTGTTCGGTTCCCTCCCAACCTCGGTACACCTTCCTTTGGTCACTTTGGAAAAGGCGATTCTGCCAGTATCTATTAACACGCTCTCTGTAGCGACGAATTCGGTTTGCCCATGCATAGACTTTCTGTTTGAGGTAGTCGATGCGTTCCGTGACATTAGCTAAGTAGTGCTGGGACCTAATACCAGTCCCCGCAAATGCTTGCGCCACGAAACGCATTACTCGGGGGCGAGTATTCCCCCGGCTGAAACAGATCAGCTTTGCAATGAGAGTCCTGAACGTAGTAATACGCCGCTCGATTCTCACTTGCCATGCAGGTACATCCCCGACGCGCCGTGGTGACGTTAATGTCCGGGAATTTAACGCGTGCAACACGACACACCGCGATGGCGCCGCAGTATAAAATCGAGTGGGTATCAACCAAATTTCTGCTAGTCCGCAGATATGGAGCTAGCAGAGCATTCAGGGCTCCCATTAACGCTAGATTGCGTCTATGAGTAGGCAAACGTGGTAGACGTGGCCTAGAGTCGGGTGCAAATCGGTACTGGGAAATCACGTCTTCCAGAGTGCTCCTCAATTGCTCACTCACCTGACTGGTTACAGTCATGCTCGCACTATCTCCCTCGTCGACAACGGGATGCGTCGATGTCGCAAGTGTCACCCCCGATGTCGGTGTTGTAGCCAGTATCGGAGGCGACGACGCGAGAGGCGGCGAATCACGCGTCGACGAAGAAGCTGGACGAGCAGAAAGCACCTCCAGGCGGAGCCGATCAAGCACGATCTGATCCAGCAGCTTACACCGGTGGATAGCTCGCACTTGGTCCGATAATCGCTGGGCAGAAACGGTGACGGTCGGTTCAAGGGCCTTATTATTATTATTATTATATACACTGTCTAATCGATAAAATAATTAACATAAAGATATTCCAAAGTTTCCAATTCGATTTAAGCGAAATTAAGCCGATTAATTCGAATCGATTCTAAATTAAACGGTACAAATATAATTTTCCGAGTAAATTGTGTTTATTTTATCTCCATCTGATGTTTGTCGGCAAACAGTCATGGAATATGCTTCAAATTATATTTAAATTTTTTCTTGTTTACTTAAACATTAGCTATGCCCCACGGTTTCTCCAGTCCCCATTTTCGGTTACCGGCGTAATGTTGAAAAACGGTGATGTTTTTTTTTATACTATATAGGTTTGCGCTTGACCGCCAACTCACCTCACCAATGTTAAGCGATGATGAAAAATATGTCTCTGTTTTCAGATTCTAAACTATCTCTCTGTACCATTATAATGATCGGTTCAGCCGTTTAATCGTGTAAATGTAATAGACAGAGAGAGACTTTTGCTTTTGCTTTAACCGACTTCCAAAAAGGAAGAGGTTCTCAATTCAATGGAATCTTTTTTTAAATGTATGTTTCCCTATTACTCGAAGCCACTGAACCGATTTGAAAAAAAAAATTGTTTGAAAGGGTATACTTTCCAGGTGGTCCCATAGAAATTTTACTAAAATCGGTCCAGTATATTGGTTTTTTTATAGCCAAATAACTGAAAAAAGTAAACGAATTGCGTATTTTAAAGTCCGTTTTTTTTTAGACTTAAATGATTACGTGTACCTATAAGTCAAGGTTGTACTAAACATTTTGACGGAAACGTGGAATGAACATGTTGCCGCTCTATTTTTGACCGACTTCCAAAAAAGAGGAGGTTGTTTTTTTGAAGTCGTTTTTTTTTTTTTTTTTTGTATGTTTGTTCAGCGATTACTTCGCCATTTTGATGATTATTTTTGTTTGGTAGGCCATACTTCAGAGGTGATCCAATGTAAATTTTATCAAAATCGGTACTTTGGTTTGTAAATAACAAAATAACTGTCATAAAGTAAAAATATGTCATCCGATTAGACCAACTGCGTAAGTTAAAGTAGTTTTTTTGTTTTTTAACTATCTCTAAACTTGTGTTATTTCAAAAAAAAAAAGTGAATCAGTATGTTTTATCACAATTAAATAACACGCAGGAATGGTATTTGTGACGGTATCAATTATTTATAATATTTCGTTGCCTCAGTGCTTGTTTGGCCTATCTACCATTGGTAAAATTTCACAGGAGAAAGTTTAATGTTATATGTTTTCAAAAACCTAGTAGATAGACCAAACAAGCACTGAGAGAACGATTTGGTATTATAAAAATCCATAAAAGCTTCTCTTCAGATCTACTATTCTAGATGATTTGATCGCGTTATTTTGCTTGAATCTAACCTTGACTCTGTGACTATAAACTTTTGTCGTTGAATGTTTAAATCCATATACCTAGCATATTTTATACCGTTAATATTATTAATCAGTACAATGGCGAACGATCTCTCCCTAACTGAATTTGATGAAATTCATCCGCTTTCAGGGTTGCCACTAAAATAATTAACCAATAGAGGCAAATCATTTGGTGAAAATTGTAGTAAAGGCTCGAATACCTGTCTCTTATTTTTTTTTTCTTTTTTCTTAACGGGCAAGTGCCTTTATTAACTACAATAAAACAATACACAGACTCAAATAACTAAACTACTACACAAAAAGCATATCGATTACCTCAGACCGATCTAATTCTAATTCTAATTTGAAGTGGGGGCGATAAGACCTGCACCGACGTCCCGCTTGGGGTATATTGTGCATTTCCCCCCACCAGCCTACTCAAACCAGCCAAGCTCCTTAAAATAACGGAGCACAGCTTTGGGTCGCTGGCATAATTGTACCACCACTGTTGCGTCAGGTGTTTCATTGCAGAGCTGATTTTGACTTTGAGATTTTTCCAGAAGTCCCGATCTTGATCTAGCCTGTTCTGTAGCAGTACAGTGCAGTAACACATGCTCTACAGTCTCGTTATCTAGAAGGCAGCCTCTGCACAAGGGCTGTCTGTAGCTCCAATCTTATGCAGGTGGTACCTCAGACCGATAAAGGTCTAAAGACAATCCAGATGCTCAAACCCACTACCAATTGGCAGCGTACCCAGCATGCTCACGGACCCAAAGTCTCGACATCAAACGGCTCAAATATATAACCTCTAGATATTTTTCTTCTTGTTTCATTTGGACTGGACCCATAGAATTTGATAGTTTCTTGAATACTTTACTAAACCAAGTAGATATCTAACTCACTCTCAATTTCTAGTCATGCATTCCTAAGTAAAGTGATGATTACTTTACTGGAAGCTTCAATAGAGTTTTGCAGATAACATTAAAATATGCGTTTTACCACTTTATTTCACTTTGCCACACTTGTGTACGTAAACAAATGATAATTAAAGAAAAAAACTCAATTTTACAGCATTAATTTTGAAACAACACAAGTGTAGGCAAATTAAACGCAGCGGTGATATTTATTTCACATGTTCTCCCCAAAACTCTCGTTGGGTTTCTCTCTGTAAGCTATATCACTGATTACGCACAAGAATATAATTACAAAATACTAGGAACCCAAAACAAATAAACAAATATTTGCCTTCTCGGGAATCGAACCTGGAACCGACTGTTCCCCAAGCAGACAAAACTGAGCCACTTGGTAATATAACAACAAACCAACCAATTTATTATATTTGATCAATTGAAACAAATTATCATATCGCCCGCTTGTAAGCAAACAATCGATGTTATTTAACGATATTTAATCAAAACTCTCGATACTTTTACAAAGTGTAATCGATATCAATCGATTTAAATTAACTATTAACGAAGCTCGACGGTTCAATCGAGACAATCCGATACTGGACTGTTGTTTGAATCAAATGCAGCCAACGGGTTAATATTACAGTTAAGGTCCCACTATCCTGAAAACATAATTAGTAAATCAATTATTCCGATAGTGTTTGGAGATAACAAGTATCCATATTAAAAGAAAAACAAAATACCCGAGTGCTGAAGAGCGTTTTTTTGCAGACTGATTTCATTACGCTTGTTACGGTGTTGAGTGTACATTTTTTGTGAGAATGTATGCGCATAGTCGCTTTTAAGGGTTATAAATGCGCATTCTTTAAAATAATGCTAATAAAATCACCTATTTATTACGAATAAGTTCGTTGGAAAGCTCATTTTTTTAATTTTACGAAAGTTTTATTATTATTCATTTATTTATTTATTTTCTTAAGTATACGTTTTTACAATATTTTTATAAAATCACATTAAAACATTAAAAAACCTACACCTAGTATAATGCCACTCACAGCGGCATACTTTTTATTATTATCATCAAATGTATACACGGGTCTAAGCCCGGACCTTTGAAAGGCATCAGTGGGGCCGAAACCAACACTGAGAGGCCCTTTTACAATGTATAATAAAAAATACAGATTGGGTATATGGATGGACTATGAATGGATTATTGTACAATATGGAATTTGACAGATTTTGGCTATTGTGATGGAATGTTAGTGACTTAAATAAACAAGGCTATAGGCTGATGCTCTCACACAGCAGGTAAGATGAAGTACCTCTGTGTGAGAGCACCAGGATGAGAAAACGGCACCTGCCAATTCCGTCTCACCATACAAAAATACCTAGGCAGGTGATGACTCGCCACCCACTAGATGGGCCCCCCATAGTGGCACCGCATATTGGCGCCGGAGAAGCAACATCAGTGTGGGTGGCTAAGGGTGTCGAGAGGTGTGCTGCGCGTTCACTAAACGCTACTAGCGGCGTTATGCCCTTTAACACTTCCACCCTGGAGCTTAGGTTCTTAGCTCTTGCAGTTTCCACCATCCAGCCGGCCGGTTAAGGCAAGCTGGAGGTCAGGGGTCTCATTTAGCCCCAGGGAAACATCGGGGTACGCGGTGTCGCCACTCACCGACGGCTCGCCACAAAGCCGCCCCTGCGGTATTATTATTATTATTACAAAAAATGTAGCCTATGACACTCACGGAGTGATGACAAATCTAAGGACACCTCGCACATCAAAATCAGTCGTTTGGGCTGTAGATGATCACATAACACACATATGTACATACATACATATTTACAAACATACATACATACACTCGAAAAACTTAACCCCCCTTCTTGCGTGGTCGGGTAAAAAGAAAAATGTAAAGTGGAAAAATAAAAACAAAATGCTTTAATGATTTCAATAAAATTGTTTTATACTTATCATTTTTCTAAAAGTGCGTTAAAAAACCTCTCGAGGATCGCATTAAATATTTCGTAGTCCAGTGGACATATTATAGAGGAAGCAAATGCAAGTCGCCATTATATCGCCATAGCTAACTCTTGCAACTGTCGCAGTGCGAACATGTGAAAAAATGAAAATGTATGGGGCGACCCTGCCCCATACATTTTTACATGTTCACAGGCATCTGTCGTGGTCCTCGCAATGTCATAATGTCATACAAATACAAATAATTTATTCATAACGCCCAAGTTACAAGTCAAGTTCATAATAAATCATGTCAAAGGGTGGTTGACAAAACTATTTTGATATTAATAATTAATTAATTAATAATATTAGTATTTGTCGAAAATTTGTTCAGGTATAAATATATCGTATCCCTTTTTTTTTAAGAGACATCCCTACATGCAACTGTCACTCATAATTTTGCCTAACCGTGTTCATTGCGTGTAATCGGGTTAACGCTATTCCATAGTCTGTTTTCGCTTACATGTCCAATAAAGAAAATAATGGTTATGAACTAATAACTAACAATACTTAAATTATAATTTTCAAATAGTTTTTATTTGGTATTTATTCCACACACTGGTAAGCGCAGTGTAGGACGATCAGCCAAAAGGTGAACAAAAGTCCACATACAAGTGGCAGAAAGAAGCTAGATGTCTAATCTACTTTCACTCATTCTAAATTAATTTTCATACATAAAAATCGTTTTTAGAAATTATTAACGCAAAAATGATTTTATGTATGAAAATTAAATTGGAACAAATTGACAAATATTTGTGATGTTGTTTTCCAGTTTTACTAACGACGACTTTTTTTATAAGTTCAAGCAGCCATTTAATATAGTCTGACTCGAGCGAGACAGACTATTATTATTATTTTTGTATAAAATAGGTGAAGCAAAAGGGCAGACGGCTCGCCTGATGGTAAGCGATAACCGTCACCTATGAACAACTGCAACATCACTGACATTATGTTGCTTTGCTAACCCGGAAAGGTGCTAAATAAAAAAAAAAAAAAAAAAAAAAAAAAAAAAAAGAGATATAATTATATTTTGGTAAATTGCGTATTATTTTCGCCACAACAGTTATGAAAATTGATAAAATTATGTTATCTTACCATGACCCTATATCTGTATGTATTTATATAATTAACCACGGAAAATATCATTATTTTATCAAATGCAATAAATGACCGCAAGTTTCTCACGATAAGATATCTCATACACGTGTTCTATTTATAAAACCACAAAATTTACTATTCAATTAGAATAACCGCAAAAATTATCTGAAAATATTTTTCACAATTATTTTACTAAATAAAAGTTTTTTTTTTTCGAAAATTAAAACAGTAAAATCCAGCACCACACTTCCTAAAATTGTTAAAATATGAAAAACGTAAGTTTTGTGATTTTTTTTCTTCTACTGATATTTTTCCCGCGTTTGTCTTCAGTTGTTTTTATAACTAACTGAACATGTGTGTAGACTATTTTAAAATTGCAATCACAAGGCTAAGCAATTACTTTTACGATGACATATAATATGTGTGTGTTTATTAATAAGAGCTATTAAAATAATAGCCGCGAATATACCAGATCATAACTACTCTATAGCGCGGAATAAAAACTATCATGTTCACGTGTGAAATTTGGCAGTTTAGTTCTGTATTAAACATGATTTTTAATACCAATTAGCTCAGACATCCTATTAACCATTTTTAAGACGACAAACCCCTTTTGGGCCTATAGTGCGTCGTGGCGCACAGTTTATGAACCCCTAAACTAGTGAATACATTTTTTTCGTAAGTCACATAACGTCCAAAGTACAAACGCCACGTTCACTCCACAAATTGTGCGGGCGCCGCGGCGATTGCATTTCAATACAATTGATTGGCCTCATTGGGCGCGGGCCACATTGGCCTTATTGCGTTACCACTGATTGAGAGCGTGCAATATGACGTATGTGTCTTGATCACAATACAATATTAATAAAAGTTGTATTTAATTTTGTATTTTCCTTTTAATCTCCGACGCAAAAAGATACAAGTTTGATGTGTGTATCTGTGTATTTATGTGTATGTTGTGGCTATGTATCACAGAAACGGATAAACCGATTTTGATCTGTTTTTTTTTTCGAAGAGGACTTGATTGAGACTGTTTATAGCTATGTTCATCAAAATCGGTTCAGTATTTTTATGTTAGGGTTTTTAAGTTTAAAGCTTATATAAGTTTTATGTGCCTTATTCTTAAGACAGTTTTTTTTTTATACAAGATAGATCTACGATTGTCCACCAACTCGCCTGATGTTAAGCGACGGTGTGGCCGAGGATGGAGCTCGATGATCTATAAGATATCTATTCACAAAATAATTACATTTATAGTTATAATTTCATTCAAAATTCCGTTCATAATTGAAAAATTTATAAAAAAATATGTGAAGTGAGTAGACGTTTTTGTCACAGAGTTAGGAAGTGTAACTTTTTAAATGCAAAATTTTGTTTAACTGTCGTTTTAGCGATGGACAGGGTGACGTACCCACCCAGCCTTAAAAGGCTTGCTTAATAGTTTTTAGTTTGACTATCGTCCGTCTCGCTCGCGCATACCAATATTTTTGAAGACATAAAATGACTGAATGAACTTATACAAAAATCGTCGTTTAGTGCACTAGAAAGCAACATCACAAACTTTCGACAAAAATTTCGATTTGATCCAATTTAATTTTCATGCATAAAAATCATTTTTACGTTAATCGTTTCTAACAATTATTGTTATGTATAAAAATTAACTTGGATAGCCATACTTAGGGAGCACGGCGGGACGCATATTGTAAATTTTCTGTATAATTTTTTTCAGATCCATGAACATGTTATTGTCGATTTATTTAAAATTGAACTAAATTAATTTTAAAAAACACGCTCGCTTTGCTCGCGCATTATTTGTAACGATATCATGCATCGTGTATTTGGGGTCATAGAAAAGACCTACCATAAGTAAGTATCATAAGTATATCTACCATAAGTATATCTACCATAAGTACCTTAGGTATATCTGACACAACAACGCATATTACTGCTGAAATATTGACGAAAATGAATGAATATTTACCCAAAGATCGATACAAAAACATTCAAAATTTTAATATTTCCTTCGATTGCGCACTGTTATTATTATTATTATTTGTTGTATGTGATAATCTCAGAAGCACGCTGACCAGAGCAAGTAAGCATAATACTACCCAAAAATTCCCGACGGTAATACCAAAATCCTGAGTTTTTCAATTTTTTACAAAACATTTTAGTCTGGTAACCCTAATTAGCTAGGGGCAAACTTAATAGTTATAATCGAAATAAATAATGCTTCCGTCGTCTCTACGTTTTTGTTACCGCCTATTAACATGGTGCAGTCGGGTTATATTTTTTTAATAATTTTATTTATTTCTATTCGTGTAAGATGATGTATTTAAAACTTTAGTTAAATAAAAAATATCACTAGTTTGTAAATACTAGTTTAATGTATCACAAAACTTATCAGAAACACTTTCAGGAAAAACAGTTTTTTTCACTTGCAAGCGAATAAAGAAAATAAACAAATGATTTCGTGAAAGAAAAATCAAATTTCACCAAAAACATGTTTTTTACTACATTAAAATCATTATTAACGGGATATTTACCGTGTTTTTTTTACATATTGAATTGTATGTTTATATTTATGTATAAATAAATAAATATTGGAGGACATTTTCACCCTTCTGGCCACTTTCGAAACCGACTTTGACAGAAACAGAATTATTTTTCTTTTTAGGAAACCCGGTTTCCAATACCAAATAATAATTCTGTTTTCAAAAATAAATGAATAGAATATTTTTGTCTCAGTGCTATCATCAACAACAAATGGCACGTTACATTTTCTTCAGAATCTCAAAAATGGTTTTTTTTTTTTTTTTTTTGTGTAGCAAATAATATTATACTGTCACACACTGATACTTGCAAAATTCGTTAAAATTAAGCTCCTTTGTGTTTGTGAATAGGTAATTAATATTGATTTAAAGAGCGATCTATAGTATCTATGTTACATTTAATAAGCTTTACATGTGCTTTTTGCGAGAAATTATGTGTATCGCTGTATTATTTCTCTGTGTAATCATTTTTTACTTCTATCGTAGCGTTCCAAAGCTACGAATCGCTACGACGCTACGGCAGCAGCTACGAAATATCGCGATGATTTTTTAATATCCGTTATATTAATTATTAATTTGAGAATTTTTGTTTTTTGTTATGTGTTGTTGTGTTGTTATATGTTGTTGTGTTGTTATATGTTTTTTGGTATATATATTTATTATATTTTTAAAGCGTAAATGCCTAGTAAAATTGTATTACTTTGCATCAATAAAATTTGTTTTCTCCTTTTATGTGTCTTAAAAATTTCTATAGGAAAATTAATATTATCAAAAAAAAAACAATTTATAAAAAAAGCGATTTTTCAAAATACTGAAATTAATGACTAAAATAGCATTTTTATATACAAAATAGATCTACGTTTGACCACCAAATCACCTGTAAGCGACGGTGTAACCAAGAATGGAGCACGTTGATCTAGAAGATTTCTATTCGCTCTAGCCTTGAAAATTACAAAATTATGGTCCTCAGGAAACTTAGAAGGTGGCATAGAGCTTCACTCCTATGCAGTCCGCATCAAAAATGTGGACCAAAATAGTTGTTTATGGATTTCAGCAGAACTTTGTCTATTCCGCATACAACAGAAAACCCTTAATATACCAACCTTATTAGCGTCCGAAAATATTTTGTTGTTTTCGGCGGGAAGTTTTCCCGCCAACTCCGTGTTGAGATGCGCGGTCACCGCGCTGTCACTGTCATCGTGCACTCACGAGCAACACTACCGACATGTGTCACCGTCGGCCGCCGCGACACGACTGCGAGTTGCGACCAACGCGGGTAATCGTTCAGAAACCGCCCTCGGAAAACATAACCCCACCCGTGAAGCATTTTAGCTCCCCCCTACCCGCTCTGATTTAATAGCGACGCGGGCACTGATTCACTTAACCGAACGCAACTACCGATTGCTTCCCTCTCGCTCGCACGCTAACAAACGTAACCTTTTTCTCGCTTTAATGCCAGCGCGTGAGAGAGAGACAGAAGCGCGGTTGGACACTTCGTTCCAACTCGATTTGCATGCGGGGGTCGCTCAAACTTTATGTCCTCGTTTCTTAAATTATTTATTCGTTTTGAAATACTTTTGACGGTATGCTGAGGTAAGATTGGGTAAAAAGTAGAATTAAGTGGACTTGGATTAGCACACGAGGAAAATAATGAAACTTCACCCGGTTTCATCACGCTCACGTTACTTAGGATGGTAAATGGTGACGAAACTTGGCAATCTAAACTTTTCATGATTGGCTGAGTGATGAAGAAAATGTGTTTTTTTTTTCCTAAGTATTACATTTTTATAGATAGATAATTTTATTTGTATAAAATATGAGATAAAATCGCACATACAGTAGCATGCACAATTGGTGTTATTAGAGAATTGGAGTTGCTTGAACATGTTTTGCCAGTGTTATAGATATTTAAATCTATTATATAGCTGCCAACTTTCCTATTAATTTTGGTATAGACACATTATCGTATAATTTGTTAAATACTGCGACCCCGTATTTTCCGCCTTAACCTCTGCACTAGTCTCTAATTCCGGACGTGGATTCATCCAAGTTAATTACCAACCTCTTGTTAAGGTAACAGGTAAAGCTTGATCCTGCTGTGATTAGATCACACCTAACTTCTAATAGTGTCCGTGACCGCTTTACCAACTTGCGTCCGATCATAGGAGCCTCTACTATAGAGTAATTATAGAGAAAGAAGTATGACGGGGTTGTTTTACAATATCTTCTATCACATTCGCAGATAATCCATCCATCGTAGACCGCAACGTCGCTTAACATCAGGCGAGATGGCGGTCAAGCGCAAACCTATTTCAACATAAAAAAATAATAATATCTAATAATAAAATACATAAAAAACATAATTTTATGATATAATAATAATTTTAAAATACAAATTATCTTTGACACGGGGAAAAATATATATTTTCTTGAAACACAGCTCTCGATCAATTTGATCTTTGGGTTTCAAACAAAAAACGAATAAGTAACTGAAACTTTCTTTCTAAAGTTGTTGTATTTATTAGAGTCCCCACTAATTCCGTAGGCAATAAAGAGCTTATAGTTTTGCTATGTACAGTACATTCATCTCTCTGTCCGCGTATATTACTAAATATAAAGTTGTAATTTGGTACGGTGGTGTTGGTATATATATATGAAAATGTAGAAAAAATTGTTCGACTACGCT
Organism: Lycia hirtaria; assembly: GCA_947563715.1. Lineage (NCBI taxonomy): Eukaryota > Metazoa > Arthropoda > Insecta > Lepidoptera > Geometridae > Lycia > Lycia hirtaria. Next base: position 3,739,926 of record OX387377.1, on the reverse strand, counting down.
TAAAGTGATCATTTTTGCTACAGGAGGGGAGTGCTTACTCCCCTCCTGCCGCCTAAATAGTTGCTGCTGGATATGTACAAAAAATCATGGCAGTAGAATAATGATGAAATTAAAAACGAAATTATCACAGTAACCAACTAAATAAATAAGCGGTCAAGTGCGTGTCGTGTCACCGCCTAAATAGTTGCTGCTGGATATGTACAAACAATCATGGCAGTAGAATAATGATGAAATTAAAAACGAAATTATCACAGTAATCAACTAAATAAATAAGCGGTCAAGTGCGTGTCGTGGCACGCGCAACGTAGGGTTCCGTAGTTGCGCATTATAATTTATGTTCCACAAGAGGTTTATCTATTTATTTATTTATTTAGGCACACAAAACAGAATGCAATTGGTATATTAACATTATAAATAAGATAAAATGATACTAACTAGATTGTATCCCTAAACATGTGTACACAGCAACAACAAGATAAATGCAGTACTTACTTCTCAAATTACTTTAGAGTGTCTATGTATGTACAATGTACATAACAAAAAGAAATTAGAAGTCACATAATAATAGGGAAAGGAAGTTACAAAAACAAGACCGTGGTCATCTATCCACTTCGGGGCTTAAATCACAATTTCTACGGAAGAAGAACGCTAGGATTTATTGTTCCTGCCCTTTTGAATAGCTTACCATATGAGGTTAAAAATACGACTAATGATAAAAATTATAAACGTATATACAAAAAATATTTTTACAGTCGCTTAAAACAAATTAACTAATATCTTCTAAACTATCTTATTTTTATTTATTTTCAAACCGTTGTTAAAACATCAACTTGTATCAGTGCTGTTTACGCTAGCCAGCAAAACCGGTCGGACGGATGGTGCAACTCGTATACAACTTCATTTGACTTTTAAAATAATTATGTGGGTAGATTGATTTGTTATTGTTTCGTTATTGATTATGTGTTTATTGCAGTGAATCAGCACCTACACAAACCATATGTGGTTTTCAGGTGCTAAATATGTGTATTTTATTTTAAACTTTGTAATTATGATAATAAAAAGAAAAAAAAAAACGAAGTGGAATAAAAAAGTATGAATGTATTGGGATCTCCTTTTTGTTCTAAAACTAAAACGATGGATCGAAGAGGAAAAAAATATCCGTGGATCCACTAGTAAAGCCTCGACGCTAGATCCAAGTGGACGGAGGGGAAACATCCAAAGTTATTTGCTGTCGAGTATCAATGGTAGACTCATTCGTAGTTACCTGTAATTCGAGCTATACTCGATTGATTAATCAATTTGTTCGACTATCCGTAAGAAACTCGGTAACACAATAATGTGGTTATGTAGCCACAATGAAGATAACAAGTATATATATTTAAATAAAAACAAAATACCCGACTGCATAGGAGCGATTTTCGTACTGTGACTTATGTTTGCGTTACGCTTGATATGCTGCTGAGTGTACACGGCATTCGGCAATGTCCACTATAAAACGATGAAACTTTTTTGTGCTCTTTACTGTCCGATAGAAGAAAAGAACCGGAGATAATTCCTGAGAATCTGACGCACGTTTAATATCTAAAATAGATTCTAAAAAATCACTGAAAAAAATCATTTAAAAAAAATTGGGGCATCAGGGTTTTATTTGGTGAAATTGATTCATCTAAATGGGTCCCTGAATACACTTACTCAGTTTGTCTAACTTTGCGCCTAACACAATGTATATTTTTATTATTTCATCATCATCCACAGCCTTCTCTATTCCACTGCTGGGCATAGACCTCTCTCTTGTCTTGTTTTATTATTTATCTTATTTATAAACTAACAACTGCATTGAAGTTCCAGACTTTGGAGGGTAGTGCAAACAAGGGTGGTATAATTTACAAGCAATTTACAATTAACAAGCAATCTATAAAATGAAACAACATTTTGATCGGGACTTTTGAAATCGTTTAATTTATAAATAAAAAATCATCACTGAACATAGTTTTTAATCAAAAATAATAAAAATGTAAGTTAAAAACAAAATATTTCAAACGATATCAATATATAAAATAAATTATGCAAAAAAACTACGTATAAAGGAATTGTTGACAAAATATACCAAGACAAGAAAAAAATCAAAGAGCATTCAAGCGAACTTTTTTAAAGCAAGACATCGCGCGCTCATGCCGCTGTAGTCGGCGAAGGCCTGTCTTTACGGCCACCAGGGGCCCAATTCAGTTATTAAAGACCACTCCATAGCCGAATCTTATGTGGAGCGTTTCCCGTCGGCCGCCGTAGTTTTTTTGATTCAGTCACTTTTATGTCATACAATTGACACATTTGATGAAACGTAACACGTCCTTCGCTCGTTACTAAATCAAAAAAGATAGCAGCTGACAGGAAATGCTTCGCATAAGGTTCAGTTACGGATCGGTTTTGAATAACTGAATTGCCCCCCAGCTTAACCAATTGAAGATAAACAGATGCAAATGTCTCCCAATCTGATTTCACCCCACCATCTTTGGGCAGCGCGCGCACCATATCCTTTAACTTCACACGCGTATCTAGGAACTCCTCTTATCTCACACTCTCCTCTACTTTCTTAGGTCCAAAAAGAAACAACGGTTCTTCATTGTACCACGAGTCAAAACTTCTATCAAGTCCAGCACATAGATAAACAGCTTCTTGTCCCGCTCTAAAGACGGCGGCAGACATTTGGTTCCTGCGTAACCAACCATCGCGTCTCTCACTTGATCTAGTAATAGTTGGTATCGTTCCCAGTCTTGTTCGAATATTGGGTTGTTTAGATCTGGGTTTCTTGTTTTATGATGGCGAAATATGTCTCGATGTCTTGTACAGATACGTTGTCTTCGATCATGCGCACCAGCTCAAACTTGGGGCCTTGGGACGTAGAGTCGGTGGTGCCGCCAACGCGCATATTGCTGACAACGCACATAGGTACTAACTGAAATGCAAAACATTCTACTATTATAACATGAGACTATTGTGTCTGTAGTTATGTTCGAATTGTGTTTGAGGCTAAATAATTATAGTTTAAAAAAACTGAAACAACCGACTTCAAAATACGCAATTCATCTACTTGAATTACATATTTAAGTATCAGTACTTAACCGATTTCGATAAAATGTATACCTTTGGGACCGACTCTGAAGCATTACCTACCTAAGAAAATAATCATCGAAATCAATTCATAATTGGCGAAGTAATCGCATTACAAACAAACAAAATAAAAAATAGAGTCGAATTGAGAACCTCCTCCTATTTAAAATCGGTTAAATGCAAAATCAAAAGTACATTCGACGATTTTATATCTATAAAAAGTGTTGAATGCGAGCGACAAAGCAGACCGTATAGACCGCCTTTCGCAAAAGTGCGCCTTACATAATTCTAAACAAGTACATTATAATAGGTATATTTTTTTGTGCTTTTGTTTTCAGGAAAAAAGTATATAAATATAAATAAATAAATATTTATGGACATTTCACACAACACCATCTAGTCCAAACTAAGCAAAGCTTGTACTATGGAACTAGATGACTAATAGAATACATATATACTTTTTTTTTGTAAATATATACATATGATACATAGAAACACCCAGACACAGAACAAACATCCATGCTCATCACACAAATGTTTGCCCTGGGTGGGGATCGAACCCACGACCTTTCAGTTCAGCAGGTAGACGTAGACACACTACCAACTGATCCACAAGGCCAGCCAATATAATATATATATATATATATATATATATATATATATATATATATATATATATATATATATATATATATTCTATCAACCATCTAGTTTCCATAGTTTCTAGCTTTGCTTAGTTTGGGCTAGATGGTGGTGGGTGAAATATCCACCAATATTTATTTATATATATTTAAATGATACATAGGAACACCCAGACAGAACAAACATCCATGCTATTTTTTCCTAGGTGGATATCGAACCCACAATATATCTATAGCTTGGAAGACAGTGTAGGTATTACTGACTAAGCCGTGAGGCCAGTCGATATATCCATCTTCATCATCATCTCAGCCACAACGAGTCCACTGCTTGGCATAGGCCTCCCCATGGATTTCCTAAAACCCTAATAGAAGCAGCTTGTACTTGTATCCAGCGTCTTAGTCCCACTAAAATGAGGTCGTCTATCCATCTTGTAGCTGGTCTTCCTACGCTGTTTTCCGGTGCGTGGTCTCCTCTCGAGAACATTTCTTCCCTATCGGCCTTCATTTCTACGTACTACATGCCCTGTCCACTGCCATTTCAACTTGTTAATCCGCTGTCCTATGTCGATAAATAATTATAAAAATCTGATTATTGCCAGGTAAGTATTAAGCAAGCCAGCAGGGTAGATAGATAGATAGATAGATGAACTCTTTATGGTACACACCTTAAAAGTAATAACAAAGAACTTAAATAGACTAGTGCAACAAAAGGTGGCCTTATCGCTAAAAGCGATCTCTTCCAGGCAACCATGGGATGGATAAAAATATAAAATATAAATCAGACGGGGAGTGCAACGAGATATTTAACAAGTAACATTATAAACCATAAATGTCATTATTTATATACATAGACATACATGCTAATAGTAAGCAGGGTTAGCATGGAACGTAGAAAAATAGTCTTTCCACCGTTTTATCCACCTCTCAGAGGAAATAAAGTTTGTACTGACATAACAACGCCCAGCCCAGCCCAGCTGTGATTTAAAAAACAATTAATTTTGGGTCTAAGCATCTAAATTAGACCTTTCTCCAAAACATAAAAAGATTGAATCCCAAAAATCCACGGAAATTAAAATTATGAAACATTCAAAGTTTTAAGAAACAATAAGACGACATCATTATCAAATATTCTTGGACAATCCGAAATAAGCATCTTATCTTAATACTTCATAAGCAATCGTTTCAGCGTCTGATTCTTTAATCATGGCGCTGATTCAAAATTTACTTGTCTTGTATATTCCTTTGGCAACTTTATTTCTACAATCGCGCAAACTGCAACACTGAAAATTTCATCTCTATTACAATGACATAAGATAAAAAAAATATTCGTTGAGAGAAATGTAAGTGTAAAGAAATCTTGGTGATGGTGTAAGTGACAATAAAATGGGAGCTTAGCTCTCGGGCCCGTCTTCAAGTGGAACGGTAGGGCAGGGGGGTAAGAGGTGAGAGGAGGGTAGAGGAGGGACATGCGCGAAATGTTGCCGTCTCCTTCTTATTATGATTCTTCTTGTTATTCAGGTTTAGGGCTGCAGTCTTAGATAGCGAAGCAATACTAATAGAGAGCTGACTAAATTTAGACTTGAAGTACATTTGAGTAATGGCGGGAGTATAGTAAGAGTAAGTATAGAAGAAACCTATTCCTATAATAGGTTTCTTCTCCGCAAGCATGCTTCATCGTAGATCGCAACAGTCGCTTAACACCAGGCGAGTTGGCGGTCAAGCGCAAGACTATTCACGAATAAAAAAAGTTTACAAAACCAAAATAATCACCGTTGTAAAATCGGATCTCACATTACATCAGCATGATTCTAACCAGCATTATAGGTAGTATGACCCTCAGACGACTTGAGAGCCATTTCCCATTCAGGACAAGATGCTGACCACACCAACCACATTACTTTTAATATCAGTTGTTCTGCAATCGAATGCTATAAAAACAAGTCCATAAAAAGCTATCAGAATAATTATAGTTTAAAAAACTGTAAGAAACCGACTTCAAAATACGCAATACATTTACTTGGATGACATTTTTTTCATATAAAAACCAAAGTACTGAACCGATTTTGATAAAATGTATATAGGATTACCTCTGAGGCATTACCTATCAAACAAAAAAGAATCATCTAAAACAATTCATAATTGGTGGAGTAATCGATGAACAAACATACAGTCGAGTTGAGAACCTCCTTCTTTTTGGAAGTCGGTTAAAAATTGCTAATAAACCTTCGCTTGCAGTATACCCGTACTTTTTGCTTATTCCATGTTTGTCCGCTGCCTTCCCGCTACATAATTTATTTTGGCTACCAGTTAAAAAATTGGTCGAGCTACCAGTTTAGGCGGGAAAATGGGGGGATGAAATGAAAATAATATGGCAAATATGGTAAATGATTACATTTGAATTGCCATATTCAGGGGTAATGGTGTGGAAAGCGGGGGTACATTGTCCGTGGCGTTTTGATCGTTTTCATTTGTGAAATCGCTAGGTTTTCTGTGGTTTTTATTGCGGCCACTCGGTTTTATTGCTGGAGCCCTATCTTTATTGCCAGTTATTGCCCTTTGCTTATACATATTTAGTGTTTTGTTTTCCGGTTTGTTGTGGGGATTTACCTAGGTACTTTTATTATTTTGCTTAGTTAGAAAATGAGCTAAGACAATTTGTGGCGAAAATGTTGAAAGAATGGAAAGTAGAAGATTTATTCAATCGTCTACTTTCAATTTTTTTTTTTTTAATTTATAGTTTAAAAAACTGAAACAACCGTCTTCAATATACTCAATTTTGTTTAATTGTTTATCAGCCCTGTTTGTACAAACTGTCCCACTGCTGGGAACGGGACATCTTCTCATTGTGAGAAAGGTTATGCCATAGTCTGCCACGCTGGCCAAGTGCGGGTTGGCAGACTTCACACATCTTCAAGATCATAGAGAACTCTCAGGCATGTAGGTTTCCTCACGATGTTTTCCTTCACCGTTTGAAGTTGGCGGCAATCAACAATACGCACATAACTTCGAAAAGACAGAGGTGCGTGCCGCGGGATTCGAACCCAGGACCTGCGGATCGCAAGTCAGACGGTCTCCCGACTAGGCTGCCGGAAACTTCTTTGTTTACTTGGACGACATATTTTTCAGTTAATCGAATGTTTTTTTTTTGTACTTAGGTAATTGGTAATTGATATGAAACAAATTTAACGGATTTATCGCTCACCTATGACCACGGACGCTGCAGTGTTCGAAACATCAGGTCATAAAATTATGTAAAATATACGCGATAAATCTGTTAAAATTTGTTTCATTTCGATGAATAGCTATCGCGTAAAAAAATTGGGTGGTTGGTAAAAGTCGAAGAGAACTGGCAAAGTATACTTTCCACTGTCCGGATGTTTTTGTGTTTGGTCGCGTACAAGTTGTATGTTTCAAGTAATCTTCACTTTTATGTAATCGTCTTTGACGGAAAGTATATACAAATACAGATTCTACAATTTCATAGGTTTTCGTCGATTATTATTGATGTGTAGTAAACTCCTTCTTTTTGGAAATCGGTTAAAAAGGAATCATTAAAATCGGATATTTTTTTTCCGTTTCTACCACGAACCGGCAAGCGCAGCGTAGGAAGACCAGCCACAAGGTGGACAGAAGATATCATACAAGTGGCAGGAAGACGCTGGATGCAGGCCGCTTTCAACCGTCTCCACCTTTGACAAATTTTGACGAAACTTGGTATATAGAGATTAAACATTATCATCATCATGATTAACTCCGTAAATTTTTGGTAAGAGGGGTATTTTTTTCTTTTTCCTTACGCAAGATGTCGATCTATCTTGATTGACCACCAACTCACGTGATGTTTAATTAAGCGACGGTGTGGCCAAGGATAGAGCTCGTCGATCTAGAAGAAAATTCTTAAAAATTCCAAGATTGTAGTTCTCAGGAAACAGAGATGGCGGCAAAGAATTCCATTCCTGTACCGTACGCATCAAGAACGTAGACCGATATCGCTGAGTACGGATTTTTGGCATTTCAACGAGAAATGGGTGGTAATTCGCCGACTTCTTTCTGCTATTCCTGAAGTGAAATGTGAAGGGTGGAATTAGATCGTGAAGCTCTTGCGCACACTCCGAAATTAATCCTGCAGAATATAGACACGCTACTTTACAGCGGTGCTCGAGATTAAGTAGCTTCTTTGCAACTAGTTTATTGTCACCGATTAACCTCATAGCTCGCCGGTCCACAGACTAAAGCTTCCAGCTGATACTTGGCTGATCCGTCAAAAAGGTGGCAGCAGTACTCCATACATGATCCGATTTTGATAATATTTGCCAAAAGCGTACCTACTTAATTATAAACAAGAATTTTAAATACGAGTACGACCGGACTTGGTTATAAAATCTCGGTTAAAAAGAGGGGAAGTTTGCTACGAAGCTATTTGTGGGCTGATTTTAATAATAAGTATTTGGAATAAACCTTCGATTCTCAATCCTGACCAATAATTGACGAGCTCCATCTTCGGCCACACCGTCGCTTAACATCAGGCGAGTTGGTGGTCAATCGTAAATCTATTTTGCATTTAAAAAAAACAACGGGTTGCACTTAGTGCCGGCAGAAGTGAAAACTAAAAAATAAAATAGCCAAAAGACCTCTTTGAAGAAGGATTTGAACCTCCGATTGACAAATTGAAATTTATATCGGTGCTCTAACATATTGAGCTAGTCTTTCGTGCATGTGTCGAAAATAAGCATTCGGCGCAACGAAACGACGTCATGCTAGATCGACAAACTTGTACACACAATAATGAACTTTAAATGCAGAGCCTTACAATAGGTTTCTGACTGTCCGTCTTACGATCTGACACGATTTATTTATTTTTTACCCATCACAAAAATGCACAACGCCGCTAAAGAAGTTTTCACTTCAAAAATCTAATATGAGCAGTGGACCTCGCGTTGTCTACTGTTGTAAGAACTATTAGTATATATTAGGTAGGTGAGTACTAAGTACATATTTACAAATACAATAAGCGGCGGCAATATAATAAGAGTGCGGCCAACCATCGAATTAATAGAGCATATCGCGCGCCCCTAACGACCGACCGCAAGACAAATCTACACACCAGCAAGGGTTTAAAAGCTTTCTTTAATAAATCACTCGTCGGGGAGATTGGGGATGGGGTGAGAATTAATTAGCTGGATTGCTGGAATTTTTTTGTAATAATAAGTACTTACCAATTATGTATTTTTTACCCGACTGCGTAAGGAGGGTTATGTTTTTCGAGTGTATGTATGTATGTATATTTCTTTGACACGCCCTAGAGGGTAAACGGCTTGACCGATTTTGATGTGAGTGGTGTCCATAGATTCGTCTTAGTTGTGAGAGTGACACCTACCTCAAAATTAAATTTTTTGTACCTACATCAAAATTAAAAAAATCATAAGTACTGCAAAAACGTGTTTTCTGCAGTCGGGTATTTTGTTTTTCTTTTAACTTACTTAATACTTGTTTCTAATTTTTTTTATCGTCAAAACGTAATTTGGTTTGAAAAAGTAGATATATAAATAAAATAAAATAGCCTTTTATTTCCTCAATCTTAAAAAACATGAAATTAATATTTATTATAAATGCATCCTATTTATCATTCCTATTATTTAAATTTTTATATAAATATTTATTAATTAATTAAAATTTTAATTTATTTATAGATTATTTATTATTATTCTATTGTTTAGTATTGTTAGTTTAGATTTAAATTTATACCTTATTCCTATGTTAGTGGTATTAGTAATATTCCTGATTGAGGACCCCTCTTTGGGTGAAGGCCTCCTCCAGAGCTGCCCATTCATCTCTATTCTGTGCTGTCTTCTGCCATGTTTTTCCTGCAATATTCTTGATCTCGTCTGCCCATCTTTCTAGTGGTCTACCCACCGCTCGGGTACCGTTTGGACCTTCCCATAATCTTGAGATTTTCGTCCACCTTTTATCTGTAGAGCGAGCCAGGTGTCCAGCCCAGCGCCACTTCAGTTTTTGTGCTTGTTGTAACATGTCTATTACCTCTGTTTATTTCGTATTTCCCTGTTTTTTATTTTATGTTTAAGTTTTATTTTTAAGACACTTCTTTCCATTGCTCTCTGACATTTCTCGATTTTGTTTCTGGTATGTTCATTGAATATCCATGTCTGACATCCATATGTGAGACAGGATTATGCAAGAGTCCATACTTGCTTTTTGAGGTTCATTGGTAGATTTGACTTTAGTATTTCTTTGTAGCTCCAAAACTTTCCCCAGCTTGCTGTAAGTCTTCTTTGGGTTTCATCAATATGCCTGGTTTTCTTGAAAGAAACTAATTTTCCCAGATATATATATTACTGTAGATATTCCAAATTTGTATTATTTGTTGCTATAGGGATTTGGGAGCTATTTGTCATGACTTTAGTCTTGGAAGTGTTAAGTTCCAATCCTACCTTTAGGCTGGCCTCTTTAAGCTCATTTACCATTATATCGTCTGCGAATCTGAGATGGGTTAGACGTTGACCATTGATAAGGATGCCTTTGTTGTTCCAATTTTGGTATCGAAAAATATTTTCTAACAGTCTAACACTGATATGAAGATTTTTGGAGAAAGGGGGTTGCCTTGCCTTGTTCCTTTATTTATTTTAAAGGTAGGGCCTACCTGATCTAGTTTCACTCTGGCCGTACTCCTGGAATATATATCTTTTAATATGTTGATGTATGTTACAGGAATTTCTTGTTCGCTCAGGGCATTCCAAATGCTATTATGAGTGATAGAGTCGGACGATTTAGCATAATCAATAAAAACTAGGTAAATAGGCCTCCTGAACTCTTGATATTTTTCAATGACTTGTTCTACAACTTGGATATGGTCCTTGGTCGAGAAACCTTTACGGAAACCAGCCTGTTCTATAGGTTGATGAGCTTCTATAATTGGGCTGATGTTTTCTTCTAGACATGAAGAGAAGAGTTTGTAAATAGTGTAATAATATACATGTATATACATGTAGCATACAAAATTCCATTTTGATTCAAGCCACAGCAGGGTTACCCCAACTATAGCAGGTCAAGCCGTTTAAGCTATTTATAGGAGATATATAAACATAGGTACATACACATATGTAAACACTTGAAAATATTACCATCTTACTTGCGTAGTATGGTAAAAAGTTTCTTATAAATCAGACATTTAAAAATAGCAATTCGTTTACTTGGATGACATTTTTACAGTTATTTTGTTATAAAACCTAAAGTACTGAACCGATTTTGATAAAATGTATATGTAATTATTTAATTTATATTTACACTTCTAAGGTATTACCTACCAAACAAAAAAATAATCATCAAAAACAATTCAAATTGGCGGAGTTATCGCTGAATAAACATACAAGAAAAATACAGTCGAATTGAGAACCTCCTTCTTTTTAGAAGTCGGTTAAAAATACGCTAATAGATACTGTTCACAAAGAACAAATAAAATCCAGATTTCTTCCAAATCTGCGTATATTATCCAAAAATCTTGCAGACAGTTACAATTTGCTTGTCGCTTGTATTAATTGTTGAAAGTATTGAAATTAATTTTACAGTATGTACCTATTTAGTTTAATTCATAACCTGAAATACATTGTATACACTATCATGGTACAAATCTTTACTTCGTATATACGTTACACTAAGTAAATAAAAATAAACAAACTGTTTATATTTTATAATAATATTTTTAATAAACAAGTAAATTCCTTTGGCTTCTTATAAAAATGATTGATAGTATTATTTTAATAGTTACTAACAATAGATTTCAACTGTACATTCCAGTTTACTTCTACTATTTCACTAATAATACATGCACATAATACAATGCGACACGATTTCTTATGATAACAAGCAATGTTTTGTGTATATATTATTTAATTAACTAGAAAAAACTCACGATATTAACCCACTTGTTCCTAGCGTCCTTTTAAAAGGCCAGAATTAAAGAAAATCCTGTGATTAATGAGGGTAATGTAACAATATTTGTTGATAGCTTAAACTTGAGATGTGGGGCAAATAGTCTATAGTCCGTTCCATTTCGATTGGCAATAAAGTTCGTTGACCCCTCGAAAGCCGCTAATAGTAAATGAGTGTAACTTAACATTTTACCAAAATTGATCCCAAAAATATTAATTTATCAGCGATTTTTATTACAGCTCCACATAGTACTAGAACACACTTGATATATTTATTTGTCATATTTTCATGATCACTATACTTATTGTCTGTTATTTTTGTAAAAAGGGTGTTTATCGCACTAAGAGTGTTCTATGTTACACTTTATTTTAATGATAAGTAACGAACACCTCTTTTTGTAATTATTCTACCTGAAGTTATAAAAAAAATAAGCATTACAACACCTTTTGTAACACTTACCAAACTATTTGTTGAAAATAATACAAAACGCGAGTTATGTGACTTTTCCTGGAACATTTTGTAACGTCAGACAGCAGAGATGCGTCACCTTCGGCCGCGTGACAACGCCGCCATTATGTTCAGTCGTGTTTGATTCGTAAAATATATTTGTTGAATTTTAGTTATTGAATCTGTTATATTTTTGTTACTGTTTTGTTGTTATTTATTTATTGTTATTGAAAAAATGCGTAGAATTGATGCTATAATATATAGAACTGCCTACAGATTCAGACAATTGCAGACATTATAATTAATGTCACAAGTAATTCGTCTGATTCAGAGAGCTCCACAGACAGTGAAGAATTAAGTGATGGCAGTGACTGACAATATCACAGAATTCGTGTCCCTATTTACGACAATATATGTACCTACTCTTTTAAATAAATGACATTAAAAAGTACTTTCGTTGTTTATGTGCCTAACTATTTTTGGCGCTCTCCTGATGGTAAGTTATAACACCACTGCGCTGCGCATGCCTGTTGCACTAGTAAGTACCTACAACTTTGAGTAACAAAGTCCTTTTAAAAACTTCAAACTACCTACTAGGTACTGCTTGGCGGCAGAATATTTGATATTCTGTTGGTACCTATCTACGCGAACTCCTGTAAATGAAACGTACCTCAAAGTAAAATAAAACGAATTATAATCACTGTCTTAAAACTGTGTTTGTCACCTCTGCTAGACCACTGCAAGGTCAACGAACTTTATTGCCAATCGAAATGGAACGTAGTATAGTAAAAATAAGATTTGTGGCAACATAAAAGACAACTAAGTATATTGCGACAACTAACTATCAAATCGCTTCGAGTGCCTGGAAAGCTGCGCATCGGTGGATGAAATCAATAACAGGTTTGTGGAAACTGTCCGTACGGTGGGCGCGAAGTTTTATAAACCTCGCCATACAAATAGACCGCAAAAGCTCTCGAGCCATACCCTCGACCTCATGGCTGAACGACGCTCATTGCAACTGCAGTCTTCCGGTTACGCCGAATCATATAGGCGGCTCAATAGACTCATATCAAAGTCTATGCGACACGACATCCGTACCTTTAGTACTAATCGTATTAAAGAGACGATAGAGCGGAATAAAGGCTCCAAAGTGTTCGCAAAAGACATGTCTATTGGGCAGAGCCAGTTGACGAAGCTGAAGATGGAAGATGGCAGTATAGCGTCGACTAAAGCAGAAGTCTTGAGGGAAATCGAGAGGTTCTATGGACAGTTATACACATCGGTCGCAAAACCTGTTAGCAGTTTGGGTAAAGATCCAAGAGCCAAACTGACTCGACATTATACCGAAGATATCCCGGACATCAGCCTGTACGAGATTAGGATGGCCTTGAAACAGCTCAAGAACAACAAGGCACCGGGCGATGATGGAATGAACATCAGAGCTACTGAAAGCGGGTGGAACACCGGTACTGAAAGTCCTTCAGAGGCTCTTCAATTCCGTCGTGCTTGACGGTACAACGCCAGAAGCATGGTGGCGCTGTTCTTCAAAAAAGGAGACAACACTTTGCTGAAGAACTACAGACCCATCTCGCTTCTGAGCCATGTCTATAAGCTGTTTTCAAGGGTTATCACGAATCGTCTTGAACGCAGGTTCGATGACTTCCAGCCTCCCGAACAAGCCGGTTTCCGAAAAGGCTATAGTAACCACATCCACACGTTGCGGCAAGTGATACAGAAGACCGAAGAGTATAACTTGCCCCTTTGCTTAGCGTTTGTGGACTATGAGAAAGCCTTTGATTCGATCGAGACCTGGGCGGTGCTTGAGGCTCTCCAACGATGCCGTATTGACTATCGGTATGTCGAAGTGTTGAAGTGTTTGTACAACAACGCCACCATGTCAGTCCGAGTACAAGACCAGAACTCAGAGGCAATTTCATTAAAAAGAGGCGTGAGGCAGGGAGACGTTGTCTCTCCGAAACTGTTTACCGCCGGTTTGGAAGATGCCTATAAGCTTCTGGAATGGAAAGGGTTTGGCATCAATATTAACGGCGAGTACATCACTCACCTTCGGTTTGCCGACGATATAGTAGTCATGGCAGAGTCGATGGAAGACCTCAGTACGATACTCGAAGACCTCAATAGAGGTTCCCAACGGGTGGGCCTCAAAATGAACATGGACAAAACGAAGGTTATGTCGAACGCCCATGTAGTGCCCACCCCAATATCTGTGGGGAACTCCACTCTTGAAGTTGTTGACGAATACGTCTACCTAGGACAAACGGTCCGATTAGGCAGGTCCAACTTTGCGAGGGAGGTCAATCGTCGTATCCAACTCGGCTGGGCAGCGTTCGGGAAGCTTAAAAGTCTTCTCGTCCAATATACCCCAGTCCCTCAAGTCGAAAGTTTACAACCAGTGTGTGTTACCAGTGATGACATACGGCACTGAAACGTGGTCCCTAACTATGGGCCTTATAAGGAAGCTCAAGGTCGCGCAACGAGCTATGGAGAGGGCTATGCTCGGAGTCTCTCTACGAGATCGAATCAGAAATGAAGAGATACGTAGACGTACAGGAGTCACCGATATAGCACAGCGGATTAGCAAGTTGAAGTGGCAGTGGGCAGGGCACATAGCACGTAGAACTGATGGCCGATGGGGCCGAAAGGTTCTCGAGTGGAGACCACGTACCGGCAAGCGCAGCGTAGGAAGACCAGCCACGAGATGGACAGATGACCTCATACAAGTGGCGGGAAGACGCTGGATGCAAGCCGCTTCCAATCAGTCTTTTTGGAAATCCATGGGGGAGGCCTATGTCCAGCAGTGGACTTCTTATGGCTGAGATGATGATGAAGTATATTGTTATTTAAATGAATGTACTGGTGTTTTGAAATACATTTGACACAATTTCATAATGATAAATAATTTTGTTGTTTTGTTAGCTAGTTTTGTTACCTTTACACTCTCAAACGGCTGAACCGATCGTTATGAAAATTAGTATATCATCATCATAATCATCACCGTTTTTCATAACTATGTGAGTGAAACCGCGGAACGCAGCTAGTCTATAAATCAGGGATTATTGTTGATCTATGATTTTTAGTTATTTTCCTATCATAATTTCAAAGAATCCCCCCAGTTGCAAATACTGTGATCTGCTCCATACAAACAGATTTATTTTTACTATACTAAAAACACTATTCTGTAACAAGTGGGTTAACTAGTCAATGTTTTGTATAAACTAGTTTTCACATACTGGGATCTTCACTGTATGGCAACTAATCGTAATTCTTATTCAAACTAATTTTTAACCATAAGAAATTGCTAGATGGATCAAGAATCGCCGATCTAGAAAATATCTATTCACTCTAGCCTTAAAAATTCCAAGAGAGTTCTGAGGAAACAGAGGAGGCGGCAGAGAATTCCATTCTTGTGCAGTATCCATAAAAATGAGGACCAAAATAATTGTGTATGTAATTTTGGCATTTCGAAGAAAAACATAAACATAGATTATATTTTGCTATGGAAACTAACGTGATTTACACACATTTTAAATAAAAACTACAGGTCACTCATGTCTGTTTTGAGTCAAAAAATCTGACTCAATCAAAAACTGATCTCAATCATACATGTTTCATATGCTTTTGCATGTGTTGTTTCAATCTACCTGACTGTGTCGATCTATAATCACACACATCACATTTAAATGGTTTTTCTCCAGTGTGTTTACGTTGATGTACTTTTAATGTATTCGACACTGCTGCTTTAAAATCACACATATCACACAAATATGGCTTTTCTCCTGTGTGCATTCTCATATGTGTGTTTAAACGACTTGAGTGTGATGATCCGTAATTACATAAATGACATTTAAACGGTTTTTCTCCAGTATGCGTACGGAGGTGTTGCTTCAAATTACTCAGCTGTGTTGATTTATAATCGCAAATATCACATTCATGTGGCTTTTCTCCAGTATGTATAAGTCTGTGAAGTTGTAATTTATTTCCATGAACAGTTTTATAATCACACATATCACATGCATATGGTTTCTCATGAGTATGTTTCCGTTTGTGTATTTTTAGTGTACCTGATTCCGATGTTGTATATTCACACAAATTACATTTATATGGTTTTACTCCATTGTGAGTGCGTAAATGAACTTGTAAATTACTTAATCTTGCTGATTTATAATGACATTGATTGCAGTTGTATGGTTTTTCTCCTGTATGTATTTTGTAGTGACGTTTTAAAGCACAAGCTCGTGCTGTTCTATAATCGCATATATCACACAGAAATGGCTTTTCTCCAGTATGTGTTAATATATGCCTTTTTAAATGATTTTCTTGTGATGCCACATGATGGCATATTGGACATTCATAGGTCTTTTTTTTAATTGTTTTATCACCCTCTGTAGATTCATCCATAGATAGATAGACTTTGCAAAAATAAAACAAACAACAAAGCCTGGCTAACTATGTTTGTGTTGTATATAATGGCTACAGTAGAACATATTACTCTCCCGAAAGACACTTCTTTCTTTCTCAATGTTAATCTCACAATGATGATGTTAGATTTCTCAAAAATTCAGCTTTTCACCTGACAATCAGCATCATGCACATCTGAAACAAAGAAGGTGGTTATTTTTTTATTTTATTCTAATTCTATGATATTCTATGACGAAGTTATCTTTCTCTTTTGTTTTACAGCACCTGGCAGAGTCCATAGGTGTTATTATAAATATTATATTTTGTAACAACATAAAACTCTGGGTGCGATAAAAAAATTATTATGAGTATGAACAAAAAATGGTTATTTATTTATATTATTTAAGTTTAATGAGCCACAGTAACCTCTCTATTATATTCTTAATCTTTGCTTTGCACAAACCTACATAAAGGTAGAGAATGGTACTTCATCGCTAAATCGGATTTTTTGCAGTCTTATAGTAAACATAAGCATATTAAATATATAAGCAAACATAAGTATATTAAACACACTCACTGGTATGGATATAAATACACAAAATAAATTAAACTTAGTGTTATAAATGAAATTACTAAAATAAAAATAGGACACAGATAGACTATAAAAAAAAAAAACTTTTTCTGTCAAAGCTCATGTTTATTTTATATTTTACATGATGATGTTTTTCTTAGTGCGTAAATTAAATTGAATCACTAAGCAAATAATGCTTTGCTAAAAAGCTCGATTTGATTCGGTTCAAAATCTAAGCTAAGCCAAGTACACATAGGTACCGTTAAAACAGGTGTTTTATTTTCGTAGAGAAAACTGAATTACTTACCTATGCTAGGTCGTGTAAAAGGACGTGTTTTATTTATGTACAATGGAAAAAAAACTATAGATAGCGGATACATACCAATGATTACAAGTTAGCTATTTTAAAATACTTTTATTTTCAATATAAACAAATTCATAAAACTAACTTGATGACGTTCACAGACTAGTAAGAGTTGATGACGTTCATGCACAGCACAGCAGTCAGCACAGACCAGCCCCCGTATTCTGCCCCCGTATTCTGAACCCATTCGATTTCGGAATCGATTCGATTTGTATATCTCCGTCTCTGTTATTCTCTATGGAAATGACAGAGACGGAGATATACAAATCGAATCGATTCCGAAACCGAATGGGTTCAGAATACGGGGGCTGAACCCATTCGGTTTCGGAATCGATTCGATTTGTATATCTCCGTCTCTGTCATTTCCATACAGAATAACAGAGACGGAAATATACAAATCGAATCGATTCCGAAACCGAATGGGTTCAGAATACGGGGGCAGTAAGCACAGACTAGCCACAGACTAGTAAGAGAGTTCCAGTAAGAAGATAAGATGCACAGAATAAAGTAAGAGAACGCTACGCGTTCATTCATGACATGAGCATGACACTTGACACAAGAGGCAGCTGTAGTAAATTTTTCTTGACCATGGAAACAAACGGCCTTATCGAAAAACGTTACTTAACTTTAAGCATTGCTTAACATATTTTGTCAACTTTACGCTGACACGAAATGACACTTGCGGAAAGAAGACAGAGAATTTAAGACGTTGGTTAAAGTTAAGTAACGTTTTTCGGTAAGGCCCAAGTCCTTCCGTCGAAATAAAAAAGAGTACTTTTATAATAAAACTTTAGTGAGTTCTCAGTAAAGGCAGTAAAGTGATGGCGACTTTACTAGACACAAGAGGCAGTTGTTGTTGTAAATTTTTCTTGACCATGGAAACAAACGGCCTTACCGAAAAACATTACTTAACTTTAAGTATTGCTTAATATATTTTTCAACTTTTCGCTGACACGAAATGACACTTGCGGAAAGAAGACAAAGAATTTAAGACGATGGTTAAAGGTAACGTTTTTCGGTAAGGCCCTATGACTTTAATATTCCCATGGAGTTTTGGCGTGTACGTCATGAAAACATGTTCTAGTTTTATTTTATTTTCCCAAACTTGTATTATTTTGATTATCAATGCTATAAAAATTGTGGTGTTTAGTTTTATTCTTAACGGCCTCACCGAAAAACGTTACTTAACTTTAAGCATTGCTTAGCATATTTTGTCAACTTCTCTCTGACACGTACTGATACTTGCGGAAAGAAGACATTTAAGACGATGGTTAAAGTTAAGTAACGTTTTTCGGTAAGGCCCTAAGTGTTTGATCAGATACGAGAATGCAGGCAAGTGAAATAAAGCGGCGAAACTTGTCTTTTCACATTGTCGACAAAACTCCATAGAAGCTTCTAGTAAAGTCATCACTAGTTTACTAAAACAAACGTCTGTATATGTACGTAACTTAAATTGTGACTAAAACATATTGAATTGTTTTATTCAAGAAACTTGAAGAAATCTTAATACTTGACTCTGGCAAAATAAATGCTGCTGTTCCAAATACAATAAAAAAAAAAAAAAAACCCATATTCTTCTTCTTTTTTGTATAAGACCCCGCGATTAACGATTTGCCAGTGTCAAGTACTGAGATATTTTAAAGTTTCTTGAATAATACAATGTTCTAGTCACAGTCTAAGTCACGTAAATAGTCCTTTTCAAGTTTGAGTCTTGATCAGTAAAGTAATTGCGACTTTACAAGTCTAAGCAGTGTCTAAGCAGTTTTGCCGATAACGTAAAATGACACGTGCACTACTTTATTTTCATTTGCCTACACTCGCGCACTTGATCGAACACATAATTGAATAAAACACCACCATTTTTATCGCATTAATATTCAAAATAACACAAGCTAAAGGAAATAAAACAGAGCAACAACATGTTTCTATGACGTTCTTGCCAAAACTCAATTCCCGTATTATTTTATGGGGATGCACTAACTAGGATAGTATTAAAACAGTGTTTCGGGATGGAAACAGTGTTTGTATTTGGCCGACGTAGAAACTCGCGTTCCACAAAAATCTTATCCAGAATCGGGCTGAAATACAGGTTTTGAAGACAAGAAACCCTAACTATAATTTCTTTTTTTGCCGTCGTTACCATTGAAAGCGCGATTAAGGCGCCACGTCTATAGGAAAAGTGCTGGCGCGTACTTAAAAAAAATGGATGTCCAAGGTCTAAATAAAGGACAAAGAAGTATAGACTTCTTGCTGTGCAGTGTGTTATTACATCAACGCAATGTGTTATTTCACTTAATTACATTAACATATTTTCACTGCGGTGTGGGCGACACTAGCCCTCTCACCCTTCCCAAGTCTAGAATATTTATTTATTTACCTCAACAATTTAATAAAACTCATTACATGATTAAATTATCTTTGATCAAATTATACGTATTGCGTTTCGAACATTAAACATGTAACACGTAGAAAGTAGCCATTCAAGTTGCTTAATTTACCACGGCGCGGCGGGAAGAGATATCGAAGCTTAAGCGATCACAGTGCCGAATACAATACATAAATATAGTTCCCGTCACGTAAAAGAATGTTCGCGTTTACAAACAGACCAGCGTTCTTTTTACGTGACGGAAACTATATTCCCTTATTATTTTGTGCCGAAAAGCTATTAGGTATTTCATTATTTTGTTCATTACCAGCTTCTTGCAATGCTAAACTTCCTAGTTATATCATAAAAATAAACGACCAATAATATTATTATTTATCTATGGTAGGCTAAGTGCTGCCATCTATTTCAATACAAATATAGTAAAACTACATTGTCGGTAAAGCAGACAAAATTTATTCAATCAATATCTGTAATTAAATATTAAAAGATTCGGTAAATGCATTAAAAAAGTTATGAAATAGTTTTAATAATTATTTTATTATTTTAATTAACTATTTTTATTTATGGTAGACATGTTTTGTATATTGATGTTTACGTTTTCATAAATGCCGCCAAGTTTAGCGGCTTTTCACTAATTTTGCGAACCCCACGACCGGAAGTGAGTGTTGTCCCTGCTACGCAGGCGCAAATTGACCTTTCGGTTGAAGAACCCGTCGGTCACATGTGAGTGTCGATAAATATCTTAATATTAACGTGAATCCCTTTTGTTTAGTTATCAATATAGTTTTTGTAAGTATTTTTCGTGGTGAACATAATTTTGTGTCACAAGGCAATACCTCGGTGTGGATTCTGTGTAAATAATGAAAAAGATTATCTGCCGCGGCGCCGGCACGTTTGTCAAATTTGCTGATTTTCGTTAACTCCAAATTGGAATAAAGATCAAGTTCACTTTGCGCTGTTCAAGTATTAATGTGCTTAATATAATTATGTGAAGGAATTGGACGGTTTGTGAGTCTTCGTTTTCTGTGCGTTTATTGTAATGAAGACATGCCCAAGATGTCTCTTGTGGGAGAGCCACATGTTCGGATACCTGCCACACCATTAGCTCTGTCAATTTTGAGTCAAAGCAGGCTTAATTTTACTTAGTACTTTATATTTTATTGTATTTTGTACTATCACAGTACCGAATGGTTTCATCTTTCAGTACACACTCCCCACAAAGGGATTGTTCACGCCGCCTGTATAGGGTTAGGTACAGATTAATATATTTTTCACTTCAAAATGTATCATAATTTCCAACTTGTGTGAAATTAGGGCGTTTTGTACATGTGTGTTAATGGTGTACTTACAATGAATA
This sequence comes from Lycia hirtaria, assembly GCA_947563715.1. Lineage (NCBI taxonomy): Eukaryota > Metazoa > Arthropoda > Insecta > Lepidoptera > Geometridae > Lycia > Lycia hirtaria. The sequence continues at coordinate 3,718,686 of OX387377.1, read as the reverse complement.
AGCAAATTTGCCTTTTACACAAGTCTTGACTACAAGGATTTTATCATGACTCAGATCTTACAAAAAATCTAGAAGCTGGATAACTTTAATTTCATTTCACCAAATTGATTTATTGTGTTACTGAGACTGATAATTTTATGTTCAGATAGTCATATTGTGCTGAAAATACAATTATATAAAAAACAGCTGTTTTATATATGTAATAGCATCTCAATCTTGTACCTTGTACAAATTTCTTTCAAATTATATTTTTTTCTGTTCGCTTACAAGAACTCATATGCTTTAGTCAATTCACATAGTGTTACATATAAATTTGTAGCAGTTAGGCTGTGACTATACTATCTATCTGCTTACATCTTCCAGGTTATTATTAATTTTATAAGCATGCTTCATTAAATTACAGTTGTTTTTTTTTTTCAAATAGGAAATTGCTTTCACTCTGTTTAAGTACGATGACTACACATGACAAGTAGTCATAGCTGCCGAATATATTATGGACAACTAAAACAAATATCAAACTTTATTAAAAGTATTGCCTTTATTGAATGAAAAATTATATACCAACATACACCTGTTACCCAAAAGTGACCAAAAAAGAAAGCAGACTTTCTAATTTATCTGATTGATTTAATACATTGTGTCACACAGCTTTACAAGAAATTTACTGTTCATGAATTACTATTTAAATACTTTTCTAGTGTTTTGTGAAATAATACACTGAATATAACTAAGTTAATGTAGTAATGATGGGGGAAAGGGAGAGGGCTATTACACTTATGTGTACTTTGGGTAGGTGCAACAGTAACACCTGACACTCCGAGGAGTATAATATTTTTCATGAGTATATTTCTATACCCTGTACCCTGCAAAAATTAAAACAAAACCTTCCTGTACCATAACTGCTTTACTAATTTTGTATGACATGGTAGATTTGTTTTTATTTCTTAAGTGTCAACGATCTTCATACTCCATAGACAGAAAGAAGTTCAGTAAGATTATACTTATATTGTAATATTTTCAAAACATAATATGTTGCGAGCCCATAGAGTCGCGATTGCAGTAATTAAACTGTCATCGTGCTGAGGGTACTCGGAAATGATATCCCAGCCCCGACTATGTGTCTCACTACACTACTGTGTTCTGGGATCACCGTACAGGGGTACATTTTATTCATTCAATATTTTAAAATTGTCATTTGACTATATGAAAAATAGTAATTTATCTCTTCTGAAATAAGATCCTCCTTGACCAAGCGAGATACTGTTCTATGATCTAGCTTCAAGGTGAGCGATTTTGATATTCTCTATCTTTTTAGGGTTCCGCTATAAACAAGGAACCCTTATAGTTTCGCCATGTCTGTCTTTCTGTCGATGGCTTTGCTCAAAGTCTTAGTCCTAGAAAGCTATAGTTTGGCATGAACATACATATTAATTACACTGAAAACATTGTGGAATAAGATCATATCTCCCCTACATATAGAGATGAATTATTTTTTCTCATCTACCCACCCCATTGTGTGGACTATTGTTGGATAGGTCACCAAAAAACATTGGGGGTGTGACAAAATCTTGAAAAAAAAAACAATTTAGGGATCTGTTTGTGAAATATTGAGCTTAAGTGACAATTTTTGTTATTGTCCAATGTCTATGACTTGTTCGTAATGTTGCAAATATGTGAGAAATTTCCCAATCTAGAAACAATTTATTAAAAGATTTATAGGATAATTACTGCATGCCACACATGGCTTTTTATAGTTACTCATACATTATTTCTTACCATTTAATTAATTTACTATTTGGCATTAGTATAAAGACAGTAAGGTTGTCATATTTAGGTCCACAGAATAAAAAAAGCAAAAATAAACGGCATATTACATAATGAATTTCAGTATATCAGTGCTGAAATCATGAAGAAATACAATAAGAATAAATACATAAAAATACATTTCATCATCACATGTCAGGTGTAACTAGTATAAAGTAAGGTTTTTTATATGTTTTACTTAAATTCCTATATGACATGGATTTATGATCACATAAATACATAATTTTTTTACTAATTCTGTGTTTACCTACCAATTTGCCTTATCGTAAGCAACAAGGTGATTAATATTGAGAAAAAATTTGGACTCAGCAATGATATTTCTACCATACCACCTTAGTTAATAAGACCTTTATAATACATGGTTGTTGATACCCTGTACTAAGCTGGAAGGAGATCATTGTTCATTATCAATAACTTTTAATATGGGCATAACTCAAAATTCATGAAAAAACTGTTGTTTCATAGAAATATTTTGTTGACCTCGACAAGATTTGAGACAGCCGATTTTAATATAATTTTTTTTGAGCCCATAGTAAAAATTGTTTATAATGAAGAATACAATGACCTTTCAGCTTAGTACAGTGTTGTAAACAATATTGCGATAATTGTATTAACATCCATTAATTTTTATCTCAAAGTATCTTTTAATTCTAAAGTTCCACTTGCCATTTCCATGGCACCTTAGGGGTCATTGACACAGGTCAACAACCTCTGCTAAATTTTCTTTCGTCTCCTAAGTGTGAATCATCTCTACTGTTAATGCCAAGGTTCTATTGGTTAGATGGTTGGTGATTTTTAACTAAAACATCATTTTATATGATAGCATTGTGCAAACAACTTTATCTAGAATATATTTTATTCCAATTTGAATCATATTGTCTTGGTATTTGAGTGTTGTTTTGGACTTTTTATTTGGGGCCAAGATTTGTGGTAAGAGCTATTGTGGATGTTTTCATATTTATTGGGATAAATTTATTTAATTTGAAAATTATTTGCTGCATATTTGTTCCAATAAAAGGATACACTTATATACACTTATTTCTACCCCTAAACATTAATCAAAATTGGATTAGCCATATTTTATGCCTAACCTGGATATTAAGTTTTCTTAACTTATTTTGATAAAATTCTTAAAAAAAAAACAAGCCTGGAATTCCCAGTCAAACTTGATAATATTTGGGGCAAGAAAACAGATCTTTTAAGGTGATTTTATGCATACTTTCTCACAAAAAACGTACACAATAACATATCAAGCATAATGAAATCTTAAGTTTGACAGCAAATACTTCTTTTCTGCAGTTAGGTATTTTGTTTTTCTTTTAATAATTATAGATACTTGTTGAATTATTTTGTCAGTTTTTTAATTTAGTTACTTCCTATTGCTTCTGATAGACTAGGTATTACAATTCATTGATACAGTGGAATGCTTTATCTTCTGATAAGGATGTGGTTTTTAAAATAATGGTAGTTATCCAATGATTACTTATCAGTCACATTTACATGAATGCCTCTGAAGAAATGTAATATTTTGCTGTCTGTTTATACTGGACCCCTTGATGGTTGGGTAGTTTATATTAACCCCTAATGAAAAGTGAGGGTGTTATAAGGTTGATGTATCTCTCTCTGGCATCATATCTCTACCAATGACACTAATTTAATTATTTTTGTTTAAAAGAGAATTTGAATGTCAGTGTTCTCAGCTACGTTTCAACATAATCTACTGTGTAATTGACTAGGCTTGTGGTTCTTACTTATTTTCGATTTTTTTACTTTTTTTTTCACTTTTTAGGCTCTGGAGCTCTTTGTTGGCCTGGCATTGTAGTTTCCAAACTAATGAACTAATTTTGATCTAGTTATTTTTGACCAGATTTTTTAAAACAACAGTTTGATAGAATCTGGTCAGCCGTTATTTCATGTTGGACTTTTTAAGTTTTCTAAACTTGTTATGTTCACAAATGTGTGGTGAACAATTTCCTAAAGAAAATTACCTACCTCGAATAGCTATATATATATGTATTGCTTTATAGCTGTACAAAGTTACAACTCTGTTGTTGATCAGATTTATTCAGACTAGCCTAGTTACATAGCCGAGTGTGACGGATCAGTCTCATTACATACTTCAAATAAATACTTCTACCCATGAAATAAAATACTCAGCATGCCTAAAGAACTTTTTAATAACATTTATGAACTGCCAACTAGTAATTATCTTGTAACTCTTTACCTCCTCAGATCACTCCAGCCCGATTATACCCGATACACAGCAACCATGGGTGATATTGAGGACACTCACTTCGAGACCGGGGACTCCGGTGCCTCGGCCACCTTCCCCATGCAATGTTCGGCCCTGCGTAAGAACGGATTCGTGATGCTCAAGGGACGTCCCTGCAAGATTGTCGAGATGTCCACCTCTAAGACTGGAAAACACGGCCACGCTAAGGTTCACATGGTCGGCATTGACATTTTCAATGGAAAGAAGTGAGTTGTAACATCATTACTCAACCTTGCACTTGAAAGATCTCATCACTAATAAACAACACTGACCTGGGCATCAAGGCTGCTAATTGAACTTCACTTGTTCACAGCTCCCTGATACAATTCAACAACGATTTTAACAAATTGATATTCTATTTATATAATAGTAGACTAGCAAGTGAAAAGCTAGTAATGTTCAAATAGCAGCCTTGAGGCACTTGAACGCCCCGCCGCCGCCGTAGGTCCGGTGCTACGTTTCGGTCCTTATAACCGAAAGGTTGGCTGGACATGGGAATTAGTGTTGGTGGGAGAGTGACTTTGAACACGAAAAGGTATATTCTATATTATATATAAAGGTTATGGAGTCTGATGGGGAGAGTGACGTGCCGTGGCGTTTTAGTCAAAAATCAGTTGCCCCCAAAAAAAAAACGAAAATATGGCATCTAAGAATGTAACACTTCAAGAACCATCTAAATCTAGGAATTCTAACATGAATATGTATTTGTATAACTAGTCTAAGCATTCCAGATCTTGAATCCATAAATTCTTATTCAGAATACAAATAGGATGCTAATTGTTTATAATATTCACTTATTGGAATTGATATGAATAAACGATTATATTATAATTATAGACACATAATAACATTAGCCAGTGACTTCAAGTAAAACAGCATGTATCACAAGTGTGGCTTTCCATTACAAAATGCTTGCATCAATGAGTATGATTGAAGGAGATTAAAAGGCAATCTATTTGTATAACACATTTAAGGGTTCCATAGTAAACAAGAAATCCTTATAGTTATGCCATGTCCATCTGTATGTCTGTCTGTCCGAGGCTTTGCTCAGACTATTAGTACTAGAAAGCTGTACTTTGGCATGTATATTCCAATTAGTTTGTCGAGAAAGTCATAGAATAAATACTTGAAACAAATATTTTTTTGGTAAATCCCGTGCATGTAAAGTGGTGATGAATTTTTTTTTTCATCTACCACATCTTGTGTATATATATTCTTGGTTAGCGTTGGGAAGGTAATCAAAAAACATTGCTGGTGTGTGAAACCATTTTTCAATTTAGGGATCAGTTTGCGAAATATTAAGCTTTAAAACCAATATAAGTTCACATAAATTATGATATGCAACTACGGAACCCTACTTTGCGCGTGACACGCACATATACTTAGCCGCTTATTTTTGGAGACTTATTAACAGAATAATATTAAAAATACTGTTGGTTTGTAATTTACGCATCATGAATTCAAATGCAAAGGTGCTTATGATTCATCAGTACATTCAAACATGATATCACTTGATGTTGATTTTGTAGACTTCGGATGCATTTAACCTTGTGTATTTGTCACTGGCCCTCTGATTTACCACTACAAAAGAGATAAAAGAGAGAATATATTGAACTATGAATACCGCTTAAGAAAATTAACTACAGTGTAAACAGTACATTCATTCATAATTATTATTATTGATCAGGCGTGACTTTGCGGAAAATCATATTAAAAAATTTAAATGTAACTTATATATCTAGTGTGTTTCCGCTTCGAGGTCTCCAAGCTGGTACTCTTGCCTACTTCGAAGTCTTCAAGCTGGTACTCTTGACGACTTCGATGTCTTCAAGCTGGTACTCTTGTCGACACGTGTTTCACCTCTTCACGAGGCATCCTTAGGACATCTTGACTCTTCGAGCTCTTGCATGAGAACATTCATTCATATAATAACCAAAATAAAATAACCTCTCTGACTATATTAACCTGACAAATGAATTTGAATATAATTGGACATGTTAAAAAAACTACTTAGATATTGCAATTTTATGGTACCACTGCTGAAAGACTACAAGATTTATTGTTGTGGTTTATTAAATAAACAATTTTTTTTGTCAGTTTTATTAATATCAACTCACTAGATCTTCAAAAGTTCAACTATTATTAAATATTTTGTGTGTATGTGAATACAGTCATTATATCCGAGCCCATAGAGTCGCGATTGCAGTAATGATACTGTCATCGTGCTGAGGGTACTCGGAAATTATATCCCAGCCCCGACTATGCGTCTCACTACACTACTGTGTTCTGGGATCACCGTACAGGGGTACATTTTGCCTATTAAAATTTAATTTCATCATCATCACCGTGTTTCATCACTATGCGAGGGAAACTGCTAGTTTAAATATAAGGAAAATAAGTTAAACAAATTAAAGAGCAAATAATTTCCACAGAGGAACTTCTGAATTCGAAAGTGATGAATGATTTTGTACAACTACTTTTGTATTTGCATCTCTGTTACACTTATTGTATCTATATATCTATCGCCATGTTCTTTGCTCGGCCAATGAGAGAACATTATCCTCGGCGAGAATTGTTTTTTTTTTGTTAATAACTAATCTAGGAAGGTGCCTTACTTTTTTGTGATTTAAACTATATCAAAGGTTTACGAGATTTACATGAATCACAAACTCAGTTTGTGATAGTTTTAGTACTAAGTCTGATATCATGTCTAACTAGAGGGAGGAGTCACAAAGAGAAACAATATTTTCAACCATCAAATCGTAATACAAAAAAAATATTGCTCAAAAGCTAATAACCCGAACGAAACGTTTAAGTACCACTTTTATTGTGCATTCTCTGTTAAAATTGCGAATGTGTTTCCCAAGTGAATCTTCTATAATAAGATTTATTCTGGTTTTCCTTAAATCGCGAGAGAATTCGCTTCTAAGCACGCCCTATCATAGACCCCAAAAGCCTATCTAACCTCCAATCTCTGCCATACTGTCGCTTATGACCTACACATTTCACATGTTCGGCAATAACTAAATTCCTAGAAAATCCGCAAAGAGAATTAATATTGCCTACGGTTCCTGGTATGGAAATCGTATGTAACCTAGGTTTAATGTTTACTTCAGGAGCTGTTAAAGTTATGATATATTATGTTATATTAACTGTTACGAGTATATTTTTAGTACATTTTTGACTTATGATTACTGGTTTCTAAAGTACACTATTTTAATCCCACATTTAATCAACAAACTTAATTTTAGGAATTGACCATTGCTTAACTAGCACAAATTTAAAATGCTACTCTTAAAATAATATACCTTACTAGCTGCGCCACGCGGTGTCACGCGCGTAGTGGTGAGAAACAGTGATGATGATGATAAAATGTATGTCTTTCTCTGTGCCAAATTGCATAATGATTGGTTCTGCCGTTTAGCCATAAAGATATAATAAACAAATAGACAGACATAGGGCAGACAGAGTTTTGCTTTTAAAATTATTCATTTAGGATTTTTTTATGTGCTACCAACTATAGCGGAAATTCGCTAAAATATGTTTAGCTAATCTATAAACATGAAAATAAAAAAAAACAATTCCTTTCGTAATTACAGTTCACATATGTATGCTTGGCATACTTAATTATAATATGTTTTCCTTAAAATAACTGACCATATCCTATAGTATTCGTGCACTAATATCATGGCAATTTAATTTTTCGGGATCAAAAAGTCTATAATTATAGAAGTTTTATTTTAATCCAGAGTATATATTTTTATTCAAGAATAGACTTTCAGTTGACTACTAACACAACACACGATCTTCGATGGAAAGTGCTAAAATCAATCTTCTCACTTTTCATAGACTATATCTTATTATATCTTTCGGAAAAAAAACCCTCTCACTAAGCGCATTTTTCTGTCGCTAGCCATATTCCAAAGTTCAAATCGAATTAATTATTTTGTCATAAACAAGTGTTAAACGGAAAAAAGGAAGTTTCCGGCAACCTAGTCGGGAGACCTTCTGACTTGCGATCTGCAGGTCCTGCGTTCGAATCCCACGGCACGCACCACTGTCTCTTCGAAGTTATGTACGTATTGTTGATAGCCGCCAACTTCAAACGGTTAAAGAAAACATGTGGAAACCTATATGTCTGAGAGTTCTTAGCGTTTTTGATGATGTGTGAAGTCTACCAACCCGCACTTTGCCAGCGTGGTTGACTAAGGCCTTACCCTTCTCACAATGAAAAGATGGCACATGCCCATCAGTGGGACATTTGTAATAAATGTTAAACATAAACACATACCAACTTCTGCATTGTATGAAGTGTGATTAGTATAATTATTATTTATTTATACTATTTTGAAGATATTATTATTTGTACAGTAAAACATTTAAAAATAAAGTACATTTAAGACTACAATACAGTTAAGACTATTTACTACTAACTTATATAAATAATTATGACTTAGTGTCAAACATAATGCTCCCTGGCCAAACGTACCCATTACATTGGCGGCGTTACCACGTTGAATAGCAAGGGAGACGTGTACTATAAAAGTAATATCAGTAGTCTCGGCGCCATTTTATAAGACGTCTCACACGCCCACACAAATCTTTTTTTACGTATTCCATACTGTTCGAACTTATTTATTGATTTTTCACTGAAGGCGAAAGCCTGTCGCGACACTATTGTGCTATTTCTGTATCATCTTGCTAAGATATTGTAGATATTGGTATAATTGGCTAGCTGGCCACCCGCGACTTCGTTCGCGTAAGATAAACTACCGAACCAAAACCAGTAATAAGTATAATGACATCATAATATATACTTACGAATACATTGTTAAAAATACAAATTTACGGGAGCTATCAAGCAAATGTTGTCCCTATGCCCCTAAACTTAATATTTCTCCTATCTAAATAAAATTACGCAGTCGGGTAAAAAAAATGTGATGCACGAGAGAGATAGCTGCGCGCGTTGTGTGAATCCTTAAAAAGACGCTAGTAACAAGTGATTTAATGCGATCGTAACGCGCCTCCCCAGATACGAAGATATCTGCCCCTCCACCCACAACATGGACGTGCCGCACGTGAAGCGCGAAGACTACCAGCTGACCGATATATCAGACGACGGCTACCTCACCCTGATGGCTGACAACGGAGACCTGCGCGAGGACCTCAAGATACCCGACGGCGATCTCGGCACCCAGCTGCGCTCAGACTTCGACAGTGGCAAAGAGTTGTTGGTCAGTATTACCGCTTACCGCTACGCGCTGAAACGAGGTCAAATATTAAAAACAAAAAAAAAGTTGTCTGTAAAGTCGATTTACGGACGATAATTTTACGTGATAACGATACGTTACAAGCCGAACGCTTAGGCCGATCATGCCTCTCTATCGCTTGTTATGCGCTCTCACTTGCACGGTCGACTCAGGCGGAAGTGACAATAAGTCATGCTTTTTCGTGCGTGCAGCCGGCGTTTATCAATTTATAAGACGTTATCACGTCAAAAATAACGATTGTCATCTAGACTCACCTGTGACCACAGACGCTGTAAAGTGTTCGAAACGTCAAGTCATAAAATTATGTAACGTATACGCGATAAATCCGGTTAAAGTTTATTTTATTTCAATGAGTACCAATCTCGAAAACCTTAGAAAACATTAAGATCAAATAATGTTTATTTAAACACATACCTATACAAAACCCCTTGATAGTCTGATGTTAAGAGTATATCTTCCATAGGAGGAAACTATTTTCTACCCCCTGAACATTAACCGATTTCTATGATTCTCTTTTTATCATATATAAATTATAAATGTCTATGCCTCTACGGTTTGCTACGCTTTTTCCAAATTCCGTTGTATATACGAAGCTAAAAAATTAAGTTTAAATATTGACAAACCTATTCAAATGCCAATAAAAAGGCAAACCCTAGAAACAGCATAGCCAATGACGGTTCCAACCATTTATAAAAGAATTAGCGAAGTCTTATAATGTTTAGGGGTAAAAAATATATAAAAGCTTTCTCCTGTTGTATGAAAAATTATTACTTAATTTACTGGCAAAAGAACGCGCGACAAGTTTCTTTTTTTAACCGACTTCAAAAAAGGAGGAGGTTATCAATTCGTAGCTTTTTTTTTAAATGTATGTACAAGAATTACTCTGTCATTTGTGAACCAATTTTTGTGTTTCCTGAATTGGTGTATAGAGAAAGCTCCCAAGTTGGTCCCATAATTATTATTGTTTCTGATAACTTATTTACTAATCGGATTATATTGTGATTTAGTTAATTAAGAGAAAGCTGGAACACTGGAAGTATGTAGGAATATTTCATCATCGCCAGCCGAGTAAAACCGCGGGACACAGCTAGTAAACAAATATTATCGAGTATAGAGTCTCTGATGCAACCCTACATGGTGTGTTGGTGCTAAATTTACTCGTAAATCATAACTCTGCCCATTACCTGGGCTGGCTCACTAGCTGGTCATATGGACTATGGGCTTAGAGGACACACATTTAAATTTTTACCCGATTGCGTAAGAAGGAGGTTTATGTTTTTCGAGTGTTTGTATGTTACATACTTACAAACACTCGAAAAACATAACTGTCTGTCTAGGGCTTAGTTACAGTGTAATGGCTGCCACACCGACCTCAAAAATATAGTTGGTGTACGAACCAACTCAGGTAGACGCCCAGTTTTGACTTATTTTGACTCTTGAAACTGATGTTTACAGAGGGAAGAGAAGCAGCTGGTACATTCTGTGTCTCACAGTCCAGAATGGAAGAGTCACATCGATAATACTGATTGAACCGCGGTGCAAATGTAGTCCAAACTTTAATTATAGAGGCTATACTGAAAAATCCATATGAAAATAATTATTTCGATTTCGAATACATGATTAATAAGATGACGTATAGGCGAATACTACAATCACGGCTTATTCAGATAACAGTGCTGCGGACCCGGCGACCTTGTGTAAGGGCAGACCGTCTGAGCAGAAAACCTAATGTATTATGTACAAGAATAATGAACACCCGATATTAATATATTATGTACATACATATGAACGAAAATTTTCATTAAAAGAATCGTCCCGCGGTCTTTTGACAGCAAATTGCGCGTTTTTCATACAACAGGGGAAAATTGTATCCAATTTTTCGAGGGTCCAGGAAAAATAATCAAATTATCGAGAGTAGACTATATTATCAACCCACCATCATCGACTGGCCTTGTGGCTCAGTTGGTAGTATGTCTGCCTGCTGAGCCTGTAGGTCGGGGGTTCAATCCCCACCCAGGGCAAACATTTGTGCGATGAGCATGAATGTTTGTTCTGTGTCTGGGTGTTCATATGTATATGAATGTATCATGTGTATATATTTACAAAAAAAAAGTATATACGTATTCTATCAGCCGTCTAGTGCCATAGTACAAGCTTTGCTTAGTTTGGGCTAGATGGTGTTGTGTGAAATAAAAAAAATAAAAAAATGCCCACAAATATTTATTATTACCTTGCTACCAATGATTTCTAAATAATTCTTCCTGTACACAAGTGTTGGTATAAAACTGAACAATAAACAGCGCATTGAACACAAAGGGCGGTGATGTCACCTGGCTGCCGTCCTGACGCATGAGACAGCGCTGACTTTATCGAAATGTATGGTTGTTTTGATAACAAACCTTGCTTTGTTTTTTGGACAAATACTTTCTAATATACATACTTTTATCAGACTTTAACCAAATCAGAAAAAGTTAAGAATAATTTCGGATAGAGGAGAAGTCTAATGAGGTATATAATAATTATTGTTAGTTTATTTCAATTGCTTTACCTTTATAATTCCTTAAAATCTAATATCAGTAACTAGAGATTGCAAACCGGACCCGGCCGGGCCCGGTGCCTTTTAAGACACCCACCGGGCCCGGCCCGGTAGGTATGAAAACCGCGGCGCGGAAGGGACCGCGAAATCACAGAAAATTCGCATGACAACCGCAGCGAGCTGCCTCGTTGCCATTCTGACGCGCCAATAAGAATTTGTTTTGTTTATACAGGTACCAAATACCAAAGCTACCAAAGTTTATCTATCTATCTAATTTAAGTTGTTATGACAAGTTTAGTGCTTTAAGCTTTATTAGTTTCTTATTCTAATGCTATGTTTCAAATGGACACTATAACGAGTAAAGAGAAAGACCTGCTTGCTTAAACTTATAAAAATTAATAATTACTAATACTAATGTTATTATTCCGTCCTTATGTAAAAGTAATCAATTCTATATTAAATCAGAGATTTTGAGACTTTGAGTGAGACTGATTATTGTTGATTTGATAGTTTGAAATAAATATTAATTCGTAACCTTGAATCATTGTCCTTTTCCATTCTTATATAGCAAATTTTCATAAAAATACTTTAACGGTTTTATCGCTAACACGCCGGGCCGGGTTGAGAAACATACCGGGTTGCAATCTCTATCAGTAACCTAAACTAACCGATAATCCGACATAATTTTGTATTTGAAACAGTTATAACATTATTCCTATATTCACATCCGAAATTACGTGGTTTTAAGAGCAGCGGCTTAGGCTGAACGCTCTCTGTTAATAAGTTACTCAAAACACGCCTTATATTAGTTTAGTTCAATCTGTATTTGAACTCTTGCAGTAATCGGCTTGACCGATTTTGATATATAGTGTCTCATATGCTATGTTTTTAACCCTGACCCAAAACAAGTATCTATGTTAAAAGAAAAACAAAATACCCGAAGGCAGAAAAGCAGTTTTTGAGGAATGCGCTTTCATTAGAATAATTCTAGTAAAACCACTTGTATATTACGAAAAATTTCGTTGGAGGTAACGCATTTTTTTAATTTTTGCGAGAGATGTATTATTACAAAAAATATAGCCTATGACACTTTGAAGTGAAGACGAATCTAAAGAAACCTCGCACATCAAAATCGGTCAAGCAATTTAGGCTGTAGGCGATCATATAGAAACATACATACACTCGAAAAACATGACCCTCGCTTCTTACGCAGGGGGTAAAAGGGGTGAAGCTGTCTGTGGCATTGTAACTCTGAAACGGATGGACCAATTTTGATCTAGTTTTTTTGTTTGAAAGAGGTTTTCATTGAGTTTCTATCTTTCATCAAAAACGGTTCAGCCGTTTTTAAGTCAGATTTTTCTAAACTTATACTTGTATTATAATAATTAATTAATTTTAATAATATTGCTTGCAAAAAATATTTTTACTTAATTGCTTTGGTTGCAGTCACATTATCGTATACAATTTAGAAAATACACGAGTGCAAGGTCGACTCAACTCTCGACTCGTAGAAATGCCATTAGTAAAATTTGTATAAACACCCCATTATTTCCAAACTGAGAGGGGAATTACTGAGCAAAAAAGCTATGTATGAAGCTTGACTAATGCGAAAATTAGCAATAACTTATTGCACTGTATGTGCCTTGGAATTTAAACCCACACTACCCTTAGGCTGTCATAGTTTATTAGTATGATGATTTTGTGTCGTGTGTGTGTATTATTAATTCTAATTTGAAGTGGGGGTGATACTGACGTCCCGCTTGGGGTGTATTGTACATCCCTAAAGTCTAGCTCCTTAAAATAACGGATCACAACTTTGGGTCGCTGGCATAATTGTTCCACTTCTGTTGCGTCAGGTGTTTCATTACAGAAGTGTGTGTATTTGTTTCAGTAACTATTGTATTAACATGTCCGTTTGTTTGTTCCAGTGCACCGTGCTGAAATCTTGCGGCGAGGAGTGTGTGATCGCAGTGAAGGCAAACACAGCTCTCGACAAATAAACCAACACAGCATTTATAGGGATACAACATCGTATAATTTTTTTTACAATCAAACACTCTTACATAAATGTAAAACATAATATTATGTACTATAATTTAACGTAAAAATACTGGTGTCGCCGCGCTCGCGCGTTATCCAATCCCTCGCACGAAATGAGGGTATATCATGATGATATTAGCAATAATCTGAGCTCGCACGCGCATAGTGAAGGTCTCATTGTTTTAAGGAATCGAATCTAGAGAAGAGAGAAGGGTTTCATGGTTTGAACAGGTCTCTAGTTTTCATAGTAAAAACATTGTCGTTGAAAGCTTTCGTCGTTTCTGCGACAGGATTTTTAGTACGAGAATCGTTGGCTCATGATTCTTCACGAATTAAACGCGTCTATGCGAGCGCTGCATTATTGCACGGGATTATTAAATGTAATGAAATAGTTTGCGCAGTGGCGCTCGTGCATTAATTTATTTATATACGGTATAATAGTATACCCCTAGTGGTGGGAGGGGGGAACGCGCGGGCGCCGCGGCCGCCGACGGAACTTCACGTTTGTTTTTGTTTTGTTTGTTCTCTTTTCGCTTCAACTTCGTACTACATGCGTTTAGGTTTACGTCTACAGCGCATGCGCAAGTTTTTCGATTGACTTGGTGAAAATCAAGCTTTGGTCTCAATTTATCTTATTATCGGTTTTTATAAACCGGACGAAAAGATGGACACAAACTTGGAGTTATTTACCATTATTTTAATGCTAAATTAATTAATACATACAAGAGAGAAAAAATCGCGAGAAAAAATTTCAAAAAAATAGAAATAAAGGAAAAATTCTTGAACGTGGTGTGTGATTGATTAGTCCTATTTGCGCGTCCGTTGAGCGGACGCCGCCGCCAGGCATCCCTTCATGTGTAACACTTGCCGTCTGTTCAAATAGTGTTTATTATACTTGGTGTTGGGGCGCTCGTGTTGCGATTCTGCCGCACTTTATGAAAAACTGGGTACTCGTCGAATCGGTAACTGTAACCATCGTTACAGGATCTGTTACTGCAACCAAGATTAATTTAGGTACTGTAACCAACATTGATTTGGATACTGTAACCAACATTGAATCGATTACTGTAACCAAACATGTAGTAAGTGAACATACGACTCATAGACGCTTCAAATCGACAATTAGAATCCGACCAAGTACTAATAGTTTTGTCGGTGTTTGCTATAAAACAAAGGGTTATAACAGCGCTGACATTTTTACTACTCTAGTTATCAATATGGGCATCGTGTTCACATAACATGTAGTTATTGTAATTCTATGGTTACAGTACCGCAATTTAAGTGAGTATCCGCCGTTATCGAGCGGAAAAACGCAACGTGACGCAGCCCCGTGCATTCCAACTTATGAATAACAGCTCCTATCGTTTGAACTCGTGCTAAATCTTAAGACTGACTGTTTGTCAGCCGAGGCCCGTACCTCGGCGCAGACTGACATGCATTTTATAGAAATGAATAGTTTTATAGTCGCGACACACTTCGGCCTTTCCTTGCTCTCTTTGGTTGCTCATTTGAACACATGCGATGTTACACATATTCGAGTGGCTTACTATTGCCTATATCCGTGTTTTATTGTAGTAAGCGAGGCCACTGTTTGGCCTCGTCCAGAGTGGACGCAGCGTCTAGTGCACCTGCTCGGACACTGCGTCCTGGGTTGTTGAAGTGTATAGGCCTAGCCGCTCGTACGTCGCTCGCTAGTAAGGCCGTAGCGAACAGATAGGAGCTCGGTACCGACGTCTATTGCTCTGGACGAGGCCTTTAGCAAGTGTCGCCGATATCGGCTAGCTAGGGCGTAGGGTACCATCCACTTGTGGACTTATCAATTTTTTTTAAACATCAGATTGTCAAAGACGATATGATTATACGAAATTAATGTAAGAATGTAAGGTAAGGCCCTATAGAAAAGATATTTTTTTAAGCATTCAAAATTCTTCAATCGCTGGTTGTAGAACTTAGGCTGTAACGGATATCGGTGATTCACCGATTCTGTATTTGTTTTTTTTTCGAAATTGCATAATCGTTATTGTTGGTAGAGTTTTTATACTTAGCAGCTTGTATAATCAGGTTTTTATTTTATAAAGAAAAACCTAAGTTAAATAATTGTGTAAAGACAATGGGAGGTGTATAATAAAAATACGTTTAGTAAAAAGTACTTTTTTTGTCTTGTGTAGACAGCGACAAACTCCCCGGAATACCTTGAAATCGTTGTAATTTCTATGTGGATCTTTGTGTAATATCATAACCTTATAGACTTAGTGCGACGTAAATGTTTATGTGTAATCATTTAGATTTATTCCGTGCACTCGATAAGTTATTTTAGGAATTGATTCTATTGCACACAGTCTTCTTGCTAACATCATAGAACCATAGTGATTTCTGAGAAAAGCGCCGGAAGCGCGTCACCGCTTTCGTGTTTTTTGATTCGATGTAAAATTTCAAAATAAATTAGAATTTGTAAATTGATGGAAAAGGATTACGCCTTCGTAGCGTTAAGAGATGGTTAACATTTTTGTAAGGAAACCTAAATTGTGCGTATTTTAGTTTAGGTAACTTAAAATTATTTTTTTATATTGTTGAGCGTAGGGTCGGCTCGATTGCAGTGAAGTTAGTACTATGGCATGTAAATACGTAAGGTTGAAGATCAAGTGTGGATATGCTAAGCTCAATGGCGACTGGCAAATGACGTTTTAGGGAGAGAAAAAGTGGAAAGGACTAGTGTTAGTTGTCTGCTTTGGAACCTATATAAGTAATTAATTATATGCTTGATTGCATATATTACAAGTGGTGCCACCAACACTGTTTAAATAAATGTAGTTTTCGACGTTTGCGGATTCTGTAGCATAATTGGTCATTGGTCAGTCGCCTTGGTACTGACGGAGGATCTAAGCACGTGTCGACAATTTTCGAATTGACCATAATATTAAATTGTCTTGTTTTTACAAATATGATAAAGAATTAAAACAAATGTCGCACTGGCGACCAATGATGAAATTTTCGAAATTACGAGTTGTGATTAATAGCTATGCGGCATATTTGTTTGTAACTTTGAACAAGTTAATTGTTCTATCTTACATATAAATTTCATGCGCTCAGAGTAATCAAACCATCGTCTATACTGTCTTCATACGCAGACGAATCATTTGGACATTTTTTTGCTCTAAAGTCGACAAAAGCATAGTCCTTTTTCTCTTTCCCTCATAACGTGGCCTCAACAGTATGCCGTTGCTCCGTTAGAATTTTCCATTCGCAACGCTCTGGCAAGTAACTTGTCTATATTTCAATGTGCGCGTACACATTACCGAATTTAATAGCGAAGGCCAATATTGTAAATGCAGTAATAAGTATTTAACAGTCTGTCGATTAAAATCTGTACAAAACGAAATATCGTGACTTGTGATTCAGACCCTTTTTTCGTTTTGTTTTAGTTAGAACCCTTTTTAATTTTGTAGTTGTAGTTTTTTAGAAATAAATGCAAAGGCCTGGAAAATAAGGTGTGTAAACGTTAAACTACATAGCAGTTCAACGTCCTCTATTGGAAGTAGTGATTACAACTGGTAGACCTCGCAAGACAACAATAGGTACGACACTGAGTACGTATCATGGTCAGATAGTTTAATGTAAGACTGCTAGATGGCGCGCAAAGCTAGTAGGTTTATACAAACAGAACAAAACGCTTTCCCTTTTCAGTTTCATGCCGCATTCATGAAGATGTCAAAAGATTCTCTACTTAGTTTCGCTCGCTCATTCTATTAATATTTTGAAACGCTTCCGACATTCTCATTATATTTTTGTAAAACGTAAAATTAACGGTCACGGCCTTTGAAAGTCTCTTCTACAAGCCAACAAGCCACGGGACTCAAAAACAAACTACACAAGTAAAATGAGAATTGTCAAAATAACTACGCGATCGGGGAGGTGTACCACAATCTTATTTCACTATTACTTTGACCGTTATCTTGTTCTCTCAACTGTAGAAAGAGCGAGACAAAAGTCCAAAGTAATTTGAAATAAGAACGCTTGTGGTACGGCCCCTGATAGTCTAGTAGTAGTGGGTTCTAGCAAGAGGATGTAAATAATACATCCAGCACAAGCTAGACAGCTACAAGCGCAGCTAATTATAACGCTGCAGTCCACAGTAGCTTTCTTTCGTAAGTACTATAAAGAGGAATACGTAAGTAATTTACATACCTATTTTAGGAAGAGAGGCTCTTTGTATCAGCAGAGTGCGTTGCCCAGTGGAATTTGTATTCCTGTGATACATAGTCTCATTTCAATGAGACCCTTCATAGTTAGCGTTGCAAATGTTGGCTCGCGCTCCCGATCTTTGACCGAGATCGCTCAACGAAAAATTTTCGCCATATGAATGTACATCAATGTTTTTTAGGGTTCCGTACCTCAAGAGGAAAAAACGGAACCCTTGAAACGAAAACGGAAATCTTGGAAACGCGTGAAGGTATCGACTTGAAATTAAAACCATATATGCAGGTAAACCATAGTCTTGCTGCAGAGAGAAAAATCTAACTTAAGTTTTCTTAAAAAAAAGTTACAGCTGGATATTTTTTTTAATTCGATAATAGGCTTGCGCTTGACCGTCAACTCACCTAGTGTTAAGCGACAGTTACGGTCTACGATGGAGCGCGCTTGCCTAGAAGAAACCTATTCTCGCGATTTGAAGACACCTAGATTATATTATCTATATAAATATGTCGCAAAAACGTATATTTCAACACTCAAGGGAATCGAAATCTATGGGGTACTTCCCGTTGACCTATAACTGTAAATTTGGCAAGAAGCATTGTCATATAGTATAGTTAGTACACATAAAGGAAAAAATCTGAAAACTAAGTACCTACATTTTTAGCTTAATAGCAAAAAATAGTTTCTATATGCAAGGAAAGAGGGTCAAAGAGGGTAAATTTTAAGAGTGCTTTAACCGTATCATATGAGAGCTTCATTAGCAAAAGCTAAAACAGGTTTTTTAAATATTTTTCGGTTTATGAAGGAGAATATAAAAAATTCCCCCTTTTATCTACTAGTTTGTACGGAACCGTGGTGGACGAGTCTGACTCGCACTTGTCCGGTTTATTTCCAGTACTAGACGTGCGCTTGATCGCCTAACCTAGACGTTTGAGCATATAACACAAATATACCTTAACTGGTATTATATGTTTGCCGAAACATCTCTTAGATTCTGATGATCTAGCTCGCAACAAAGTTCTTATCTAAACAATTATATTCAAATAGGATAAAAAAATACAACAAGTAGTTATAAAACTTTTTATTACAAATAGGTATAAAATCGTATCATACTGCGTGTTGAATAATTTACGTGACTTTCATTTAGGCACCCGCCCCGGACGGCAGTTCAGAGAGCGCCAAAATCATAATTTTAAAATAAAAAACTTCCTCCACAAAGCGCCTACCTGAAGCCTGGTTAGCTCACCGTCGACTTGTAAGAAAAAGGCGCCACACAGTTAATATTTATGAGTTTTCTAAAGTAATTTATCTCAAACGTTGGAGAGAGAGAAAGAGGCGCCACTGCGTATTTGGAATTTATACCTTTACACAACGCTCCATAGTGTTGAGTTCGGGTATACAATAAAAATATTTACATAGCCGTACTAAGGATTTCAAAGTATACTTGACTGCAAAATTTTTTTGGGGTATACTTTTATGTAGGACATTCCATTTTGCTATACTGTAATCTATACCCGTTTTAGTGCCTTTCAACAAATACAGAGACAGACAAAGGGATGGTTATTTTTATATTTACGGATTATACGTTAGGTAAGGTTAGGTCAGGTTTTTTTTTCTAGGGTTTTTATTAACTCGTTTCGTTGCGGCCGGGTATATTTTAAAATAACCGCGCGGGCGTTTCCAAACTGAAAATATACCCGAAGTCAACACGCACCAGTGACGTCACAGATGTTAGGTAAAGGTAGGCTTTGGTGAATAGATTTTCGCTTTCTGGATTTGAAAATATACCCGACAGCAACACGGTCTCTGACGTCATGAGCGTTGTGTGAAGGTATAAATTCCATATACGCGGCGCCACTATCAAGTTTCTGCCCCGGTTTGAAAATAATCGTAGATCCGAGGCTTAGAATTACGCTGTACTTTACTTGGATTTAGTCATAAGACAATTTTCTGTGGTGGTATTAAATAAATAAGTTCATAATTTAGCAGATTTTATAACATATGCAATACGCAGTGTGGGACTGACCACCGTAATAACTTATTATTTATGTATTTACATTACCAGATTCTAACAAGTATATTTATATTTATATAATTATATTATATTTATATATAGGTACATGTATCACTTTTTTTTTTCGTTGAACGCGTGATTTCTAATGCGATAACCAACGAACCAACCTTGATAAAAACGCGAAAACGCGTGACCTTGATAAAAACACGTGATTTTGGTAAGGAGGGGGGAGGGGGAGCTGAAAGTCTAAAATGTCACCAAGTATCACCAGATGGGAGGGAAGGGTTACAAAGTAATTACAAAACATGCGATTAATGAACGACGACGAATGAGTGATAGATGCGTGTAAAAATTAGACATTCCTAGACAAATAAGAAATGCTCTTTATAGTTTTTACAAAGATATATACGGATAGTGAGAGACATATTTACAACTTATTTACAAACACATTTTTTTACATTTGAACACAAAAAAGCTAATCAGTAATTTTTTTTACTCTCAACAGATAAGAGAGCCTTACTGGGGTAGCCAGTCGTAAACAATTTATAAAATGACCTTCTGTCAAATAGAATTCAATTTCGTACCAAAATAAAGTTAAAAGCATTTGTCATAGATCATCTTCTGAGTCAGAACTGTCTGAAATCTCAATAATTTCAAATGGGTCTTCGATATCTATTATGGAAACTGTAAAATTATCCCCTAGTGCTTGTAACAATAGAGGGATATCTTCTGGTTTCTCTTGTTTTATAACAATTTCATTAAAATCAGCATTTGGCGACTCTTTGTGGTTTGCAAGTCCAGTCTTGTCACTCGTCTCTGCTGATTCTGTATCATTAACAAGTTCACAAGTGTTATTTACTGTCTCTGAAGATCGTGAATCATCTACAACTTTACTCGGCTCGAGTCCAATTTCTGATGATCCAGCATCATTAACTACTTTGGGAGTATTATTTACATTTTCAGTTGATTCTATATTATTCACATGTTCACGGGTCTTATCTTCAATCTCTGATGATTTTGTATTATTGACGAGTGTAAAATTATCTTCCCTTTTCTTTTCTGATCCTGCATCTTTTGCTATTTCACAAATTTTATCACCAACTTCTGACGGTCTTGTATCATCTACAAATACACTAGTATATACTGTAATCTCGGATGATACTACCATATCATTTACAAAATCACCAGTAGTTGCGCATACTTCAGAACTGCTTGAAACTTCGTTATTTTCTAATGCACATTGGTCTTCAACAATATCTGTATTAATATCTGCATCAGTATTTGTCGATATTTCATTGTATTGTATTGAAAAGGAGTCTTCAATATCAATTATATCTGGTTTAATATTCATTTCAATATATGCTTCAGTATTTTCAAATGAATCTTTTATAAACTGCGCATTTCTTTCATTTACAGCATTGGTTGGCATAACTTCGTTATTTTCTATTGGAGTATTTTCGATTTCTTCGACATCAGATTGTTTACCTACTTGGCTAACATCAAGCTCTTGACTACCATTATGATTTGAACTATCTATTGCATTTATAGAATTAGTATCTTTTTGTATGTCTTTCAGACAGTCTGCATTACCTTTCTCAAAAAAATCTACATGTTTCAATTGGACTCCACAGTTTGTAGGTAGATTCGTTACAACCCCTACAGGTCTCATGTTCTCGTCTATAACAAGATATTTCATAGGTGCTATTGTTGGTATATATAGCGGAACAGTTGAATTAGAAGGATTATATACAACTGTATTATTAGTGACTTGATTACTATTGCTTTCTTTGTTGTTAATGCCGTTATTGTATAGATCTTGATAGTTAAGTGCAGTTGCATTGGCTGGCACATTGTCATCGTTGAATACAGTTTCACTGCGTGCAGTTGATGTTTCACCGCTGTCGACGTCGTGATCACTTTCCGATGATTCTATGTTAGTTCCCGCGATAGAATTTGAGTTTTCCATTTGAACATACCTGAAAAAAAATTTTTTTTCTCTAAAGCAATATTAAAATGAGATTTTAAAACTAAATGTTAATATATACTGTTATAGTACTCTTTAAGTTCAACTGGCTGAACTAGGGAATCCTGCATTTTTCATAAGCATAATTAGACTGTACTAAAACTTCCGTGGGTGTTTATTTATATTATTTAATTTAACCGAAAAAAAAACATTCTTTTGACCTATTAATATCGTGAGTTTTTTTCAGTTAAATTAAATAACATATATGCAATATTTTGGTCACATTGCCTGGAAGCCCCACAACAACTTGGAGAAACTTATTATGACCGGTAAAGTGGAACAAAAAGACCCAGGGGATGCAGCCCAATAACATGGACCAACCAAGTGTCACAAAATCTGGGCACAAAAATCTCTGATGCAATACATCAGGCTGAAAATCGTCAGAGATGGAAAGAGATTTGCCGTCATCTGCCACACCAGGGTCGGAAGCATCACGACGCTCAGTAGTTAGCAAACGAATGGAGGAAATTAAATAACATAATTAAACTTATAGCACTGAAATGAAGGAAAACGGAAGTGAACGAACGGACATAATTTATCAGATTTTATTGGATAATTAAACTTCAATAAATTATTTGATTTTATTGGATAAATAAAACTCTAATATATTATTCCATTGTATTGGATAAGTAAAACGCTATTAAATTATCTGATTTTATTGGATAGATATAAACAACAAATAAATTACATGCGTTTTCCACACATATGTACATATGTTTAATGTACGCATGTACATTATTTTCTTAGAGATATTTATTAATCGGGCGAAATAAAAACAATAATTTGGGCGAAAAGAAAATTAGGCGTCATAAAACTGAAACGGGCAAATAGAAATGAGTTGATTTGAAGATGTTTTTTTTTTTTTTTCATTATAGATCTACGATTGACCACCAACTCGCCTGATGTGGTGTGGCCGAGGATGGAGCTCGTCGATCTAGAAGATATCTATTCACTCTAGCCTTGAAAATTCCAAGATCTCCAAGGTCTCCAAGGTCTCAGGAAACAGAGATGGCGGCAACGAATTCCATTCTTGTGCAGTACGCAACAGGAATGTGGATCGATACCGCTGAGTATGGCAGTAGATTCAGGTTATAATTTCTTTTATGAAAATCTGAAACTTCTGGTTAGCTAAACCTCAGTATATAAGGTTTTTTTTATAGAGAATGATGTATAGATTTCCTAAGATTAATCAAGTCGCTATTTTTAAGATCTGTAACCGTCCAGTCTTTCGCCAATCCTTTTTTAATTGCCCCGACGCAAAAAGAGGTGTGTTAAGTTTGAATCTGTGTATTAGTCTGTCTGTGGCATCATATCTCTATATATGTATATATATAATATTATATTTACGTTACATACATATATATCTGTTTATATTTTATATTGTTAAGTATTTATGTATTTATATATATTATGTTTTGTATAAGTATCTATGACACAATTATGTTATTTAATATGTACTGTACACCTCCCTTTTCAAATTGCCTGTTTCCTATACACCCTAAGGTTACCTGGAAGAAATCGCTCTATGCGATAAGGTCGCCGTTGTATTTTCAACTCCGATTATTATCTATATTTAAGTTATTCTGTATGGATGTACAATAAAGTCATTCTATTATATTATATATCTCAATTTCCGATATACGATTTCAATCTAGTTTTTTGTTTGAAAGAGGATTTGATCGATTGTTCTTAGCTACGTTTCATCAATATCGGTTCAGCCGTTTTTAAATATCGACGATTTAAAAAAAATCTAAACTTACTATTTTACCAAGTTTTGTGTTTGAAAAAGGATTTGATAGTGTGTTCTTAGCTACGTTTGATCAAAATCGGTTAAGCCGATTTTTATGTCGGCGGTTTAAGATTTCTAAACTTTCTTTGTTTCATCGTGTTTTTATTTGTCGTTTGAAATAGGATATGATCAAAAGTGTTCTTAGCTATGTTTGATTAAAATCTGTTCAGCCTGTCTTTACTTCCGCGGTATTTAAGTTTTCTAAGCTTATATGCAAATAATTCCTTACCTGTCCAATAAATCCATCTCATTTTTGACAGCCAGTTTGGCGTTCGCCTGTAGCCGCGCCTGTAGGGTCGGATCCTCCTCTGCCGGGTCTACCGCCTCTGTCTTCACATAACGCATCAGGTGGCGCCACTCGCGCTTTTGCCGAGACTTCTGCACTGTGCGCCCATAGTGGACGAATAGAGCACGAGCTGGAAAATCAGTAATTAATACACTGTTACATCCAGTTCTTAGCCGAATGGCAAAAAAGGAGAGACAATGTTAACGGTCTACAAAATTCTAAGATTCGAGTTGCAAACCAGCGCAGCAGTAATAATAGCTATTATTATTCCTATTGCGTAATGCCGATTTTGTCCCATCGCTGAAATGCTTCATACATATGCATATCTGTACTTACTGATAATATTTCTGTCACTTTTATAAGAACTTAAATTGTTTGTTATAATATAATGCTCACTATGAACAACAATATCCGGGTGCCCAATATACAAGATACAGGCACGCAGAAACAATAATACAAGTTGATTGGTTAATTATTTAAGTAATTAATAGAAACTTTGTAAAACACTAACAATTTTCAGAAATAAATATTATTATTATATTATATATCAGCTTCGAAATGAATAAAGAGTAAATAAAAGCAACAAACCTTCTTTATCAATTTGCTTCTTGGGCCAGCCCAGCTGATGTTTAACATTAGCTTTGCTCACACAATCAATCACATCCTGCATGTCCGGGAACGGTGGGTTCCCGTCTTCGTCGATATTGTCGTTAATGAACTTCTCGAGACACCGCACGGGTCCCTCGGGCCGTCCTGTCGCCACTTTTAGTCTGACTCTGCGTCGTTTTACAGCCTCAGAGCCGGTCAAATGGCAGAGCTCTTTGTATAACTCTACCACTTTGTTTTTGTAACTGAAATGAGTAAATAAATAATTATACTTTAAAAACTAAAAAAAAACGATTTCAAAAATTTGCAATTTGTTTACTTGGATGACATTTTTCAGTCATACTGTTAAAAAAAACCAAAGTAGGCACTGAATCGATTTTGGTGAAATTTATTTTGCCTTTGAACCTATCAAACAAGTAGGTATGTATATTAAAATAAAAACGAAATACCCAACTGCAGAAAATCAGTTTTTGAGTGAACGTTTGAACGCTGTTGAGTGTACGTTTTTTGTGAGAAAGTATGCGTAAAATCACTGTAAAAGATTATAAATCGCAAACTTCGCAAGTTAGACTTCAAAAACTGCTTTTCTGCAGTCGGGTATTTTGTTTTTCTTTTAATATACATACTTGTTGAGATTTTTATCTATCACTGTTCAAAAGATACAGCCGTTTAAGTGTGGGACACATAAACAAACACACGAATAAGCTCACACAAACACGAATAGGCTCCCTTAGTATGGAAGCCTAAAAATAAAACTTGTAAATAAACTACAATATTATATATACTAATATATATAATACTTACAATTGACTCTCTACATATGGGTTGTAGGCATTTTCAAGATGATTCCAGTCAACTTCTCTTTCATCAAGATCTTTAATTATCGAGTAATAAGTTTGTATCTGTATTTCTAAATTTGCAATATGTTTAATTTTATCATGTTCAATTAGACTCATTTGTGAACTCTGTATTTCTCCAGATTTGGTAGATTTATTTATATTTTCTATTTCTTCATTATTATGTGTGTAATTGCTGGGTATATTAGAAGCCTTCTTAGCTTGTTTTCCAACAGGAACATTAGAGGCAGATGTATTTTTAACAATAGTTACATTTTCTTTATTGGAATTAGAATTATCTTCTATTAAAACAACATCATCATCTATTTTACTATGTTCATTTTCATTACTAGATCTGTTTGTCACAATCTCATTATTAATTTCAGTAGTTCCTGTATCATTATTGTGAATGTTTGCATTTTGTACGGATGTACCTTCGAATGCTTGACATCTAACTTCACTTATTTGAATCCCTGTTTCATTGTTAGAAACTATTTTCTCATCATCATCATCATCATCTACATCAATGACATGCACTTTTGTCTTCTTTTTTGGTATGGTTGAATTAGACGATTTGATTTCATTTGTAGAAAATTTACCTGTAAATAAAATGCTATATTAATGTGATTAATGGAAAACTATAAAGTTCATTTTGAAAGTACATTATTTTATATGAAATGTATTTTATGATTGATATGTGATAAGTATTATGAGTAAGTAGGTTCATGAGATATTTTTTTTATGAAATACAACAGTGAACCGTATGTAGATTATACTAAGTAAATTTTACTAAAATTTAATTACAAAATCTGGCAATTAGAATTTTAGAGTTCATATAACCAAGACCATCCCAGACTATAATAACTAATCAATTGACATCTCTTTCAAAATCAACTCAATAGTTCAGGTTGGCATGGAGTATGGTGGAAAATAGATAAACTTAGATAGGTACATAGTCAATTAATGATTATGATTTCAAATCAAATCAAATCAAATATACTTTATTGCTCATAACTGTGTACAGAGTTCTTAAAAAATTATGGTTTCAACAGTTTACCCATTGTGGGTGTGCAACATTGAGTTCTTATGTACTATAATAATTTCTTATGTAGTATACAATTTCTAATGGAAGTTAATAATTTCAGCAGACTATGGTATGTTTGGACTTCCATGCTGGACTGGGAGATAAAATAACCAGACCAGCTGCTTCTCTTCCTGGGCATACTGTAAAAGTCAGTTCAGGGACTTGAGGAAAATTAGTTTTTGTGTAGGCGATGGGCTGACACTCCGTCACTGCAAGCCAACAATACATCCTACCTTCTTATGCCCTATAACCCTCTCATCGATCC
The DNA here is from genome assembly GCA_947563715.1 of Lycia hirtaria. Classification (NCBI taxonomy): domain Eukaryota; kingdom Metazoa; phylum Arthropoda; class Insecta; order Lepidoptera; family Geometridae; genus Lycia; species Lycia hirtaria. The sequence goes on along the minus strand of OX387377.1, from coordinate 3,691,647 downwards.
ATCGAACCATCATCGATGATGATGCTCTGCCTACCCCGTAAGGGAAAACAGGCTTGTTTTTTAGGGTTTCGTAGTAAACAAAGAACTCTTAGGCTTTATCATACTTGAATAAAATGTTGAAAAAATCTTATCATATAATATGGGGTAAGTAGAGACAACAAATTACGCTTCTAACATCAAACTCAAAAATACTAAAACCAATTGGGTTGTCGACATATTTTTGAAAGTTCTTCTTTGGCAAACCAGTAAAAATTACACAGATTTGTATAGACGTAACTTACCATTTAAGTTTCTTTTCAATGTAGTCAGCTCTACCCTCTTCTTGTTATGATCATCACCATAAAGGTTATTCCTACCAGATTTCATAACCTCACACAATTCTTTGAGATGCATAAACTTACTATTTGGTACAGTTTCTAGCTTATTCAAAGTTCTTTCTAATGATTTTTTAAAATGATCTGATTTTTTGAAATCAGGGCTTGTATCATTGTAAATAGGGATTAAAGTCCTATTTATTATCCTTAGCATACCCATAGAGTTTTCCATATCAAGGCATTTCTCTATAATCTCTGCTAGTAACTTATTTTTTCTGTATATCTCATCAATCTGGTTGACTCCATTGTTTTTGTGTGTATTGTTTGAGCTATTTTTGTTAGAGTCTGTATTAGTGTCTACAATAGAGCAGTCATTTTCACAATCAGTGTCATCATCTACGTCTATTGTTGGAGCATTATTAATGTTATTTTCTATGTTCTTAGATTGTATTATATTACATACTTTATCAGTGTTGTGTAGTTTACACATATTAGTGTTATTAGGTCTTGCTTGATTTTCTTCAGAATCATTTTGGTCATCTATTATAGTGCAATCATTGTCTCTATCATCATCAATATCATCATCTATAACTATAAGGGTATCTTTGTTTTTATCTATATGAGTTGAAGATGCATTATTATTGTTATGACTATTTTTCTGATGCTCTTTAGAGTCCTGGTCTTCTGTTTCATTAGATATGTTTGTTCGAGTTACTTTAATCAAATTTATTACTGGCACTTCAAAGCAGAATCTCTGAAATAATAGAAAACTTGTTGTAATGTAGCAAGTTGCAGAAATGCCTATTTTCACACCCCTATGAAATACTTAACTCATTTATTTGAATAAAAATTTTATTTCAGAAAATAGTGTAATAGGGGTAGAATAGTGATAATTAGGCCACATATACATACAAAAATTTACCGCAAAATATGTGGCATAGACATGGGTGGGCAAAGTGGGCCCTCACACTTAAAGGGGCCACATGAGGCCTCTTTAAATACAATGCCGTCAGACTTAAATCAAAAAGCTGAAGAACATTACTTTTGTAAAAAACTAAATCACTCAAGTTAGAAAATAAATCCTTTTTTTTTAATTCTATTTGTTTTTCAATATTCTCCTACCGTGCATTTATATTTTTTCACTACCATGTGAGTAGGTATGTCGTGTCAAAGTATGTTTGGTAAGATAGATCTTGAGCACAAAAGAAAAGGGGCCTCGCTGATGCGGCTTTGCCTACATATATATTAGTCCACACTACGTTATTGATACAATATGTAAAGTAAATAATACAATATAATATTTAACATCTCACTTTCCAAAATCTATCACCACATTTGGGGTTCACGAGGTGACATCACAGTGTGCTTCATCCTCGACCACACTGTCGCTTACTATCGAAAAAAATATTGAAATAAATAAAGAATACACATAAATGCAAAATCGAAATATCTCAATGAAGTTTTTGATACAGTTCTCTGACAAACTAAGAATCTTTCTTAATTGCTATGAGATACAGTTATATGATTTTGATATTATGCATTTTTAAACAGTATTTTGTGAGGCTAATGAATTACATTAGAAGCAAACCAATTAACAAATTAATTTATAACAATTGTAGAAAATTAATCAACAGCTGTTAAGAGAAGTATTACATAAATGAAATCTATGCAAAACTGTACTTACAAACGAAACTTAGTGCTAATAGTGTATGTCACAACTCCATTTTCGTTATACTAATTAAGGTTGTATTATATGGAAAACCTCAGATTTCTTATGTTTAGAAAATAGGTTCTCACGTACTATGATCATTTATCTAGCATACAGTTTGTAATACCTACCTCTAAATCCATTGTTACATTTGAGCTGTTTGACTGTTTCTTCGACACAAAAGTCACCACAAAGTCACTCACTAATATTATTTCCCCACAATTTAATAACATAAATAAAATAAATATCGTTTTTTTGGTGTGACCATCAACGTCTTAGTAACGTGTTGTTGATTTGTTTTATTTTTTTAAACTTATGTTATTTTGAACATTAATGCTATAAAAATGGTGGTGTTTTGTTCAATAAGTGTTCGATAAAGTGTGTGAGTGTGGGCAAGTGAAATAAAGCAGTAAAACGTGTGATTTTACGTTGTCGGCAAAACTCCATAGAAGCTTCTCGTAAAGGCGCCACCACTTTACTGAAGCAGGACTGACTCGACTATTGACTGTATACGTGACTTAGATTGTGACTAGAACTTTTACAACTTGTTTTATTCAAGAAACTTGAAAAAATCCTAATACTTGACACTGGCAAATGCTTTAATGCTTCCAATAAAAAAAAGAAGAAGAAGCGTCATGCGGAATTGCGGACCAGTATAAATAAGTTACTCCAAGAGTTTTGGCGGGAACGTCTTAGTAACATGTTGTTTGCTTTGTTTTATTTTCCTAAACTTGTGTTATTTTGAACATTAATGCTATAAAAATGGTGGTGTTTTATTCAATAAGTGTTCGATCAAGTGCGTAAGTGTGGGCAAGTGAAATAAAGCAGTGAAACGTGATTTTACGTTGTCGGCAAAACTCCATAGAAGCTTCTATTAAAGTCGCCACCCCTTTACAGGACTCGACTTATAAATTGACTGTATACGTGACTTGATTGTGACTAGAACATTTACAACTTGTTTTATTCAAGAAACTTGAAAAAATCCTAATTTTTGACACTGGCAAATGCTTTAATGCGGGTCCAATACAAAAAAGAAGAAGAAGTTACTCTATGATGCGGACATGCGGCCGCCCTCTCACTTAATTTGTGCTTAATTTAGGTATTTATTTTTGCTCAAAGCCAAAATTGAATGAGCTGTAATCAACAGCTGTGTCCGAGCTTGGTCCGAGCCGTGACCCGTGTTTGCTACCCAAAACAACATGAAAGATTTGAAACCAAGAAGATTTTTATTTTAAACCAAGAAGTTCAAAGTAACATAAATAGGTGAAAAGTTACATGAATTTAGCAAAAGTGATTATAAAACAGCTCTGGCAAGATATATAAAACACACAAGCTAACACGTACCGGAGAAAAACCATTGAGAATAACATGCGTGATTTTATATCAGCCTATCTGAGTAGTTTAAAGCAACAGAAGTTAACACATACTGGAGAAAAGGTACATGAATGTAACATGTGTGACTATAAAACAGCAAAGGCAGGTAGATTAAAAATACACCAGCTAACACATACTGGAGAAAAACCATATAAGTGCAACATGTGTGATTTTAAATCAGCATATCCAAGTAGTTTAAAGCAACATAAGTTAACACATACAGGTGAAAAGTTACACGAATGTGACATGTGTGATTTTAAATCAGCATATACAACTAGTTTAAAGCAACACAAGCTAACACATACATGTGAAAAGTTACATGAATGTGACATGTGTGATTATAAAGCAGCACAGGTAGGTAATTTAAAAACACACAAGCTAAAACATACTGGAGAAAAACCATATGAGTGTAACATGTGTGATTTTAAATCGGCTTATAAAAGAAGTTTAAAGCAACATAAGTTAACACATACAACTGAAAAGTTACATGAATGTAACATGTGTGATTATAAAGCAGCATATCCACATAGTTTAAAACAACACAAGCTAACACATACTGGACAAAAACAATTTGCATGTAACAAGTGTGATTATAAAACAACAGTGGCAAGTCGTTTAAAAACACACAAGCTAACACATACTGGAGAAAAACCATATGAGTGTAACATGTGTGAATATAAAGCAGCACAGGCAAGTAATTTAAAAATACACAAGCTAACACATACTGGAGAAAAACCATATAAGTGCAATATGTGTGATTTTAAATCAGTATATACAAGTAGTTTAAAGCAACACAAGTTAACACATGCAGGTGAAAAGTTATATGAATGTGACATGTGTGACTTTAAATCAGCATATGCAACTAGTTTAAAGCAACACAAGTTAACACATACATGTGAAAAGTTACATGAATGTAATATGTGTGACTATAAAGTAGCACATGCAAGTAATTTAAAAACACACAAGCTAACACATCATGGAGAAAACCCCTATAAGTGTAACATGTGTGATTTTAAATCAGCATATGTAACTAATATAGAGCAACACAAGTTAAAACATACAAGAGAAAATTTACATGAATGTGACATGTGTGATTATAAAGCTGCATATCCACATAGCTTAAAACAACACAAGCTAACACATACTGGACAAAAACAATTTGTATGTAACAAGTGTGATTATAAAACAACAGTGGCAAGTCGTTTAAAAACACACAAGCTAACACATACTGGAGAAAAACCATATGAGTGTAACATGTGTGATTATAAAGCAGCAAATCCACATAGTTTAAAACAACACAAGTTAACACATACTGGACAAAAACCAAATAAGTGTAACATGTGTGATTTTAAATCAGTATATATAAGTAGTTTAAAGCAACACAAGTTAACACATACAGGTGAAAAGTTACATGTGTGTAACATGTGTGATTATAAAGCAGCACATGCAGATAATTTAAAAACACACAAGCTAACACATAGAGGAGAAAAACCATATTAGTGTAATATGTGTGATTTTAAATCAGCATATACAAGTAGTTTAAAAACATAAGAGAAAACATACTGGAGAAAAACCATATGAATGTAACATGTGTGATTATAAAGCAACACAGATAATTCATTTACAACTACACATATTAAGACATACCAGAGAAAAACTATAATATGAGTGTAACATGTGTGATTATAGCACTGTATGGACAAGTGATTTAAAAACACACATGATCATACATACTGGAGAAAAACCATATGAATTTATCATGTGTGATTATAAAGCTGCACGAGTCAATTAAAGTGACACAAGAAATTACATACTAGAGAAAAACTATATCATCCCCATAGAGCAAGAATTAACTAAGTCTTGTGAAAAGATTACATTTATTAGGAAACAATAATGACTCGTAGAATATACTACATTATTAAAGAGAATTCTTGTTGTAAGAGGTTTTTAAACTTTAGGTATTTGCACCGCACCCGGAACACAGAACCTAGCGCACGCACACACCTGTATGAGCAAGTGTTGCTTGTACAAACTAGTAGTTATTCTATGCGCTAGCGCTGGCAGACTGCCTTGTTTGTAACGTACCTCGAAGATAGATTTCTTTTTATTCAACTACACAAAGTGATTGTTATTTGTTGTGGTAATTGTGTGTTTAGTCAATTCAATGTAATATTGTATATGTGCAATATGTACAACATTCGTAGTCGGTTTTTAACTGATGATAGACTTATTTATTTATTATTGCAGTGTGTACAGAACAAACTTAAATAAGCTAGGTACATACCCTGTTATAGGGTGTTGCAAACATACATTTTACAAGTAAATAAAATATATAGGTTGAAACAAGATTTAAAAACTACAAAAACTAGGGCTAAATGTTGCTTAAAATTTATTTTTTGGTTTCCTAGAGTTGAGATCGTTTAGTTTTTAGAGTTTATCCATAAAGAATTTATTTATAATAGCATTTATGTATCAAAAGAATGCGCAATTTGGTTTGAAAACATTTATCAGAATTATCATTTTTTATCGAGTTAGGAATTTTATTATATATTTTTTTGACATGTATTCTGGGCCGTTTTTATAAATTTCTAGTTTGGGTTCAGGAAGTATTAGTGTGTTTTGTCTTCGTGGGTTTATTGCATTTGGTATAGAGATATAAGTGTTTTCTGACAAATAATGAGGTTTCAAGTATGTATATGCACGGAAAAGTAAGGATATTTAATTGGATGAAGTGGGGCTTACAAGTACTTCTTTGGCGTATATTAACTATAATTCGAATGCAAGATAAGCTAAGGGGGAAGATAATGTTTTTTGAGTGTACATTAAGTACTATTACTATGTATGTCTGTTTGTTTCTATATTGTTTCCTGTAGCTAAATGCCTTGACTAATTTTGATGTGTGCAATTCGTTTTTACCCCCAAAACAACAAAGAGACTAAATAATCATCATGTAACACACACTGATTTATCATACCATACTCATACTGACTAGGTAGTAGGTACATAATAATAGGTACTTAAATATAATATTAGGTATCTGTAGTTTTATATGTAATAGGTATATATAATTTATATATATATATATATTTATATGTAATATAGTATATACCTGTAATATTAACTATTATACCTACCTACGGAAACAAATTCTCTAAATTTGTTTTCTAATCTCTGAATAAAAATGTACAAGGTGTTTGCTTAGATGATGTATATTTTGAACGTGTACTCAAATATACGATTAACACACCATGGACTATGAAATATTTTTTAATTCTAATTCCAACCCTCTTCAGTTGTTCCTCACCCTCTTGATGGCTTTTTTGGCTCCTATATTGGGTATAGTTCCCGTCACGCAAAAAGAACGCTGAGCAACAGGGGAGGAGATGTGTCTGCGCATGTGTACAATCACGTCCTATAGTTCTAGCCTCTGGGTAGGTTACAATTTCAGTGTGACTTTCTAATTCTGGAAATCTGTAGATACATTAAACTAGCTACTTAGTACTTTGGAATATGCAGGAATTAAAAATAGGTAATGTTTACTTCAGCATTTTTTTTTGTTTCGATCTTAAAATATAGAACAATTTGTAGTTGTTTGTACCTACCTAGTTTGTAGAAAATTTACGGTATGACTTTAAAATTAAACGAGTAGAGATTTCATATTTTTAGGGTTCCGTACCTCAAAAGGAAAAAAAAGAACTCTTAGGGGATCACTTTGTTGTCCGTTTGTCTATCTGTCAGGGTGTCAAGACGAACGCGTGAAGGTATCGAGTTGAAATTAAAACCATTTACGCAGATCCATAGTCTCTTGCTGCAGAAAGAAAAATCAAATTTCTCAGTATTCGTAAAAAAAAGTTACATCCGAATATGTCGTAAAAAACGCACATTTCGACACTCACAAGGGAATCAAAACCTAAGCGGTACTTTCCGTTGCCTAGAACTATGAAATTTGGCAATAAGCATTGTGTTAGAGTACACATATAGGAAAAAATCCGAAAACGACATTTTTGTATTTAATCACAAAATGTGTCTTTATGCAAGGAATGAGGGTCCAAATTTTAAAGTTCTTTGACCGTATCATGTGGGGTATCATATGGAAGAGCTTCATTAGCATAAGCTAAAACAGGTTTTTAAATATATTTACGATGTATATTTTTCGGCTTATGAAGGAAAATATCCTCCAAAAAAATCCAAATATCCAAATCCGTGCCACTCTCAACATTAACGTCGCCGAGGCGGTACATGCTGCAGAAAATCGGAACAGATGGCGGAACATCATACGTGGAAAGTTAAATCTTTGATGGGTCACGACCCCCAGTATTGGGGTTTCGACGCAAGGAGGAGGAAGGAAAATATAAAAAAATATATGATTTCCCCGCACACCGAGGATTCCGTACAAACTAGTAGATACTAGTTTGTACGGAATCCTCGGTGGGCGAGTCTGACTCGCACTTGTCCGATTTTTTTCATATGCAAGTCTTATTTTAAGCATCGTGTAAAGGGGGAGTGGGGGAGAGAAGGGGTTAAGGAAAATTCTCAAAGCATCACGTAATTGAAGTGAGATAGGCATGGGCGTAGCTATAGCTTTCTCATGGGGGGGGGGGGGGGTTTATATAAACATTGACGTTTAGTTCCTAAACGTCAATGTTTATATAATTATAAGTTAAAAGGTTGGACCCCTAACCTCCCCCCCCTCCCCCCTACTTACGGCCTTGTTCACAACTTGTCGGATTCGGAATCGGATTTTTGAAAGAGATGTAGGTATTATGATTACAAAAAATATAGCCTACTTATGACACTTTGGAAACGAAGACGACTGTAATGACACATCAACCTCGCACATCAAAATCCGTCAAGCCGTTCAGGCTGTCATATAGAAACATACATACATACCCGCATACATACATACATTCGAAAAACATTACCCTCCTTCTTACGCAATCGGGTAAAAATATATAGTTTCCATTTTGATATACGCGTTTGTAGTATGCGCGGGCGAAAGATGAACATAAAGAGAATTGAGATGCAGTATGACCCATACTGCATCTCTTTAGCTAAGTTGTAGTTATGCACATACATTACCGCACATCAGGTTTTTATATATATTTTGTAACATGCATGCCATCCGCAATACCTATTCCGGAATTTTGACAGCATTTTTTTTTTTTCGGCCAATGCCATGGGGGGGGGGGGGGTCCGGACCCCTGGACCCCCCCCTTATATACGCCCATGAGATAGGTATCACGTGTATTTATTGTTTCGTTGAACGCACGACTTTACGCTTTGAAAAATAGCGCGTGACTTAGACTCTGTGGCTACAACTTTGATTGTAAAGATTTTGGGTAGGGGAGGATGTCTATATCCAAACCTTTTGAGTTAAAATCTTTCCACGTATCACCAGTTAGAGAGAAAGGGAGAAAGGGGTTAAAAAGTTGCTGAAAAATCACGTGATTAATGGCCACCCATTATATACTTAGCGGTATCCTTTCTCTCTCGCTCTCGCGGAATAGCAATCACTATTCGCATATTATGGTTTTAGCTGATCATAGCTGGTATAAAAAATAAAACTACAAGTTTTCAGATAAATATACTTTTATTTAGAGAGAGGCCAATAAAACTATTGTTATTTTATTGTGAAGTTGAATCGCAACATGGATCGGCTAGTTGCTATCATAATGTCTAAACATAATTATTATAAATCTCTTACATTATAATGTACATACCTTACATTAAAATACAATTTTTAATCTAAAAAAAAATTACTAAGCAATAAAAATGCAATCAAATACGAGATGGATGATAATTAGGTGAATAATTTAAAATTATTCATACATAAAAACATGGAATTACGCTTTAACAAAAAAAAAAACATTACCTAGGTAAGAGAATTGCGCAACACTCATCTAAGACCTAGAGTTGGGGGCAGTGTTGGGCTTTAATCATCAAATTTTTCAATCAACTAAAAAAGTAATTGCTGTTAAAGTAGTCACAATTAAACTTTTAGTTGTACACTGCAATTAAATTTAGATTAATGTATGTTAATCGTGAATCTCAATTAAATTAATTGCAATTAACTTTTTAAATTGTTGTATGAAATAATTAAAACTAACAATTAACCGACTTATTTTTACGGAAACTAATTTAAATCGCAAGTGAATCGATTTATTCTAGGCAAGTGCGCTCCACCATATACTGTAATGATGCATGATTAAAAACAGATAGGTAAACTCTTTATTAACAGACGAGTTAGTGCTCAAAAATATGCAGTTTTCCTTATGTATTTTCTACATACGTATTTCAGTAGTACTATACACGTTGTTATAAAACCAGAGCATTCCCTAAAACAGTAGCAATTTTTAATTGTTAGTTTTTATTTAAATTCATAAAACAATTGAAAATGAATTAATTGTTAACTGTAGAAAATCACGATTAACAATTAATTATTTTTTAATTGTAATATTTCACAATTACAGTTGATCAATTGTTGTTATGTACGATTAACTATGGTTAATTTTTAATTGTTCTCACAATTAAAATTTGCCCAACACTGGGTGGGGGACACCGCTTACTAGCACGCGACTCCTTTTTAGGGTACTGTAGTATACAAGGAACTCTTATAGTTTCGCCATGTGCATCTGTTTGTTTACCTGACCGTGGCTTTGCTCAGACTATTAATACTAGAAAGCTGTGATTTGGTATAAATATATACATATTAGTTATGCCGATGTGCATCTACGGAATCCTACTTTGCGCATGCCACGACACGCACTTGGCCGCTTATTTATAGATATCAAATTGTTGAATCTGCTTTTGATAAATATGCGTATTTTAGCCTCATTAGAATACTATTGCAATAACAATTACTAACTAGTAATTAACAATGACTGTTATTTTATTTGTTCTTTCGACTGAAATAAACATCCAAATATCAACATTTCTACATTTGGATATTTACATACCTATCTACCTATTGTAGTTACCAAAATAAAATATTTTCTTTGTTTTGTGTTCTCATGAGGCTAAAATACGAATATTTATTAAAAGTACATTCTTTATTTTTTATCTAGAAATAGATGTAGCGTGGGAGCGAGACAGCTGCGCCACCAGACTCTACACTTTTACATTAAAAAAAAAGATTTCTGTCATAAAGGCATCCAATTTTGAGATTTTATGTGGGATGAACTCTATACTCTCTACAAAATATCTATTTACTCATCATTTACAGATTTCCAGATTGAATTGGAGAAAAAAAAATTACAAACAATTTTGACAAAACACTTTCCGATTCCAACCACATAAAAAAAATATCTAATAATTTTAATAGCAGATTTTTTTCTCTCGTTTGGAAAAATGTGCGCTACACAACCCTCTTAATTACACATACGTTATTATTTTATAATAAGGACTATTTTTTTCAAGCACCAGAGTGGCCGCATTGATTAGTATTCGTAGATTTAAATACACGACTAAAGGCCTATTCACATATAAAAGGTATTCGCTTGTTTTTACACGACTTAAAAAGGTTTATTAAAGGTTCTTTCATGTGTGTGGGTCTAAGCTGCTCGCTGCTTCACTGATTTCTAGATGAGGTCATTTAGATTTATTTTACTTTTCATTTTATATCACAATACCGAAAAAACGTGTTTCACAGTAATTTTAACTGAGGAAAGTCTAAATACTAAGAGCGGTTTCGCACTATGTCCGAAACGAATCCGGTCTGTAGGGGTAGGTATATTCAGAAATCATTCGGAATCTATATCTCTGTCTCTGTCATTCTCTATGGAAATGACAGGAACGGAGATATTGGGGCTGAATCCGATCCTGAATGAAAGAGAAATGGGATGACAGAAATCTTATCTAGTGTGTAAACTACCATACAAATAGCTCTACGACTACTAATACGGTCCGTATTTAACGGATTCGGATCGAATTCGTTTCATTTGTTTGCTGAGAGCTACAATCTTGGAATTTTCAAGGCTAGAGTGAATAGATATCTTCTAGATCGACGAGTTCCATCCTCGACCACACTGTCGCTTAACATTAGGCCAGTTGGTAGGCAATCGTAGATCTATCTTGCGTAAAAAAAACGTAGTGCGAAACTGCTCTAATTTGAATTTGCCACGGAGCTTAACTCAGCTCATACATTTTGAGTCTTCTAGGCAGAATTTTGGTTTTGATATTGATTATGCTTGTTTAAATGACAGGCTAGCCATTTAACCACAGTACTCTTGGAAAAATCGACAAATTAGATAAGCAAACATAACCTAAATTGGAATTGGCTCACAAGTGAGTCCGCTGAATCACAATATATCTGTGAGAAACTGGCACTCTCGCGGATCTTATGGTTTTTAGGGATCTCGATTATCTCGATTAGATTACTAAAATTATATATAAAAATCTTTGAAACCTACAAATTAAAATATAAAGAGATTATCTAACTATTATACGTGTTCATGATACCATTTTTCATCACAACACGTATCTTAATTTAAAAAAAAATACATGATGGTGTAGGGGCAGCGAGGCAACTTACAAGGGCAACGAATAACATGTATATCTGAATAGATCCTAAAAGTACTTATTACAAATATCTGTCTGAAATCTTATTGTAAATATACCTTAGGAATATTTAGTATAAGTATTTCTGACTGATATTGTATATATTTCCGAGAAATACCTAAATACCTTCATAAGTTTTGACAATATACTTTAACTATATTTAACACTGCACAAATGCGTTCCTTGTATCTTCTTAATAGCACTAGTTACCCAAGTATCCACCTCATCTGAAAGAAAATGTATAAAAAATATTAATGTTTTATTTTTTAATCATACTGAGTGTCAAGACGAACAAGGTGATCGCCTTTTGTCTAATAACAATTTAACTCGATTCCATTCTGGACTGGCCTCGCATCTCAGTAATATGTCTGTCTGCTAAGCTGTAGGCCATGAGTTACCAGTTATCTAGTTTCGATAGTACAAGCTTTGCTCAGTTTGGGCTAGATGGTGTTGTGTGAAATGTCCACCAATATTCATTATTATAAATTTAAATTTATACACAGGTCTAGCCAGGACCTTTGAAAGGCATCAGTGGGGCCGGAACCAACACTGGGAGGACATTTTACAAATGTACCTATTATGTATGTACATGTTGTTATGTAAATGTAACAATTATTATTCAAAACTATGAATAGTTTGAACGGTCGCTCCAGATGCGAATAGAGTCAGATGTAGTTAGGATGCCAAGAAGATCCATGAAGTATCATGCAAGTTGCAACCCAAGAATGACCCAATAGGTCATGATAAGCAGGGGCCGGGTTGTGACTAAAAACCTCTTTTATTAAATTCAATGTGTTATTGTCTATTTGGTTTTTAGGGTTCCGTACCCAAAGGGTAAAAACGGGACCCTATTACTGAGACTCCGCTGTCTGTCCGTCCGTCCGTCTGTCACCAGGCTGTATCTCATGAACCGTGATAGTTAGAGAGTTAAAATTTTCACAGATATTGTATTTCTGTTGCCGCTATAACAAAAAATACTAAAAACCGGATTAAAATAAATATATAAGCAGGCTTTCATACAACAAACGTGATTTTTATGCTCGTTTTTGCTCGATATTGATAACGGCAACAGGTAGACGCTTGAAATATTCACTGAATATTGAGTTATGTTATTTACCTACTTTAAAAAAAAAACATTAAATTAAAATAAAATTAATATTTAAGGGGGTTCCCATACAACAAACGTGTTTTTTTGCCGTTTTTATAGATAATGGTACGGAACCTTTCGTGCGCGAGTCCGACTCGCACTTGGCCGGTTTCATTTTCTATTGTGTTTCTTGTCATAATAAAATACGTCTATGTCCATGATAATTTCAATATGAACACAGAATACTTGTTTTTCAACCAACTAAGCGTTTGTGGCGCCATCTGTAACACACGTTACCTCACTCGACCAAGGTTCGTGGTCATAGTCATATGCATTGTTTATAGTATAGTATATATAATCCCGTTCTGTAGGGGTATTTCAGAACTAAGGCCTAGGCCGCACTACGGTTAAACCGCAGCGGTTTTTAACCGCGTGAGTTTATGAAACAGGAAAACGAATATAAGCGGCCGCACTTGCGGTTTTTCCCCGCGACTGATTTAGTAGCGTCTCGAGCGGTTTCGCGGTTTATAGCGGTTACCGCTCGCAGGAAAAAACCGTAGTGCGGCCTAGGCCTAATTCGGATTCGATTCGGAATCTATATCTCTGTCTATTCCGAATCCAAATGAGTTCTGAATACGGGAGCTGATAAGTATTAATGTCAAAACACCATTTGCGCATGTGTCATGTCACTGATGTCTACATGTTGACACCGAGCGCTTGAAGCGCTGTTTAACTTGAAGTACTGATAAATTCGTTGCATGTTAATAGCGCTGAGAAACCAATAGATATCACGACGAGCGAAAACCATAACTTCATAGTGTGTGTGCATATAAAAACAAACTTTCGCATGTGTTTATATACAAATAGTGAGGGTTTGTATGGAATTTTTGACGTGTGGTTTTATAACAGAATAAGTCTGTACAGGGAGTTTTGGCGGGAACGTCATAGAAACATGTGGCTCTGTTTAATTTTCTAAACTTTTGTTATTTAGAATATTAATGCTAAAAAAAATGGTGGTGTTTGATTCACCGTCCGATCAAGTGCGTGAGTGTAGGCAAGTAAAATAAAGCAGTGAAATGTGTCGTTTTACGTTGTCGGCAAAACTCCATAGAAGCTTCTAGTAAAGCTGCCATCACTTTACTGAGGCAAGACTCAAAGTTGAAAATGACTGTTACATAACAGACTGTGGCTATGTACCTAACTTGTATTATTCAAGAAACTTGAAGTTAACTCAATACTTGACACTGGCAAATCGCTAATCGCGTTGATCCAATCCAAAAAAGAAGTCTGTCGAGGAGTACTCACAGAGTAGTTCAGTCTGTGCGGTTATGGCGGCGGTTCTGCAGCGCCATGGCGAGGTCCTTCTTCAGCTGCTCGTTGCGGAGCGTCACGTCAGCGGGAACCACGGACCTCAGACCGTTCACTATGTCCTTAGTCTTACCTGAAACATTTATCATCATTATTACGGTTCATCACCAACATAATGTGATATAAATGAGTTACGATGACAATATGTTTTATTGATTAAAAATAAATTTGCATGTCTTTATTATAGAGATGAAAATGATATCTTGACATTCAGTATGGCATTCATCACTTTTTGATGGTAGGAGTGTACAGACCGGATGATAAGGAGGTGTCAGCATGGAGGCTCCGTGATGCTAAACTCATGCATGAACTCTCTGCTGCCTTGGAGCACAACACTATTGTAATAGCTGGAGATTTCAACTACAAAAATCTCAAATGGCCGATTACTGCTAAGCGTCGCCAGACTGGAGACCAGATCACTAAGCCAGAAGATCTCTTTATTAACATGTTTTTGAATAGTAATTTATATCAATTAGTAAATACCGCTACAAGATTCCAACTAAATCAATCACTGTTAGACCTGATAATGGATAATGATGAGACACTAATCTGTGAAGTCATACATAAAGCTCCAATTGGTAAAAGCGACCACTGTGTTTTGGAGTTCATCATGCAGTGTTTAATGCGAAAAGATAACATGGCTCCAAAATTCAGACGTAATTATGAATATATATATTATGATTGTTACAATACTGAGCAAAGTAGTCACTTGCAAACCATAGGCATATCGAGAGACCCTGAACTATTGTGGAAGGATATATTGAATGCAATTAACACTACCACTGACAAACATGCTCCATTCAGGCAAATTAGAACTAAGGTTAAAAATAAACCATGGATAGATAACACCATCCTTAAGTTAATATCTCATAAGAAGACTTTATGGGACATATACAGGACTTCTTTATGTGAAGAGGACTACAAAAAGTATAGAGAAGCAAATAATAAATGTGTCGCTCAATCTAGAAAGCAGAGGAGCATCTATGAAGCTAAGATTTTAGGTCTTGGTGACAAAGCCTTTTACTCTCACATTCGGCAATGCACATCATCTAAAGTCAGTATTCCCCCAGCAATTAGAAATCATAATGGGGACCTGGTAACTAAGCCATCCGACATTGCTGATGTTTTCGCTGAAGAGTTTGAAAAAGCTTATTCGAATGAACCTGCTGTTAATTATAACACAATTGTTTCTTCATTACCTCGTATAGAAGAGAGTCTTTCCGATATTACTTTTTCTGAAAGCGAAGTAGTTAAAGTCATCTCAAATTTGAAAATAGAGTCATCCCCTGGTCCAGACCAGTTGCCGGTGTGTATACTTAAAAACTGTGTTCATACACTCGCCCCTGCCCTTACTCGAGTTAATGAATGTGTCTTTTGAAACAGGATACCTTCCACAAGACTGGAAACATGTTATAGTCACACCGATATTCAAGAAAGGAGATAAGCTAAAAGCTGAACATTTTAGGCCGATAAGCCTTACAAGCATAGTGGTCAAGTTGATGGAAAAAATGATATGTAGCAAACTGACACAGTTCCTGAATAAACAGTGTGTAATATCAACGAAACAACATGGTTTTGTTACTGTCACGAACTTGCTGGAATGTGTTCATGCCTGGAGTAATGAAGTGGATATCCAAAATCCTGTGGATGTGATGTATCTAGATTTTGAGCGGGCATTTGATAAAGCCCACACGAGCGCCTGCTGATCAAGTTGGAACACTTTGGTGTACGTGGTAAGCTACTCAAATGGCTGGAGAACTTCTTGAAAGGACGCACCTTCCAGGTTCGAGTCGGGAATTCGCTATCGAAGATTAAAAAGGTGTCCAGTGGTGTTCCGCAGGGATCAGTGACTGCTCCTCAGCTTTTTGGAATCTTTATTACTGACTTTATAGAGATCATTGAAAGCCAGTCTGCCTTCATTGCTGATGATGGAAAGTTTTTTGCCAACCCATTGCTTAAATCTGGACAACTCCAACAAGATCTTAATCGTATACAGAATTGGACTAAGGACTGGATTATCAAGCTCAATAGTTCGAAGTGTGGTGACCTTCATCTTGGTAAGAATAACCCACAAGCTGCATATTATTTGGATGGGGTGGCCATAAATTCAGTCACTAAGCAGAAGGACTTGGGAGTGATAGTTGTATCAGACTTGAAATGGGAAGAACAGATCTCCATGATTGCGAAGAAGGCCAATCCTTTTGTGTATGTAATACGCAAGTCATTCCAAACTGTGACCCTGGAAGTATTTTTTAAAATATATAAAACATACATCAGGCCTCTGCTCGAGTATGCTTTCCAAATTTGGAGTTATTACCATATTGGATTAAATAAATTTCTTTGAAACTTATTTGATCATATCTATTTCATAGAACTAGGCTGTCTGAATCCAGATGTTTTATTTGATACAAATTTATGATTCCATAATGATTCATCTATGCAATTATTAAGTTAGGTTTGTTAGGTTTCTGTTTCCTTGTTTTCAATATAATATTACAATATATTATTTTATTGCATACAGAAAACATCTCATTTACAAAGATTTGGTTATCATTATCACATCAATTATTAAGTTAAATTAGTCAGGTTCAATTAGTCTTAAAAAAAAAGTGTTTTCCAGGAAATTACATTCCATATTTCATTATTTGGATAATTGAGAGGTGATAATCTGATTACTACTCTTTGTATACAAACATGTACCTAAATAACTTACCAAAGTATATGTCGTTGAGCGTGTTCCTGATTTTGTTTTCCATGTCCTCAACCATGCGGCCGATGTTAGCGATGTGAGGCGTCACGTCGCTTACTGCTGAATCTTGCTCCGCCTAAAACATGTACGTTATGTCTATATCCGTAAACGTAGGAAAGTCATCGACATAGCACAGTGGATTAGCGAGTTAAAGTGGCAGTGGATAGGGCACAGCACATAGAACTGATGGCTAAGGTAGCCGAAATATTTTTTAATGTAGACCAAGTTTCGACAATTGCAGCATATGGAGATCGGCCACAAGATAGACAGATGACCACATCCAAGAGGCAGGAATACATTGGACACAAGCTGCTTCCAATTGTTTTTTTTGGAAATCCATGGCCTATGTCCAGCAGTGGATTTCTTATGGCGAAGATGATGATGATATTATACTGGCTTTCGACCATGTTGTTGTGCTATATTTATGTTCTTCAGCAAGCTCCATCTTTTTGTCCACTTATTATCAGCCCCGGATCTTCAATTTTTTTTAAGCGGGGCAAAAACTTAAAAATGCACCCCCCATGTATATTTATTTTTACCTTTATCGTCTTCATCATTTCAGCCAACAGATGTCCACTAATTGATTCCCCCCCCTCCGAAACCGGACCTTGCAATTCAGCAATGGACCTTGCGAGGGACTCATAGCGGGACCCCCGATGTGTAACAAATTTTTGGGTAGTTATATGATTTTTTAACGCGCGTTCAGCGTTTGCATGGCCCAATTAAATAAAAAGATAGGTTATAAATTGCGCGAGCGAAGCGAGCGCGAAAATTTTTGTAATAGTTTTATAGTTATATGTTTTATTTCTCGTATGAGTGAGCCCACAGTCCTTCTATGTTAAATTAGTAAAAATGCGCCAGCTAAGCGAGCGCGGTTAGCTAGCTAGGCTAGGTTTTTGTGGCCCAGATGAATCAAACTAGTATATGTGTTAAGAGACAAATGAAATACCCGACAGGATAAGAACGACTCTTATGTTATCAAAACTTATAAATACAACCATTAGTATGCATTGATTCCAAATTTATGAATCTTAATTGAATTTAAACATATTACTTCAAAGAAAATTACAAACATACGTTTTATGAGAAATTATGCGCAAAACCGCTGTAAAAGACTATAAATGCGCATTATTTAGAATAATTCTATTGAAATCATTTATTACGAAAAAGTTCGTTGGAGTTCTAACAAATCGAACGACACCTCGCACATCATAATCGGTTAAGCCGTTTAGGCTTGTAGGCAATCATAACATCGAGCGAAGCGAGCGCGAAAATTTTCGAGATTTTTTAATCATATTTTAGGTATTCATATGCTAATTTGCTGTTAATGTTGTCACAGTACTGATATGGCTCAAAAATACAAAGTATATAAAATAACTTAAAGGAGAGGAAGGATTTTTGATAATGACCAGGTGTTTGAACCCTCAACCTTAAAAACATATAAAGAGTTCCTGGCTGAATTCAACGGTGTTTAAATCTCACTCGTATTTTCGAGCCAGATCTGCTATATAAGTACCATTAAGAAATGCAAAATTCTAATTCAGCATGGAAGCACATTCAAACCTGTGTACACTTTTATTATGTCGCGATTAAAGTTTACACTTTTATTACACGCCTTACAATATTCATAGTCAAACGGATTTTGTGAGATAGAAATTTATAACCAGACGCGATCTGCGTGCGATTCCTGCGGGCGAGGTCGCGCGGATTGAACTATGCCCCGCGAATAATAATTTTCGTAACCTACTGGAAAACCTACCTAACCTACGTAAAACCTACTGGACGTCTCAATGGTCAAAGTTAATTAAATGATGAGTTGTGCAATGTGCAGCCCCCCCTGATATTGCCGCCCGGGGCATGGGCCCGGCATGCCTCCCCCTAGATCCGGGGCTGCTTATTATTGACATTAAAAATGTTTCATGACCCAAAATATGTATGTCAAGTATATTGCCTGCATATGAATTGCTTGTTCAGATTTAATTTATACTTCTATTCAAAACTTTCAAGTATTTCAAGAAACATTTATTTTCAATTGAGGCAGTTTTGACTGGATGCCCTGAAGACCATGAAACTGAAAAAATATGTACCTAATAAACAACTTTATTGTGATATTAGGGTAATAATGGGCTATTCATTACCCTATCACTTTAGAGGCACTTTTCACTATTCCTATTTTCCTGTTGGAAAATACCCTAATGTCTGACTAATACGGATACACTTGATCATTTAGAGTAAATTCACACCTGTCTAGTCAAACTGCCCCCAAGATTCATGGTCCCACTGCTCTCCTTATTGGTCTGCAGCCAGAGCATGGCTGTGGAGGTCAGCTTGTAGTGGGCATTGCGGCCGGAACTTTTCTCGATAACCTCTACAACGTGGATTGAGTCCCAGCATCCTTTAATTTTCTGTGACCCATCGCCGGCCTTTTTGATCAGTATAACTCCTGGAAGCCATATATAATAAGTTATTATAATTCTTATCTTTATCATTGACAGGCAGTCATGAACTGTTGTTTGACCACCGACTCTGTGATAGTAAGCTACAGGATTGCCGTGGGTTGGAGAATGTTGATCTAGAAGATATTTTACTTCTAACTAAAACAACTGAATCTATTACTATGAAATTTTGTGCAGACATAGTTTAGTACAGAATTGAATAATAAAATATGAAAAATTAATTAAAAAAAATAATCATATGAAATGGACAACAAAAGAACACTATTATTATTCAAAACATTCTGTGGCTTCCTACTGGTCAAATATTAGCATAATAATAAAAAAAAATGAACCGTTGACATGAAAAGAAGATTCTAAACATGATAGTTGTGTATAGTTCCCGTCATATAAAAAGAATGCTGGATTGCTTGTGGTTATGAGCGTTTTTTATATGATGGGAACTAAAGCAGTAACATTTTGTAACAAATAATGTTCATTTATGGCAAATTCAAACAGCTTTTATACATCTTATAATATTTAGCTATGCCATGGAATAAAAAAAAATAGTAGATAGATAACTCTTTCTAAATACCACATAATAAAGTGAAAATGTTACTATGGCTTTTAAGAGGCAGCCTTAACTCTTAGAATGATTTCTTCCAGGCTACCATGCTATAGTAAAACTGCTACTTATAAATATAATGAGTTGAGAAGGTCTAATGTTAATAAAATCCCAATTACAAATGTCTGTAACCAGAGATCAAATAAATTGGGTCCATTCCAGAATTCTATTTTAGACAAATTTGGGTTAATGACATCAGATGTAGTATGTAGTAGTGAGTTCTGTAGGTATAGCAGTATACTGTACAGTATAATATTTCATAATTGGTCAATAAATATTATGGAGTGCTATATACATTACAGTGGGTTGACAAAGACATGAGTGACAGAGACAACATTATATGAAGTGAAACTCTCTTTCCACAGCTCTTTGTGAGCTGTGGAAAGAGAGTTTCATTTCCATTATTAGTAGTTGGGTAATGGTAGAGGAATATCTTACCAGCAAACCCATGGTCCATGTCCCATAAATAAACAGAGCTAACTCCACCTTCAAAGTACATCTCTCTGTACTGATCGAATGCATGATTCGCTTCAATTTCCAACTTCCTCAATCTTTCTGAAGGCATAGAACCATCCTCTAAGGGCGGGTCGTAGGTATTCGACCACGGAGACCTATATGAGTCTCCGTCGCGGTTATAATCACATAATAAGTAGTCTTTCCCGTTACTTTTGTCTTGGGCTATCTTTAGGGGCTGGTCAACTGACGATAACAAGTCATCGCACATGCTAGGTACCAGATCAATCAAATCTGTAAGATTCTTCTCAATCTGTTGAGGAGGCAACCTCCTCATCAGGTCCAGGGCACAATCCATCTGCTGGTCAGTCTGTAAAATCAAGCAATTCCCGATAATTTTGGTGTATTAGTCATCATAACAAACAAGTGTTCTACATAGTTTTTTAGACCAAAACACGAAGAATTCTTACTCACCATCTTTAACTAAGATTAGTATGAGTTTTAATGAAATAGATTTAGTTCTCAAACATGAAATTAAATAGGAAACGGTAAAGTCTATCCCACAATTAAAACTCAAGAATCCCTGCCCGATTTGATAACTTGACTGACGTAATTTGACATTAGAGTTGACAGCAACATTTTCGTTTAAAAATATAGAAAATGTTTTGTTTCCGCATTTTTCAAACAATTAACCACAGAGTTTTCACTCTGTGGTTTATCCAAGAAAACAGGAAACGGCTGGCACGTCACTATAGGATTAACCTTGATAGGTTGGTAGCTCTGTGAAACGCCGGTATTGCTATCTTTTTCGCTTACACGATTTTTATGACCTTTGAAAAAGAGATGGATTATTGTATCTACGGTGTCAATGATTTCCGTCGAACTGTCAGTTTGTCGCGGTGTCGGTGTTGAATGTTGTGTCAAACTTTTGTTGTTATTACTTTTAATTGTTTTATTTTCGTTATTTGTTGTGTGTTGGTTGTTTAAACATTTTTATCAATGGGATTGTAATCTCTTTTCATGGTAACATTGAAAAGGCATAGTTGTTTTCACTGTGCGAGTTTTTAAAGGTTCGTAATGTGTACACAATTACGGTTTATTCTAATGATTCATGTTAAGGGAATGTAAAACGAGTTATTGTAATATTGCGCCTATTATGTGTCCCAAAACAGGAAGCATGGTGTACGCAGCTGCGTTCAAGTATTACTTCATCTAATTTTTGTTAATAATATGGTGCCTATAAGTAATCCTGTTTATGGCTAGGTTATAGCCTGGTAGAGTACTACTGAAACCGTATAATAGTCGCTAAGTGCAGTTAATGCACTTATATTATATCTATTAGCATTATAACATCATAAGTATAACATATCTTCTTTACCTTAACATCATGACCAAGTATCTAGTTCAGTAGAATACTTTGTATAGCTCCATACTTAGGCATGTTCTATATCTTTGATCATTCAAAGTTATTTTATTCTTCTTGAACAATTTTCGATCAAAGTGGTACTAAACAAAAAACCCTCTTGTCCATTCGGGTAAATAATTTTAATACTTTTCATTGCTATTTAAGAGGCGTGCAGCAGGGAGACGTTGTCTCTCCAAAACTGTTTACCGCCGGTTTGGAAGATGCCTATAAGCTTCTGGAATGGAAAGGGCTAGGCATCAATATTAACGGCGAGTACATCACTCACCTTCGGTTTTGCCGACGATATAGTAGTCATGGCAGAGTCGATGGAAGACCTCAGTATGATGCTCGAAGACCTCAATAGAGTTTCCCAACGGGTGGGCCTCAAAATGAACATGGACAAAACGAAGGTTATGTCGAACGCCCATGTAGTGCCCACCCCAATATCTGTGGGGAACTCCACTCTTGAAGTTGTTGACGAATATGTCTACCTAGGACAAACGGTCTGATTAGGTAGGTCCAACTTTGCGAGGGAGGTCAATCGTCATATCCAACTCGGCTGGGCAGCGTTCGGGAAACTTAAAAGCGTCTTCTCGTCCAATATACCCCAGTCCCTCAAGTCGAAAGCTTACAACCAGTGTGTGTTACCAGTGATGACATACGGCACTGAAACGTGATCCCTAACTATGGGCCTTATAAGGAAGCTCAAGGTCGCGCAACGAGCTATGGAGAGGGCTATGCTTGGAGTCTCTCTATGAGATTGAATCAGAAATGAAGAGATATGTAGACGTACAGGAGTCACTGATATAGTACAGCGGATTAGCAAGTTGAAGTGGCAGTGGGCAGGGCACATAGCACGTAGAACTGATGGCTGATGGGGCCGAAAGGTTCTCAAGTGGAGACCACGTACCGGCAAGCGCAGGGTAGAAAGACCAGCCACGAGATGGAGAGGTGACCAATGCAAGCTGCTTCCAATCGGTCTTTTTGGAAATCCATGGGGGAGGCCTATGTCCAGCAGTGGACTTCTTATGGCTGGGATGATGATGATGATTGCTATTTAGATTTTTATAACATCTAAGTAAATAGATCAATATTAATATGCTTACACTAAGTGTACACAGTGTTCAATTACTCGAAGTCAATGGCTTTAAAGCCCTGGCGATTAAACAGTTGCTCAAGTGATGGTTATATGTATTGCAAAAGTCATTACAAAACTTCGATTTATAAAGAAGGAATGATTGTTTTATTCAAGTTGCCTGTCACTAGTACATATTTGAGTGATAATGTTAAAATTTGTTAGAAATCTGTAGGTCCATTCCAATTAAAGGTTACTTTTGGACAGATGAGTTTTACCACAATGTATGATCATGGTAGATAAATTGAGCAAGGCGTGCTGGAAAGGTAAACTTTGATATTTCAAAATTTTCATATTTCAGTTTGTCAAATGTGAACATTTTCCAATTCAATTTATTAAAGATCCACAAGGATTTCGAGGATGCCAAGTTGATTCAGACTACTATGCTAATGTAATTATTTGTAATATACAGTATGGTTGGTATGTTATATGTCAAAAATACACAAATATATTAGGATGCTCAACTTTTATTCAGCTTATAGCACAAGCTGCCATTTATATTTTTATTGGTAATCTGAGTATGTGATATAAATATATTTAACAATCTATTCTCTATATTACACTATGCTGAGGAGATCAAGAACAATATGCAAATCTTATTTCCAATATCTAACTCTTTGTACAAAATGTGAGTTTAAAGAATTATATTGAAAAATACTTCAAACAGCAAGTGCCCAAAAATGAACTATTTTATTGGGACCAGTTGAAAAACAAAGTGAAACTTTTAAATTTTCCTTAAATTTTTATAGGAACCCCTGCAATACCTTTTATCCAAGATGAGAGCTGTTGAAATTGGAAGTGATAAAGAACTTTTTTACCAGATTGTAAAAAGAGTGTATCAAAACTAGTAATGAAATCATACCATAAATTTCCAGAGTGTTCCAACAATCAGCAACCCTGTCGCCTACCGCCATGATGCCGACCCAACTCTCCAACCAAGACAACCACGTGAACGATGTCCGGGTGAAGACGGTGTACAGTGGAGATGTGATGATTACTTACATCAAGCATAACATTACCTTTGAGGAGTTCACTCAGGAGATGGTGGCGATATGCCGCTTCACGCCTGATCAGGTAATATTTTTTTGTAAATTAAAATTGTGATATTTAGGGGCTTACTGAAAAACATTGCTCAAATTTGATCAATGCTCAACATATTTAGCCAACTTCTCGCATGCAGAATTAAAAAAGATAATTTCAGATGTTGATCTAATCAAATTTGTTGAAAATTCCATGAAAACAATCTGAAAGTATATAATGTATATATATACTGTGTATGATACGTACTACTACCAATATAATAATTGAAAAAAAAAAAAAAAACACAAAATCAGAAAAAAGATTTGTTTAGGATAAATTAGAGCAAAATTCACTGGGTTAAAACAATATGAACCTTCATATCCTAGGTTTGATTGCACATTTGAAATCGGCCAATTTGTAACGGTATCAATATGCTTACTAATTGTGAATTATTAGATATATAGACTAAGTATAATTACAGTATGTTCCAACCATAAGCCGCAATTGACTAGTTATTTATTATTTTTGTATTAATCATCTGCTTTCAATAGATCGACCGGTCGATCCTTTAACCATTTGAGTACCCCTGGTATGGAAAGTATTAAGTGGAAAAACATAAAAAAATGCTGGTTTGTTGTCATAGCAATAACGTTTCTGCCTCAGGTGTTTACCATGAAATGGGTGGACGAGGAAGGAGACCCCTGCACCATATCCACTCAACTGGAATTGGATGAGGCTTTGAGGCTGTATGAGCTGAACCGAGACTCGGAGCTCACTGTTCATGGTAAGTACTTATTTATAAAACTCTTGTACTTGAACTTATTTATAAGTTATAGTATTCTGTAAGATATTTCCAGGTTGGGGAAAATATTTATTTGACATATTAGCCATATTTTGGCACTATCTTTATTAACAATAACACAGTATAAATATATAAAAAAGTATAGCTGTTCAGTGATACGTCATAGATTTTTTTGATATACAGATATTTGAACTTCTCTTCTTCACTATCATTGTCTAATATTCGCATTTTGAAATAAATAAATCTATTTAAGTTATTAAATAATCTTCATAATGCCTTCAGTTGCTTCACTTCAAATTATGGACAACCAATATGTAAATAATTAATGACCAGCAAAACTTTTACCCAACTTGTAGTTCACTCATACAACAAAAGATGGCGCTACTAGTTTGTTTTGCGTACATTACTTAAAATATTTTTATTTTGAAACAAACGGGTTACTCACGTTTATTTTTGAGTCGAATCCTCCGACCGAAATAAAAATGTGTAACAACCACGCTAGTTTTCATAATATTACTAGCGAGATAGGGAACTTTATTCGTATAGGTAACCCTTTAGCGCCACGTACTTGCATCAACTCGTGATTTCTTCGTTACATTTCCCAGTTGCTAAGTGCAGCGTCGAATGAGGAACAACACTAGTTATTCGGATCATTACATTAATTAACACTCTTATCGCCGTTCATTTGTTGTTAAATAACCGGCAGTTTATTTTCCGGGTATACCTACATTATTACCTGTTTTTGTTAAGTGTTATTTTATTTCCTTTTATACTTATATGTTAATTTTAGGTGTGCCAATTAAGAGTTTATGCACACATAGACGCAGTATGCGCACGACTGAGCCAAGCCTGCTTCTACTCTCAGCTGAGTAGCAGTATCGGCTCCGAGAGATGCAGTAATCAGCTGCTACTTCGCCACAGTCCACTCTGTGCTCATGTACGGTACTGAGCTGTGGGGAAGTGCAGCGGACTCGGAGTGACCACTTTTACTCGTGTGCTGTCCGAACCATCGTAAGGGTCAAATGGGATGTTTCCGCAAAGCCGTCTCACTCGCGCATTCCCACATTATTGAAGTTATAATAGACAGAATCAAATTATAAAAAAATTCTTTTGTATAACTAGAAAACAACATCACAAATATTCGAAAAAAAAACAATTTGATTCAAGTTAATTTTTGTCAAATATTTGTGATGTTGTTTTCTAGTTTTACTAACGACATTTTTTTTTAAAGTTGATTCAGTCACATTATGTCTTCAATAAGGGGGTATGCGTGAGCGAGACGAACTATGGTCAAAATACGGTCTCTTATCAAGCCTTTTAAGGCTTGTAACTCAGCTGTTCGCTACACACGACAGGCAAGCTAAATTTGGCAGAAACTCTGTGACAAATATACGTCTCTACTCACTTGAAACATAATTCGAACGCATAATGTTTTCTAAGGTATTCGCAATTGTTACTCATTAAAATGAAACAAATTATAACGGATTTACGGATCTCACCTGTGACCACGGACGCTGCGTAGTCTTCGAAACGTCAGGTCATAAAATTATGTAAAATATAAGCAATAAATCTTTTAAAATTTGTTTCATTTCAATGTGCATGTTAAAGATAGTAAATGTGTAATGGTCATACACACATTTTGATTGATTTTTGGCTTCACCTATGAACGGAATTTTGATTGAAACAGATCTTAAATGAAGATATTAGTGATGTGATAACGTCAATATAGAACACTCAAAGTGTCGTCCAGTAAACTCGACAAATGGCAAATGTGCAAGCATGATGCCAACATCCAGCAAAAAAAAAAAGACAAAGTGTCGTCCATTCATCCTGCCCAGAGCTCAGATTCCGAGGTAGGGCGGGGAGATCAACGTAAAAAGGATTTGAAACTGGGTTTAGTAGGTTTCCCGCTGTAAAAGGGTTACGTGATCACTCCTCGGTTTTATGGCGAGCCTCTGCGATACATGCAAAGGTCGCTCCGTTACATTTGCATGTGATTGCACGTTTTGCTTGCTCCGCTGGCAATGTAAAAATTTGTCATCAAAAACATGTCGATCAATGTGCCAAACCGATCTTCCGCGGTATCCCAATGGAACTAAGTGTATAACTATGTAGTAACAGGCGAGTTGGTGGTTAATCGTATATATCTCTAATGTAAGCAAAAAAAAATCGGGATATGAGATGTTAATTTTATGTATAGTATAAGCTATATGAATTTGAAATGCAATAGAATCTTTGTGGCATATCGACTCCGCCATATTGTTTTTAATTTAACTAAAGAATCCGCTCACGATAAAAGGTAAAATCTCTAAAATAAACAATATAATTATAGTTTAAAAAACTGAAAAAAACCCTATATTTAAAAATCGCACATGGTCGCACACAAAAGGTCGCACATGATACATATATTAGTTTATAAAAGGCACGGACCCCGGAGTATATGGAGATTAATTTTGTCAAATAAAAAATATATAGAAATAAACAAACATACATATACAAATATGTACTTTAAAAACATTACCCCCCTTCTTGGGTAGTTGGTTAAAATATGTTTATCTATTCACTCTCGCTTCGGGTCGAGTGAACAGTGGAAAAACAAGTCTCGTTTCGTGGTTGACTACCCCGACGCGAAATATGAAAACACCCTGCATTATTTATCTGCTGTACTGTGTCCAACTACCCGACTACCCGTACAGCGCAGTGCACAGAGGAACGGCCCCTGTATAAATTGTAGGTATTTTTTTTAATGCATGATAGATCTACGATTGACCACCAACTCGCCTGATGTTAAGCCACAGTGTGGCCGAGGATGGAGCTCGTCGATCTGGAAGATATCACTCATATTCACTCTGGCTTTGAAAATTCCAAGATTGTAGGTTAATTATTATTATTATCACGTATTTATGAATATTAGCTTAATTTGTCTTACTGTTGGGCAAATGCCTCCCTATCCTCCTTCTACTCTTCACAGTCTTTAGCTTTTTGGATCCATTTATTGCAGTAGGAGTTCAATTCGTCCCGCTATCAAAGTGTAGGTATAAATAAATAAAATAAATATAAATATTGGCGGACACATTTTCCCATAATACTATCTAGCCTCAAATTAAGCAAATCTGTTGCTATGCGAAGCAAATCGCTGATAAAATACATTATACTTTTTTTTTGTAAATACATACATAAATACCTAGGCACGGAAATGAAACATTGCTTTTTTCAATAACTTTATTCTCCACAGACTCCAGGGTCCGTGCCTTTTATGAACTAATATAACTACTTACATTTTTATATTTTTAAGTTATGCAAGAGGAAGACAAAAAATTTATTTACACTTAACTAACATGCATGCGTGTATACGCCGAGCAGTCCAACTCCCGCAAGCAGCACCCGTTCACGAGTTGACGCATGTGCCAGCCATCGCTCTCCTCAACCATGTTTGAGGGAAGAGGGCGACCCGCCACACGACGCCGCCGCAAGAAACATTGCTTAAGATGTTTGCCGCTATCTATAACAATACTATTGCACTTCAAATAATTATACCTCTGACTATTTGACACTCTGCGCTCGCAGTTTACGTATCTTGCCAATACCACATGCCCCTACAATGTCCACCTCTCTATAAAATTCTTATCTACCCGCATTGCGAATCCGGTCGCCATTACCATATTCAGATTGGCGACGTCGAAGATATTTCTCATTTTTTTCGACATATTATGAAGAAAACTCCTTGTCTGAACTTTATGACGCTTTATTATTACTTATAACACTGCACTTATTTCACTGCACTGAGCGGTCTGACGCTAAGACCGCCTTTTTACTACCGAGTTACGCCGCGACTACCTTTTTTGAAGGGCCGCTCGCGCTCGTCCGCCCGCGATATATCCCCTCCCCGGAATTACAACATCACGCCATCATCCGGGGTAGCGTTCATTCTGTTCGATCACCGTTCTCCAGAGTATATAAATTAAGAAAATAGCAGTGCTGCCACTCCGCAACACTTAAAACACCGCACACCACAAACAACAAATATTCAAATCATGACAATATCGAGTCACGTCCGTACCAGCTTGAGTAATGGCTTTGTTTCCACGTTGTCCCTTGATAGGTCAGCTTTTATAGATAGTAAAAAATTGGTAGTCTACTTCGGTACGTGTCGACTTATCGGACAGGTAGCCGAGTGAACATTTTAAGACTTCTTGTTTTGTTAGACCTGTCGAGGGAAATTTAGGACGTAGGTGATGTGATGTAACGTTGCGTTAATATTCTCTTTGGCCTTGTAGTCTGAAATAGTCTTTCATGGGCTTGTGATTAATTTATTTAAAATTTTATTTTATGTGTTCAGCGTTGCAGAACTGTTTGTGACAAACATAAATTCAGTTTTTGGCAAATATATCATTTTTGATAACGCGAACTCAGCGAAGCTGCAACGTTCTATCTACTCTGTTGAAAAATGAATCGGAAAATTCATTCGCATTTGTTATTTCAGCGTTTCAGAATGCAACTTAGTTTAAATCTAAAAAGTACTCTCATGCCAGAAAATTTACTCTAACTCAAGCAAAGTTAGTTGCGAAACTCATCAAAAGTAAGTAAGTAAGTTCGTATAGACCGAATGGCCAGCCCTATTGTCAGAGTTATTAAGCCGCCGAAAGACCTCTGGCCGGGACCTACGATTTAACGTATCATCCGACCCACGGTAGCGCTCAGAAAGAAATTCCACTCACGGTCACCCATCCGAAGACTGACCGGTCCGTCCGTTGCTTAACATTGGTGATCGTTCGAGAACACCTAATCAAGCTACGCACGAGCTTACTTACTTTATGTGTCATTAATTACATAAAAGATTGTGTGCTTGACAGATTACACTATAATTCCTGTCACACGTCAAAATAAGTCTTACAAAAAAAAGCTTTCGCAATAATATGTATCCCTACAACATAATCTAAAGCTAAAACTGGTTAACACTAATAGTGAAACTAAATTCCTTTGTAAAATAGTATTAACTAATCAACATGATATAGTTTTCGTCGACAATTTCCCACCGCATTCACAAACATGCAAGGTGTGTGCCAATAAACCCCTCCCCAACTTGTATGCAAACACGGCTAGAGGAACTTGCTCTAATAAAGTGCAAACATGCGGAAAGTGCCGCCCATCACGGCATTTGTCTTTAGTCTGCTCGCTTGTGTATGCTCATATTTTGAATATACATTTTGGCGTATCGTATATTAAATTGATTATAATGTTATATTAATTGTATATTTATTATATATAATCGTATAGAAATTGTAAATAAACAAATAAATTAAGGTGATAAGAGAGATGCATAAACCCAGCAGTGGGAAAGGGAGGACTGGTGGTGGATGATGATGAAATTTGGGTTTATTTTGGGTTTAGGAAAAGCTATAATAGCTCTGTTCAGTAACAATTTGAACTTGCTCTAAAATCTCATTGAAATGCCGAAAATCCATACTCAGCGGTATCGGTCCGCGTTTGTGATGCGTACTGCTCAGGAATGGAATTCTTTGCCGCCATCTCTGTTTTTCTAAGAACTATGATCTTAGAATTTTCAAGGTCCTGAGTTGAGTGTAGTGAAGATATCTTCTAGATCGACGAGCCATATACTTGGCCGCACCGTCGCTTAACATAAGGCGAGTTGGTGGTTATTGGTAGTTCTATCTATCATAAATGACATGTAATTCTAAAAACAGAAAGTGGCGTCCAAAGTGTGGCTCTGCAATTGTCTGCTATCTTGATTATGTTCACATTTCAGATGGATTTGTATTGGCGCACCATATATTAGGGTTGATAGGAAGATTTCATTAAAAATGTATTCAATATAAATTTGAACTTTAGGTCTTTAGTCTGCTCACTTGTGTATGCTTTTATTTTGGATAGTTATACATTGGCGTACCCATGAATTAGGGTTGATAAGAAGATTATTAAAATATCTGTCCAAGAAAAAAAAAAATTAAGTACCACATATCGAAAATGACACCCAACGTGGGATTGGTATTTATATTTAGTTTATTTGCTTATAACTTATATTTTATAGTAATTTATATTGGTTTTAGCATATTATTTGAAACGGCTTAAAGGCCGAGCAAGTAAAGCGGGTGTGCAATGGCAGAGACACTGGGTATAGCTATAATATAATCATACCTAACAATCTAATAAAATTAAATACTTAAATAAAATAACATAAATTAATGAATATAATACAATAAATACAAATATTTCATACGTTTATAGAATTGTCTGAAAAAGTACCTACCTATATAAATAAAAAATCTAAAATAGCAGAAAAGCAACGTATTTTAGGGCAAGACCTTTGAGAAAATAGTGTGCCTAAGTTTAGTTTCATTTTAAAGGTCACCATCAACGTCATCCTTCGCTATAATAAAAGTAATCTTGTACACCGTTCCACATTTTCGCACTGACGCGTGCAAAACAAACAACTGTAAAATTAGCAAAATCATCAGGAACAAGTAAATTAATCGCGATAAAGACAATTCCGTACAGCATACAGAGTGTACAATCACAGGTAGAATTAAAATAATCTGACAACACAGAGTCGAATTTAAATCCAGCCGAGCGCAGCCCAAAACCAATAAAAGTTAAAACGGCCGAGATAAAAGTTCCGACACCTCCCTGATATCAATTAAACAACGGTTTCAAACACGCATATACAATAATCTGCCGGCTCGATAAAAATATAAAAAGTGGTGTAATGTCTATTTATCTGATTGCCACGACGGAAAGTTGGTTTTTTATTTACGTTTGTATATTATACAACTAAATACTAGTTGTGCCCTACCGGATTAATCCGTGTGATGACCGATGTTGTACTATCTATGCCGTTTGGAACGTTTTTGCTATTTCTATTACAAATATTATATTGATACATTCATCAGATTTGTCATTTTTTGATAATAATGCGTTTCAATGTACTTAATAAAGACTCTAAATGACGTCACAAAATCGCCTTTTTAACTGAATCAAAAAGAGTTTTCAAAAGTTGCATTACCTATACATATTTCTTATTTTCGCAAAGCACAAAATCAACAAAAAATGTCACTGGCGATGTTAAGTAACATTTTTTTAGTAGATAAGGTATGATATTATTCTATTAGAAGAATTTGTGACGTGACATGACTTTTTCCTTAAAAAATAACTGTTCTACTGAACAGAATTCAAAAGAATATCGAAATTAGTTTTTTATGACTCCAATCTACCAAATAAAAATATAAAAAAAATAACGAAAAAAAACCTTTATATACCCCATTATGTCTTTTGCCGCAAAATCGGTGAATCATACTTTCTCACTATATAAATAGGTATTTTTAAAGTATTTGAAAATAAAAATATTGTAATTAGAAATATATATATATATATATATATATATATATA
This sequence comes from Lycia hirtaria, assembly GCA_947563715.1. Classification (NCBI taxonomy): domain Eukaryota; kingdom Metazoa; phylum Arthropoda; class Insecta; order Lepidoptera; family Geometridae; genus Lycia; species Lycia hirtaria. The sequence goes on along the minus strand of OX387377.1, from coordinate 3,659,215 downwards.
TATATATATATATTTTATAGAAGATAGATCTACGATTGACCACCAACTCGCCTGATGTTAAGCGACGGTGTGGCCGAGGATGGAGCTCTATATAATCTAGGTGTCTTCAAATCGCAAGTGAATAGGTTTCTTCTGGGCAAGCGCGCTCCATAGTAGACCGTAACTGTCGCTTAACACCAGGTGAGTTGGTGATCAAGCGCAAGCCTATTTTTGAATAAAAAATAAAAATTTAAAGATTTTCTGTAAGAAAAAACAAATAATAAAAAAATTATTTACGACACTCTTCATTTGAAGGTCAGAATCTCATCGGCGCGGCGCGTTCAATTAACAGAATACGTTTCTGTATTGTCGCTCAAAACGTTCGCAAAGTTAATTAAAATATCCCTTAATAGCACGGAGGGGGTGCGACCTCGTAGTTAACATTTGATTTTTAACCGACTTCCAGAAAGAAGGTTATCAATTCGGTCTGTATGTTTTTTTTGTATGTTTGTTCACCGATTACTCAGCCAATTGTGAATGGATTTTGATGATTATTTTTGTATTTGGTAGATCAAACTTCAGAGATGGTCTCATATAAATTTTATCAAAATCGATTTAGGTATTTCTTGTTTTTTAAACTTTAATTATTGAAAAAATTGTCTGTTTCTTTTTTCATACACGTGCTAAAAAGTAGTTAACGGAACGTTGATAATACAGTTGACGATATTATCACTGGCTTCGTTTGGATCTATGTGTTGTTTTAAAGTTTAGCTTTCTAAGACTGTCAGCTTAGGATTTTGATGATTTTAAGGCTGGGCTCAATCTCTCTCACGCATCACATTTATAATCTCAGCTTTAACCGACTTCCAAAAAGAAGGAGGTTCTCAATTCGTCTGTATGTTTGTCAAAGTCAAAGTCAAAGTCAATAGTTTATTGCATTCATTATAGGTTACATGGAGATGTTACAGTACATGTTTGTTTTTAGTAATACAATGACCCTGGTAGGGTGTAGCAACTGGTACGGAGCGGAACAGTTCATTCGATAATTTTTTTATCATTAAGAAACTCGTCTAAGGTATAGTAACACTTATTAATTAATATAGTTTTGAGGGTCTGGGCAAACTCCTGTTCATTTTCAATTTCTTGTAATTGTTGTGGCAACTTATTATATATTTTAATGGCCATAACAAGAGGGCCAGAGCTATGCATTATTAATTTGGACGTTGGTAATATTAAGTTATTTTTGTATTGTGATCTTAATTGATATTCTCTTTTCTGGTCTAGTTTTGTAAAAAGCTGAGGATGTTTTTTTATAAATTTACAGTTTTCTAGGATGTATACACATGTAATTGTTAGGATTTTTAATTTGATGAAAAGTGGCCGGTGGAAATTTGGTATACTTATGTCAGGCAATTTAATATTGGAAATGATACGAATGCATTTTTTTTGTAATATAAATAGATCTTTCGCATCTACACTGTGTCCCCAGAGTATTATTCCATATTGAATCCATGAAAATGCGTACGCGAAATAAGCTGTAGTGGCTGTATCCTGGTCAGTTGCTCGCCGGAGTTCTCTGAGGGCGTATGTGAAGCTCGACAGCTTAGCTTTAAGTTTTTTAATATGATTTTTCCAATTTAGGTGCTTGTCAATGTCTAAACCTAGCAGCGTAGCTGTGTCGACGCATTCTAATTTTTTATTATTGTATGAGAAGTGAATGTCAAGAGGCGCTTTTTGATATGGTCTAAATTGTATTAAAGCAGTTTTTGATAAATTTATGTCAAGGTTATGTGCCGTCATCCAGCTGGTCACGTTATTGAAAATGTCGTTTAGTTTATTATGAATATTAATATTATTCTTGCAAGATGTCAAAATAGATATATCGTCCGCGAAGAGTACACAGGATTCGTCAATTTGTTTCGGCAAATCGTTAATATATATTAAAAATAGAATACATGCAACAACACTCCCTTGAGGGATCGACTGGTTAATTTCTATGAGTGCTGATCGGATTATATTTATCATTCCGGTTTTTGGGTCGAAGTTTTCAATTTCTACACATTGAGCGCGATTTTCGAGGAATGATCTAAACCACTTGTGTGTAACGCCCCTTATACCTACGTCATATAGTTTATTCAATAGTATGTCGTATTTTACTTTATCATAGGCTTTTGACATGTCCAGTAAAATGCCGATTGCATATTTTTTATCGTTTAATGTGTTTAATATTTCATGAATTAATTTATACACTGCCAGAACAGTCGAGCGGTTTTTCCTAAATCCGTGTTGAGATTCGTCAAAAATATTATATTTTTCGCAAAATGAGTTAATCCGTTTTTGCATCACCTTCTCAAAAATTTTAGAGGAAGTAGGTAAAAGAGCAATTGGCCTATAATTACCCGGTTCTAATTTTGATGACTTTTTATATATAGGTTTTATTAAAGCTGTTTTTAAGAGATCTGGGAATGTACCTTCATTGAAGGACTGATTGATGAGCAGATAGTATGGTAAGGTTAGTTCCTCAGCACAGTGTTTTATTAGGATAGGTGGTAGTTCGTCCACGCCGTAGCTGTATTTTCTTTTTAAGTTTTTAATGATTAGGTATATTTCGCGCGGCTCGGCGGGGCTCAGGTACATGGAGTTAGGTGTGCGCTGGCGCGGCGACCGGCCGCGCGCCGTGCCCCCTCCACTGCCCGTGTTACCTACCGACGCGAAGTACTCATTAAAAGTGTTTGCTACTTGTTGCGGCTCGGAGATTGTATTATTGTTTACATTAATACTTATATTATTTTTGCTCTTTTTTATATTTTTATTAGTTCTTTCTTTTATTATGTTCCACATAGTTTTTGTTTTGTTTTCTGATCGCTTCATCTCATTTATATACTGAATTCGTTTTGATTTATTTACGATTTTTTTTAGTAGTTTTACGTATTGTTTGTAATGATTAGTTAAAGTTGGGTGTTTACAATAGATTACGATGTGTTTTAATAGCCGCTTATTTCTACACGCCGTTTTAATACCTCGCGTAAGCCACGTATATTTTTTAGTTGTGTTTATTTTTATTATTTTTTTTGGTATGCAACGTTCTAAAAGTTCTGATAATATGTTACTGAATATTTTGTAATTATCGTTTATTGTTTTTTTTACGTCTGTACTTAGTAGTTCAGTCCAGTTTAAGGTTTTGAGTTCATTTTTAAAACTGTCCATATTTTGCTTATTGAATAGACGTTTCTTAGTTTTCCACATTATAGGTTTATTGTCTGAACATAGCGCGTCTTTAATTATAAATTTGGTGCTTGAATGATCTGAAAACCCCAAATCTTGGACTAAAATGCTTATTTTGTTTTTATTACAATTTGAAAATATTAGGTCCAAACAAGTAGCTGAAGTACTAGTGATACGAGTAGCTTCTTTTACAAATTGGTGGAAATTATATTCCCGCATTATGTTAAGTAATATTATTGAATGTGTACTTTCGGTTATTATGTCTATGTTAAAGTCTCCACCGATGATTATATCAAGTGAATTATATTTTTTTAGTATTTCTAGCAGTTTTCTTAATTGTTCATAGAATAAATCGCTCCGCCTATCGTTCCAGTAGATAGTTATTAATATTACTTTGAGTTTATGGATCATTATAGCACTAATCTCTAAACAATATTCAATTGACAGGGCTGCTATATCTGTTATCTCCGTGTATTCAAAATCGTCGCGAAGTAAAATAATAGTCCCTCCTCCTTTACGTTTATGCCTACAGAATGCAGCGGCAGTGTTGTACCCGGCGTAGTCGATTAGTTCTAGCTTGGCCGTCGATAGCCATGTCTCAGTTGCGCAAAATGCATGTACGGTTTTGTGGTTATCTTGTAGAAATTCTCGTAATGTGTCGCGTTTACCATACAAACTCTGCATGTTCTGGAATATAACGCTAAAGTCAGTATGTTTAGCGCCGAAAGTTATGGTTTTGTTGATGGTCTTGTGCTCGTGTGCGTGTAGTGCTTATAGAAGAAGCCAGACCACTGTTGTTGGAGCCGTGCGGCGTGGGGGGCAAGTCCTGTGATTGAGGTGATCGCATCGAAGCTAGTGTTTCTTTTTTTCTCAAATACATTTGTGTTATGTTACCGTTTATAAATAATTTATTATTTCTAATGACAGCGTGGTGACCGTCAAGCCGTGCTGCCCGGAGGTGTGTTTGTAGGTTTTTTCTGTGCTGTATTGCAGTGTCATCTAAGTATTCTGATATCGCTAGTCCAGTATTTTTAAAGAATCGACCATGTTGTAAAAGATACTTGACCATCCTTTTACTTATAAGTTCGACTACTACAGGTCTACGTTGCGAGCTTTTCCTTCCAATCCTCGTGAGTTTCTCGACATATCCCGTGAGGTCAATGTTCAGTGTATTTTAGAAAATATCGATTATAGTGTGGTGGAGTTGTGTTTCTGATTCTTCGTGTTCTGTTAGTCCATAAAGTACCAGTTTTTTTGAATTTTCTATACTGTAATGCTGTGTATATCTTCCCGTTGCGTTAGGTGAGTCATGTTGTTTTGTATGATTGTCGCTTGTGCTAAGATTCAGTTGTTTTATGTTTTGTTTTAGTTTGTCGTTTTCTATCTCTAACTTTTCTATAATTTTCGTTAGTGTATTTATTTGATTTTTCAAAACAGATTGTTCAGCTGTTATTAAGTTAGTTTTTTTATCTATTTCTTTCCTTATTTGGTCAGTTTTATATGCAATTCTTAAATCTATTGTGTTTCTTATCTCGGTCAAAATTGATTGTTTGTTTTCTTCAAGTTTCTTATCTAAGAGTAAGCAAATTTTTTCTAAGATTGTATTATCTTCTATTGTATTATCATGTGATGTATTTAAAGGTGTTGTGTCTAAGAGTGAGATTTCGTTTACTTTAGTCACGTCTCGTTTGTTTTGAACTTCGACTAATGAGTTGTCTACCGACATTATAGTGTCATTCAAATCCTCAATATGTTGTCTTACTGGTGTGTTGTCGTTTCTATTTCGCCTGTTGGTGACATTTTGGCAAGGAGGGCATGCCCATGATTTTTGGAGGTCAAACATGTTATTCAGGTAATAGGCAGATGTAATGTTAAGACACGCATAATGGTATTTTTTCAAGCATCTTATGCATTTTAGTATATCTGTGTCGTAAAGTATATTTTGCTTGCAAGCTTCACAGTTCATTATAAATGTATAGTGTGTTGAAAAAATAGTAAATTATGTGAGAAAAAGTCTGTTGGTACTTATCGTGTTTACTCGTCGATGTTTCGTATGTTCACTCGTAGCTCGTATCTCGTAGCGGTAAGGTTTAGTTTTGTGCTTCGTATTCGGTCAGCTGACCGACCGTTGAACGGTTTGAAATATCGATCTTTTTATTTTTCACACACTTATATTTTAGCGACTTTTTGAGTTTAAACGAAGATTTTTAGTTTAATATATTCTTTGATTTTTGTACTTCACGGTTATATAGATTTTATAAGGAATGTCTCACTATTTTGTAGGAAATATTTTTTTAAAGTACAGAGGTACGTGAACTGTGCCTGATTTCGTTCGCGGTTCACTCCGAACTCTTTGTTCAGCGATTACTCCGTCAATAATAATCAATTGTTTTGATGATTCTTTTTTATTACCTAATTTTTTTAGTAATACCTCAGAGGGTAATTTATATGGGACCACTCATATAAATTTTACCAAAATCGGTTTAGTACTTTGGTTATTAGGGTTCCGTACCCAAAGGGTAAAAACGGGACCCTATTACTGAGACTCCGCTGTCTGTCCGTCTGTCACCAGGCTGTATCTCATGAACCGTGATAGTTAGACAGTTGAAATTTTCACCGATGACGTATTTCTGTTTCCGCTATAACAACAAATACTAAAAAACAGAATAAAATAATTATTTAAGGGGGCTCCCATACAACAAACGTGAATTTTTGCCGATTTTATAGATAATGGTACGGAACCCCTCGTGCTTACCCCTAGTTACACCGTGACTCGGTAGTAGAAAGGCGGTCTTAGCGTCAGACCGCTCAGTGCAGTGAAATAAGTTCAGTCTATATGTAATAATAAAGTGTTCGGTGAAGTAGTGCTCAAATATCAGAAGTGGGATTCGAACCCACGCCCACCGGAATTTCTCAGTCTGCCGTGACTGAGTATACACCATGTTAAGTTCTCAGTAGAAGGTGAGGATACCGCAGGGTCGCCGCAAGATGGCGTTGGTTATCCACTTGCCATCGAGTATATAACATCAAGAGAGGGATTGCCGAATCTGATTTCGCGAAGGGCCATTTTGCACTTATGTCTTGTAAGTATCTCGCTTACACTTACTGATTCCTAGTGCTATTTTTATTACACGGTCTGGTATGAGGCCATTATATGTTGACTGTATTAAAATAGTGTCATATGGTCGGAAAGAATACGCTAAGGGCGAGTTCACGTTATAACATAAATATAACGTATCGCCTTTATATTTCGCGATATCTTACAAGATGAAATATCAGTCCAATTTAACTTACAGATAGTGCGAACGTGTTACCCTTGACGTGTGCTTGCTCTCTATGCCTACTCCAAACTCTTTGGTTGAATTTTTTTTTAGTAATGAACACACCTTAATAATTTTACAATTTGTCTGCTCTCGTGATCAGTCAGTGTTAACTTGATTTTCATACATCCGTTTCATCATGCAATTGTGCGAAAGAGACGAGCGACATACATTTATATTATTATTTACGGCGTATTTATTACGGTTTTGAAATATTGTTGAATTCCCTATATTTCGATTCAGATTCAAAGACCGTAATATGTTTGAATAGAGGCAAATGCCCCGAAATATTGGGAGCTTAGAAAAATTATAAACCACGGTAAATATCCATTAAACAGTAATATAAAAGTAGTCAATAAGCATGATAGTGTAATAAAGGGTAGATAAGCTCATATTTTTGAGGGCCACAGAATTTACTTCGTACTAATCGAACGGTTTTGCTACTCTAGACATTATCTGCTCTAAGGCTTCTAATTAATGTATCTCGCCGCCCGCACGCTCGTCGCTAGTTTTGTAATGTTATATTAAATTCATTGTTCGTTGAGCTCAATTTGAGTTTAGTTTGGTAATTTATCAGGTGTGTGCCTGGGGCCGTGTGGAATTCCTAATGTTTACCGACTGCAACAAGAAGGAGGTTAACGATTCGGCTGTATTTTTCCCCTGTTATGTTTTTACTGCAAATCTCCGTGTTTAAACCGATTTGAAACAGTATTTTTTTTTGTTTAAACGGATATACTTTCAGTTCGGACCCTTAGAAATTTCATCAAAATCTACTCTGTAGTTCGCTTTTTAAAACAAAATTGCGCATTTTGAGTGTCAGTTTTTTAAACTATAATTATATTATATACTTACATACATATATTATATACTGTACCGTATAAGAGTACTGTATGTATATATATATATATATATATATATATATATATATATATATATATATATATATATATAGTACTCGTATACCGTAATTAAAAATAAAAAACTAACCTGGCTTTGTTATCACTACTATGCAAAAATGTCAATAATATTTTGAGCTGATACTGACATACAAGACGCCTGTTTATCAAATTTGTTTTTATTATTTGTTTGTTTTGTAGTGCAAAAAATTTGCATATATGACATATGAACGGACGAACAGCTGATATGACTAATTTATAAAGCTTTCTTTGTACGTTAGTACCTACTACGAGGAACCCTAAAAATATGGAAAAAGGAGATATGGAGTTAATTGCGTGGACGGACTAAGGTATACTAAATAATTAGAACACTCTCAGAATGTTTTGGAATATTTCATTTGTCGAGATTATGCGAAACCATAAAATAATAATCATGAATAGATTGAAATACCTTTTCATTGGCTCCAAGAATGAGACCTTCGGAAAATAAATAAAATATACCGCAGAAAATATAATTTTTGCGTATTAAAAGCTAATTTTCCATAGATTACTGCTCAAGTCTTCCGATTGGGCGTCGTTTATTTTCTTCGTTATGCGGGATTTCTCCATCCGGATTATGTAGATTTTCAGTTAAATGACATCTATTCATTCTATAGAAATTATTGTGAATTGAAGATTGTCGAGAAGATTGTTTTTTTTTGGTTTTTGACGTTATTCTCTAATTTTCCAGATCGCTGTCGCTATACCACCTAATGTCAATTACAGACAAAATAAACTATAAAATACATAACATAACATCAACATCATTAACAGGCGAGTTGGTTGTCAACCGTAGATTTTTCGTAGACAAGTTTCGTCAACATTAGATGAAAAATAAAATAACAAAAAGACTGACTCGTGAAGGATTTGAACCTCCGCCCTCCGATTGACAAATTGAAAATTATATCGGTGCTCTAACCTATTGAGCTAACGAGTCTTACGTGCATGTGTCGAAAATAAGCATTCGGCGCAACGAAATGACGTCATGCTAGAAGGACAAACTTGTACATACAATAATGAACTTTAAATGCAGAACGTTAGAATAGGTTTATGACTGTCCGTCTTACGATCTGACGCGAGTTTGAAATTTTTTACCCATCCCAAAAATGCACAACGCCGCTAAAGAAGTCTTCACTTTAAAAATGTTAATTTACCTAATCTACTATAATACGCCACTTCAGTAAAAATAAAAATACATCCCGCGCAAATATTAACATCCGGACAGATGAGAACATTTTTTTAGGCCATTACTTGCTTCGTTCACTCGGCCAGTAACATAAAATAAAATAAATAAATAAATATTTGTGGACATTTCACACAACACCATCTAGCCCAAACTAAGCAAAGCTTGTACTATGGAACTAGATGGCTGATGATGGCTGGCCCAGTTCATAAAAGCGGCAGTAAAAATGATGTTAAAAACTATCGTCCCATCTCAAAATTATGCATCCTTGCAAAGCTCCTGGAACGATTGGTGCATACTCAAGTTTATAACGCATTGCCTAAGTCATTTATCCAAAAACAACATGGTTTCCTCAGAAATCTTTCAACTACCTCAAATCTATTGACATTTACAGACTTTATAACTTCTGGCATGGACGCTGGCGGACAGGTAGACTCTATTTTTACCGACTACAGTAAAGCTTTTGATCGGATTGATCACAATTTACTTTTAAAAAAGCTCTTCTCCGCTGGTATTCATGGTAACTTGTTTAGATGGTTCACCTCGTATATTGAGAACAGGTCTCAGGCAGTTGTTCTGAATGGCTATTCTACTTCGTGGAATTACGTACCCTCCGGTGTTCCCCAAGGATCCTTATTAGGGCCATTACAGTTTAATTTTTTCGTCAACGATATTAGCTCTTGTTTTAAATATTCCAAATTTCTCCTATATGCTGATGACATGAAAATTTTCAAACAAATTCAAAGTATCGATGATTGTCTTCTCTTACAGGAGGATTTAGTCAGATTTGAAAATTATTGTCAACTCAATAAATTGGATCTAAATGTCTCAAAATGCCATTCCATAACTTTTACTCGCAAATCCAATATGATCGGATTCACATACAAACTAAAGGGACTGGACCTAAAGAAACTAAATGAGGTGCGTGATTTAGGAGTTATCCATGATTCGAAGCTAACATACGAAAAGCAAGTCGAAAATATTGTTAAAAAGGCTAATAAATCTATGGGATTCATTAAAAGGTCGTGTTTTCAATTTAACAGCATCAAATTAATTAAAATTCTTTATTGCTCATTCGTGCGTAGCATACTCGAATACTGCTCACAAATTTGGAATCCACATTACGAGATTTATATTAACAGACTAGAGTCTATTCAAAAGAGCTTTATGCGATACCTCCAATTTAAATGTAAGAATCGGGATATCGATTATGAATCGAGATGTCGTAGACACCACATACTTCCTCTTTGCGAGAGACGTAAAATAGCAGACATTGTATTACTAATTAAAATAGCTCAATCTCAACTTGTTTCTCCACATCTTCTTTCTATGATAAGTCTGAAAGTTCCATCAAGGAGCGTCCGTCATGCATATCTTCATATCCATCATAGTGCTACAAACTACAGGCAAAATTCTTTCTTTATTAGATCGGCGAACTTTGTTAACCATCTAGATGATTTTCCTGATTTCGACTTATTTAACACACCCCCTCACAAACTTAAAATTGCAATGTCCAAAATCTGGCTTGGTGCGAATCCGAAATTGACGTCATAAAGTATGCTTATGTTATGTTATTTACAACATATGTTCAATTCGTGCTTAGTGCCTACTACCTAGGCGACCGAGCTCCACTCGGATTTTTTATGGCTGAAAATACGAGCAAGCCCGGGTTCACTAAAAATGAAACCTGGTAAAATCGATTTATCGTCCCCTATTCTACCTAAATACCAAATTTCATTAAAATCGTTAGAGCCGTTTCCGATATTCAGATTATATATATATACTTATATATACAAGAATTGCTCGTTCAAAGGATAGATAGATGGATATTGCTTGGGGACAGCCGTTTGTTTAGTAAAACGTATGCGAGACATGTAAATAGAGATAAGATACCCTAATATTTTTAAGTACATTAAGTTAAATTAACTCTGTTTGTTTCCCAAATAAAATAAAAAATAAAAATAAAATAGAATACATATATACATTTTTTTTTTGTAAATATATACATATGATACATAGAAACACCCAGACACAGAACAAACATCCATGCTCATCACACAAATGTTTGCCCTGGGTGGGGATTGAACCCACGACTTTTCAGTTCAGCAGGTAGACGTAAACACACTACCAACTGAGCCACAAGGCCAGTCAAATCAAGCCAGTCAAGTCAATTAATGGCGTTGACCTATTTTCATGCCATGAAAGTAGGTATCTCTGAAAATCTTTCTTGGAAAGCTGCGTAAAATCCGCGGATGGAAAGTTTCCCTCCAATAAAACGATATGTTGCTTTTATGTTCCCAAAATGTATAGTTTCTGACGTGATATAGTCGATAAATATTTTTATGTCGCAGCGGGGCGTACTCAGGTTATATGTATTAACGGGGGCGTTGTGTCTTCGTAATTTAACGTAATTGTTGAGTGAAAGTAACTCTCGTTCTTTCTCTCAATATTTATTGTCATTTCTCTGGGTGATTGATTGGATAATGGTAAAAGGTACAAACATAGCTGGAAACAGCTACATTTCTTCTTCATTATTATTACCATGCTATGCGTTCAAAGAATTTCGAATTATTTTCTGTGGCCTGGAATTAATGCTTAATAAATAAATAATAACCATTTTTTATCACCTACAGGCACCTTGGGGCACAAGTAGTAATCAATATTTATCATTTATTCGTTTAGATTTAAGGTTTGTGGTTTTCTATTTGACATGCCAGCTCGGCCTCTGACATTTCTAAAAGAAATCCCATAACAAAACAATATTCAGTTTTGATTCTGATTTTTGAATTTTACAGACAAATATTTTTATCCTATAAAAACTTATTTAAACAAATAGCCAAATCGATTCAGCCATTATTAAGTAATACTTTTAATGGTACAGCATTTTAAATAAATAGTAGGTATAGATAACATTGATGTATAGAACTCATTTCACATTCTACAAGCACAAGAGATTTGTTAAACCGTTGCTGCAGCTTGTTGATAAATATATAATGAATCTATGACCCCAGAAATACCCGTTCTTCGGCGTTAGTAGATATGGAGGAATGTGCTCAAATCAACATCTGCCTGACTACACCATATGGGGAGGGGGGAATGTGCCCAAACTAACTCCTGCCTAAGTACACACTCCCTTTGTGCTGTTAATATTTAGGCTCGCTATGAAGTAGGATAGAGGAGATGTGGGTGTAATTGGTCCAATCATTGGTGTAGATGTTATGACGCAGATGGTTTTAACGCACTGATTGGTGCTGGACGGTCGACGGCCTCGACGTGGCTTTTGGATTTATTTATTTATTTCATAGCACAAACAACAGAAAGTAACAATATTTTGGTTAATACATGAGAGTACATTGGTGTCGTTCTAGGCTACTTTCCAAAAATATATGTGCCTTATATGATTAGAACATAAAATGGTTAGAGCAAAAAAAAACATTTCAAAATTGACAAAAAGATTGTTTCGATAAGTTTTTGATGCATACTAGCTGTGCCCCGCGCTATCACTTGCGTAGTGATGTAAAACGATGATGATGGTAAACGGTGATGATAAAATGTTGCCTATTTCCGTCTCCCAATTCTCAGCCCTCTGTACCAAAATTAATAACAGTCTAGTTGTTCTACGAACAGTAGACCTCGCGAGTACAAACTTTTCGGTCTACTCATGCTCATATTCTAAATTCTTTTCAGAATTGAGTATCGCATGTTTCTGCCAAATATTATCACAATCGGTCGGCAAATTATCTCGTAGCAAACTTCTCTTTATAAACGAGATTCCAGAGCTTTTTGTCACGACAACCTCTTGGTCGATTTGGCAAGTTAAATTATTTTTTTGGTTTAGGATTCAGTACCAAACGTTCCGAGCAAATATTGAAAATCGGTCAGTGAATGGCGCCACAGCAAACTTCCCTTTTTTTTGGGAAATATACACAAAAAATATTTGACGATTTTTTAAATGAAATTATAAGTTATATTTTTTTTAATAACTATAAATCTAACAAAATTATTACGAAAAAGTACGTCGGGTGATACGAAAAAATGCATTTTTTTATTTTTGCGAGAGATGTATTATTATTATTACAAAAAAATATAGCCTATGACACTCTGAGTGAAGACGAATCTGACTACACCTCGCACATCAAAATCCGTCAAGCCGTTTAGACTGTAGGCGCTCATATAGAAACATACATACATACCCACATACATACACTTGAAAAACATAACACTCCTTCTTACGCAGTCGGGTAATAACAGAAAGTTAACAAGCATGTCTCGTCCAATAATAATTTATGTAATTCTTAGAGCAATTGTCTGTCAACTGACTACACTGTATCGCTATGAAGGGACAGATCTCTCTTCTCAGGCCAATGACAAATTATTTAAGAACGGTTGGATTATTATGGCTTCTGTGATTATGATTCACTAGCAGAAGCGTCCACTGGCCTCAGAAAATAAATTAAAATAATAGTTATGAATGCTAAATGAAAAAGCGGAAAATTTTAAGTAAGATAGCATATTACCTTTTAACAGTCGATATATACCCGTTGCCCTCGTTTTGTGTTCGAGCCAAAATATTACCCGCCTTGAGTAGTTGAGTAAAAATTATCCAAATTGAGCCTATCTGTTAGCTTCCCAGTCTTCAGTTCTGACATGGTGATAACACCTCCAAAAATACAATTCTGTTTCCTGAGACCTACAATCTTGGAATTTTCAAGGCTAGAGTGAATAGATATCTTCTAGATCGACGAGCTCCATCCTCGGCCACACCGTCGCTTAACATCAGGCGAGTTGGTCGTCAATCGTAGATCTATCTACTATAAAAAAAAATATGCGAATATAGGTTGAATTCTGCGATAGACACCAATAATAGTCTCATACGCCTAAATATCCCTGATCATAACGAGTGTGAACCGGATGGCAATTTTAATGACGAGCTCCCATTGGCTGGAGCGGCGTGACGTCACGGGCGAGATGCGCGCGCGCCGGACATCGCCCGACTTACGGTTAATAGCTTGGCGTGTTTATGACACGCTTATTTTTTATTGTTTTTTTCTGTAGATTCTTAAAAGACGAATCATAATCGGGTATGTGTGAAGTAGCTAATACATACATAGTCACAGAATTCTCCCTATTACATAGTACATAGTGATGGTATTCAAAAATGTTTAAACAATTAAATAATAAGAACATCGTGAATTCTGTATCTTTTGTTTTTAATCGTTGTTTCTATATTGGAATCTTTATTTGTTTTTAATCGCTATTTTGAATGATGTTTGTTTTCTCAAGAGCACATGTGTGTAGAATGTGTATTTAGTCTTATTTACTTAGTTACAGCGCTCGTGGCGTAGCTTGACTGGGTGTTCTCGAACGATCACCAATGTCAAGCAACGGACGGACCGGTCAGTCTTTGGATCGGTGACCGTGAGTGGCGCTACCGTAGGTCGGATGACACGTTAAATTGTAGGTCCCGGTTGTTTGTTCTTAAAAAAAAAAACAGCAATCGTCAAACCAGTTCAGAAGCCTTTCGGCGGCTTAATAACTCTGACACTAGTAAGTTTGTATAGGCTGGCCACTCAGTCTATACAAACTTACTTTTTTACTTAGTGTCTGCTAGTTTTATTTTCATTGTTGTTCATAAACGTAATTTTACAAATACTTAAAATAATATACAGCAAAATCTAACATGATCAACGCACATCGTAAGTAATTAATTTTAAGTAGGTACCTGGGCGACCGAGCTCCACTCGGATTTTTTATGACTGAAAATACGAGCAAACCCGGGTTCACTAAAAATTAAACCTAGCAAGATCGATCTGTGCCGTGCCAAATTTCATAACGAATGGTTCAGCCGTTAAGCTGTGAAGAAGTAACTAACAGACAGAGTGACAGACAGAGCTACTTTGGCTTTTATATTATTAGTATTCAAATTTCTAAAAAACAATACGCTAGAGCTTCATGAACTTGTTCCACCCTCCCCATTCTACTACAGTACTAGCAGAAAGTCGGCACAATACCACCCATTTGTCATTGAAATGCTGAAATTCCGTACTCAAAGATTTCGGTCCAAGTTGTCGATGCGTCCTGCACAGGAATGGAATAATTTGTCGGATTCTCTGTAGAACAGTCGTGAGTGACCCGTAGTTTTATTTAAAAATGTGTGAAAACCACGTTAATTTTACTATGGAAATTGACGTGGTTTTCACACATCTTGGAATTGTCAAGGCTACAGTGATAAGATATTTTCTAGGTCCACGGCTCCATCCTCTGCCACACCGTTACTTAATAAGTTCGGGGCGTGCTAGTGAAATACATAATTATATTAACAGTAGAATTGAAAACTTCTTCAGTCCTAAACGTCCTAATAGTGGTATTTACACATGTATATATCTTTATTTTTTATTTATTTTTTATAAAATAGGATAAGCAAAAAGGCTGACGGCTCGCCTGATGGTAACCGATAACCGTCGCCTATGGACAACTGCAACATCACTGACATTACTGTTGCTTTGCTAACCCGGAAAGGTGCTTGTAGATACCCTTTTTAAAACGCTCTTTGTTGAAGCTCGGCGGGAAAACCTTCCGAGGAAGGACATTCCACATTTTGCTGGTTCGCGGGAGGAAGGAGCGTATATATATCTAAATACATATTTTCAATAGGTGTAGTCGAAAAGCGAAGTATTCGTTTGGTCATTAGAGTTTGTTCTTCTCAGCACTTCTGGAATTAATTGCTGAGCTCGTGAAGAAAATTAGCAAGCGGTCCTGAAACTCATTAGCACAATAATAAATAATGACTAATTGCGAAGCTCGTTTATTGTTTGAACTAAATTTTCATTATTTTCGTACTCATTTAATTTTTTTCCTTGCTTGAACGTTTTATTTGTTTAATGCGAAATTGGTATGAGCGACTACAAAAAACAAAAAATTTAAATATATCGCTATAAATTTTAAACGCGTTAAGTATATTGAGTGTTTGAAAAGAGAACAATCGTGACAAAAATGGGATCCGTTTCTTTTTATACGTCTCTGTTGGTGTTGCTAGTAAAAAAATAATGAAATAAGAATAACAACCCCCTCAATTTCATATTAGTACACTCTCCGAACAGACTATTTAATTTTAGTCTTAAATTTTAAGCAGCGCTTTGGATTTGCAGGTACATAATTACATATTTGTCTGTCAGTGTATTCTGTCCCACCAACAGAACTACATTTGGTCTGATGCATTATGACATATGGGCATCTTATGGCCGTCAAAACTACGCTCTTCGGAACAAAACTAAATACTGACATTTAGTTTTTAGCTTAGTTAGGCATATTTAATTAAAAATAGAAAACATATGTCGACTTCAAACTACACCCGAAAAATATATTGGTATAATTAGAACTGTTTAAAAAACTGCTGAATCAAGATTACTAAAATTAATAATGAGACCACCCCTGGGTAACACCTATTTTTATTAAAAAAAAAAAACGAAAATATTTCGAAAATGTATAGACGAATTTGGTAGTTTATTAAACATAAATAATCCGCCTTGTTACTTAGTCCACGACCATTCGAATATAAATATATGTATTTATAAGTTGAATACATGTAATTAATATACATACACTCGAATAATATATCCATAATTGTCAATCGAGTGAAAATTTAAAATCCAATATTCCATATCAACAATCAATTCAGGTCAAACAAATCGAAAAAAAAACATTCGCCTTGCATAACTTGTATAATCTTACTGATTTATGTAATGAGCGAGCGTCGAAGTAAACGAGCGTCTGACCTTCGGCTGAAGAAAGTAAAAAGAAAATGTCCAACGGCATTCGGGTGAAATCTGCCAATATGCGGTTCTGGCGACGACGTCTGCGCGTGTTATGATCACTTATGTAAATGGTACCGTTCCTCTCATCGCGGTTCATTGTTCGCCTCACGATTGTTTCAATCTGCTGCTGCGGAGGTCGCCGGGGACCGCTCCACTGACCGGCCCAGCCAATCAAACAGTTGAAACCGTGTTGAAACAGTCAACACCGGCTCCGCGCACCGAGTACCCGTGTTCTCGCTGCGCGCGCGCACGATACCGCGTGCATTCGCGACAATTCGCATTTCGAAATCACCGCTCCATTGCAACAAACGTACGCACCGCTGCGTATTCAGTTATAATGTAGTAAAATGGTAGCGATGACCTCGACGCGGATTTTTACTGCCGAGGTGGTCTCATGTTTGTTGTGGCGCTTTTCGGATGTCTTTTGTTTATAAAGATAACAGCTGACCTACATCAGGGCTTTGCACAAGGTGCGTTTCGAAATTTCACCCGCGGATTCAGTGCTGTTGTTGCTATAAAAGTGGTCATATTGTGCACGTGGTACAGATTACGATCTGTGTGTGATATCAACGTCTACTACTGGATACAGAACGTTATTGTATTATCTCGTCTTTCGCTCGACGACAGAAAAAGGATTTCTCTATTCTGTTATCTTGAGAAAACTGTTACGCGGTTTGAATAACGTAACAAGTCTTGCAGTCGAGATGTGAGTTGCCCTTCTGAGGGGAAAAAAGTAAAGTTTGCGGCAAGAGTGCGGACTTTGGGCTAAATAAAACACGTCGCAATGCCATTAGCACGGGACGGGGACAAAGGATTGGAGCTCTTTTGAATGTATTAAACTCGGCTTCACTTTAAGCGAGTGCTTTTTGACATAAAACTTAAAATGCATGTCTGTGTAAAGATCCCTATGATGAGATTTTTATGCTTTGCTAATGGCCCGTGCACTTCATTTATGGCTAAATGCGGAAAAAGTGAAGCCTAGAAGATTAAAAAAAATACTGTCATTGGATGAATGCAAAACAGTGCAGTGCCAAAAATCAAAACAAACAAAAACTAGAATATTTATCTATCAAATTGTACGACCTCTATGGTACACATTAGCAATAGACGATACTTCCTCAAACACTCGAACACTGGTTATCGATATTAGTAAGTGCCTTTTCGCATAAAAACACTAACCTCTATACGAAAACTTTAGTTAAACTTAACCTTATGCTTATATTGATAAGGTTTAGATTGTTTTCTAAGTTATCAATAAGCTAAAACATTACCACTACAAAAATGGATTAGTCAAACTAAGCTTTGTGTTAACATTGATAAGGTTCAAAATGTTTGTAAAGTCTAGGTTACTGATAGGCCAATACCCTCCCCTCAGAAACCTTGATCTCAAAGCCGGAGTATTTCGGTGACTCACAAACACAATAGGTTAGCAAAAGATAGTTTTTGTTTGGGGTACGACTTGTTCGTCTGTATATAACTGTTCTCTTATACGTGATGTAATTTTTGGAAGCATCTTTTATTTGAACTGTTTGAAAGCAATTTCTTCTTGTGTACATTTTACAAAATTTGAGAACATAAGAACTTACATTTAATTAATAATACAGTAATATTATTACATAGACAAGTCATGTAGAGATATAACCATAATACTCGTACATTGTATATCACAAATAATATGAAAAATCTCCACCTAGCCTTTAATAATTGTTACAAAATTTTATAGAAATAAAGCTATTGTAGATTAAATTGTATATTAAAAGATAAATAAAATACCCGACTTCATAAAATACCTTGTAAAATTAGTTATTTGATACGAAAAAGTCCGTTTGAAGTTACGATACGAAAAACAATTTTTTTTTATTTTAGCGAGAAATGTATTTATATTAATAAATATATAATTGGTTGACATTTCACACAACACCATCTGGCCCAAGTAAACAAGTAAAGCTTGTATTATGGAAACTAGATGGTTGATAGAATACATATATACTTTTTTTTTGTAAATACATAGAAACACTCAGACACAGAACAAACATCCATGCTCATCACACAAATGTTTGCCCTGGGTGGGGATCGAACCCACGATCTATAGCTTAGCAGGCAGACATACTACCAACTGAACCGCGAGGTTAGACATTAATATAAAAATATTGTCTATCACATTTTTTTCACACACATACGAAGACTACTCTCCTTCATCAGTCGGTTAAACAGGCAACGAAGAGTAGAAAATTATTATTTGCAGTACAATTTTTTAATGATTTATGCTAAAACAAGGGCTCTCAGAAAAAGCTTACAATGTAACAAATGTCCATGTGAACTCTATCTCTAATGTAATAAAGTTAAAATTAATTTGCATAATACATGCACATAAGTTATGATAAAGTTGCTAAACAAGTTCATAACTGTATGATGATATTGCAGTATGGGTAATTAGTACATCTCTAGTTTGTTAGAAGAAATTAATAATTATTTGATTTATTATATAAGTTCGTCTCCAAACTTACTAAAATATCGTGTAAAATATGCCATATTTTACACGATATTATTACATACATATTTGGCATGTTTTTAAGGGAAAAAGTTATTTTATGGAAATGGTCCGAGTTGATTTTATTGTTGTATTTTGAATCTTATTTGAAAGTTATCGATGGAGTGTGCTTACCTAGAAGTAACATTTTCACTCATGATTTAAAGACAAAGATTATATCTATCGGGGAAGATTCACTCCTGAAGCGTATTCCACAATTTAGCATTCCGCACTATGAAGGAAGTAAAGCGTGCTATTCTTTTTTAACTATTGCATTAACGATGTGCTGCCTCCTAATGTAACAGTAATGGCTGCCGAGCGACCAATGAGACTTCGTAATTTCGCTGTCATTGGTCACCAGTCTGTCATTACTGTATACATGGTCAAATAGCTAAGGGGCCATTCATTTATTACGTAAGACGATTTAGGGGGGGGGGGGGGGGGGTCGACCATGTCTTATTTTTTCTTACAAGGGGTGGGAGGGAGTGTAAATAGTTCTTACGTAAGATCACAAAAATTAAAATTGCCGAAGTGCGCTCGGATGTGTATAAAAGTACAAATAAACATTCCTAAAAATTGTTACTTTGAAAAATAATCATTACAATAAACCAAACGTGTATTATTTTTTCCCTTTAGATTCTTACGTAATAAATATTACACAGGGGGTGAGGGGGTCAAAAACTGGCAAAAATAGTCTTACGTAATAAATGAATGGCCCCTAAGTAACCAATACTGTGATAATCGAGAATCATGTTTAAAAAACATACAGTCGAATTGAGAAGCCCCTTCTCTTTGGAAGTCGGTTAAAACATAATAAATTTATTAATAACACATGTTACAAGTAAAAAAATAAGAGAATAACCATTCTTCTGGCGCAGTCGGGTAAAAATAAGTAGGATAGTGACTCTTTTAGTAAAAAAATATAAGCTGCCCATA
Source organism: Lycia hirtaria (assembly GCA_947563715.1). Taxonomy (NCBI): domain Eukaryota; kingdom Metazoa; phylum Arthropoda; class Insecta; order Lepidoptera; family Geometridae; genus Lycia; species Lycia hirtaria. The sequence goes on along the minus strand of OX387377.1, from coordinate 3,639,293 downwards.
CTGTGACACAACTGTAGTGTGTTACAGTTGTAATCAAATGATGAAATATCGCGAATTCTTCGTGCATTTGTCTCAAAACGGTGATAAGACTGGTTTTGCTCAGGTTTAGTATCGTTTGAGCATTTTTTTTTATTCTACTACGGCAAAAGTTACAGGCAACGTATATGGCGTATTCCACCGTAGCGCCTATTTTTATTATTCGAGGTAGGGTGGGAGGCCACAAGAGCCTCGCCGTCACTGCGACCCTTGCGGACCTATTGTAACTTACCGTAGCGCCTAAACTCCTCGTCTGATTTTGATGTGCGAGTTGTCAATCGATTCGTTATTATGGTAGTAATGACATTACAGGGAGATATAGACTGTGACGTCACTGATAATTCAATATGGTGGATTTGGTTTGGTAACCTAATTTCACTTTTCAACAAGAAAAGAAACAAGATAGGTATTTATTAATTGACTATAGCAACTCTTGATACGATGCAATAAAGCGCAATTCCGCTTGCACAGGCGCATTTAATGATATCCTGTAGATCTTTCCTCATCGCGCGGCAAAGCCTTGAAATGGCCGGTTGAGGCGGTAGGTGATATGTACTTGTCGCATTTTATCTACACTGCAGCGTGCATCTGGTCTCATTTTATTTTTTCAACCTATTCATTGTTCGTTGCGCGGTTTAGACACATAGGCCGTTTAGTCGAGCACTTGATAATGTTTTTTTGCGTTGTCGTTATGGCGATGACTAATATTATTTTTTATTAGTCTCCTTGTAGTTACGGAATTGCAAGCCATTTTTAAAATAACTTTATATATGCGTTATCTTTGTTATTTTATTAAAGTTATTTCCTCTAACCTTCCCTGTTTGAGGACATAGGTTTTGTATTATTTTTATAATTTAAATATGTTTTTAACTAAATTTGATAAATGTACTGTATATAAAGAACTACGTGACAGACATAGTAGACGACGCATGCGATTTCATTTATATGAAAACCTTGCCAATTTGAAATTGAAATTTTTTGTATCGACTGTGAAGTCACACAAATGATTTTGTGATGAAATGTTCCATCCGCGAAAAATCGATTAAAATTCGTAAAAAAAAAAAACAACGGAAGTTCCATAGCGATTCATCATCATCTCAGCTATAAAAAGTCCAATGCTGGACATAAGCCTTTCCCAGGGTATTTCAAAAGACCGATTGGAAGCGGCTTGCATCCAGCGTCTTCCCGCCACTTATCCGCGTCTCGAGCACCGTTGTAAAGTAGCATGTCTGTCTATTTTCTACAGGATTCATTTCGGGGAATGTGCGCAAGAGCTTCGACCTAATTCCACCCTCCCCATTTCACTACAGGACTAGCAGATAATCGGCGAATTACCACCCCTTTCTCGATAAAATGCCAAAAATCCATACTCATCCATATCGATCTACATTCTTCTTGCGTACTGCAGAAGAATAGAATTCTTTGCTGCCATCTCTGTTTCCTGAGACCTACATTCTTGGAATTTTCAAGGCTAGAGTGAATAGATATCTTCTAGATCTACGAGCTCCATCCTCGGCCACACCGTCGCTTAACATCAGGCGAGTTGGTGGTCAGTCGTAGATCTATCTTGCATAAAAATATAACAAAATATGAGGAGCGTATTCCACATTGATTCATTAATATCTAATTCCATTGGTTATCAAACCCGGAATAGTGTTCTATTACCGTGATTGTGTCCCGCGGCAGTAAGCACCTAACTTGTACTTGTACGAGTACAGCGTTATTGTAGCGTTACCTAATGTACGTTTCGCAATCTTTATTACTGACTTTCACTCAAGGCCGAAAATAACCAATAAGTGATACGGCCGCAGAGGAGATGCGCACAGAATACCATGTGGATTTTCGATTTTGTATGATTGTTTAGTCACTTTGATTTAGATGCACATGCCTAGTTATCAAAATGGGCTAAGTCTTATAATTATTTCAGAAATCAACAGATGGAAATTCTACAAATGATTAATTCGCAAAAAAAATGAAAAAATGGAAACCCGTAGAGGCTCATCTAAAATTATTAATGATTCCAGTCATAATAAGCGTAAAAAATAGATCGAAATCGAATAATATTTTGATTTTAGAAATTTGGTAGAAAAGTTTTCTCCTATAAATTTATTGACAGTTAAAAAATTACACACATCCGACGGGACTCGAACCCGCATTATCCCGATCTGTACCTGACTAGATTTGTTTAAGCAAAAAATACTGTTCGCCTGACTGTTTCGAAAGTTTCGACCATCCCACGTGACACCTCCGTTGCCAAAATGGTAAAGGCTCCCAGTTACAGATCGGGATAATACGGGTTCAAGTCCCGTCGGGTGTGTGTAATTTTTTAACTGTCTATAAATATATTAAACTGTCAACATAATTATACAAATACGTTGATATTTCAGTGTATTAAAACACTCACTTTTCTCAAATTTTTACCAATACCCAATTTTCAAAATACTAAATATAATTTTATAAAAACGCGTATTTTGGCGAAAGATGTTGCGACAACTATGCGCTTAATATCCTTGTCATTGTGTGTGTGTTCCATGGCATCCCCGACAGGGAATCTTAATTGGAGTATGCAAGTAGTGTTTAAAAAAATACAATGGCTCTAAACCTAGCTGCAACCTCTAGTGCAATCGTCCTAATCGAACCAATGTCAACATATATTAATGTTTGACCTATTATGTAATAGAATGCCTTACTTGCATATGTTAGAAATGACACGCTTTTAACGCGCGCCAGATTATTTATTCACACAGATATCATTTACATACATTAAAAGAAAACAAAGTACCTGACTGCACAGGAGCGATTTCGTAGTGTTGCCTTTTATATGTTGTTGAGTGTAAGTTTTCGTGAGAAAAGATGCGCAAAGTCGAGCCTCTGTTCAATTTATTTAAATGAACATTTAGAATAATTCTTGTAAAATCTCGTACGTCAAAATCGGTCAAGCCGTTTAGGCTGTATGCTGTACTATACAAACATATATAATATACATTCGAAAACGTAACCGCCGTCCTACGCAGTCGGGTAAAATTCCTTAATTATCAAAGTACTATAAAATCTTTTACAATACCAAAATAGGATCACCATCTGTCGCAAAACTTCTTTTTATGAAGTTGACCTACTGCACTGTATCAACAAGAACTCAGCGGTCCGGTTATGCCTGACTTGCCAATTTCGCTATAACCACATCGGTCGTCTCTATCGCGCACTTCTTATCGTGTGAACTAGAAAGAGACGGATATAGGTCTCACCTAGACTTGGAGAAAGTTAACGTGGGTGGTTGGTTAGGTCTCAACGGTGACTCTTTGGCTGTATAATTGCATTAATCGCTAACTTGTTGGGACTTAGTTTGGTTCTCGAGTTTGGTCCTTTCATTAGCGGTGAAGTATTGTTGGAGGGCTTCAGGATTATATAAATCGCTTGTAGTGTGAACTGTATATAATAGCTATTGTATAGAATAGATCTTAGAGTACGTTTACCGTGCACTTTTTATCCCTCCGACTCAAAAAGGGAATGTTATAAGTTTGACGTGTGTATATGTGTCCGTCTGTGGCATCGTAAGTCTCAAATGGATGAACCGATTTTGATCTAGTTTTTTTTTTAATTGAAAGAGGATTTTATCAAGTGTTCTTAACTATGTTTTCTAAACTTGAAAAATGAAAAAAAAAATGTTTATTTAAAATTTTATATATTTCATTTATTTATTTACATTTATTTTCATTTATTGATGGTGGTTTCCGCACTAGGCTAAGCCTGTATCGCGAGAACCTGGTACGATAAAAACCAGGTACCCGCCCCCCTGGTACTTATACTTGTTGTTTGATGGAATCGCAAATGGCTGGACATGCATAAGAAAAGTAGGTTTTGTCTGTAACTCCCGAGTCGCACAGGCTGCTTGTTTTTGTATAAAATCTAATATTCAAAAGTTGACGCATTTTTTTTCTCGCTATGTTTAGTTAAACCGAGGATCGTTCAGTCACCGCTCACATATAGCTGTTTTTTTTTTGTTTTAATTATGAAATTAAATTCGTTGTTTTGCCGTAGTATCATAGGCCACATACTGCAGTAGTATCATCAAAGGCATTCAAAGGTACTAGCTTTCAATTTAATACCAAGTGTGACGTCATGCAGTGTAATATTATGATGTACGGAGTAGTTCAGAGTACCTAGTTACCTACCGATGCAAATGTGATACGTCATGATGAACTGATGTAAAATTCTCACGCAGAAATAAAACTGTAAATTAGGTTTGTTGACTTGTGGATGACATTCGTGCCATTTTTAGCTGAGGTCATTGAACTTGAATGAAAACGATCAGAGATTTTTTTAAGTGACAAAATGTTTTTTTATTCACTCTTCATCATTTTCATTCGTCGTTTTTCTTCTTTTTTGGACCCGCACGATTAGCGCGTTTGCCAATAAATAATTATTACGAATAAAGTTCATATGTCTTGTGGTAGCAGGGTAAGCAAGTTAAAATAAGGGACGATTGCTATGCAAAATAAAATAAAATACAGTTGCTAACAACTGTCACTCACGGTTAAAAAATTAATTTAAAATTTTCATTAGCTCATTACACTCGAAAATCGTTGTGTTCAGTTATGAAAATAACAGATATAGCTTTCATTAAATTTCTTTAGCTGACTACAAGTGTCACGACTGTCATAAGAGTCGTATGATGAATTGCGAAAAATCTACCGCCTAAATTGTTTTGTTTACTAATTCTAAAAAACTAAATTGTTTAGTTTACTAATTCCGACAAATTATCAATTAAATATATACAAAACCATATTGCAAATGCAAGGGGCGGGAAGACGCTGGATGCAAGCCGCTTCCAATAGGTCTTTTTGAAAATCCATGTGGAGGCATATGATGTGACTTCTTATGGCTGAGATGATGATGATGTAATGCATATTCAATTCGATATACCATATTTGCTATCAAGATGAAATTGAATTTGACTGGCCTTGTGGCTCAGTTGGTAGTGTGTTTACGTCTACCTGCTGAACTGAAAGGTCGTGGGTTCAATCCCCAGGGCAAACATTTGTGTGATGAGCATGGATGTTTGTTCTGTGTCTGGGTGTTTCTATGTATCACATGTATATATGTATTTACAAAAAAAAAGTATATATGTATTCTATCAGCCATCTAGTTCCATAGTACAAGCTTTGCTTAGTTTGGGCGAGATGGCGTTGTGTGAAATGTCCACGAATATTTATTTATTTAGATGAAATTTAACTTTTAGTTTAAAATTTTTTACGTAATCAGATCATAATTTTATACATTTTTTGGACTGTACCAGACAAGTTGGAAGCAAAGGAGTAGTTCGATAAAACTTAACTATTTCCTCCGAGATTTATTGTGCGATTTGTTCAAATGTTGGTATTTGTTTCGTATATTTTTTAATTGGAAACTGGACAATGTCATGCCTTACGCCGTCTATGTGATCGTTCACATGATTATGCTGTAATTTTGTTCTTTGTTTTAGTCACAGACCAAATTATTTGTACAGCTGGACGTAATGGAAATCTAGTCTTATCTATTCTGGCTCGTCGATGGCGGCGTTACTATTGATATTTTATCAATGAAAATGACGGTTTTATTGATTTTTCTATACGGACCATTTTTGGTCACCCGGGATACAAGTGCCGCTCCATAACAATTAAGTTAAACAGTAGTGACTACAGATTTAGCGCTTAACTGAGTCTGTTCCTGAGGTATGGGAGCGGCACGGGAGGGTTGACATGTAGCAATGCTGACGTCCGATCCGACTGAAGACACGTGTCATTTGATGTACCGTAAACACACCCCACCCGTGTCGCCGCCATACCTCAGGAACAGACTCAGTTAAGGTGGAGATTAACGCGCGCAGCTATCTCTCTCGCGCATCTAAACATTTTTAAACATATAAAATCATTGGTTAGGGATATTAGAAAAGTTAGAAACATAATTTGTTTATTTAAATAGGAAAATATTGTTAAAAATATTTATTCAAATATCACTTATACTGGCGACGGAGTAGTGAAAAGTATATTTTCCTTCTTCTCAGCCAATTTAAAAGAAAATAAAGATATTTTTTTTATATTTCTTCTATCAGAATAAACAAATTGATTTCTCACTTTCCTAATATCCCTACTTAATGATTTCAATCCGCCTATTTTCGCCGAATTTCAATATGCCTGTCAAACTAAAAGTTTGTTTTGCTAATTCCCAAAAATTCTAAAAAAGTTTTTCGCTATGATATACTCCTAAAAGCATCTCTAAAAAGGCGTCTAGCTTGTTACAATTAACCGTAAAAGGAGAATACATATATAATAGTATTTCTATGCAAATAACCTTGTATTAAATAACTTGAATTAATGTGATTGTAAATATTCGAAACTTTCCTTCCGCGGTTTCAATTTCATTGCTTGCAAGGTATAGTCGTACGGATCATACGAAATGATAGCTTCAAACGAATTGTGTGTTTGAACAGAACTAGAAGCTTCTCAAGTCGTGCTATTGTATGGTGACGTCATAGCCTCAACTCTCATAAGTATCATAACACATCTGTCGGCTAATGTGTCCATTTAGCGCATACGCACTACATATTGTGATGATTAGGGTAGAGACACAGTGAGGTTGATAAAAAATGGTTCGTATAATCTGTACTGTATGTATGTAATTTATTTATTTTGAGATGCCTGAAAAAAACGGAATTGTAAGCTTTTTATATGTATTTATTACATGTGATTTCTATCACCATCGATCTCTTTGGTTGTATTTTTTAAAATATATAAATAAATATTGGTGGACATTTAACACAACACCATCTAGCCCAAACTAAGCAGAGCTTCCACAATAAAAAGTAAATGGCTGATATAATACATATATACTTTTTTTTGTTGTAAATACATACATACTTATGATACATAGAAACATCCAGACACAGAACAAACATCCATGCTCATCACACAAATGTTTGTCTTGGTTGGAGATTGAACCCACGACCTACATACAGCTCAGCAGGCAGACGTACTACACACTGAGCTACGAGGCCACTCAATGTTTGTTATATAGCAACAAACATAATAAAATAGAACCGAATTGAGAACCTCCTCCTTTTTGAAGTCGGTTGAAAAAGCAAATTACACAGACTATTTTAAAATTCTTCATCAACTTTGTAAATAAATAACCATCAAAGTCGGGTAATATTTACTGATAGAAAAAGTTGTCTCTATTTGTATGAAACAATGTACTGAACATGAATATGTACTGAACATGAATATGTACTGAAGAGTTTCCCCGGGCATACTATTAAAGTCAGTTAAGGGACATGAGATAATACGATGTTATGGGATACCATGATAGTTGGGAAACCCTCTAATACCCTCTCCCTTCCATCTAACCCTCCAAGGTCCGCCAAGGTCAAATGTGACGCTAAACGACTATACCACGTAAGGAAAATTGCGCGTTATTGTATGCATGTATGTACTGATGGGGATTGCGATTTCAACCCACAAAATATCTCTTAATATTTAAATTTGCATGTTAAAGACATGCTAGTAATTAAATCGCAATATGTTATGGATAAACTTCTGAAAGGTTATCTGTGAAACAGTATGAAACTAAGATTTGTCTGGCAACAAGGGAACTAATTCGTTTTCAAAATATGCTGAGTTAAGAGTTAAATCTAATATTTGCACAAGTTGTTTGTTCTTTCACAACATTTAATAGTTTTTACTTCTCAGAAATTATAACTAGGTGTGTCGCGCGGTTTCGTCCACTCTTTCTTCCCTCATCATCGTCCATCATTCGTTTATTCACCATCATCATCCATTTTTTACGCAATATAGATCTACTATTGACCACCAACTCGCCTGATGTTAAGCGACGGCGTGGCGAGGATGGAGCTCGTCGATCTGGAAGATATCTATTCACTCTAGCCCTGAAAATTCCAAGATTGTATTTCTCGGGCAAAAGAGATATGGCGGCAAGTTCCATTCCTGTGCAGTACCCAACAAGAACGTGGACCGATATCGCTGAGTACGGATTCTTGGCATTTCAACGAGAAATGTGTGGTAATTCGCTGACTTAATACTAATCTTAATACTTTAAGGAATATAGTTTAGGTCCAAATTGTACATTGTAAAAATTGTAAAGACTGTATTCTGTTTCGTGTACCAATAAACTAAATAAATAAATAAATAAATCCTATAGTGAAATGGGGAGGGTGAAATTAGGTCGGTAGCTGGTTTATTTGTATTAAAAAGTGTATATAATTGACCAAGTGAGCGATTCGAACGCAGTTCTCAGCACCAACTAGCAAGATTTTCGTTCATCTGTCCGGATGTTTGTTGGTAGGTACTTACAGATCGTATTTGTTAATTCGCTGACTTAATACTTTTTTTTTTTTTAATTGCCAGCTTAGCTAGCCTTATTTACTACCCCTACTATTAAATATGCAGGGCTTGAGCCTATGTGTTGTTACTGACAACTGTTGAGTTTTACAGTGTTAAATAAAGTGTTTTAATAATACTATACCCTAAATGAAGTTTGGCGATAGCTTACAAGTTCTGATATTCACGATACCATCGCCAAGGTTCATGGTAACAGAGCGGAGATATATATGAGATTCATTATTAATCGTAACTAATCCTATAGTGAAATGCGGAGGGTGACATTAGATCGGTAGTTGGTTTATTTGTATTGAAAAGTGTTATCCTTGACAGAGTGAGCGATTCGAACAAAGTTCTCTGCATCAACTATATAGCAAGATTTTCGTTCTGTCCGGATGTTTGTTGGTACTCACAGGTTGTATTTTTCAACCAATCCTGACGAAACTCTGTATACAGGTTTCTCAATTTTCAAAATCGGTCAAGAGGTTGTCGACTTTGAAAGATTATAAAATCTCGTTTGAAATGAAAAGTTTGCTACAAGGCCATTTGTCGGCCAATTTTGATAGTATTTTTACAGGAACAATCGATATACAATTCTGAACATGAATTTCAAATATGCCCATATTTGATGTACTTCACGAATACAGATTTAGTACACGCGAGGTCTACTGTTCGTAGAACTATTAATAATTATATGTGTAAAAAAAAGTAATGTTAATCCCGTTAATAATAATAGTGTTTTAATGAATGACCGTGATAGTTTAAAAAAAGTGTTTTGCGAGAAATATTAAAATTATAATATTAATAAATTAATATAATAATATTAATCCTCTTTATCTTCAATATTGGTCTCGGTGCGCCTCCGGCCTCCGTTTGCGCAGATAATTGTCCACAATTGAGCGCGGTCGCTCCTGATTCCGACTCAATATTCCTCTGGGAGATGGAGACGAAGTTTTTATGTACTTCGTGACCGTATTCTATAGAAGATTATGGTGAAACCGGCATGATAGCAAACTAGATCAAAATCGGTCCATACGTTTGAGAGGTACGATGCCACAGACAGACTCACAGATATACATACAGATACACATTAGGTCATCTTTTTGGATCGGGGGTTAAAAAGCGAGTGTAACTCTTGTTACCTTTTCACAACTAAACGGCTGAACCGATTGTTGTGAAATTTAGTATTTGTAATTAGTATGGATAGTTTGTTTAAGAATTTGGCTACATGCGTCTCGAATGTTCGCGTTATCACGATGTGTAGTGTAGGCTCACATCAACAAACTGGCATTATCTTGGGCTATAAACGTGCGTGAAGGTTTTCCCTCCGTGAGGTTGTTCCTCGAGATCTGAGGTGGTCTACCACGATACCGATCAAAGGCATGACAACCTTAAATTCACCATAAAGATAACAAATCCGATTTATTGCTTATGTAAGTATGAGTCGTAAGAATGATTTTTTAAGCCCATGACAGCGCGCATTCGAATGAGCTTTTTTTTGAAGAAAAACTTTACGAGAAATAGAACACTATTATTATTATATTTACCGTGCTTCGCGTTAATTTTGAGCTCCCGATATATCGGCACAGTAAATATCCCGTTAATAATATTAGTGTTTTAATGAATGACCGTGATAGTTTAAAAAAGTGTTTTGCGAGAAATATTAAAATTATAATATTAATAAATTAATATAATAATATTATTTTATTTTATTGAATTTTAATATCTCCGTATCACACTCATACGAATACTGAATGAAATTCAATGAGAATGAAGTTCGTACGGACTTCATTCTTATTTTCGGATGTTTACAATATAGAAATTACTAAAAATGAATCGTCATACAAAACCACAACGTGCCTGCAAATTAAAACAACGATTTTATTTACCTAGAGATTCTAAGAAGTCGTATAAGCTTGAATGAAACCGATATCTCGGCCTACATCTAACGCACAGGTGGTCTAAAAGGAAACTATTATGCATATTACTGGCCTAATCTAATGGAGGAAATAAATACTTATATGTTCGCAATGATATGTTTGTGTAAAAAAGTGGGTAATGATTCTAATGCGTACGATATAAATGTACAGTATAGGTGCTTGTAACAAGGGAATAGTAAATAATAATAAATAAATAAATATGTAAATAAACATTTCACACAACACCATCTAACCTAAACTAAGCAAAGATTGTACTATGGAAACTACATATATAATAGTTGATATAATACATATATACTTAAATCATAGAATTTACTGTAGAACATAAAATAGGTACAATAGGGAATATGTATGATTTATTTTTATTTGGTTATGAAAAGGTTAACCATGAATAGATCCATTCCACAAATACAAAATTGATACAGCAAATTAGATAAGCATTTTAATGTCATGTTAGACAGAGAGCACACGATCCCGAACGATAACGTCATGTTTGTCATGGTTCATGTTCACTATACTAATTCAATACAAACATGTTTTGCGAGATAGGGACAGAGCATCCCTCCCCTAAAACTTTAAATGTATGTACTGTACTATATCTCGGAAATTTATTGATCTCTCAAAATATTTTTTTTTGTTTATGTATGTCATTTTAGTATTTTATCAATTGGAAACTATCATTTATATGATATAAAATTCATGCATAGGTATTCCCTAGTCTAGACTGCCCGATGCCCGATCGATAGATAGTCTTAAGAGTTTTTATGATATCGATTGCTAAAGACTGAAATAACGATAAAAATATTTACTCCTGCATTTGACAGAAGCTCATATTTTCATATATTTACGGATAAGGAAAACAAGTTTCCCGCAACCCGCCTGATGTCATGTGATGATGTGTTACAAGATTGTAGCACATTAAAACCGGAATGCAAACGGGTCATATCTTAATACACGCACTACGAGTTAATTTGTCCCGTGTTATACCATGCCAAATTGTGACATAAACTCACTTATGTCACAAGATCATTTATATCATGCCTTGTCATCACCATCATCATTTCAGCACAGTTATTATTAACGGGATATTTACCGAGGTTCGCGTTAATTTTGAACTCCCGATATTTCGGCACAGTTACAAGCTCAAAGTTAACGCGAACCACGGTAAATATCCCGTTAATAATAATAGTGCTTTAATGAATGACCGTGATAGTTTCATCATTTCATCCGCAAGAAGTTGACTGATAATAGACAATGTGTACATCTATACTTGTGCCACAAGTGTATCTTGCTAACTTATGCCACAAGTTCACTTATATCATGCCACAACTTATGAGTGCATTCGACTTGAATTAAAATAAAGGTATGTATGTCCTTACTGTTTACATTCATAACATTGATTACTTTCATTACATAACGTATACACAATAGTAATTAGGATGATTACAATTAGAAGCGAGGCAAGTTTATAAACCTTTTTACCTGTTGAAAGTAAATTCTGTTTTCCTTTAACAACACGGCGTTATGAAAAAAAATTGTATTGCAGTACTTTTGTAATTAGCGTAGTGCTTCTGTATTCTGTTTGCAGATATATGAATTGTTCTTTTTATGTACCCAAGGAGGAGATATCTTACCTAAATACGTAAATAACAGAATTTTCTATACTTAAACAATATCCTCTAAAAACATGCCAGAGATCTTCAGTAGGCCCTTAGTTCTAGCGCGAAGCCATCTCCGTAGTCTCTCCTTTTTTCTGCCTGGAAACGATGAAAGAGCCATATACTGCGAGGGACAAAGAACTGCTCTTCTTTCTCTTCCTTATCGTTTCTGTTTACTAGAAAGAGACAGCCTGTGACCGCAGCAAGGGCTGCGGTCGTGCCTCGATGGATCGGGTAAGGCTCGGCGACTGATTATGACCATCTCTTTATTAGTAGCGAAAGGAAAACAGAGGCTATAGGCTAAAAGTACTAATATAAAGGGGACCCACCCTCAAGGCTGACGCAAGTCTGGCTGTAGTGGACAAGTATCCAAAGAAGTTAATCGATCTACTCAAATTATTTAGTTATTCGCAATGCAATTCGCGGTTATCACAATTTATTCACGGTCAAGTTGTTTCTCAAGAACCGGTGCTAATCAATGTTTACTTACCGCTGTTTATATTTCCTTTATATAATGACGTAAGAATTCTTTAAAAGAAACACACTATCGGATTGATTGTCCTTTTTTGAAGAAGGTTTGAAGTGGCAGATTATTATTTAAAAAATAATAAAGAATAAAAAAGAAAGTATCATTTTTTTCTATTCGAAAATAGGCTTGCGCTTGACCGTCAACTCACCTGGTGTTAAGCGACAGTTACGGTCTACGATGGAGCGCGCTTGCCTAGAAGAAACCTATTCACTCGCTATTTGAAGACGCCTAGATTATATCCAGTCGGAAAGACCCATTCAGGAAGCGAATTCCACAGTTATGTAGGCATGTTTTGATTAACTTACGGTTGTGAACGGATCTCCGTTTTTCTTATTACAATGGATTAGGCAGGGATATGATGTTATAGAGGTCGAACTTTTAAAATAGTAATTAACGAGATACGATTATCAGTAATTGATTCAAATTTCGAATAAAATCATACATTTTGTTTTTACTGGAAATATAACTACGTTTGACCAACTATTCGCTTGATTATAAGCGATGCTGTGGCAGAGGATGAAGCTCGTCGATCTAGAAGATATATCATTTTAGCCTTAAAAATTCCTAGATTATAGCTAAAAATACTCAACATACTCCATAGAGTAACGATAGTTACACTGGTAATGCCCATAACTTAGGCTAAACTCTCCTCTAGAATCTAGATTGATTGCCGCCGTAGAACTGTGACGGGATGGATGCCCTGAAAAATGGCCATTCCGGATATTTTTGACATTAATGGGGGTCAATACAGATGCGGCCGTGTCCACGCTGTTTTATGCCGTCAATAAAACTTTATCGACGGACGCACACTTACAATGAGGTCTATGTGTTTGTATCGTCTGTTTGTGGCTTAGTTCAATGACCTAGTGTCAGTGTTGTAATAGTTTTAAGCTTAAGAGCCTATAAAGGTTGATTATTTTATTATATTATATTAGATTATATTATTCTCATGCTTTTCCATTTTTTTACATAAATTGATTCAACATTCTTATGGGAATTCTATGCATAAGGAATGTCAGCAGAAACATGATGTAAGGCACGATACACACATACATAATACATGCCGCGGACCTGCCGACACAACCCGGCGGCCTTATATTGCATAGGTTTCGGCTTATGTCGGCAAAGTTCCAGACATCGGGTAGGTTGGTGTGTACTGTGCATATGCATTCATACTCGTACTTCATACTTGCATTCATTATTACTATATTTTACATTTTTATTTTTGACTACGGAATATTGACTGATTTTTATTATTAAGTATTCCATTTTAATTTATGTGATAATTTATGACGTACATATTTTTATAATTTCTACTATATTATTGACATGATTGTCATTGTGATTATTAATTTTAAATTTGAATTTTGAATTGCGCTTAATATAAATACTTCTGAACACGGATCATACTGATGCAAGAAGTCGTTCGTGTCGAACGGTAGGAAAATCGCCAATTAACTCGTTAAATTCGTGCTCGTACAAAGGAGACGTCGTAATAAGTCAAAGTCAAAGTCATAATATTATCTAGTCCAGATCAGATTGGACCGGAATTTTCCGGTATGCTATATTTTTAGCCCCCTCCCCAAAAAAAGTGGTGTTATAAGTTTGACGTGTGTATTTGTGTCTATCTGTGGCATCGTAGCTCTTAAACGGATGGACCGATTTTAATCTGGTTTTTAACCGACTTCCAAAATGAAGGAGGTTATCAATTCGGTCTGTAGGTTTTTTTTGTATGTTTTTTCATCAATTACTCAGCCAATTGTGAATTGATTTTGAATATTGATACTTCAGAAGTGGTCCCATATACATTTTATCAAAATCGATACTGTAATTTGGTTTTTTATAACAAATAAATGGTAAAATATCATCCAAGTGTCTGTAGGAAAGTGAACAGCAAGTCCTGTATGTATTGTATTGCGTATTTTGAAGTAGTTTTTTTAACTGTAATTATTTTGATTGAAAGAGGAATTCAATCAGAGGAGTTCTTAGCTATGTTTCATCAAAATCGGTTCAGCCCTTTTTTCCGGGGGTTTTTGAGTTTTCTAAATTTCTATTTGTACATCAATGAACGTGTGGAAAATCCAATGCTTGCTTTTGCTAGGAGATGAGTGGTTAAACATGATTTTGATTGGGATAATTTCCTATCGTAAAATCCTTCTACTCGTATAAGGTTTTTTTTTTTTTTTATTCCACGGATGATATTTTTTCAGATCTTTTTGTTTTAAAACTTAATTACTGAACCGATTTCGATGAGGTGTCTAATAGACCAATCTAATATTATATATATCCTTTGAGATAACAAATATTTACATAAAAAATACCCGACTGTATAAGAGCGACTTTCGTAACTTAAGCGTTACGTTACACTTGATATGATATACGTCTTCGTGAGAAAATATGCGCGTAAAATGTGTATGAGAATTATTTAGAATTATTCTTGTAAAATACTTATTTGTTACGAATACATAATTATAGTTTAAAACATTGTAGCACCAGCTTTCAACTAAAAAAGAATCATCAAAATCGGTTCACCCAGTCGAAAGTTGAGGTAACAAAAAAAAATAAACTACAGCCGAATTGAGAACCTCCTCCTTTTTTCAAGTCGTTTGAAAAGTTCGTTAGAGGTTACGCAAATACGAGTAACATAACCTCCTTCTTGCGCAGTCGGGTAAAAAGAGACTTATATATAAATGATAGCGTTCTGAGGTAACGCACAAAAAATATAACCAAATTGAGAACCTCCTTCTGTTTTGAAGTAGGTCAATATATAAATGACAGCGTTCTGAGGTAACGCACAAAAAATATAACCAAATTGAGAACCTCCTTCCGTTTTGAAGTAGATAAAAAATTAGGTAGTCCGGAAAAGGCAGGCAATTATAAAATATTTAGTATTAATTAGTAAACGCCGTATATATCAGGGTCATTGAGTCGCGTGTCCGTTCCTTCACGCGCTATAAACCGAATAAGTGATCGCATTCGACGACCTTCACGCGTGTTGTATGGAGATGCTGGGCCGCGCTCCGCGATACATTGTTATGGGGTAAGCTTTGTTTACAGATGTTTTGTTATTGGAAATCAAGGTTGTATACGTATAATTACTGTAGTAACATAGTTGTTGTAGTGATATGCTGGTTTGTTGTTATCTTGGGTTGTTCCGTATTCATTCTATGATATCTCGTCCCATTCTTGATTCGTCTCATATGCGTATTATTAATATGACCCGCCAAAATTTTTAATTTATTTTGACCGACTTTTTGGAGGTCGGTTAAAGAAAGGTGCGATTACTCTGCCAAATTACGACTTAAATAATCAATAAATAAATATTGGAGGACATTTCACACAACGCCATCTAGCACAAACTAAGCAAAGCTTGTACTATGGGAACTAGATGGTTGATAGAATACAATAAATATAATACTAGATTTTTTATTTTTTTTTGTTAGGTATAGGTTAAGAGGTGGTCCCATATAAATTTTATCAAAAGCGGCTCAGTACTTTGGTTTTTATAACAAAATAACTGTAAAAATATCACCCAAGTAAACGAAATTGTGTATTTCGAAGTCGGTTGCTTCAATTTTTTAAACTATAATTATCTTAACTCAACCCAACTTAAAAAGAACTGATGTAGTATAGCCAGAAATACTGCAGTTTATATATAATTACTACATACGACCTGTTGGCTTGACCGGCCGGACTTTGTCGCGCGCCAAAAGAGATAGACAGACAGATATTGATTTATTTAAAGTCTGAGATGGGATATCTTGTTTATTTTTTACTATTTTTGTAAACTATTACACCTTAACAGATTCAATTTCTGAAATACCGGATTTTAATAAAATATTCAGGTCAAGGAGGCTTCTACATAACTGTGGCAATATTTTATGAACACCTTATAGTCACGACGTAGCTTTGATATAACGATTTACGTTTCTCAATTTCCTGAGCTGGGCTGAGCCTCGTGCCCCCCCTAAGTCCCTTAGAGCCCCTGTAGGCACCCTCGAAGTTTGCCCCCTTGCCCCCCCGATTTACGATTACCCCATCGTGCAGGACGGCGTCGTCGTGACGACGTGTCAATTGACGACCGGATTTGTGATCGATTATTGTGATCCGAGCGGTCGATCTGAAGAGTTTGCATGCAGCTACTTATTTCACTTCAACTTTATTTCACCTAAGTAGATAGTAAATAAAAATAAATGCTTGACTGGGCTTGTGGCTCAGTTGGTAGTATGTCTGCCTGCTGTGCCGTAGGTCGTGCGTTCGATCCCAACCCAGGACAAACATTTGTGTGATGAACAGGGATTTTTGTTCTGTGTCTGGGTGTTTTTATGTATCATAATATGTATATATTTACAACAAAAAAAAAAGTATATATGTATTCTATCAGTCATCTAGTTCCATAGTACAAGCTTTGCTTAGTTTGGACTAGATGGTGTTGTGTGAAATGTCCACAAATATTTATTTATTTATTATTTTATTGGTGAATATTTCACACAACATCATCTAGCCCAAACTAAGCAAAGCTTGTACTATGGAGACTAGATAGCTGATAGAATACATAACACAAGTATGTATTTTTTTTTACTTGTGATACATAGAAACACATAGACACAGAATAAACATAAAAAACACGAATTTGATGAAAAATATAATAATATTTATAGTTTTGTTTATACATTATTAACTAGTCCAAGTCATTTAAACAGGAGTGATCTAAACGGTGTCGAGGCACGCTTGTGGTAGGGTTCCGTAGCCAATGGTTTAACAAAAAATAAAAATACTTACTTGATGAGTATTGTTTGCAGAAAGATCAATAACCTTGGTACTATAATTTAAATATTTATCGTTATATCTCGAAAAGTTGATATCATAGAATGTTCAAAATGATTTACATTGGAATCTTTTTAACCTGCTCCATAATCATGGAGTTATTATTACGTTATACCGCCCGTGTCTTATTGAAATGAATTATCTGTAATAATGGTTGACTGTGAAATTAATTAATTATATATTTTATTTCTGACATTTTATTGTAATTATATTGACGTATAAATCGGTTTTACCAAAAATTAATTTATATGAATATGAATGCCAAAATTCTGTAGTCAACGATTTCGGTTCACGTTTTTGATGCGTACCGCACAGGAATGGAATTATTTGCCGCCTTTTCTGTTTCTCGGGAACTACAATCTTGGTATTACCAAGGCTAGAGTGAATTGATATCTTAAATCGACGAGCTCCATCCTCGGCCACACCGTCGCTTAACATTAGGCGTGTTGGTGTTCAATCGTAGATCTATCTAATGTAAAAAGAAAAATAAAAAGGTTAATTATGAATATCTGGATATTATGTTTAATTTTTAGTTTCTTCATGATTTTACTACAACATTTTGTAGGAGTATGATTAACATACGGACAGACAGGTGGACAGTACGAGTTTTTAAAGGTTTATAGTACTACGGAACCCTAAAAAAAACGAGATCATCTAAATATACAAAGATATGTATCTGTTTTAAAGTACCTAATATATAAATTTACATGTTGTCTAAAGATCTATGAACAGCCTTCACCTTGGTCTTACCTTGAGTTTTTTTACAAGAGCAAATAGTCTTGATTGCGCACACGATCGACGTGTTTAGATGTGTGGGAACGTGTTCGCGGCTATTATTTGTCTGTGTGAATTTTGTGATGATTGGTTCTGGTTGCTACGTTGCATATACTGTGTCAATTTGTTTTTATTAGTCCAATGCTTTACATAAGCTTTATAGAAGGATGGCACGGAAGAGGAGCGTTCATCGCTTGTATTAGCGATTGACAGTACATAGTCCGTCAAAATTGACAACGTCGGGCGAAAAGTGCAATTTTATGTAATTTAAATTCATCATCATCATCATCATCTCAGCCATAAGAAGTCCACTGCTGGACATAGGCCTGCCCCATGGATTTCCAAAAAGACCGATTGGAAGCGGCTTGCATCCAGCGTCTTCCCGCCACTTGTATGAGGCCTTAAATAATTCTAATTACATTACTATTTTATTTTAATTTTATGTAGTAAAAAAACTGAAAAAATCGACTTCATCAATCGAATACACAATTAGTTTTTTTGTATGACATATTATTCCAGTTATTTTGTTACGATTTTTTTATATGTTCATTCAGTAATTTTATATCTTCAAAAATGTTGTTAAGCGCGAGCGAGACGGACGATGGTCGAACTACAGCCTCTTAAGTCAGCTTCAAACGCCTTTATAGTGTAATCACTGCTCTCATTTTTTTTTTTTTTTTTTTTTTTTTTTTTTTTCATTTTAAAGTGAGTTCTAATCGAGTTTCCCTGGTATGTTTTCCACGTTTTATTATGCAGTGGCTTGCTGCCGGCCAGCGTTGCTCGTAATCTTGTACGGCGTACGGTACACGTGTAGTTTGTGAAACAATTTTAAAACTAAAAGGCTCTCGTGGCCTTAATGGTGTTGATAGTTTTAGCTCAGGGGATTTGTGGCTGGATGTCGTCGGGGGGAATTATTGTGTAGTGTCGTGGCAGGCATTACGTGGGTTCAGCCGGATAAACTGCATTTGGACATGTATTTGCAATGTTGGCCTTTTTACCCGACTGTTTAAGGGAGGGTTATGTTTTTCGAGTGTATGTATGTTTGTATGCTTATGGGTATGTATGGATGTATGTTTCTATATGACAGCCTACAGCCTAAACGGCTTGACCGATTCAGACGTGCGAGGTGTCGTTAGATTCGTCTTCACTTCCCGAGTGTCATATTTTTTTTCTGTAATAATACTAATACATCTCTTGCAAAACTGAAAAAAATGCGTTTTTTTTCGTAACCTCTAACGAACAATTTTGTAAGTAGTAAATAAATAGTTTTACTAGAATTATTTTAAAGAATGCACATTTATGACCTTTTACAGTGATTTTACGCATACTTTCTCACAAAAAACGTACACTCAACTGCGTATCAAGCGTAATTGAATAATTATTTATCAATAAAATATGTCTATGTCTAACGAAATCGTAAGTTAGACTGCTAAAACTGCTTTTCTGCTGTCTGGTATTTTGTTTTTCTTTTAATATTTGTTTGCTTTTTGTTTTGTTTTTTTTTTCTGTCCGTCTTCCAAGATGTGGGTTTGAGGGTTCGATCCCCATCCAGAACAAATATTTGTATGATGACAATGGTCCGTGATTCAGGATCGAAGATTTGATTTTGTTTGAAGAGTAAATTGTCCCATAATCTCACTTCGTCTTGTCCAATCTCATCCCGCAAAAAGCGAGCTTATGATACGTGAGCGTAGCGAGCGCTTAAATTATAATTATAGTTTAAAAACCACCAGTTTATAATTATAGTTTGTACGTACCGGCAAGCGCAGCGTAGGAAGACCAGCCACGAGATGGACAGATGACCTCATACAAGTGGCGGGAAGACGCTGGATGCAAGCCGCTTCCAATCGGTCATTTTTGGAAATCCATGGGGGAGGCCTATGTCCAGCAGTGGACTTCTTATGGCTGAGATGATGATGATGATGATAGTTTAAAAAACTGAAGCAACGATGGACGATGACTACTTCTCATGAATGCCATTATCAGAACTGGACCAAATGAAATGGTACCACACGGAAAGCACCAGCTTTCAAATAAATAAAAAAACATCAAAATCGGTTCACCCAGTCGAAAGTTCTGAGGTAACAAACATAAAAAAAATACAGTCGAATTGAGAACCTCCTCTTTTTTTGAAGTCTGTTGAAAATGTTTTTCATCAGGTTTTGGGTAAGTAATATGCTTGTGTTAGCGAGCTCCGAGCACTCTCAAGCCTCAGACAAATATAAAGTTTTAATAAAAGTGCGTGAGCGAAGCGTGCGTGACTATATACTACTTAATGATAATGTCAATATTTGTCAAATATGTTACCTATCTTTCTATTATTTTGTATTCTCGACAATGTTCACAATACTAAGCGCATTTAAAATATTAGTAACGGGTTTCAGGGTGCCCAAAAAAGAGGCTTTGCCTAGTTTGGGGCCCGATGTCAATGAACAAAGGTACCAAACTGTATTTAAACATTAGTTAAGTAAAATATTAGTAATAAGGTTATTCAAGTAATAAACAATTTATTTATTTACATCTCAAATACCGCCCATTTTTTTATTTCGCTCACATGGCCCCCAGACCCCCGGGGATGGATAGACCACTTTGGCAATCATCGGTATAGAATAATGCAAAACGAGGATGAAGTCGCGGCGTGTACTGCTAGTTTATTTAAAATAAATAAATAAATATTTGTGGAAATTTCACACAACATCATCTAACCTGAACTAAATAAAGCTTGTACTATATGGCTGATAAAATACATATATACTTTTTTATTTGTACTTGTTTGTTTGTAACATGACGTACGCTTTCTGTGGGCGAGCAGTACTCATATGCACATTTGAGCCACACACAATGCTTTATATTTCATATTAGCTTAGTGTGATATCTCGATGTAAAACACTATTATTATTAACGGGATATTTACCGTGGTTCGCGTTAATTTTGAGCTCCCGATATTTCGGCACAGTTACATGCACCATGTTCACGAGCGACTGTTTAATGCAGGTGGATGATATGGTTAAGAGCAGACAAATCTGTCTACCCTCTTTCTTTGTCTTTTACTGCGAAGAGCGTTATCACTGGCACTCGAACTCGATTGAAAGTCCCGACAAAACACACTCACAATATCACTGTATGTTTTGTTTTGGACACATTTTGGACACGTATTTTTATTTCTAAGATTACCTAATACTGCTCAAAATTAACGCGAACCACGGTAAATATCCCGTTAATAATAATAGTGTTTTAATGAATGACCGTCCTAGTTTAAAAAAGGGGATCTCGGTGTAAGTATATTTTTAGTAAAATATATTCCCCACTTTCATGAAACAGTAGATATAGATGTAAATGTGGGTGGAGTGACGCAAGTGGCCGGTTGAATGTGTCGTTCCGAATCAATACATTAATTCAACAAATTGAGCGCGATCAGAGCATTTGCAAGTCACCACACTGAACAGTAACAGACGGCCTCGACGACCATCGTCGGAACTAATAGAAATGTTTTCCATTTCATTTCCATGTAAATAGACGGTTGCCTTCTGGGAAGGGCAATGAAAACTTGGATAATAGAAGTTTGATATCGTGCACTAGAGATCTAATTAGATCTAAAATTGCTCCCATAATTGTTGCTGTATTCATGTCCAATGTACGCGTGTAACGCCTAATTGTCGGTTTTATTTAGCTTGCCCTGTTTGTTGTATATGTATTTTGGCACAGAATTCGCCCTATTTACATAGTATTTTGAGTCAAATTTAGTAATCGTAATTTGACACCCTTCCTTTAGTTTAAATGACAATATAATGAAACATATTTAGTATAATTCTAAATTCAATATGGCCGCTACCACATAATGACGGATTTCATATTTTTTCACAACCTCCACAATATGGGTATCAAATAAAAGGGCTTTTCTAGTAGAATACAGTAAATACTTTAGCTACATCATTATCTTTATTTTGAATAAAACCTTTTAACATAGAAAGTTTTTTTAAGTACTTATTTTATATGAGTTATTAGAGAGAGAGAGAGAGAGAAAGAGAGGAAAAGAGAGTTGAATAGTATTTCTTTTTTGTTTGTAAATATTATTATTATCTATTTTACTGTTTTAAATATTATTGAAAATATAGCGGTAAAAGATATATTTAGATATAAAATTATATAATCGATAAAAAAATATATGAACTGAAAAGTGTTCATGGTGACTAAACAAATGAGGCTGGCCGATACATAGTTCGCTGTTTCGGACTCGACTATTTTTCGGTTCCCTCATCGGAATCTCGAAGATAATTTTCAAATGAGTGAAAGTTGTCATAATAACTTTTCCTTCTAATAACTTTTTCTTTTCTTTTAGATTCAGGTCTCCTACTCGTCCGGACAAATAAATAATAATAACAATAAATAAATATTAGTGGAAATTTTCACACAACACTATTTAAGCCCAAATAAAACCAAGCTTGTTGTACTATGGGAACCAGATAGCTGATAAAATACTTTAATACTTTTTTGTACCTAAATACATACATATGAATACATCCTTACCTTATAAAAATACAGAATCAAACTATAAAAAAAAAACTGCACGAGCAATCTTAGATTATTGTCTCGTCGAAGTTATGAAAATCGAAGAAATGAAAGAAATTCCTTCGTTTCGCTCTAAATAGCTCAAAATCCTTTTCCTGTATACAA
This sequence comes from Lycia hirtaria, assembly GCA_947563715.1. Lineage (NCBI taxonomy): Eukaryota > Metazoa > Arthropoda > Insecta > Lepidoptera > Geometridae > Lycia > Lycia hirtaria. Next base: position 3,616,483 of record OX387377.1, on the reverse strand, counting down.
TCCTATATCCAAATCGCACCGTGTTATCAGCAGAGATATCACAGAATTCACAGATAGTATCAGGTGTCGAACGTCGAGCGAATCCGATTTCAGCACAAAGGGAGTGAAACCCGGTGAGGGCGCGTCGGCCGCGGGTGTCGGCACGTCGCCGCCTCCCGGGCGAGCGTTTGTACCTGACCGACGAGGCTCGGAGCGGGACTTTACCCATTCTAACCACAAACACGACTAAATCTGTTCACAAAATTAATACAGTTACAGTGATGCATCGTTTTACGCGACCCCGTTTAGCGTGGTTTCGCTTTGCGTGAATTTTGAATGTCTCAAATGCGTCAATATATGAAGTTATTTAGATATGTAGCCATTTATGATAGGTTCAGAATTCAGAGTAAGACTTTTTCTTATCTTACTTTTTTAAACTATCACGATCATTCATAAAAACACTATTATTATTAACGGGATATGTATATAGTATATATGTATTCTATCAGCCATCTAGTTCCATAGTACAAGCTTTGCTTAGTTTGGGCTAGGTGGTGTTGTGTGAAATGTCCACAAATATTTATTTATTTTTATTGATTTATTTATTTACTGTGGTTCGCATTAATTAACGCGAACCACGGTAAATATTGATAATAATAATTAATAATAATAGTGTTTTTTCTTATCTGTTTTTCTGTGAAACGAAAAAAGTAACATCACCGATTTTAGCCTAAGAATTCCATATAGAGACGTATATAACCAGAAGTCGGTATAAATTAAAAATCAATATATTAATTTAAAAAAATAACACATTAGTATTGTGTGTTTTACAGAAAATACAGCAGAAAAAACTTTACCTGTTGGGAAACATTTTTTTTACGACAAACTAGACCACAATCTTACCTGATGGGAAGCGATGATGGTCAAAGATGTAGCATGCCTGCCTAGGAGATACCTATTATACATACATATATTCCATTAGTTTGTTGAAAATTGGTCAAAGATTGTGGGAATTTATGCGACTTAACAGAAATGTGGTCGCGCGATCTCCCATACAAATATGAGAAAACTGATACCCATAACCGATTTCGATGTTTTTTTTTATCTGATTGAAATCATAAATGCCTCTGCGGTTTGGTTTTTTTTTTTCAGATTTCGTTATAAGGTAAAATTTTGAAACAAAAAAAAAAACTAATCCGTAGAGGCATAGCTATTAATGGTTATAACCAGATAAAAAAGTATGATCGAAATCGGATAATGTTTAGGGGTAGAAAATAGGTTTCTCCTGTTGTATCAAAAATGCGTAATTTGCTGGCAAGAGATCTCGTGACAACGTGTCTCTTAAGATGAGTTTAGGCAATCGTAGATAACTAGTGTATGTACAACTAGGTATTTTAGCATTGACATTTTCGTGTAAAGCGGTGGGTTACTGTATTATTAGTCTAGTAAAAATAAGATTTGTGACAACATAAAAGGCAACTAAGTATATTGTTATTTAAATAAATGTACTGGTGTTTTGAAATACATTTGACACAATTTCATAATGATATTATAAAAGCTATATTTGTTACCTTTACACGCTCAAACGGCTGAACCGATCGTTATGAAAATTAGTATAGAGATAGCTTTGGACCTGGAGACGGATATAAGCTACTTATCATCATCATAATTATCACCGTTTTTCATAACTACGCGAGTGAAACTACGGAACGCAGCTAGTCTAGATATCTTATAGATCGACGAGCTCCATCCTCGGTCACATCCTCCAACATCAGGCGAGTTGGTGGTCAATCGTAGATCTATAATGTATAAAAAAAGTCTATAAATCAGGGGTTATTGCTGATATATGATTTTTAGTTATTTTCCTATCATAATTTCAAAGAATCCCCCCAGTTGCAAATACTGTGATCTGCTCCATACAAACGGATTTATTTTACTAGACTATATGTCTAAACAATAAAACCTTGTTAAAACGAAAGAGTGGGATTGCTCCGCTTCCCTGTTGATATTTTATTTATTCAGTTGCGTCGCTCGCACGTTCCAAAATACCACCTAAGCCCCACACCGCTTCCAGAATATTCTATACGCTTGAATAATGCCTGTTCTTGCATGAAGAATGCATTTGCATACGTTGTTTTTTTGTGACAGGCCGCACCTGAAATGTAATCCCAACCACAGCCCTAAAAATTTTCGCTACGCTAAATACCATTAATGCATTAATGCATTAATGGGAGAAAGAGATATAATAACCCTTAACGAAAAAGTCGTTGTATGGGACAGTTTTTTTTATTTTATTAGTTTCTTATGCTGACTAAGTGTTATGAAATTCGTGTGATGAAATGCGAAATAATCTTTTTTGTAACTTTTCAAAATGACATAGGTCTTTTTGACATTCTAATTCAAAGATCCTAACAAACATGAGAACACCTCGTTATTATGCAATACAGGGCCGGTTCCGGATAGTGAGATGAAAAAGGAATGCAGTGATGGAATGTCTGACCAGTGTCGGTGCACTAAAAACAGTGAAAATGTTAGTACTCTCGAACATATTCCGCGCGAGCCACCCACAAAACCAGCTCATGACGAGGGAACTGAACCCCCTCACGTCAGAGAAACATAGACAGATGGATAACTCGAAACTGGTGTCGCAGAATTCATTGAGGCTACGAACAAAAACTCGTGAAAACATCAACTTGGACGGTATAGACGACAAAAAAGTCGTGAGACGGGAAAAGTGCCTTTCGAACAGCGTCGATGCTTTAGTTTCTCACAGTGATACCAAATGTAAAGTGATATGCAGTGCCAAAGGTTTGTTAGAGACTAATTTAGATGACTTGTTCGGTGACAGTTGGAGTGTGGAGCCAAAGAGTTTGGGCGCCAGTGAGCCGACTTTGAACACTAGTGAGGGTAGTTCTAAGGACGTCAATCGTGGATCAGTCGTGTCAGGGGATGACAGTGATGATGATTCGGCGACTGACAGTGATTACTCGGACGAGGGTGTTCGGGAGCAGAGGATGTGTATGGGAGCAAGACGCTTCGGGCATTTGCTGAGGAGAGTCATTTCTAGAAATGGTAAGTAAGAATAGAATATCAAAAATTAACGGATCGTTTTTTTTTCTATTTTACTCGCTTAATACATATACGGTTAAAAAAACCTTTTTAAATGCATATTTTAAATCCAAAAAGCATCATGCTGTATTGTATGTATAAAGACGCAGAATAAAAAAAAACAGTTGTTATGTTTAAAATAACTCCTCGTCTACACTATTCGTAATTCTCATAAAAAAGTCACCGAATTAATATAATGTTTAGGTATTATTTAAGAAAATTTTACAATTGTTTTCCTGTATGACAGATGCGTGCTGTAGGGGCGCGGTGTTCACAATATTTAAAATATGAATATAAATACATACTTATCGCTGAGCACTTACCTTTTTTGATACACCAGATACTACAGCGATAACTGCATATTTTATTAGGCTCAATAGTCTCACTTTTTTCTTTGTATTTGTGTTCTCTCTTTTTGTTGTGGTGTATAAAATATTTTCTTTCTTTCTTTCTTTTACTTCCCTCTCCTTGTTTCAATTTCATGAAAAATGATTTTATAGTATGACACACATGTCGTATAACGCTATACCTTTTGTTAATATTCACAATTGATAAACGCGGGAAAACTTCAAAATTGTGTGAAAAAAAAACCAGCTTGACGCAGTTAGTAAACCTGTAAAATAAATTGTTCTGATTCGACATGGGTGGTCGTTTATTTGTTTCCAATAAAATTGTATCAAATAGCCGCCCTGATTGAGATGACCGCAGCGAAATCTCGTTACGTCTCGACAATGTTATCGCGACCTCTGTAGGACGCTATCGGAGATTTCATCTAAAGGAGCTTGTAGACGTTGGCCGAGTTCGCTGGGAGAAAGATGAACGCCAACGTCGCCAACGGATACATGAGCCGCCTTACCGAAAAACGTAACTTTGATCGACTTCTCAAATTCTATGTCTTCTTTCCGCAAGTGTCATTACGCGAGAAGTTGACAAAATATGTTGATCATTGTTGTTGAGGTTGATTTTTGCTTGTATTACAAAATTTGAACTATGTAATTGAAACTGATTTCAATATTATTGCAATTCGTGGATCGTTATTACATATCTTTTAAGTTTTTTTGGGGGTAATCAATAAGTGAAGTTAAAATCTCGAAGTCGTTTTGACTAATGATTTTCATTTAGGTAGCAAAATATTAGGGCCTCTTATAGGTGGTAAAAGTGTTATTTTTTATTTGCATTACGATACCATATTAATATCTCTTAAACTATATTTTTACAAGAATAAATATAATGAAAATAGTACTCGGGTGCTAGGAATTCGATGGAACCCCAATATTTAGTAAAAAATCTAGGCGAGATAATAGTGTCTAAAAATTTGTCATATTAATTAATACGAAAATTAAATATAATTCATACCCCATTGGCTTCAACTTGCTCCATTGATCAGTGCCATTAGTGTCACTTCCGATTAATGTCAGTATCAAAGTTTTTTTAACAAAAAACAAAGGCATAACGTGCACCTAACAAGCTGTATCAACACATTTGTCAACGTTTGACGCTCGCGTTGACGGACGTTCGACGAACAAGGACCAACGTGTATCGGCGGCTTAACAATGACTTTGTTGAAGCGTAGCTTTTACAATTACAACTCGAAGTAATATACCCGCTTTTCTTATAGCTTGTTTTGTTCTTCGAATTTATTATTGCGATTTCAGTCCGATTGAGAAACTCTGCGGTTACGATCTTTTTGTACCCGTTAACAAAGCGTAATTGCTTTTGTCGAGTGAATTGAACGATCAGTAAGTATTTCTTCTTGGCAATTAACGTTGAACAAGTATGATCTGAGTGTCTGACTTGGTTTCTTCTAAGCAAACGTGTTTTATCGTAGGCCGCAACATTGTTTAACAAAAATCGGTGTTTTTGGAATGCCTAAAAATTAAATTAACTCTATAATAACTGTATAAAAGAGTTTTTTTTATTATTATTTATTCTTATAATAACACTGCCAGATGTCTCCAATTGTCGTTGGAATAGTGACAAGACCATATATGATCTCGCTATTAAAGCCGTAAAATCATACTTTGGTATGGAATTAAGAGTCTATAATTAGACCATCGTCCGTCTCGCTCGCGAATATCAAAATTTTTGAAGATATAAAATACCTATTTGAAAAAACTTTTTAATAAAGTCGTCGTTTAGTGCAATAATATACATTACAAATTTTCCACAAAACTTTCAATGTGATCCAAGTTAATTTTCATAAATAAAAATAATATTTAGAAATTATTAACGTAAAACGGAAAAACATTTAGTCATTTCATATCTTCAAAAATGTTGGCATGCACGAGCGAGATGGACGATGGTCGAAGCACAGACCCTTAACAAGTATGCTGCTATCTGTCATGTATGAACGATATCGATGCGATTAATTTGCCTGGTTTACCTGTTTGATTATTTATTTATTTATAATCAACTAAAACGGTATTTACCTCTAACATTAGCTAATAAAAAATATAGGTACATATTTTACAGATCACAATAATAAACTTAAGATCAGAAAATTATACTAAATTAAATGGCTAAATAATTAAGAAAGCTAGTGGAACGGCGCCGTTTAGGAAAAAGGCTAGACTGTTAATTGAACGGCTAACTAAGCTACTTGGATGATACATGTGTAAACATACATATATCAAGATGCAAGTAATATGCCTGTATGATAAAATGGCTGAAGAAAAAAAGCTATTGCTGCTGAGTTTTTTTTTTCTTTTATGCATTATAGATCTACGATTGACCACCAACTTGCCTGATGTTAAGCGACGGTGTGGCCGAGGATGGAGCTCGTCGATCTAGAAGATATCTATTCACTCTAGCCTTGAAAATTCCAAGATTGTAGGTCTCATATACATACAAACATACCTATATCCAAAAACAACAAACAGCAACGCATTTAACATTTGAAATTTCCATATTCCTGATTTTATTTCATCGCCTAACAAAATAACATCATTGGATTATGCGAACGTTTCTTCTATCCCCGTACGAGAGGACGTAAAATAAAAAGAAACGGAACCAGTTGAAGCTAAAATGCACAAAACATGCGCTCATAAAACTATCTACCCGTTCCAAACCGTATGTAGGAGGTAAAAGAAGGCGGTTATGGACACGTTGCCCCATTTTAAAAGCGATAATGCTATTGGAAAACATGCAGTAGCAGAGATTTCCTTATCAATTTTATCCCTTTCTGAAGAAATCACTAAGTATACTTTTGAAAATAACTAAATACGCTTCCTGAGTGGGTCTTTCCCGATAGATATGCAGTCATTTGCGTGTCTTTAAATCGCGAGTGAATTGGTTTCTTCTAGGTAAGCGCGCTTACGTTACAACATCAGGCGAGTTGGTGGTCAATCGTAGATTATAATGTAAAAAAAAATAAAAATAAAAAACTCATACATTTCCCGTTCTTTTTTAAAACGCTTTTATAAGCTTCACCTGTATGCATGTTTGTTTGTAACCGACTCCTTTGGACTTGATTTTAACCCACTTCAAACGGTCATTTCATTAAATTTTTGTAGCCTTATCGAGGACCGACGACAATACAATAATTTGATAAGATTAACCGTGTTTTTTTAGTTTTTTAAACTATTATTAAGTAAGTAAGTAAGTAAGTTCGTATAGACTGAGTGGCCAGCCTTATTGTCAGAGTTATTAAGCCGCCGAAAGGCCTCTGACTTGGCTTGACGTCTTTCTACGACTTTGGGTGTGATTAATATGTATTTTCATGCCAAATTACAGTTTTCTAGTACTAATCGTCTTGACGTGATGAAACTTTAAGGGTTCCTTGTTTAGTACGGATTCCTAAAAACCAACAACAAACAAGTACAATTAAACAATTGATTACTAGCAATTGATAATTATAATAACTGTCTAAATTTATTTTAGTCTAAATTTTAATATACAAAAACCTACATTTTAGGCTACACGAGGTAGTAATATAAAACACACTCCTTTTTGATAAGTCGGGTAAAAATATTCAAACGTGTATGAAGTAACTGTGACTTCTGAATACTAAGAATCCACAAGGCTTAATTACTACCCTCTCCCCCCTTCCCCCACGGTGCTATTACCCATAGCACGCCGCCATATTGGTATTAGGTGCTTTACACGGGTAAATCTGAATGCAGGTAACAGTCAGCCAGGGTTGCCAACGTTGCCAAGTTTTTCAAAGGGCACATTTCAATGATGCTCTTCGCAACGGCGTATTGCACTGCGTTTATGAATTTGAGCTTTTGTTTATAACGTTCGCTTCTAAATGTCTTTATATGTATGGAATAAGCGTGAGACTTTCAGCGAATGTGTGATTCCTTTTGAACATTGGCGTATCTAGAGACACTTTTTGGATGGGCCTGCCCCCTAAGATCTTTATATACTTTGATGGGTAACCCAAATTCCTGTGGGTAAAAAATATATAGTGATGCAACTGTTATTGTGTTCTGAATTGATCGGCAATGTTTTCAGAGAAATTTGGCGGTATTAAAAGAATTAGACATAGACATAAATGTATTGTAACAAAAAACATACAACAGAAAATAAAAATCATACACAAAATAAATAAAATGTTTTTGTCACAATCCGACAATTAGCTCCGTTGTATTAGCTAAGTATATATTTAACTAACGGCCGGTGTGCATTATTTAGAAGGGGTCTTGAGAAATTTAGATTCTAATAGTACTTAACTTTAGACTGTCGTATTAGATGATTGTGTTCACTCGTTTCATTCAGTTGCATAACAAGTTTAGAAAATGTTAAAACGCCTGGCATAAATGGCTGGACTGAGTTTGATGAAACATAGCTGAGAGCACTACTCGTTTAAATCATCTTTCAAACAAAAAAATAAATAAACTAGATCAAAATCGGCTCATCCGTTACAGATACACACGTCTAAATTATAACAGCCCTCGTTCTGGGGCTTAGGATAATAATTATAGTTTAAAAAACTGAAACAACCGACTTATTTATTTATTTATTTATCAATAAATCACAACATAGTATATTTACTCATATCCTAGTTTAGATACAATTACAGTTTAATATCAATTAATAACATTACTAATAACTAAAAAAAAAAAAAACAATTTGACGTTAAAACCTAAGACGAAGTATCATAATCATAATTTATTGATAATAATTGTTACAAGTCATTAATTACATTCATATAAAATAATAATTGTAACAAACATGCAAAAAATACAGTCAAATTGTTAACTTCCTCCTTTTGGAAAAAATAAATAAAAAATAGTAACAATTTCTGTAAGATCATTAGAGTTTTTAAATATTTACGAAATTTAACAACTTACAATTTAGCGAAATTGTCGCAAAAACTAACGCATCGCTTAATAACAGCTTAACTTGTGCTTAAACACCCCGTAAAAAAATACCATCTAAGAATAAATAATATGAGCAATTCAACAATTTAACTAGAATTCACTTAGCGTAAATTGCATAGTATCCTTCGAAACTGTCACCGGAAACACAAAGTTCCTCTACTTCCTAACATATGGCAGGCAACCCTACATAAGCTCGAGAACAGCACGGCAAAGCCCGAACACTAACGAGTTTTTAACTTTAACGATTATTAAACTCAAAATAATGGCGAGCGCCGTGTAATCCACATTGTACACAAGTGAACAACACTGTTGTTGCACAGATTATGGCAGAGAGTCAACTAAGATCAACAGCAAACCAATAACTGCAACCAAATCCAGTCTCAGAGAGAGAGAGAGAGAGAGAGAGAGAGAGAGAGAGAGAGAGAGAGACTATGTCGAACGCTTTAATATTATATCTTAAGGCTTTAATATTAATATTAATCTTATTAGGCCAAGCCACATAATCAAATTCAATGCTGTTAAGACACAGGCGCATTTTTTCTCCACCAAAACGAGCTCATTCCAACTGGCTCCTTTCCGAGATGTTTCGATATCGTTTAATGATCACGTCGAATTCTAGAGCGTTACACAGACTAACTTTAGCTTCTGTATTGAATCAAAAGCTCAACTAGTAGCTAAAATCCTGGGTATCCTTGCTAAGGCACGTCGGTATTTCACGCCAAAACAGTTGCTGGCACTATACCAAGCACAAATTCGGTCGTTTATGGAGTACTGTACCCACAGATCATAAAAATAAGGTATGATGTAAGATAACAATGTTATGATCTGTGACTGTACCGGAGTTAAAAGAACTAGTTTCAATTTCAGTTCATTTTATTTCAATTAGGTACAATATATATACACTTTTGTTACGTCAGGCTTCTAAAGTAGGTACAATCCAATTTACATAACAGGCACTGCTCTTACCGATGTTAATTGTTTTTTTTTTACAAATAGCACAAACAAATTACAAAAAAAAAAATGGTAGTCTTACACCATACCAACTAATTATGAAAATATAAAATTTATAATAAAAATGAAAAAATTGAATGTCAAGTATATAAACATAAAATAATGTAAGATAATTATAATATGAAAATAACGTCAAAACGAAGTCTAATAAAATATTGTGTAAAACAGTTTCATTTCTTTCCTGACGAATAATATTTTTAAGCATATGTAAAAAAAAAAAAATACAAAATATTAAAATATATAAAGCATGAGCAGAAGTAGACACGGTAATATCTGAACTAGCCTATGAATTTTTATCTTTCTCCACATTTTGAAATCCTTAAATGTAAAAAAAATAAAAAAATTATAGAGTTTTAAAACCAAACTTTGGAAAGTAGTAATATTTTAGCTATATTTTTGCGGTCTACGATTTGGAATCTTTATCCAACAGAAACCGATTTACTCCCGATTATAATAAATTTGCTTCGTTGAAGATAAGTAGATACTTCTCAAGGTGTATTACGATTATTCAATACTATCTAGGAATCATCTATTTTTGTTATCATTTGTACATCTGCCCTTATCTAATCTGTAAGTACAATTTCTTACTGAAACTAATGCGTTCGTGTAAGAAATTGCGGTGAAAAGTGCCCCAAAGTTTGGGCACTTTGACTTTTGACTTACAGGGGTGTAATGAACGAGGCACATCGGGATTTTATGAACACGTGAGGTTTACACTTTACACATGTACTATAGCATTAAGTTAAGTTTGTTACTTTTGAGGGATATCTGTATTAAAAGAAATACAAAATATCTGACCACGTTGGAGCGATTTTCGTAGTGTAAAGATTAAAATAGTTGATGTGTTTTTAAGTGTGCTTTATCGCAAGAAAGTATGCACAAAACCGCTATGCAATTTATATAAATGATCATTCTCCAGAATAATTCCTATAAAATAACTATTTTGTCATAAAAAGAAATAGTATTTTATGTTTTTTGCGAGAATTATATTATGTTTTTTTTAATACATTTATAGAACTACGATTGACCACCAACTCGCCTGATGTTAAGCGACGGTGTCGCCGGGGATGGAGCTCAACTACTACAAAACTACTACTGTACTACTATTACTATTAAAAAAAAGAAGCCCATGACGCTCTGAAAGTAAAGATGAATATAACTACACCTCGTGTATCAAAATCAGTCATGTCGATTAGATTGTAGAAAGTAATATAGAAATGTATACAAATAAAAAAAAATTATTTGTCTGTAAAACTAGGTCTGTGAGTAGTACATAGGTATTAAATGATTGGCTGAGCTCTAGTTTCCACCCAGAGACACACAGACATCAAGTACGTATTATAAGTCACAATTGATGATATTTTTGTATTACAGACGCATGATTTTCAATTAAGTACATTAAAATTCGGATAATATAATTTCATAAAGCTTATTGTATATTGTATTGTTTATGTTTATGACATAAACAATACAATGTCAATCTATAGTGTCAAAATATCTAAATGTCAATCCTAAGCGTCAAAATTAAAGAATCAGTAACAATGTCAATAAACAGATCCTTAACATACTTGAAAAAAAAAAGCGGTAAATTTACAGTCGTTTGAGTTAGTTATGAGTTCCCGATAACACATTATAATGTAATGAATGACCGTGAGAGTATAAAAAGTGTTTTATACTTAAGAAACATTACCCTCCTTTTTGCACAGTTGGGTAAAAATAGCAAAAAGCTATATACAAAAACTGCCAAAAGAGCTCCACACGACGTGCTCATTAATAGAGATTCCGTAAGTGAAGATATAATAAACAACAGGCTGAGGAGCAAATGGATGTGATGTTGGGGATGGAACACGGACCGAGCGATGTTTGTCTGCTGAGAGAGCGCAACGGGGCGCCGGGGTACACACTAATCAAATAAACGCGCTGCTAGACTGTTTGTCTGTTTGTGGCGTGTACCTAGCTCAGGGTGTTGAACATATCGAGGCAACAAATATCTCGAGGATAGGAAAAACAAGTAAACATTAAAGTATATATTAAAACAAAATGCGCGACTGCGATTAAACACTAGGCTAACAGTGAGCGGTTTGTTTGCCTCCAGTTTGCCCATCATCATCTCACCCACAAGAAATCCACTGCTGGACATAGGCCTCGCTATGGACTTCCAAAAAGACTGGTTGGAAGCTGCTTGCATCCAGCGTCTTCCTATCACTTGTATGATATCTTTTGTCCACTTTGTGGCTGGTCATATACTACGCTGCGCTTATAGGTGCGTGATCTCCACGATTTTCGATCGCCACTATATATTTTAAATGGAGTGTCCATGCAGCGCGTACGGTACGCAGTTTGCAGAGTTTCGCTAACACATTTAGTGAGCACTCGATGACCGTTCTTCACTGCACTTCGTCGCTCAGTCGGCGGATAGTGGGCGTTCACCTAATGAGGACACAGCCTTGTGTTATGTAACTGTTACGCTTGATATGATTTTGATAATACGTGAGAAAGTATGCACAAAGCCGCTGTACAATATCTTTGAATGAGCATTTATCAGAATAATTCTTGTAAAATTACCTGATAGAGGAGACTACGAAAATATGCTTTTTAATTATACGGTTGTGTTTTTAAAATTGTTATTATTGCAAAAGAGCTACACACAATTTCTGCGACTTATAGAGGGAAGTGGAGAAGACTTTTGCCCAGCAGTGGGACCGTATAGGTTCATAAAAAATATTTTAAAAAAAGTAGCACATAACACTCGAAAAACATTATACTTTTTCGTGTGCAGTGGAGCAAAAAACATGGTAATGAAAGACTGAAACTAGTCTTTTATGTAAACCAGATTTCTTGAAATAAATCTACAACTGTCGACAAAGATAAATCATACATTAAACTAGATCAAAGAAAAGTAAAAATAACTGCTAGAAATTAAAAACACGGATAATAATTTTCTTGCAAAGTAAGCAAGCAACAATGTTGCCAGATGTTCGACTCATTTTCCCACCAAATCAAGCCCGAAATCTCTCTTAAAATTTAGATTTTAAGGAACATTTACAATTTTATTATATATAGTAATTGAAAACGACCTCCACTATATTTTTTTTTTACAAAAATATACATACTACGATTGATCACTAACTCGATAGCAAGCGACGACGGGCTCCGAGGATGGAGATATCTCCATCTATTCACAAAATACAACAAATGTTTCTCGAGATTTCAAGATCCACTTGCAAAAAATATTGAATTCTTAACTTAGAATCGAGTCTGGTTGTCATAAAATCTAATAATTCTGGCATTGGAATTAAAAGATTTTCACAGATAACAGGTTTTATTTTAGTAAACCCCCCCCCCCCCCATTTTTAGTCTCATCCACAAGAAGTCCACTGTTGGATATAGGTCTCCCCCATGGGTTTCCAAAACGACCGTTTGGTATTATCCTTCCGATATCACATTTTTCTGCCTCCGAAAATTTCCTTCGAAACCGGGGAAAACCTTCGAGCGGGCATCAATGACAAGTATATCCCCCCGTCGACCGGGCCGAGCTAGTCCATTAGACTCGCGGCCGGCTGGTGTTAGATTACAACTGAACCAGTCGCCAGTCACGCTTAGTGTTTATTTTTGTAATGCTTCAAAATGTATTCTGTCATTAGAAAGTTGGTTTTGGACTGCATTCCATTAGTAATATTCTCGCTGAATAAGTTTTTAGTAGTTTGTCTAATCTGCTAATTGCACACTACTGTTTTTTTTTTAATTCATAAATAAGCTTGTGTTTGTCCACTAACTCCGACTGTTGTAGTTTACAATGGAGCGCTCTTTTCCGGAAGAATCCGATATGAAGATGCTCAGATTGTATCCATTGCAAAAGACCCAATCGGGAAGCTTGCTTCATAACTAATAAAAAATCCTTCAACATATTCACGAACCTCATGCTTAATTTGTATTAATATGTATTTATATAATTATATAGATATATTTTATTACATTTATACTAAATACATATATATATTTAAATAAATAAATAAATATTGGTGGACATTTCACACAACACGATTTAGCCAAAACTAAGCAATGCGTGTACTATGGAAACAAGATGGTTGATAGAATACCTATTTTTTTTTTTTTTTTTTTGTAAATACATACTTATGATACATAGAAACACCCAGACACAGAACAAACATCCATGCTTATCACACAATTGTTTGGTCTGGGTGGGGATCGAACCCACGACCTACAGCTCAGGAGGCAGTCGTACTACCACTGAGCCATGAGGCCTGTCGTATATATGTTTGTATATATTTTATATCAGTATTGTTACGGATTGTTCGCTCCGAACATGCAGCGGACCTTCAAAAACCGATCGTGTGAAAACCGAAATTCCTAGTTCTTTGAATATTCACTGTCATGGCCTCGCGACCAACAATTTTGAAGATTCGTTCTGGGCAAATTATGTAGATTACCTGTTAATACCAACACAATAAAAGTAGAACCAAAGCGCGATTGCGGTTGAATATTTTTGTCAGTCGTAATACTTTCTCACAAAGAGGAGACCTTGCTTGAAGACGCTGGATGCAGACAACTCGCAAGCAGTATTTTTTGAAATCCATTGTTTGAAAGGTGTATGTCCTGCAGTGAACTTCTTGTTGCTGAGATGATGATGAATACTTTCTCCTAACTTTAAAAAGATTATCATTCTTTTAGTAGTCGGGTGAAAAGGTCAAAACCTTTCCACGCGACGACACAACAAGCAGCTGGACAGTTCAGATTATCGGTTAGATCGGATTGTTTCGAGTCGCGCCCACTCCTGTATTATTACCATGTTAGGCAACCGTGTAGTGAATTTCCCGGTAGTTTCGTGTGTTCGCTTTCATCGGCGCACCTCGGCTGCGGCGCGGTCGTCTGCCGGATGAACCGTGTCCGGGGCGTGCCCGTAAAGGACCTCGCACGCGCGTCGAAGCCACGATTGTTGGGAATACTCACTGTGTTCGATTGTTATCTTATTGCTCTGAAGACACTTCTGACGTGTTAACGTCTTATAAATCGATGAACGCCGGCCGCACGCACGAAAAATCATGACTCATTGTCACGTTCCGCCTGAGCGGAGCGTGCAAGCGAGAGCGCGGAACAAGCGATACGAGAGGCACGATCGGCCTAAGCGTTCGACTTGTGACGCATCGTTATCACGTAAAATTATCGTCAGTAAACCGACTTTACAGACAACCATTTTTTTTTTTCATTTTTATATTATATATCTTGCACTCATCACATCTCGGAAGAAAATACAAAATTTAAAAGACCTATCCAACGATATCGCACGCGATGTGGTGAGGTTAAAGAAAAAAAAACATCCTATCCTTGTATATGTATGGAAAGCATATTTTTTAGTTTTTTGTAAACTTTGTTAGGGCATTGTGCAGCGGTTCACAGAACACATCTATCAGCAAAATTTCATTTATGTAGGGCTGCTAGTCTCTGAGTAAAATGGCCGTGACATACGGACAGACAGACACGGACATGGAGAATTTTTAAGGCTTCCTCGTAGTTGTTACGGAACCCTAAAAAAGCTAAATAGGTACAAACCTAGTTACACATAAATAGTTGAAACGTAACGTTGTTTTCGATGTTTTTTTTTAGAATTTTATTTTTCGAAAAAAGTGAATTAAATAAAAATAATAAAATAGTGAATTCTGTATTACGACAAATGACTCAGAAAGGTCAGCTGTATACTTCTATTATTACAATGAGGTACCGAGCCCCGTGAAGCTTTCAGATCTGTCGTCTTCCATCCACGCACAAGAACGTTATCTACCATCCTACCGTCACATCTATGTCAAATACACGTCAGCCGAGGCGTAGCTTTGACACCTCGGCTGACGTGTCAAAGCTACGCCTCGACTGACACACACACAAACACACACACAGGAGTGTGTTCGTTCTGTATGCACTACTCAAAATTCGCAATGAAATTAAGCCCCAAGGATGTCATTGTACTAATCAATGTTTTTCAACAACTCTTGCTATGTGCAGAACTAAAATTCGTGAAGAAAAATCAGATGCTCCATACATTTTCAGTACAGCCATATCGCGTCCAGTACGTATCCGCTCCATACATTAGCGCAGTGGAAACGTACTTTATGATTGATATCGCTAATGTGACGCTGCGAGAGGCTTATTGGCGGATGACACGGAACCCACCGATGCCATTCCTCGGAGTCACATAATGACTGACGATTTCATACTTACATTTGAGAGAATTTCGTTGTAGGGAACCGGTGAGTTTAGTTTTAAAATTTAGATTTGGACATAGATATAATAGTTTTGTCAGAGTGCTGGCTCTCTGAGGAACAGCCAATCGATCACCTACCAGGCTATAACAGCTTTCGATCAAAAACACAGAAAAATAAAAATGGTGGAGTAGTTATATACACTAAGAATTCTTTAAAAACAACAGTATTAATAAAAGAAATTAAAGATGCAGACTCCATATTAATGGTTATTAACAATAATACTGCTCTGCTAGGTTTATATCGGTCCCCATCAACCATAGACTTCTGTAACTTCTTTGAATCTCTAGACTCTGTCCTCCACTCCTTGAAACAGTACTGTAGTGTCATTGTTACGGGTGACTTAAACATAAACATATGTGATCAAACAGACGAGCAAGTCATTGCATTCATGTGTCTCATGGCTACACATGGTCTTATACCTGCTATAACAGAGCCGACTAGAGGAAGATCGTGTCTTGATCACATTTTTATTAAATCAAGATCGCCTGCTGTTGGTGTCATATGCAAAACGTCTATCACGGACCATGACAGTATTATCGCCGGTATGTCATCTCTTGACTGCCTTGCTTCTAAAAAAACAACTAGGTATAAAATGGATGAAGATGCAGCGGCATCTGAAATTAATCAAATTGATTGGTCTGTTGTCACTTCTGAGTCTTGCGTTAACATAGCTGCCCAATCTTTTAATGATATTGTTTGTAATATAATGCAGAAAAACACAAAAATTGTTAAAGTTGGACGAAAATGGGTCACAATAAAACCATGGATAACAAATGGTTTGCTTAGATGTATGCGCCATAGGGATAAGCTGCACCTTGATCTAAGATCTCATCCGAATGACCCAATACGCCGTTTAGTGTATAATAGGTATCGTAATTATTGCAATAAGTTAATCAAAAAGGTAAAAAATGAATATTGTCGTAAACAGATCGAGGACAGCAAAAATGATACCAAAAAACTCTGGAAAGTTATAAAAAACATCTGTCAATCAGTACCTAAATGTAACGATTCTTCTGAACTTCTAAATATTATGAATAATGATCCGAGCCAGTCACTACACTCATGCAATAAACACTTTGTTTCTGTTGGTTATAAACTGGCTGACAAGATACTTGACAAGTTATGTTTAACGCAAGATGCACTAATTTCAGCTTACAAACCAAAATTTTCATTAGCGGACTCATTTTTCTTAACGCCTTCTGATCCTTATGAAATATCTAAGCTTATACTCCAACTTAAGAATGACAGTGCACCAGGCCCGGACAAGATAACTGTTTCATTACTCAAGAAAACAGTTCAAACAATTGTAGTACCTATAACACATATAGTAAATTGTAGTTTGATGTCAGGAGTTTTCCCAGACTGTTGGAAAATTGCTGCCGTGTCCCCGATATATAAAAATGGTCAAAAATCTACAAATAGACAAAAATCTTCCTGATAACTATAGGCCTATAGCACTATTAAGTACTGTTTCAAAGTTACTTGAAAAGGTAGTAAATATCCGCATGACTTCTTATCTGGAAAAACGACACCTTCTTTCAGAAAGACAATTTGGGTTCAGGAGAGGTAGGTCCACCGAAGGCGCTGTTTCCCTTCTTGCCAATCTAGTTGCATCTAAAGTAGAAGCAGGTGACAAGTGCTTAGCTGTGTTTTTAGATCTGGCAAAAGCATTTGACACCGTCTCGGTGGGCTTACTTCTTAAGAAAATGGAGGCCAAGGGTATAAGAGGGCTAAGTCTGGACTGGTTCACGAGCTACTTAAAGCAGCGGATGCAATATGTAAAGGTGGGCTCCCATATCAGTAGCAGCTTAGAGATTGATTTCGGTATACCGCAGGGAAGCATTCTTGGTGCTCCGCTCTTTACCTTTTATATTGATGAAATAGTTAATTGCTCTATTGAGAACGCTGAAATAATTACCTACGCAGACGACACAGTAATCTTATTCCATGGAAAAACTTGGGATCATGTGCATTGTATTGCAGAAAATGGACTAGCTCACTTGGCCTTGCTATTGGATCGAAATTTACTCACACTCAACATAAGAAAGACAAAATATGTAGCTTTCTCTAAAACTGTTGTAGGTGGTCCGCCGGACGCTCTTTCCTTAAAAATTCACACGTGTCAATATTTCGGGACTCCAAAATATAATGGTTGTACTTGTTGCCCAATAGAACGTACTAGATGTATTAAATACCTGGGTGTATTGGTTGATGAACGTCTTAATTATTACGATCACATAGCCGCTCTTTCCAGTCGAACGAGGAAACTTATATTTATAATGAAAAGGCTGAGAGACTGCACCCCTTTTGAGATTATTAGACAGATATATCTGGCTTTATGTCAATCAATACTCCAGTATTGTATCTCGGTCTGGGGTAGCACCTGTAAAACTTTCATGAAAAAAGTAGAAATTGCTCAACGAGCTCTTATTAAAGTAATTTTAAACCGTCCATTCAGATATCCAACAGACAGTATTTATGAGGAATTCAAAGTTCTACGGGTGCGACAACTTTAAATCCTTAACGCCACAATAAAAACGCATAAAGCACTGACAAGCCGAGAAGATTATGACTTCCTCATGTCTCGACGCACTTTCAGAATACCGGTGCCTAGTTACGGTTCGCTACTAGGATTGAGATGTCCGGAGTTTGCCCATCCGAATACGTACAACAACATCTGTAAAGAATGTGCTATCACAGGTTGCAATACATCACAATGCAAAAGCGTAATCAAAAACTGGCTACTGACAATCTCTTACGACAAAACTGAAAGACTGTTGCTTAAGTCTTCTTATATCTAAAGATTTCCGTTCATGCCGAAAAACATGTGAACTCAACACACACACACACACACACATTCACACATTCACACTCACTGACACGCCTACACTTACACGCACACACTTTCTCCTACACGCATGTAAACGCCCCTCCACACCAACAAACACACACACACACATACATTAACATGCATACACAATCTCACTGTTCATGTAGGTATAATTATTGTTTATCAATCTATTATTTATAAAGTACAGTCAATTTTCATATCTTAGTCAAGTCATTTCTTTTAATTTATTTTGTCTACATTTTATTTTAAGTAAATTAATAATTAATTTATTTTGTCTACATTTTATTTTAAGTAAGCAAGTTCAAAGTGTTTGTGGTTAATTTTCGTTTGACTACCATACTCAACTCGGGCTCTGAACTCCAAAACACAGGCACACCGCCTAGTTTGGAGATCACTGATAATTTATAAAATGTGTATGTAATGTTTTTGGGTAATAAACTTATTATTATTATCTCATTTATTTATTTACAATCTTAATTCTAAATTTTTTACAACATAAATATAAACTTATAAAAAATAAACATAAATATTGTAAAAAACTTAAAACTAGGGTGCCGCCGGCAGCGGGGCGGGGCTCAAGCTGCCGGTGGTAGGGGCTACAGAGAGAGGAACCTCCTGACAATACGTGCCGTGTCCAGGATGACTGCCTTCTGTATCTGACCCTTGACCCAACCATCGAGCGAGAGCCTCTTGAGATGTTGGTCGAGGCTCTTCGCTATGACACCGTTCACCGAAACGACTATCGGGACAATGATCGTCGAGTCAACATCCCACATGGCGGTTATCTCGTGAGCCAAGTCAAGGTACTTGCTGAGCTTGTCCTTCTCAGCCTTCACGAGATTCTCATCATGTGGGATGGTGATGTCGACGAGCACTGCCCGGCGTTGAGACCGATCTACGATCACGATATCAGGCTTATTGGCAACAATAGTCCTGTCCGTGATGATAGAACGGTCCCAGTAGAGCAAAGCACGGCTATTTTCGAGAACTGGCGCTGGTGCGTACTGATAGTACGGCACCTCTGACTCGGCAAGGCCGTATTGAAGAGCAAGCTGCTGGTGGATGATCCTGGCTACTTGGTTATGCCTGTGCAAATACTCGCCGTTAGCAAGATGCGAACAACCGGAAACAATATGTCGGAGAGACTCTCCGGGACGGTGGCATGCCCGACAAATGTCGACCGTACCGTCCTTCATGATATATTTCCGATAGTTGTTCGTCTTGATAACTTCATCTGCAATTGCACAGGAAAACCCTTCAGTTTCCCCAAAGAGGTCACCGAAGCGCAGCCAGTTCACCGATGCAGGCAGGTCTACATCGGGTCCTGATAACACCCTGTAGAACCGCCCGTGCAACTCCTTGCTCTTCCATACGTCTTTGCGGTCTTCGATGCTGAGCACCGTTGGTTTGCGCCAGTTTTCTTTTGCCAAGGAGAGAGGCGTCAGGCCCTTATCAACTGCCACTACATCACAATGCATACCACACTCGTTGTTTCGGAAATAGTCTCTGAGATTGCACACCTCACGGTTGTGGAGGTTCTTGGCGTTTAAAAAGCCACGACCCCCCCACTTCCGCGGGATGTACAGTCTCATAACAGACGAGCGTGGGTGTAGCATGCGATGTAGTGTTAGTTGATGTCGGACCTTCCTATCCAGGGCGTCCAGCTCAGTTTGAGTCCACCTTAATATGCCAAAGGAGTATGTCAGTAGAGGCATCACCCAACCGTTGAAGGCGCGTGCCTTATTGCCACCTGACAAAAGACTGTTAAGTACTTTTGACAGACGACAAAAGAAACGCTCCTTCATCGATTTTTTAATGTCCTCTACCGCTATACCCAACGACTCTGACATACCAAGGTATTTGTAGGTCTCGGTCTCGGAAAGAGACCTGAGGGTCATTGTCTCAGAAAATTGTAAGTTCGGAGAATTTACAACTTTCCCCCGCTGTACTTGCACGACCGCACACTTATCAACACCGAACTCCATTTCAATGGCGTTGCTAAAAACCTCTGTAGTTTTTAACAACGTCACTAAATCTTGTCGTTTCGGTGCAAAAAGTTTGAGGTCGTCCATGTAAAGCAGGTGAGAAATGATCTCACCCCCTCTACGAAGCCGATAGCCTAGCCCTGAATCCTTCAGTAAAATGCTGAGAGGGTTCAGTGCTAGGCAAAACCACAATGAGCTCAAACTGTCACCCTGGAAAATGCCACGTTCAATCCTTATCAAGTCCTGCGGTGTAAAAGACCCATCCCTACTGCCCGGTTGCCGAAGTACTGTGGTCCACTGCCTCATACATGCAACTAAGAAGGATCTCAGAGTTGTATCAATTTTACACAACTCTAAGATCCTTTCAAGCCATGAGTGAGGCACCGAATCATAGGCCTTCTTGTAATCAATCCAAGCAGCAGAGAGTGCTCCCTTACTCCGCTTGACTTGCCGGCTAATAGCCGTATCGATGAGGAGAAGCTCTTTAGTACCACGGGACCCAACCTTACATCCATTCTGAGAAGAGGCCAAAACGTTGTTAGCGACTAAATGCGCATTAATTTTGTTTTTCAGAATAGATGTAAGGAGCTTATAGATGGTGGGTAAGCATGTGATGGGTCTATAGTTTTTAGCTTCCGTGGTACTACCGGACTTATGGAGCAGGAAGGTGACCCCGGTGGTCATGAAGGTTGGTAGAGAACCAATCTCGAGGGCTTCTTGAAATTGTGTTGCCAAGCGATCGTGCGAGCATCGAATCCATTTTATCCAGAAGTTGTGCAATCCATCCGGCCCAGGACTTTTCCAGTTCTGTGTCGTACGGATCGCACAACTAACGTCTACGGGGTCTATTACAATAGACCCCATGGGTTCGATGATATCGCACTCGCGCTCGACAACCCGCATCCAATCACCCTCCGTATGTTCGACGGGCACCGACCAGATACCACGCCAAAAATCAGTCATGGCGCTTGCGTCCGGTAGCTGTCCGTCGCTCATACGTTGTTCGGTTCCTTCCCAACCTCGGTACACCTTCCTTTGGTCACTTTGGAAAAGGCGATTCTGCCAGTATCTATTCACACGCTCTCTGTAACGACGAATACGGTTTGCCCATGCATAGACTTTCTGTTTCAGGTAGTCGATACGTTCCGTGACATTGGCTAAGTAGTGCTGAGACCTAATACCGGTCCCCGCAAATGCCTGCGCCACGAAACGCATTACTCGGGGGCGAGTATTCCCCCGGCTGAAACAGATCAGCTTTGCAATGAGAGTCCTGAACGTAGTAATACGCCGTTCGATTCTCACTTGCCATGCAGGTACATTTCCGGCGCGCCGTGGTGCACGGTTAATGTCCGGGAATTTAACGCGTGCAACACGGCACACCGCGATGGCACCACAGTATAGAATCGAATGGGTATCAACCAAATCTCTGCTAGTCCGCAGATACGGAGCTAACAGAGCATTGAGGGCTCCCATTAACGCTAAATTACGTCTATGAGTAGGCAAACGTGGTAGACGTGGCCTAGAGTCGAGTGCGAATCTATATTGTAAAATCGTGTCTTCCAAAGTGCTCCTCAATTGCTCACTCACATGAATGGAAACAGTCATACCCGCACTATCTCCCTCGTCAACAACGGGGTGCGTCGATGTCGCAAGTGTCACCTCCGATGGCGGCTCTGTGGCCAGTATCCGAGGCGACGACGCGAGAGGCGACGCGTCACGCGCCGACGAAGAAGTCAGACGAGCAGAGAGCACCTCCAGGCGGAGCCGATCAAGCACGGTCTGATCCAGCAGCTTACACCGGTGGATAGCCGCACTTGATCCGATAATCGTTGGGCTGAAACGGTGACGGTAGGTTCAAGGGCCTGGAACAAAGGCAGCATTCTGAAACGATACGCAGACAGGTTAGTTCCCCCCTCTGTGGCCCCATAATACGCACGTATGCAATTTTCATTCAATTGTGTGTTCCATCGCATACGTCGCACTCCACCGGCAGCAGGAACCGTAGATAACGGGGTTGGCCCCGTTGAAGGTCCCAGGCGTACCGGCGGCGGTGGACGCCCACGCCGCGCTGGTCTTCTTGGCGGCGGCGGCGTCGTTGGCCCGCTTCCATCGCTCGTGTTGCTCCTATCACGTGGGGTGTGGTACTCCTCACCACTGGATGACGTGCTGGATGACGAGGCGGGAACGGGTAGTGGTGGAGAACGTGCGTTATCTGAATCCGCTGTCTTTTTTCGTGATTGTGCCCGTGTAATCATGTTTCATAGTAATGTGTTTGTTGTAGGAAATATTTGACAGTAGTTGTCACAAGCCAAATACGTACATTTTGGTCCAATTTCGTACTGATTTTCGTAAATTTAGTTTATAATCCATTTTCCTGTATTTTTCTTCTATTATTGTGGTATTGTGATTTAGAAAAAAGTAAAATAAACCAATAAAATAAAATAAAATATACACGGGCTAAAAATGAGACGTCTTGCGTCAGCGGTGACTTTTTTTTTTTTTTTTTTTTTTTTTTTTTTTTTTTTTATTATTATTATTATCTCATTTATTTATTTACAATCTTAATTCTAAATTTTTTACAACATAAATATAAACTTATAAAAAATAAACATAAATATTGTAAAAAACTTAAAACTAGGGTGCCGCCGGCAGCGGGGCGGGGCTCAAGCTGCCGGTGGTAGGGGCTACAGAGAGAGGAACCTCCTGACAATACGTGCCGTGTCCAGGATGACTGCCTTCTGTATCTGACCCTTGACCCAACCATCGAGCGAGAGCCTCTTGAGATGTTGGTCGAGGCTCTTCGCTATGACACCGTTCACCGAAACGACTATCGGGACAATGATCGTCGAGTCAACATCCCACATGGCGGTTATCTCGTGAGCCAAGTCAAGGTACTTGCTGAGCTTGTCCTTCTCAGCCTTCACGAGATTCTCATCATGTGGGATGGTGATGTCGACGAGCACTGCCCGGCGTTGAGACCGATCTACGATCACGATATCAGGCTTATTGGCAACAATAGTCCTGTCCGTGATGATAGAACGGTCCCAGTAGAGCAAAGCACGGCTATTTTCGAGAACTGGCGCTGGTGCGTACTGATAGTACGGCACCTCTGACTCGGCAAGGCCGTATTGAAGAGCAAGCTGCTGGTGGATGATCCTGGCTACTTGGTTATGCCTGTGCAAATACTCGCCGTTAGCAAGATGCGAACAACCGGAAACAATATGTCGGAGAGACTCTCCGGGACGGTGGCATGCCCGACAAATGTCGACCGTACCGTCCTTCATGATATATTTCCGATAGTTGTTCGTCTTGATAACTTCATCTGCAATTGCACAGGAAAACCCTTCAGTTTCCCCAAAGAGGTCACCGAAGCGCAGCCAGTTCACCGATGCAGGCAGGTCTACATCGGGTCCTGATAACACCCTGTAGAACCGCCCGTGCAACTCCTTGCTCTTCCATACGTCTTTGCGGTCTTCGATGCTGAGCACCGTTGGTTTGCGCCAGTTTTCTTTTGCCAAGGAGAGAGGCGTCAGGCCCTTATCAACTGCCACTACATCACAATGCATACCACACTCGTTGTTTCGGAAATAGTCTCTGAGATTGCACACCTCACGGTTGTGGAGGTTCTTGGCGTTTAAAAAGCCACGACCCCCCCACTTCCGCGGGATGTACAGTCTCATAACAGACGAGCGTGGGTGTAGCATGCGATGTAGTGTTAGTTGATGTCGGACCTTCCTATCCAGGGCGTCCAGCTCAGTTTGAGTCCACCTTAATATGCCAAAGGAGTATGTCAGTAGAGGCATCACCCAACCGTTGAAGGCGCGTGCCTTATTGCCACCTGACAAAAGACTGTTAAGTACTTTTGACAGACGACAAAAGAAACGCTCCTTCATCGATTTTTTAATGTCCTCTACCGCTATACCCAACGACTCTGACATACCAAGGTATTTGTAGGTCTCGGTCTCGGAAAGAGACCTGAGGGTCATTGTCTCAGAAAGTTGTAAGTTCGGAGAATTTACAACTTTCCCCCGCTGTACTTGCACGACCGCACACTTATCAACACCGAACTCCATTTCAATGGCGTTGCTAAAAACCTCTGTAGTTTTTAACAACGTCACTAAATCTTGTCGTTTCGGTGCAAAAAGTTTGAGGTCGTCCATGTAAAGCAGGTGAGAAATGATCTCACCCCCTCTACGAAGCCGATAGCCTAGCCCTGAATCCTTCAGTAAAATGCTGAGAGGGTTCAGTGCTAGGCAAAACCACAATGAGCTCAAACTGTCACCCTGGAAAATGCCACGTTCAATCCTTATCAAGTCCTGCGGTGTAAAAGACCCATCCCTACTGCCCGGTTGCCGAAGTACTGTGGTCCACTGCCTCATACATGCAACTAAGAAGGATCTCAGAGTTGTATCAATTTTACACAACTCTAAGATCCTTTCAAGCCATGAGTGAGGCACCGAATCATAGGCCTTCTTGTAATCAATCCAAGCAGCAGAGAGTGCTCCCTTACTCCGCTTGACTTGCCGGCTAATAGCCGTATCGATGAGGAGAAGCTCTTTAGTACCACGGGACCCAACCTTACATCCATTCTGAGAAGAGGCCAAAACGTTGTTAGCGACTAAATGCGCATTAATTTTGTTTTTCAGAATAGATGTAAGGAGCTTATAGATGGTGGGTAAGCATGTGATGGGTCTATAGTTTTTAGCTTCCGTGGTACTACCGGACTTATGGAGCAGGAAGGTGACCCCGGTGGTCATGAAGGTTGGTAGAGAACCAATCTCGAGGGCTTCTTGAAATTGTGTTGCCAAGCGATCGTGCGAGCATCGAATCCATTTTATCCAGAAGTTGTGCAATCCATCCGGCCCAGGACTTTTCCAGTTCTGTGTCGTACGGATCGCACAACTAACGTCTACGGGGTCTATTACAATAGACCCCATGGGTTCGATGATATCGCACTCGCGCTCGACAACCCGCATCCAATCACCCTCCGTATGTTCGACGGGCACCGACCAGATACCACGCCAAAAATCAGTCATGGCGCTTGCGTCCGGTAGCTGTCCGTCGCTCATACGTTGTTCGGTTCCTTCCCAACCTCGGTACACCTTCCTTTGGTCACTTTGGAAAAGGCGATTCTGCCAGTATCTATTCACACGCTCTCTGTAACGACGAATACGGTTTGCCCATGCATAGACTTTCTGTTTCAGGTAGTCGATACGTTCCGTGACATTGGCTAAGTAGTGCTGAGACCTAATACCGGTCCCCGCAAATGCCTGCGCCACGAAACGCATTACTCGGGGGCGAGTATTCCCCCGGCTGAAACAGATCAGCTTTGCAATGAGAGTCCTGAACGTAGTAATACGCCGTTCGATTCTCACTTGCCATGCAGGTACATCTCCGGCGCGCCGTGGTGTACGGTTAATGTCCGGGAATTTAACGCGTGCAACACGGCACACCGCGATGGCACCGCAGTATAGAATCGAATGGGTATCAACCAAATCTCTGCTAGTCCGCAGATACGGAGCTAACAGAGCATTCAGGGCTCCCATTAACGCTAAATTACGTCTATGAGTAGGCAAACGTGGTAGACGTGGCCTAGAGTCGAGTGCGAATCTATATTGTAAAATCGTGTCTTCCAAAGTGCTCCTCAATTGCTCACTCACATGAATGGAAACAGTCATACCCGCACTATCTCCCTCGTCAACAACGGGGTGCGTCGATGTCGCAAGTGTCACCTCCGATGGCGGCTCTGTGGCCAGTATCCGAGGCGACGACGCGAGAGGCGACGCGTCACGCGCCGACGAAGAAGTCAGACGAGCAGAGAGCACCTCCAGGCGGAGCCGATCAAGCACGGTCTGATCCAGCAGCTTACACCGGTGGATAGCCCGCACTTGATCCGATAATCGTTGGGCTGAAACGGTGACGGTAGGTTCAAGGGCCTGGAACAAAGGCAGCATTCTGAAACGATACGCAGACAGGTTAGTTCCCCCCTCTGTGGCCCCATAATACGCACGTATGCAATTTTCATTCAATTGTGTGTTCCATCGCATACGTCGCACTCCACCGGCAGCAGGAACCGTAGATAACGGGGTTGGCCCCGTTAAAGGTCCCAGGCGTACCGGCGGCGGTGGACGCCCACGCCGCGCTGGTCTTCTTGGCGGCGGCGGCGTCGTTGGCCCGCTTCCATCGCTCGTGTTGCTCCTATCACGTGGGGTGTGGTACTCCTCACCACTGGATGACGTGCTGGATGACGAGGCGGGAACGGGTAGTGGTGGAGAACGTGCGTTATCTGAATCCGCTGTCTTTTTTCGTGATTGTGCCCGTGTAATCATGTTTCATAGTAATGTGTTTGTTGTAGGAAATATTTGACAGTAGTTGTCACAAGCCAAATACGTACATTTTGGTCCAATTTCGTACTGATTTTCGTAAATTTAGTTTATTATTATTATTATTATTAAAATTACTTTTAACCGACTTCAAAAAAGGAGATTCTCGATTTCGTTGTATTTTTTTTCTTTTATGTAACACCGTCGTTTGTATACCGATTTGGAGAATTGTTGTTTTTTTTTGTTTGAAGGATAAATTCATATAGATTAATATATTAAATTGTTTGCTAAAAAGTGCATATATCTTTGTAACATACCCGTCCACATAAAAACGCGATTTTCATTAACTGATTTCTACGTCGATTCCATCGATACTTCACGTACCAACAAAGTATTGCCTAGGCAGAACATAAAACTGAATTGCCTGCGCCATAACCGTTCTAGCCCTTTGTACGAAGAATATAAAATTTTACGGTATCGCTTAGGTATTACTGGTTAATTAGCTAAATAACTATTCACCTCGGCACGGCCCTAGAAGATAAATAAACTCGACTCGAAGAAGATCGACTGGCCTTGTGGCTCAGTTGATAGTATGTCTACCTGCTAAGCTGTAGGTCGTGGGTTCGGTCCCCACCCAGAGCTAACATTTTTGTGATGAGCATTGATGTTTGTTCTGTGTGTGGGTGTTTCTATGTATCATATGTATATATTTACAAAACAAAAAGTATAATTGTATACCATCAGCCATCTAGTTCCATAGTATAAGATAAAGATCATTTATTTGAATACAACATGAGAGTCGTTTTTATACACGGAGTGCACAAAAGATGGTACAATATTGATACAGTTAGTCATGTTGTGCCGGCCAGACGCACACATGTGAGAGGGATAGCACTATGCTCGTCTTGTATATATTACAATTAAATAATTATTATATTTGAACTATTAATGCAAATTTCATACAAGTCAAAGATAAAAATAAAAAATAAAATAGTCACAATATAAGTGTCATAGTGAAATAACAAGCTTTGCTTAGTTTGGGCTAGATGGTGTTAAATGTGAAATGTCTCCAAATATTTATTTGTTATAAACTTGGTACTAGCATTATTTTAGCTTATGTATCGAAGTATAAGTTTGGAAATGATGAATTTAAGGCTAGACTCTAAGTATGAAGTTATCTCTCTCGCGTATCACATAATTTTTACTGACTTCAAAAAGAAGGAAGTTAACAATTCACCTAACTCCGTCATTTATAAATCGATTTGAAAAATTAATAATAACAAATAATAATAATAATTTGGCAGATCATATGGCCGGAATTTTCCCCACTTAGGAACTTTCTTTAGGACACTTTCCGGTCGTCTGCCAGGTTTAGAAAAAAATATATGAATAATCTTAACTTTTATGTAGTAAGCACGACACTTGAGTGCGCTTCAATAATGTTTGCATTTATTCTCGAAAGTTCTCGTAAGTAATATTGAACTACTAAAATATTGTTTACGTAAAAAAGGGTTCCTCGTAGTTCCTACGGAACCCTAAAAAACTAAACAAACCTGGGCCCTTATTCCGTATGGCCATCGGCCGTATAACGTGACTTTGACGTTGTGCGTCTACAATGAAAATTAGACTTTGGCTTCTTAAACTTAAAGGCTAATTTTCATTGTCAATGCACGCACGTCACGTACGTGAACGCGGCCGATGGTCATACGGAATAAGGGTCCTGGACGTAAACAACGTAAACCGACGTCGCCCGACACGCATCTCGGGATATTTGATGGTAGTGTATACGAGCCTTTAAGGTCTACATTGCGCCTACAATAGTTATGTACGGAGGTTCCATTGGTGTCTTGTCCACGCGTTCATTCAAGACGTCTCAGTGCCGCTCCAACGGCTGTAATCTGGAGTCCAATGGCCCAGCTCTGGCTATTGTGTTGAGACCTCCATATTAGGCACATCAGAGCGTTTTGTTAGCCCCGAATATAATAGGAACACCCTTGGACATAATGGAAATCGTAAGAGAGAAAATAGATTTCTGTTGAATTGTACTTGGCGAAGTTTCCGCTAAGTTCTCGAATTGTTCGCGTGGAAACGGTGTTATTGTGAAAAGTGGGCGTCAATTAGATCTATCCGTTTTTGATGCAAACTGTTGAAGAATAGTTATTTGTTATACACGATAGCAAAGTTGCTTTTTAAACGCGTGCTCAATTTTGATGACCGAGCAAGCGAAGGATTCTAAAATTGAATAACGAGCGCAGCGAGTGATTCAAAAATTAGAATCCTGAGCGTTAGCGAGGGAATCAAAAGAGCACGAGGTGAAAAATCTTTGCACTCAAGTGCAACACGTAACTTTTCATCCCACCTCAGCGAGGAAATGACTAAACGCAAAAAAAAACATTTACAATCACAATATACTTTTATTTCAGTTGAGGTATTAACTATTACATCATAATAGGTAAGTATTACAGAATAATATTTAAATAACAAATAACACTTAGGTATAATGTTGATGACCAGATGAGGCTCTTTTTAAAAATGCCACTAATTTAGGATTGGTGTCGATATGTATGTCTTTTTTTGTATGTATGTATGTATATTTTTTCATCTTTATTGTTGCTTTTAGCATTGAATACGTACTCCATAGAGTGCTTGATTTCTTGCTCGCAAATTCGCTGTACTATTCTTGTTTCTGAAGCGAAACATTGGGAAAACAATTTTCGCTAATATAAATAAAGACGTTGGATGCAAGCCGCTTCCAATCGGTCTTTTTGGAAATCCATGGGGGAGGCCTATGTCCAGCAGTGGACTTCTTATGGCTGAGATGATGATGATGATGATGAAATAAATAAATACCTATTATCCGATTTCGATTATTCTTGTCAACATTATCGATGATACAGGGTATTTTGTTTATATTATACGTTTTTTTTTGTATATTTTGCCGACCAATATTTATTTATTTCGGAGATATATTGAAATTTGATGATAATAAGGCAATTATCATTCCTTGCTTAAAATTTGATATACCTGGGAACAAATCGACTATTTTCGTATTACGAAAACTACATTTACCTGAGAGTGCTTCGTCATTCCGGACTGCTTCTTGCGCGTTCTCCGGTTACCTGAAACTATAAACTATCAGTTGTGTAGGTACACAACGTGACGTGAGTGACTGTCTGAAATGATTTTCATTGCTTAAATTATTTAGGACCACAAGGTCCAATGACCCAAAAGGTCTAGTGGGTCAAAAGGTCCGATGAGCCAATAAGTCCAATTGGCAATAAATATCGTCCAGTGCACGATTAATTTTAGTTTTCTGTCCATCAAACTATAAAACAAAAACCAAATAATATCAAATGTCACATGTGACAGATGTCAAAGTGACTAGTAAGTATATAACAGAAAATACACAGCTTGCTTATTTGTATTTGAGTAATGGATTTTGTAAGCTTTTTGATACAAGTAGATATAGGTTAAAAATATAAATCTTGTTCCATCCTCGTCCAATTCGTAGTACTATACACACGTCAAGTTACAATTTGTTGTCACTTAGCTAAGTAATTTCCGTTGGTGCTTCATTCAAGCTGTCAGAGAGATCGCAGGTGCTCAGTTCGCTATTAACGTAATAATGAAGCTCATGTAATTGTTTGAAGAATGTCTAATAAATCACTCGAGATGTAATTATTTAGTTGTTAGAGGAACAGGTGTGTATGAGTTATAACAGTTAATATATCTTATGAGTTATCTGTATACAGAGTTTTTTTACTAATTGGTTGGTACTTATAGTTCTTAAGTGTGGTTATGATAGGGTTTTGTTTTATATTTTTGTTTTTGGCAAAGCTAATGCTAACTTAATATGTTTAGAACACTCAAAAATCGCCGACAAAAAAAAAACGGCTTAACCGGTTTTGATGAAACATAGCTAAGAACACTCTCGACGAAATCCTCTTTAAAAAAAACTAGGTCAAAATTGGTCCTTCCGTTTGAAAGCTACGATGGCACAGACACACACAGGTACACAGCCACTGATACACGTCAAACTTATAAAACCTCTCTTTTTGGCTTGGGAGTTAATAAAAAAAAAATAAGTGAAACAAACAAGACTCTTAATAATGAATGTACTGTATATGTGTCTACTACTACTAACATATAGCTTCGCCAATATGGAAATCATAAATATCAGTTTATTTTGTAAGAAGTTTACTCGTGAATAATCTTCTCTGCGCAACTGTTTACAAAGTTTTATTCCCGTGATTCTCAGACAGATATTCCCGGGCATGGGATTGAAAAAATAATCTCATGATTCCCGGGAATTCCCGTCTCCGAAACCCGAGATTAAACTTTGAGAGGTCTCAACATTCTCAAAGTCCCGTGTTCGAGACCGCCCGCGATTAAAGGACTTCCCGGGATTGTGACGCTTCGCAGAATAAAATTACAATAGAGTTAATTTTTTGCGAGATGTGTCAATGAAACAAGCAGTTTTAGTAAAAATCTACACTAATTGAACATAAAAACATAAAATCAAATTGTATAATCTATATCGTTATAACAGAATTCATAATTTTTTTTTTTGGCAATAAAAACAATAATTGGTATTACTTAAATTATTTATGATAAAATATGTATTTAAAACTTATAATCCCAACTATGAGTTATTATGTTCAGTATGTTAATATTTATTTTAACAAACATATAAATCAATGTGGTCTTTTTTTATAATCCAATGTGGTCTTTTTCTTTTCTTTCAAAATGTTGAAGTCGAGTCTCGGCCCGAATAAATCGGGGTTCGAGACAATACAATTTACAAAAAGTCCCGGGACTTCGAGACTCGAGATGTCCCGCAACACAACCCCTACCCTAGACCGAAACTCGTCTGGCAACACTAAACCGCCTGTAATATGTGCGGATAATCAATATACATCTGATGGCAGTGATATTGGATCACTAGAAACCCCATTAATCTGATTGGTATAACCACTTGCCATATTGCTAGTCGGCGAGGTATTTACCAATTTAGTTACCTATTTAATTTATTGCTTACCCGTATTAGATGGAGTAGACAATATTGTAGATGGAGGAGACAATATTGATACGTTAGGTACTACTCGTACTATTTGAGACCCACTGGTTTGTCTGAAATTGGTCGAAGTAGAAGTCTATGGGTTGAAGATTTTGTTTTAATCCCGTCGCGAGAAAAAGGACTGACCTGGATCATTCCAGGTCAGTCCTTTTTCTCTCGACTGCTCATGCAGGAATCATTTGGCGAGTCTTTGTGGAAAAACAAGATTTCGACGGGTCAGTTGTTTTTGGCGATCGGCGATGACACGCTGAATCGAAAATTTTATTCGGTAAATAATTAGGAACCTCCACTCGTTCGTTGCCCCAGGGCCTACACACCTTCAAATCCGGCCCTGCTCCCCACAATATCGAGCAATTAAACATAATCCGACCTCGTCATAATTCACACCGCGTATATTAAACTTTCATAATAACAACACACATACTAACTACCCTAATTATTATCTAGATATATGTATAATATAGTAGAGACATATGTATAATAGAGTATATGTATAATAGAGTAGTCTGCCAACCCGCACTTGGCCAGCGTGGCAAACTATGGCCTAACCCTTCTCACAATGAGAAGATGGCCCGTTCCCAGCAGTGGGACAGTTTGTACAAACAGGGCTGATAAAAAAAAAAATAGTAGAGACAGTTGCGTGTTAAGATGTTGCTGTTTCCCAGATATTAAAGATTATGTGTTTGTATTTTTTTTTTCGAAATTTCTTAAAACTTTTATTAGGTTTCAGTTTCACTATAAATTTCATTTAGAACCATAAGGTCGGATAACCCATTTAATTAAAGTGTGTCACCCCGACCTTAAGTTGATGACTTAAGGTCGGGGTGACATCATTAGGTCTGATGTCTTTTTTTTATCAGCCCTGTTTGTTCAAACTGTCCCACTGCTGGGCGCGGGCCATCTTCTCATTGTGAGAAGGGTAAGGTCATAGTCTACCACGTTGGCCAAGTGCGGGTTGGCAGACTTCACACATCTTTCAAGATCATTGTATGATGTCGATATGTTTTCATGAGACATTTTTAGCGCATAAGTATTTGTCCATATTTATCCATAGAAGAAACTCATTTCTGGCCCTAAAGATATAAAAATAATAAAGATTATTCAATTTTGACGACTTTTTATCGTATTGGAATTGTACATATGTATATAGGGTTTAAAAAGGGTGTAAAACATAGAAAGTAGTGTTTGGTTCCAACCATAATTAAGTATGTTAAAAAAATCACCGAAATCAGATTTTTCTACCCTTTGTATGGACATTTTAAATGTTATGGAAGGTATTTCATGATTAATGCGCAAAACAACGAAACAAATTTATCCCTAGAGAAAGTTGCACTAAGTCTGAATACTTGTACACAACAAACGGCGGTGGTTAGAAAGAAAGGAAAACTTATATCCTTACAATTCGTTTTACGTAATTGTTATATTAATTATACTTGAAAATATGAATTGCATGGAAGATAACTCCGTTTCCCAGCTTTCCTTTGATAGGCACGTTGTGACATTGCCCCAGTTCTGTCCAATTAATGCGTTTATTTGTGAACAGGCTGTAACGGTATCCTATCTGTAATCCGAAATACATTTGTTTGAATCTTACTTGTCCGAATCCGTTTCTTAGAACTGTCTGATTCTGTGTTTCTGATTCCATAAGTTTGTAAGATGTGTAAGTTTGGGCAAATGAAACTTATAGCTACATAAGTTTCATTTGCCCGAACAAGTAGGTATCAGGGTAAGTTCGTTATGATTCTGTTTTATAATATCCAAAAATCTTATTAGGTACTTACAACGGTTTCTTTACCAGATACATTCGTTTGTAGCTTAGGTTCGTTAGGATTATTTTTATTATACACACAGAAACTTTCATACTATAAAGATTGGGTTATCCAACGAGTTGTATAATGAGTTTCGGGATTTTGATAGTGATTTTTCGGGAAAAACTAACATTTTCGGGGATATGATGTTCCATATTTCGTAATTCGGATTATAGATAGGTAACCGGCCGTAACAGTTTAACGGGTCCATTAGTCGTTTAATAGCGGTTTTGATTTGAACGCTATTTGCGAACGATTAGTCTCAGTAAAAGTTTCCGTCGCGGTGATGTTGACTATTGTTCTAAGGTGCTACTGGCGCTGCAGTTGCCGAGGTTTGTACGCGGACCGTGCGAGCTATGTTCGCTGTGCAAAAAATTGTTGTCTGTAAAGTCGGCTTACGGACGATAATTTTACTTGATAACATTATGATAGATGCGCCACAAGCCGAACGCTTAGGCCGACCGTGCCTCTCTATCGCTTTTCCGCGCTCTCGCTTGCACGCTCGGCTCAGGCGGAACGTGACAATGAGTCATGCGATTTCGTGCGTGCAGCCGGCGTTCATCGATTTATAAGACGTTATAACGTCAAAAAATCTTTTTACCCATTTACTTTGTCCATGTAAGGTACTGTTGTATACTCTCTCGCACAATGGTTAGTGTCGCTTAACAGAGGACAGGGGGCAGGGCGCACACAATGGGTGAAAGCGCATCCAATGCGATGTGAATCGACGGACGGTTTACGCAACTTAGCAACGCTCTGATATTTATCGAATATAGCCGTCATTAGGTGTGCTGCTAGGCTAGGCCTCTAGGCTGTACTCCTCCAGAGCTCTTCATTCGGTTACATGCAGTTTTTAACTAATTTAAAAAAAAAAAAAAGTTGTCTGTAAAGTCGGCTTACGGACGATAATTTTACGTGATAACGATGCGTCACAAGTCGAACGCTTAAGCCGATCGTGCCTCTCTATAGCTTGTTCCGTACTCTCGCTTGCACACTCGGCTTAGATGGAACGTGACAATGAGTCATGGTTTTTCGTGCGTACAGGCGACGTTCATAGATTTATAAGACGCTATCACGTCAAAAATAGGAGGTTCTAAATTCAACTGTACTTTTTTTGTATGTTTGTTCAGCGATTACTCCGCTAATTTTGAATTGTTTTTTATGTTTTTTTTGTAGGTAATATCTCAGAGGTGGTCCCATATAAATTTTGTCAAAATCGTTTAGTACTTTGGTTTTTATAATAAAATATGATTTTATTATAAAAACTAAATATTATTTTATTTCTTAGTCGTCTATTTTGGAGCCCTTAAAGGTCGATTATGTATTTATTTATTTATTCAGTAATAGGCTTCCACTTGACTCTTAAACTTACTTGATGTTATGTGATGTTGCGGTCCACGATGGAGCGTGCTTTCCTAAAAGATTCACTCGGGATTTAAAGACTACTATGTTTTAGACACAATATTTTTATTTACTTATTTTTAGGGCTCCGTACCCAAAGGTTAAAACGGGACCCTATTACTAAGACTCCGCTGTCTGTCTGTCTGTCCGCCCGTTTGTCACCAGGCTGTATCTCATCTCATAAACCGTGATTGTTAGTTGAAATTTTCACAGATGATGTATTTCTGTTGCCGCTATAACAGCAAATACTAAAAAAACAGAATAAAATAAATATTTAAGGGGGCTTCCATACAACAAACGTGTTTTTTTTTTTTTTTTTTGCCGTTTTTATAGATAATGGTACGGAACCCATCGTGCGCGAGTCCGACTCGCACTTGGCTGGTTTTTTATTTATTATAATGCTACTTTCTTTTTGTGTTATTCTTTTTTGTCTTGTAATAGGTATTTAGATGTTGTTCCCATTGTAGAGTATGGTGTATAAAAATAGAACATTTTATTTCTTTCTTTCTGATAACTTTATTCGTTTGGTACTTTATTAGGTCATCTATCCTGAGAATCGGCCCCCAATTAAAATAATAGATTTCAATAATCTTCGCTCTCAATTAATCCTCATCAAGCCAATTAACGTCAAGTCGTCATCAGACCTCTCAATTCATTAATTACCCCGACATATTGTATAATTAACGTATAATTTTCTCATTCCAGGTAAGTAGCGGCGGCCGCGAGGGCCGAGGGATCGCCCCGAGAGGTATCCATTGCACAATTTACTTCCCTTTTCTTTATTAATTTTGAAACGACCAACCGACCGGATTAATTTTGTGTTTATTTGAATAATTTTGCGACATAATGTGTTTTGATGGTTTGCTTAGGGGTCTATTTGGGGTGATTATTTGTTGTCTGTGGCTACCGGTTTTTTTTTTAAACTCCTTGTGCCCGGTGAACACTTTATTTTGTGAGTATCGAATGAGACTGAGCCGTCACGCTCGGCTATGTAACGCTCGTACAGTCGGCCTGAGTGGACTCAGCAAGCAAGAGAGATATATATATAGTCAACGCGTCACTGCTATACTACTATTTTTAACCGACTTCAAAAAAGGAGGATTATTAACTGATCGGTCCTAAACTTTAGTTCTTATTATGCTAGTAGTTTAGTCAACTAGTAAGTCTTCATTGTCACGGTGGCGCCGCGTAAATAGATTCACCCTTAAACTTTGTTCTATTTCAATGTTAGCTTAGACCGTTGGTAAAGTCTCGCACGTAGGAGGGATTACGTATGACTCAACTAAATGACTAGTATAATGCGCATTAGCCTTTAACACAGCACGGCAGACATTGATGCTTCTCCCTGTCTCGCGGACATTGCTTGAGACCAAAACGTCTCAAAACCAAAATCCCATATTTATAATATGTAGTCAACGAGAGGTTCAGTAAGATCCCTAAGAACTTTCAAAGCTACTTTTGAAAAACAAGACTGGTAACTAACACATATTCATCTTTTCCAGAACCAAGAACAATCCTAATCGTCCAGCACTCCTGCTCCTGCTTCCTTCCTCAGTTCCAAGACCCTGTACAAAAATATGAAATTAAAACGTATTTGGGAATATTAAAACTTTTTGTTATCCATTCCTTCCTTTTACAACCCCTTATAATCATCCTCACTAACAAACAAATTAATAGTTTTTATTTTGATTTGTAAATATCAGGATTATTTCATCGCAGAATGGCCGTCCCATAAGCACAAGCTTTTGGCGCTATGCTTGCGGGCGGGCAAATATCTAGCAATCTACTTCGAGTTTACCTAATAAGAAAAAAATCGACGCATCTATTGTGAGCCATCAAGAAGTTCCAGTAACAATTGTGTAATTGCATCATCAGCTAGGTTCTGAATTTTTGAATCGCAAGTCATCGCATACGTATATGACTTTCATTCGAACAATAACCAAGAAGTTCATCATCATCATCATCATCTCAGCCATAAGAAGTCCACTGCTGGACATAGGCCTCCCCCATGGATTTCCAAAAAGACCGATTGGAAGCGGCTTGCATCCAGCTTCTTCCCGCCACTTGTATGAGGTCATCTGTCCATCTCGTGGCTGGTCTTCCTACGCTGCGCTTGCCGGTACGTGGTCTCCACTCGAGAACCTTTCGGCCCCATAGGCCATCAGTTCTACGTGCTATGTGCCCTGCCCACTGCCACTTCAACTTGCTAATCCGCTGTGCTATATCGGTGACTCCTGTACGTCTACGTATCTCTTCATTTCTGATTTTCTTCATTTCTGAACCAAGAAGTTGCGCGCTCGTAAAAAATAATATTATTTGCTAACGGATAGAGTGATTTCAGCCATTTTAATTTTCAATTCTTTCAATACTTTTTTGTAATATAAATTATTATTGTATTTTTTTGAAAGTCTTATGCTATTGATATTATTCGTATGCGGATTTCTTGCATGCGAAATAACTTGGTACCTGTTCAAAGATGGCATAATTATTACATTGTCATTAAAGCTACATACGTACTCGTATACGATACCTCAGCTTAATCAAACGGTTTACCAGTAGTCAATGAGATCTAAAGCGGCAATCTTTAGACAACTTACACGATTAAAATAATTTCGATGTTTTAAATATTAAGAAGCGGGAAACTAGATATCTTCAAATCTAAATTAGGCTTTAGTGCGACAACATAAAGTTTAAATCAAAATCTTTAGTTCGCTATTGTTGTTGGTATATACAATTATACATATTGATGATATCAGGACACTGTTCGTGAATTTTGTTTTATGTCCATGTGATAATAACGTCATTAGTTTTAATAATAAACAATTACCGACAACTTCTTATCGTTTTTGGGTCTATTTAAAACACGATTAGACGACCCAAAGTGTTTAAAATATAAACAAACATGCTGTATCTCGCGGAATCGCGTAGTGATGCAAAATTATGACGAGAACCATGAAGAAAATAGCCTGTATCTCAAAAAAATTCAGCTATTTCTGTGACAAATATAACAATCGGTCCGGCCATTTCATCATCTCAAAAATGAAACGAAAACAAACAAGTAGAGAAACATTTACTTTCGCTCGTATACAATTAGAAAAGACCCCCCTACTCAATAAAGCGATGAAACATATTGTACCTTCATGAATTACTCTCACGTTACTTAATTCCATAAGTAGCCACGTAACGTATCTCTACGATATAAATAAAAGGAACATGCTGTTCGCCTTTATTTATTAGCCAATTTATCACATCTGTTTTCCTCTGCTAGAAAAATGCTGACTGTGATATTACAAAATTACGTTAACGCACGAAAAACAATAGAAACAAGTTATGAGCAAATAAATGTGTAATATTGATTTGTTGTACGACTTATTAAATTTTGTAGTGTTATTATACTTAGTTTTAACACGAAAGACACCGACATAGCACAGCGGATTAGCAAATTGAAGTGGAGTCCGTCCGTCTGTCAAGACCTTTAACTCGGGAACGCGTGAAGGTATCGAGTTTAAATTAAAACCATATACGTAGATCCATACTTATAGTCTCTTGCTGCAGAGAGAAAAATCAAACTACTTAGTTTTAATTAAAAAAAGTTATGCCGAATATGTCGTAAAAACGCATATTTCGACACTCGCAAGGGAATTAAAACCTAAGGGATACTTCTCGTTGACTTATAACTGTGAAATTTGGCAAGAAGCATTGTCATATACGAGTAGTACACATCAAGGAAAAAATCCGAAAACTACATTTTTAATTGAATCACAAAATAGGGTATTTAACCAAGAAAGGAGGATTTTTAAAAAAATACTTTAACCGTATCGTGGGTTATCATACGAAAGAGCCTCATTAGCACAAGCGAAAACAGGTTTTTAAACATTGCTACGATGTATATTTTTCGGTTTATGAAGGAAAATATGAAAAGATATATAATTTCCCCCTTATATCTACAAGTTTGTACGGAACCCTCGGTGGGCGAGTCTGACTTGCACTTGTCCGAATTGTTAACCTCCTCTTTTTGAAGTCGGTAATAAAGGCGAGAGAATCCGGCGCTCGTTAAACTATACTACTGCGCGTTACAAAAACATAATACATTACAAACAAATATCACAAGTCAGTCTTTAGGGTGCGGGTTTAGGATGGTGTGTGCACTAAACTTAACTTTTACCTTACGTCTGATATAAAATGAAAATAAAAGAAACCAACGACTAGCTCCCATAACTAGCAGTTGATATGCAATTTTCCAAAATAGCTCCTATGAAAATGTATGAATCGGAGTTGGAAATTGTGTTGGCATTTCTCCTTACCGCTCCTCCGTCCTACATCCGGTTCCGCGAGACAGCGCCCGCGGGAAATGAGACCGCATTCTTGATATTAAAATAACTGCAAATATGGAGTTGCCATGTTGGTTGTCAAATAAAACGTGTGGATTTTCGGGGAAGACGTTATTTTTTTATCTATCGCTCGAACGATTTGCTTTTGCATAAATGAATGAAGTTAGCGTAGGCGTCATATTATGTAATAAGTATCAGGCACGTTGGGAACGTTTTAGCAAATAAATTCTAGTACGCTACGTCGTGTTTTTGTAGCAGTTCATTTTAAAAACGGAATTATATTTGAAACTTTAAATAATGTCCACTCTACAGTCAAATAAGCCAGTGGTTTCAGGTATTCGTTTACAAAATCAACCTAACCATTATAAAAAAATAAAGTGTTTATAGGATCTAGAACATTTTTACCAAATTATTTTGCCGGTTGTAATATGTTTTGTATCAAATTTTGTTGTAGCTTTTTCTTTACAGACATTTTTGAGTCAGGTTCTTTTAAAGTTGATTTTGTAAGCGAAGCGAATATTAATATCCACTACGAAATTATTTATGTACTTACTTATATTAACTTAATGTTAAAATCTTGTTATTAAACGTGGTTGTACTAATATACGTTTTATCTACACATCCCATAGACAAAAAAATCCCGTCACTTGACTCAGGCAGGGTAGTAAAAAGTATGGACTTCACTGTTAACAAGTTACCAACATCATTCTAAATCCAAGAAGCTGCTCATTTTTAGGGTTCCGTACCCAAAGGGTAAAAACGGGACCCTATTACTAAGACTTCGCTGTCTGTCTGTCTGTCTGTCTGTCTGTCTGTCTGTCTGTCTGTCTGTCTGTCTGTCTGTCTGTCTGTCTGTCTGTCTGTCTCCAGGCTGTAT
This sequence comes from Lycia hirtaria, assembly GCA_947563715.1. Classification (NCBI taxonomy): domain Eukaryota; kingdom Metazoa; phylum Arthropoda; class Insecta; order Lepidoptera; family Geometridae; genus Lycia; species Lycia hirtaria. The sequence goes on along the minus strand of OX387377.1, from coordinate 3,576,130 downwards.
CTCATAAACCGTGATAGCTAGAAAGCTGAAATTTTCACAAATGATGTATTTCCGTTGCCGCTATAACAACAAATACTAAAAATTAAAAAAAATTAAATATTAAGGGGGGTCCCCATACATTAAACGTGTTTTTTTCGTATTTTTTTGCTCAATATTAAAAACGGTAACAGGTAGACGCTTCAAATTTTCACAGAATATTAACTTGTATATTACCTTTCAAAATAAATAATTAAATAACAATAAAGTAAATATTAAAGGGGGGCTCCCATACAACAAACGTAATTTTTAAGCATTTTTTACTCGATCTTAATTAACAGGTAGAAACTTGAATATTTGTAAGTAAATATTTAGAAATATTACTAACTATAAAAATAAATACCTAATCTAATACATAAAAACTCACAAAATGAAAATAATCCGTACATCTAAACGCGGTGCGAGCGCCGCGCCGCGGTGTGGTGGTGGCGCGAGCGCGAGGCGGTTGATAAGCAACGGCCGCGCGGGTAGCGGGGGAGGTAACATCACGGAGCGAGCCATAGGCGCGCGTATTCGCGCGAGCGTCGTCATGCTGCCCGGATGTGTATCGAAAACCTACCTATAAGTTTGCAATTTACTACTTGGAATTTCGTTGATTTCTCGTTATTTTATAAACAGAACTAAACTTTGTAGTATTATAGATGATAGTACGGAACCCTTCGTGCGCGAGTCCGACTCGCACTTGGCCGATTATTTATGCACCACCATGATATGAGTATTGAATGAAAGGTTTTGTTGCGATTTTGAAAAACTTCCTTTTTTCAAAGTTATTTGTTAATTAGTAAGTATTCTTAGTCTATTTGTATTCGTAATCTAATATTAGTTTCTAAAGATTTTTATCACGAAAAATCACAGAATGTCGAAATTAAAAAAAAAAAAAAAAACATTCTATCAAATAACTCCCTACCTTTGCGGTCTAAGAGAAATATTAGCTAGAAACTGGGAAACCTTAATTGCAGTAAGAGATACGGCTTTGACTCCACTCGACTTAAAATATGAAAATAACTGGCAGTGCGGTGCTCGTTGCAGGTTTGAACATTGCAAGCTGGGAAGCCTTATATCAGGGACCCGATGTATTTTATGATAAGAGTTAGTTTAGAGAGCGCTAGGAATATTTTAGGTTAGGCTAGGAAACATCAACCATCTTAGTTCGTTCTAAAGTTGTACGAAAACTAGATACTAGTCCTTTAAACCTTTTCGTCTTATAATCTCTTTATGTCATGCCAATAGAGGCCTATTCATAGTCAGTCAAATGAAACTAGTCACGCGTTATTGGTCTATTTCGGTGGTGGGTTTTGTCACAAGTCTATGGACTTTTACCCTTTATTTCACTTGCTCATTCTCATGCATATAATCGAACAAGTAATGAATATAACACTACCATTTTTGTACCATTTATATTCGAAATAACTTACGAAATAAGCTTAGGAAAATAGAACAGACTTGCTTTTTTCCATTTTTCCCGGAAAATGTAGAACTACTTTAGACGCAAACGTAATTTATAGTGTTGCCAAGTTGCGAGTACCAAATCTTGTACTAATTAATGTAATTGCCGTATTTGTATGAAACTGATGACTTTCCAATGTCTTAGCCTTTTTCCTAGAGTGCGTAGAACTCATTTTCTGAGGATTTCATATCCAACCATAGGATCTAACAGAAGTATTTACACATCATGCAAGGACCCGTCGTTGTATAAATTATATTCTTAAAATAAAACTTAACCCTCCTTCTTACGCAGTCGGGTAAAAACATTTGAGAAATAGAGTATGCTTAAGAACTAATGTGGCATTAAAGGCGCTGGTATCCTTATTTCATAAATTTTTTGGCCCGATAGTAGTACTCCGGTACTCTATCCAAACAGACTCTACTTCGGTTGAAACCGTGAAACATGCTTTTATGTTGATAGACACAGTTTTACCATTTTGACATCATCACAGCCCGTTAGTAATCAAATGTTACAACTTAATTTTTAAATAGATTTTCAACCACAAATCCGTAAAAGATTTGACTGAAGCGTCCAAAATATCGAGTGCAAATAGATAAATCTCTTGTTGAAGGAAATACCTCTGCTAATACCCCAGGGCGCGCTACTATGCATACAAGATATTTGTAACCGCTGTTACCAGGGAAAACAGTACACAAATATACAGAATCTACATATTATTACAAGTATCTCTAATTTTGAACGTAATCCAGTGCTTCAAAAATCTCGATACGGATGAGTATGCATGGGTAAGCACAAAAGTTACCAACCGAAGTGTTTCTATCAATCAGACCAGATAAAAGATCTTAAGTATTTTAATAAGTAACACATTAAGTTCACTCAAGTACTCACTTTTTACTTAAAATACTCAAATAAATAAAGTATCGACCTTAGTTTCAACTCCACCACCACCACCGGTAAAAGTGTTATCCATATTAAAACTGTTCTTTATTTTTGACAAGCTGCGACTTATTTCGCATAAACCAAAATCTGATTGTTACTAAGGAAATTAACGTGGTTTTCACACAATTGAAAAATAACGCCGAATGCGGTTGAAACTATAGTCGGATATTTCGGCTCAAAACAGACGTGAGTGACCCGTAGTTTTTATTTAAAAATCTGATTGTTAGCTAATTTTTAACGTTAATCTGCAATGCGTTCTACGATCAAGTGCTTATTTACTTACTTTGTTTATTTTCCATAACGTATTTTCACAAGAACAACAACAACAATTACATCAGATAAGTTTAATTATTTTTATCATAGATAAGCATGTGCTTCACTGGCACCAGGCTTGGTATCGATCAATGTTAATATAGGTGATGTTTTTAATTGGTGGTGGTGATCAATTCTTTCGCTTATTAATTAAGTACGTCATATTACAGAATACATTTGCTCGCTTCGCTCGTGCGCTTATAAAGCAGCTTTAAGCTGGGTGCTGACCGGTGTTACGGGCCGTAATGTTACACAGCGAGCGTTCGTGCAGTTAATACGGGGAAACGAGGCGTTCGTAACGAGCAACGAACGGCTCGTTGCGAGTGCTCCACCCTGCTCTCGGGTTTTTGGTGAATTCTTTGAAAGTTACGCGCTTTAGTCAATACGTCGCAGTAAGTGGCGCTTGAGTTAGATTGGGTCCATTGTGTTCAAAGTGAAAAAAAGTTCAAAATCGTGAGCAAAGTGTTCGAAACGAGCATGTTAACGAGGTTTAATCATACGGCGTAACATAACATGCTCGAAGCGAATGGTACATTGCACCCCATAACGGCGGCCAGTACCCTACCTTACCAGTACCCAGTACCCACCTTTCAGAGTTCACGGAACGTTAGGTACTGTCTACACGAAATCCTGTGCCCGTATTTTATTCCTCATGTATTACTAAACAATGTTTGGTTCCTTCGGGAACCAATTGGGCTGTGTAGAGAGATTTGCATTTTTTATCACAGTTACCTACGTATCCGAGGGAACTTGGCGACCTTGCTCTTTGCAAAGGTATTTTCTAGACTTCAAAGGAAATGCGAATTGTTTCGGTTTCTCGAAATTGCTTTCTGAAAAACAGCTATTGTTTTAGGGAGTTTGTTTTCTAGTAACAAACGTTTTATTTTTGTGTAACTAACTGCTTCCAAGATATTTTTTGCTGTGAAGCATCTATTGGCGCGCCTTGGCAGTATAATCTCGTATGCCGTGACGGAAAATAACGTGACGTTATTTCATGTCGTCACGCCCTCACTACGTCACCGTGCTCGACTCCCTTGTGTGTGCGTGTATCTATACTCTTAGTTACTTCATGCGTTCACCGCTTTTATACGTATTTAATATTACCTTCTGTTTTACAAATGCCAGGCGTATCGTTACGGAAAACTTTTTTTTCAAAAACTCTTCTACCGTCCGGTTTTCTAACATTTTCTGATATAAAACGTGTGCTACGAGCTGCGACGTAGCAAACTATGTTATCATTTTCAGAGTTACAAAGATAGAAAGAGATGTTTAGAGTTACGCCAATTTTCCCTTATGGCGTAGGCAGAGCATCGAAAACGATGGCATTTTAGCTGCTTAGACTGCGATTAAAAGATGCTTATGTATAAATGTTAGCTTGTGTTGTGTGTTAGCCCATCGCCTATTTTAAAATAATGTAAATTTTGTTCAAATCCCATATCTGATTTCTGCAGTACCTATGCCGACAAGGAAGGAAGAAAAAAGAAGAAGAACAGCTGATATTTCCTATGTTTTTTTTTGCACACAAACCAGTACGGAAGACACCCAAGTGTAAAAAAGATAATTTGTGAAAGTAAATTCAAGTTGTTAAGAGCCATAATTGTTACTACATATATCTAAGTAGGAAATCTATGTAGTAACAAACAATTGTCTAATCCCACAAGCAGGAACATTGAACAAACAGCGCTTTATTGTAATTTGCAGTACATATATAATGCATCACATGTAGCTTCAGAACTCATCTCGGCGCTGTTTTCATTAGGGTACATAACGGCAGCGCGCCGTATTTAGAATATTCTATTCGACAGAATAACTTGAGTGATGGTATAACAGTCTGTGAGTTATTGGAGTATGGTGGAGATTGGCTGCTCGTTTCGGATTGTTTAGCTGTTTGTTGCGTTACGAGATGGGGTAGGGGTTAATTTTAGTACAAGATTGATGAGGCCCGACAAAGCATGGTTATAGTATATTTAACTAGTTGTTCTACAAACGAAAGACCTCCAGAGCTCATCTTTACTTCCCGAGTGTCATATTTTAATTTTTAAAATTTTTAACCGACTTCCGAAAACAAGACTTCCGAGAAGAACTTCTTAAATCGACTGAATGTTTTTTATGTTTGTTATTCGATTATTCTGCCAATTATGACTTGATTTTTTATGGTTCATTTTTGTTTAGAAGGTAATAGTTTAAAAACCAAAGTACTTTTGTACCGATTTTGATAAAATTTAAATGGGATCACCTCTAAAGTATTACCAAAAAAAAAAAAAAAAAAGAAGCGACGTAATCGTGTAACAAACTTACGAAAAAAAACATTAAGTCGAATTAGGAACCTCCTGCATTTTGGAAATCGGTTGAAAATAAAAGGTGTAGCGATTTTTTTGGGCTCCAGAGACGTACAAGTGATTTTTCAAGAATTATTCTAAAGAATGCTAATTTAAATAAATTATATAGCAGCTGTGCTAACGTAAAAAAATCGCTGTTATGTGGTTTGTTTGCAAACAAACCCAGCCATTTTCTTTGACAAAACATTGCATTTCTTTGACAAAAATTTTTTTCGACTGGTCTTGTGGCTCAGTTGGTAGTGTGTTTACGTCTACCTGCTGAACTGAAAGGTCGTGGGTTCAATCCCCACCCAGGGCAAACATTTGTGTGATGAGCATGGATGTTTGTTCTGTGTCTGGGTGTTTCTATGTATCATAATTATGTATATATTTACAAAAAAAAAAAAAAAATATATATATGTATTCTATCAGCCATCTAGTTCCATAGTACAAGCGTTGCTTAGCTTGGGCTAGATGGTGTTGTGTGAAATGTCCCCCAATATTTATTTATTATTATTATTTATTGCAACCCATGAATAAAGTAAAGAAATCCCGTAAATCCACTGCAAGGGGGAACTAAGTTTGTGTGTGGAGTGCTAAGTTAGAGTTGAGACCGCCGTCGTCACGCGAATCTTCCACCATTTTTCCTCGGCCTCCTCCTACTTTGTTATTGTTTTATGTTAGATACAGTCGGAAATATTATACTACTATTTAAGGATAAATATATTTCTAGTGTTACTTATACAAGCATGTTAAAATCTTATTCACTGAATAAGAACTTGTCAATTTCTGTCAGACGGAAACTGTTACGCGTGGAACGGAACAAAACACTGTTTGACTTAAATGCGTTTATTGAGGGCATAGATAAAAATGTTCGCTGAATCTTCCTAGATTGATAGTTTATGAATAAAATAGTTGAAAGAAAGATTAGCTTTTAGTCCACTGCTCAAAAGGATGGTAAAATGGTTTTCGGATGTGTATGTATGTAGATATATTTTTGTATTACCTTCTATGTGACTTAATTGATTTTGATGTGATTTTGGATTCGTCTGTATGTTCTAAGCGTCTATGATACATATTGTAGTCGGTTAAAGAATCGCGTATGTTTTCATGTTTAGTACTTATTTAATATTTTCAGTGTATTTATCAATTTCTCTGCGAGATCAAATCAAAAATGAAGAGATCCATAGACGCACGCAAGCCTCTGACATAGCACAGTGGAATAGCAAATTGAAGTAGCAGTAGGTAGGGCACAGAGCAATTAGAACTGATTTTCGATGGGTGATGGGGCCGAAAATTTCTCGAGCGGAGACCACGCACCGGCAAGCACACCGTAGCAAGACCAGCCACAAAGTAGACAGACGACCTCACGCAATTGGCAGGAAGACGCTTCCAACCGGTCTTATTGTATATCCGTGGGGGGATGCATATATCCAGCAATAAACATCTTGTGCCTGAGATAATAATGCTAATGAAGATGATGTTTATCTACACACATCACAAAATGACATTCTTCCTTCCCCAGCAGACTAAAACACAAAACCGCACACCGTTGCTAGTTGAGTGTAAATTATACCTAATGTACCTAAAGGCGTTATGTTTTATCGTCACATCGAGGACACTCCATTGTCAGCATATAAAACCTTTTATAGCAGTAGTAGGCCCTTCAGATTTGAGCTCGTTAAATTTTAATCGCCTCGAAGTGCTGCGAGCCTGGTAGATGACTCTAATTCTACAGAATACACGCTGTAACCGAGAGACTGTTTTTATAGCCTTAGGTTATTACAGCATTTTGATTCCGAAGATCCTTTATTATAGTCTTAAGATAAATTACTTTTTTGTAGGTATACGGGGAAAGATTTATTCTACTAGTCTTCTAGTGGTTACAATTTATCATACAAAACGGAAAGAATAAAGAAATTTTACTGTTTAGTTTGACGTTTTTTGTTGTCCGTACAACATCATCGTCGCTTAACATCAGGCGAGTTGGCGGTCAAGCGCAAACCTATTTCTACATAAAAAAATCGCAATATTTTTACTTGCCACTGTTTTGCCATTTATTAATTTACAGTATATTCTGTAAAGTAAAATAAATAAATAATTACAACATGCGAATAAAACAACCTTTCTCGTGCATAGCTAGAGTGAATAGATATACTTACTTACCATTACCTGGCCTTGTGGCTCAGTTGGCAATATGTCTGCTTGCCGAGCTGTAGGTCGTGGGTTCGATCCCCACCCACGGCAAACATTTTTGTGATGAGCATGGATGTTTGTTCTGTGTCTGGGTGTTTCTATGTATCATAAGTATATATTTATAAAAAATAAGTATATATGTATTCTATCAGCCATCTAGTCCCATAGTACAAGTTTTGCTTAGTTTGGGCTAGATGGTGTTGTGTGAAATGTCCACAAATATTTATTTATTTATTAAGGGTATCAAAATAAATTTTATCCAACTACCCCAAAAAGTAGGTTTTGATAAGTGGGATGTCCATAGACATAAAAAAAACTCTGCGCTCAGAGGATGTCAGTCGACGCGTCTTCAAATCAAACTCCTTTAAGTAGGTTATTATATTCATATATAGGTAGTTATTAAACACATACTAGTCAAAAGCTACTAAGGAAGCTCAAGATTATGCAACGAACTATGCAGAGGGCTATGCTCAGAGTCTCTCTGTGAGATTGAACTAGAAATGAAGAGATCTGTAGACGTACGAAAGTCACCGACATAGCGCAGCGGGTTAGCAAGTTAAAGTGGCAGTGGGCAGGGCACATATCACATACGAAAAGTTCTCGAATGGAGACCACGCATCGGCAAGCGCAGAGTAGAAAGACCAGCCACGAGATGGACGGATGATCTCATACAAGTGGCGAGAAGTCGCTGGGTGCAAGCCGCTTCCAATAGATCTTTTTGGAAATCCATGGGGGAGGCCTCAATCCAGCAGTGGATTTCTTATGGCTGAGATTATGATGATCATACAAGTCGAAAATACTCCATACATACTCAAATTATTACCTCCACATTGCGGCAAAAGCTACAAAATACACAAACAACAATAATCAAAACATGCATACGTGTAACACGTATAAATTTACTACCATCTAGGAAAGCATTTGCATAAAGTCATTTATTTGCTTTGTCCTGTCTCGCCGAAGTGTAGTTTGCACTAATTTAGAGTCGGAATAACCGAAACGGAAGTTATGGGCTGTAGTGTGCATTCGGGATTTTGAACATGTTTTATCTAATTACAATTTTAAGCGGTTTAATTAATGTTTGTTGGCATTTTTCTCATTGTTTAGATTTAGGGCTTATTCAGGGATGCGCGGGGAGTCGCGTGCCGCGTCGAGTAACGCGTTGACCGGTGCGTCGCGTGTTCAATCAAACATATCATAACATTGACTGTAATATGTCAACGTGGGTAACTTTGACTCTGCGTCAAACATTGTACGTAGCCTTTTGATAAGGTTTTCGATTATTTCCCCAACATTTTAGTAGCTAAATTACTTGAATAATTAAATTACAGACGTTTTGACTACTAATTTCTTGAGAAAATAATCAAGAACCTTCTAAAAGGCCACGTACAACGTTTGACGCAGAGTCACAGTGACCCACGTTGACTGTATGCGAAACGTGATATATGAGACCGTATGACCGTACCGATGGTGTTAGTCGTCTTATACTTCGTTCGTCTTATACAAGTCTCCGAACATCGATGCAATCTCAGTTTTTGAGTTAATACTTTTTATACACAGTCAAACACGACTGTAATCATAAATCAATCAAATCAAATAATCAAAATCAAAAAAATCATATGTAATCATATGTGTGTAATCGTGTTTGACTAAGACTAGTCAAACACGATTACAGACCCGTCTGTATTTTCTTGCAAACTGTCATATCAAGTGTGCATTTCCCAATCATTTTCTCTGCCTTATTCTGTGTTCTGAGACTATGACATCAATATGCTTTTTAAATTTATAATGACACATGTTTAAAAATACCCTGTTCGCAGGCGTATGTTGTGACCTATTTCTAGCACTTTGCCAAACATCTAACCGGCCTATAAACACAGCAGTTTGCCAACTAGCCAATTTAGGATTAATTTATAGAGTTCGCCAACAAGAACATAAATTTTTCGCTGGAAACGCGTTATAAATTCTATACGAGCGGTGCATGATGATACGTGTACGAATATACCAGGGAAGTGTTTTCTAATGGTAGGTAAATAGTGTTATTTTCAACCGACTTCCAAAAAGGAGGAGGTTGTCAATTGGACTATGTTTCGATTTTTAGGTTAATATAGTACATTGACAATAGAATTATAGTACAATGACCTTAGTACAGGGTACACTAAGCCGAATGGTGGTCATTGTACTCATCACTTAAACAATTTTATTATGGATGCGATTCTAAATTCGTGAAAAAATCTGCTGTTCCATAAAGATATACTGTAATTCGTTAACCTCCGATGAAATGCATAGCTCATAGTACAATTTGTAGTAATGCTTCACGGCTCCATTCGGCTCAGTACAGGGTTCCCTAATAATCCAATAGAAGTAAAGTGTAACTGAAAAAAAACTGACTTAATGAGTAAAGAGAATAAACAAAAAAGTTTTTTTAAAATACTTATAGTCTATCATTCTTGTCTTAAAATAAATGAACAGCAGGAAAACGATCTGTTAACCAAAGTAATATAAAAGCTTTAGTATTTCTGAACATGTCGTGAACATGAACATTTGTCGGCAGTCTGGTTGACCTGACTATAAGTTATCTATGTATATTAAAATATAAACAAAATACCCGACTGCAGAAAAGCAGTATTTACAGTATACTTATGATTTCGTTAAGCTTGATATGCTGTTGAGTAAATAATACTTGTAAAATTACCTATTTATTAAGTTCGTTGGAGGTTACGAAAAAACGCATTTTTTTGCGAGAGACGTATTATTATTATTACAAAAAAAAATGCTTATGACACTCAGGAAGTGAAGACGGATCTAACGATACCTCGCACATCATAATCGGTCAAGCCGTTTAGACTGTAGGCGATTATATAAAAACATACATACATACGAGTACGTACATATATACAATACAAACATGAATGAACAAGAATGGAATTCGTTGCCGCCATCTCTGTTGTCTGAGACCTATAATCTTGGAATTTTCAAGGCTAGAGTGAATAGATATCTTCTAGATCGATGAGCTCCATCCTCGGCCACACCGTCGCTTAACATCAGGCGAGTTGGTGGTCAATCGTAGATCTATAATGTATAAATATATATTTTAGGAAATTAACGTGGTTTTCACACATTTTTAAATAAAAACTACGGGTCACTCACGTCTGTTTTGAGCCGAAATATCCGACTATAGTTTCAACCGCATTCGGCGGTCTTTTTCAAAGGAGCAGCACACACGTCACTCTCGGTCGGTGACGCGCCTAGCACTGCTCCCTGTGTGTGCTGCTCCTTTAAAAAAGACCGCCGAATGCGGTTGAAACTATAGTCGGATATTTCGGCTCAAAACAGACGTGAGTGACCCGTAGTTTTTATTTAAAAATATAAATATATATATATATATATATTGTATACATACAAACAACTCGAAAAACATAACCCCCTTCTTACGCAGTCGGGTGAAAAAGGTCAGATTTTTTATTGCAAGAAACTGTATTCTATAAAGAGTTTCTGCTATAATTGTCGCTGCTCGATTAAACAAAACACGGTGTCGGTAATCATGTTGACAATTGAACGAGATTCTCCAACTTCAATATAAAATAATGTTCCTCGGTGAGCGGAGCGGAAGGGCACAATCACGACGTCAAATAACAGCCGATACCGCAATACAATCATACTGCGACGGCAGTGGAATGGTCAAGTCAGGGGCTCTCAAACTGTGCGCCACGGAGCTCTGGTGAGATAGATAGATGAACGCTTTATTGTACACACCTTAAAAGTAATAACAAAGAACTTAAATATACTAGTGCAACAAAATGCGGCCGTATCGCTGAGAGCGATTTCTTCCAGGCAACCATGAGGTGAGAGGTGAGAGTAAAGAGGGACGCCGTTGGGAGATGTTTCTGTTTCTTTTTGTAAAACTAAAGTTACAGTATTTAGCGGCCACAATATCGCTCGCGCTGCATACTTCACGTACACGTACCTAGTATCATTGTAGCCTATTCAGCAATCTAGAGCGTCGATGCAAAATAATAAACCTGTAAGTGCGCCGCAAATTGAAATAGTTAGGGAACCACTGCTCTATGTAAAGGTATAGGTCCACTAGACCGGCACACACTAAGACCGTAACCGTACCGACATGTGCAAAAATATAACAAATACAAATAATAACACCACAGTTACAAGTCAAAACTTAATAATATAAGTATATCAAGAAATGACTGAATGGGTGGCCAACTTAATTAGAATCATAATCTACTTTTTACTGACGCGACCCTGTATGATCTACCAAGAAATATGTCTTTCTTGAAATTTTAAATTAAACAATATAGTATGTAATTATATAGTATACGCGACTACATAAGAAGGAAGGTTATATTTTTCGAGTGCATGTATGTTTTCATGTATGTATGTATGAACTGCGTGGAAGAGAGGATAAATTACGTGACGGAATGGCGATTAAGAAATGATACAAGATGATGCGCGCAATAGTTAGTGATTATGTTGCGCAGTCTGTTCTATGTATTTATATTTTTGCCTTGCCACGATCGACTGGACAACCGGTCTATCCCAGGTTTTAGACCTGGGATAGACCGGTTGACCACCCCTGGGATAAAATATTTGGTGGTGTGAATACTCTCCACGTACACTTGTATAACATTCAGTAGGTATTTTCTCGAGAGTATATATGTTTGCATGTATGTATGTATAATGTATATATGTATGAACTACGACTGGACTAATAGCCAGGTTGGCCACCCCTGGGATAGAATATTTGCTGGTGCGAATACTCTTCACGTACACTTATATAACATTTAATAGGTGTCTGCAGCGTGGTACGTTCATAGTACGGTCTTATTACCCAACTGCGTAAGAAGGAGGGTTATGTTTTTCGAGTGTATGTATGTACATATGTTTCTATATGACATCCTACAGACTAAACGACTTGACCGATTTTAATATGCGAGGTGTCATTAGATTCGTCTTAGCTTCCAGAGTGTCGTAGGCTATATTTTTTTTAATGATAATAATACATCGATTGCAAATATTAAAAAAATGCGTTTTTTCGTACCAACGAACTATTTCGCAATAAACAAGAGATTTTACTAGAATTATTCTAAATAATGCGCATTTATAATATTTTACAACGATTTTACGCATACTTTCTCAAAAAAAACGTACACTCAACAGCATATAAAGGGTAACGAAATCGTAAATTAGACTACAGAAACTGCTTTTCTGCAGTCGGGTATTTTATTTTTCTTTTAATAACTTGTTACGATAATTGCTTCTCTACTTTCATTTTCAACACTCAGTAGCAGCGGCTAGGGGCCAGCCTTCTTTGTCTTAAAACTACTATTATCTGTGTTCTTTGTCTTATCCGCTTTTCTATCGCATTCTTTTTTAAGAGAGGAAAATATGTTTTTTTTTTTCAATCTAGGCTCTAAGTTATTTTAATTTTAGATCTCATTCAAATTCAGAATTAATAAATAAGGACTGAAGTTAGACTTCAGTTTGGGTTTTGTTGTTGCATGCAATCTACGCTAATTTTGAAGATTGCGTTTTGGGATTAATTAAATATTTATTTTAATTTTAGTTCTATCTCATTCTATCACACATTAGAATCTTATCACTCATGTTTAACGCAAAAAAATTTACTCTGACTCTGATTCTCATTCATATGGTATCATATCATATAATTACACAGTTTTCACTTTTATCTTATCACAAAATCCTAAAATACGTTGTATATTATTGCATCTACTTAGGTCAGAGATCACATATCAAATGAAATTTGCATAGCGCCGCTCAGTCTGGACCTTATCGCTCCATTTCAATATTATGCTCTCTGATACAGTGTCGCTTAGATAAAAGCTCAAATAAATAATGACTGAAATAGTAGTTTAGATAAGTGAAAATAGCAGACGTAGACGATCTAAAATATTACTGCCTGTTTGATGCTATTTGAAACTCAAGTTTAAATCGATCACTCTCTTAGTTTCGCGTCAAGAAATTCGTTCACATCTCCCTTTTTTGGCTTCCTCACCAGAATCTTATCGTTCATATCTCACTATCCCACTAATATTATTAATGTAAGTTTATGAGTGTGTTTGTTTGTAACACTATAACTTTTACACTATAAAAATTTGAATTCGATATAGTTTATATACTCTGGAATAACTCAAAGATAGATAGATAGATAAACTCAAAAAAAAAAAACGAAAAAAACGAACAAAAAAAAAACAACCGTTCGTTCGTAATCGTTCGTTTTTCAAAGGAAAAACGAACGATTCCATTAGGAAGCAGGTGACGCAGCTAGTGTTCTTATATTAATAAAAATATTCTTATTTTCTATTTGTGTCTGATAACTTAACAAAACTATTAAAGTGGAGATCCATGCGCGCAGCTATCTCTCTCGCGCATCACAACCTTTTGAAACATATAAAATCATTTGTTAAGGATATAATAAAAGTTGAGAAATGAATTAGTTTATTTAGATAGGAGAATTATATGGGAGAATAGTTTTCTTTTCAGATATCAAATCAAACCAGATGTAGTGGTGATAATCTTCAAATCTAGGCTAGAGAAACACGTTATGTACCAACAATGTTACACGAGGCTATTTAAATTAAGAAATACCCGAACTTTAATAGAGAAGATAGTTAGCAAGTATGTACTAGAGATTGCAAACCGGGCCGGCCCGGCCATTCTAACCGGGCCCGGTTACCGGACCCGGTAGGTATGAAAACCGCGGCGCGAAATCATAGAAAATTCGCATGACAACCGCTGCGAGCTGCCACGTTGCCATTCTGATGCGCCAATAAGTTTTTTTTGCCGCCAATTAAAAGCCTAGCTATTATTATGTTTTCTCTGTATTTATTTTTTTAGTCTTTTAATAAAGAGATCTATAGATAGAGAGAGATAAAGAGATATATCTAATTGCAATAGCTCACAAACAATAAATGGATTTATAATGAGGGACAGAAAAAAAAACAGGTGTGAACTGACTCCAGCAGTAAATGAATTTCATCCAATCTTAAAGCACCTCCAAAAGAAGATAAACACAAGGGATTAAATAGCTCGTACGTCCGTACAATGTCGAACTTTCCTGTTCGAGTTTCTGCAGTAAGTTGTCGTCATCCAACTCAGTTCCGTCCTAACTTAGCTAACTTTACATGGAGTCGGACGTGACCGGCGCGGATCTGTTACTAGCCATCCATTACGGAATTGGGTTGCGAAGAGAAACTACTGGGTGATGGGGTTTGCAGTGAGCATGCATTTTTTTAAACGGTATATGTTGCAACATACACTGCAACAGACGCTTATCATCAGACAGAAAGTCAAGCGCGTGTCTATTATTAAATAAGACCGGTCAAGTGCGTGTCGGACCACTGAAATCGGCGCTATATCTGTTCTGTTCTGTCGCTATTTGACGGGAAGTCAAGCGCGTGTTCATTATTAAATAAAAGAGAACTTATGGAATTAGAATTAAATGTCCGCCACGTATCCCCGAGTCAGCATCGACGACAAGTTCTCATCTCAGTTCTCAACGAGGCTTTCAAATTAGCAGTATTCGTTTATATGGAGAGAAGTCTGTCTAGTCCTAAGAAATCAAGGTCAATGATTCTAAGCATCACCATAAACAAAATAAATAATTCTTATATCACATGGATACACGCAATACTCTGACCGTAAAGTATTTTACGGCTATAAAAGTATCATTTGCTCCAATTGTTAATATGAATCGTTAAAGTTTACGAGGTTGTGCAATATTACAGCTTAATATCGGCGTAAAATAAAGCTATTGACTGTTTTCTCGAATATTGTTGCAGTAAAAAATCTACCGTAATAAAGAAAAAGATAGTTAATTCAGTCGAGGATTACAAAACATACTGAAAAGCACAGACATAGTAGATGGCGCATGCGACTTCATTTATATGAAAACCTTGCGTGCCACATTTTTGTACCGACTGTGACATCACACAAACGATTTTGTGATGGAATGTTCCATCCGCGCGAAATCTATTCAACCAATGCATCCGCGCGGTTGTACGCTAGTAACTACCTAGTTGACAAAATATCGAATCGGAAGTATATATCATCTAAAATTAAATAAATCTTGATCGTTAACTGCTATTTATGCTGTTTTATCGTACTTGTTGACACGCTAGGTACATACACTTAGAGTATCTATAGAAGTCTATGCTGAAAAGTTAGATTATAACTACACGATAATTGGAACGCTTTTATCCCCGCCATAAAATCGGGACAATTACGTATAAAACCAGCTCAAAATTAACGTAAATGTTACAGATGTTCTGGAATCATCACACCAGTGATATAAAATCTAATTTAAAATACTTATTAAACATTTATTCATGCAATGCAGTGTCTGAATAAATTTTTCGGCTTCCATGTCGGAACCTCGTCGTTATCCTAACATCAGGCGAGTTGGTGGTCAAACGTAAATCAATTTACTATAAAAAAAAAAATGATATATAAAAGTCTGTTTGTTACCTTTTCACGATCAAATGGCCGTGCCATACCGTACGTACAAAATTATCTCTATAGTTTAAAAACAAAGTCTGATGTTAAGCCACACCGTTGCTTAACATCAGGCGAAGTTGGTGGTCAATCGTAGATCTACCTTGCATAAAAAAATTCAATTTTGCAACAACCATCAAAATATGTGGCTTCGTTTAATTTAATAATATAGTTTGTGTTACTTTTTATTTTTAACGTCATAAAAATATCAGCTTAATAATAAACTAAATATTTCAAAATACACAATTCGTTCGGACGACATATTTTTCCAGTTAACCTATTTTGATAAAATTGATAAGCGACTACTTCTAAAATATGACCTACCTAACTAAAAAAAATCATCAAAATCATAATTGGCGAAATAATCCGTGAACAAACATCCAAAAATAAAAATAAAAACTGTCGAATTGAGAACCTTCTCCATTTTGGAAGTTAAAAATATTATTTTAATTTAAAAGTTAAGTTGTTAAGTAATAACTGTAATAACTTATGTACCTCTCGGGTCGGTAAGCTGCAGAGCGTTTTTCTTCAGTATTGTCACGTTGCCAAATAGCTGTATCAGGTGGGGCTCTGCTGTGGCCATAAAGCACTACAATATATTTCACCAACTTACTCGACCATTATCTCAGGTTGCCGTGCCAAAAGTACTTCGAACACAGGGTATAAAATAGAGATGCCATTTTTAGCGACTCCAAAAAGAAGGAAAGGAACTCTACCACACGGGCATCAAAACATTTTTTATTTTTTATTAAAAATTTCAGTTTTCTTTAGTTTATTTAAGTTGTATATCTTTATTATTTAAGTACTTTTTATTTCAGTACATCTTTAATGTATCCTAATTAAAAGTCTTAATAACAGTTCGGTTGTATTTTATTTGTTTGTTATCATCTCCGTCATTAAATGACAGAATTATACGTTTATAATTACGAGTTATATTTATAAATTTTATAAACCGACTAGCTGCGCCCCATGGTGTTATCGGTGTTACATAAATTATATCAAAGGAGATATTATTTTTCGGGATAAAAATCAACATACCAAATTTCATCAAAATCGGTTTAGCCGTTTGGGCGTGAAGAAGTAACAAACATACAAACTTTCGCCTTAATAATATTAGTGTGATAGAGTAATTTGAAACAAATCTTTTTTGTTTGAAATGATAGACTTTCCGTCCGTCTGTCACCAGGCTGGCATCTCATGAATCGTGATAGTTAGACAGTTGAAATTTTCACAGATGATGTATTTCTGTTGCCACTATAACAACAAATACTAAAAAAAAAAACAGAACAAAATAAATATTTAAGGGGGCTCCCATACAACAAACGTGATTTTTTTGCCATTTTTATAGATAATGTACGGAACTTTATTTTATTTATTTAATCTACTTCTTTTTCAAGCAGTTTTAATTCACAAAATAATTTGCTGCAAACGAGATAACCTTTCTAAGATCATTTTCAATTGTTACTTTCAATTTGTTACGCGTGTAGTAAATACAATTTTATTATCAAGTTAACAAAATTATTGTTACGTCATCTCTTGTTTTATCTACTCTACGACTTTAATGCCATTAAAGAAGCTATTTCGGTAACTATTTAGCTAAACGGTTCTTTGAGAAACTTCTGGAATTGCAGTCGGTAAACCTGCAGTGCATAAGAAAGGCAACAGTTTCGGAAAATAACCACAACATTGGAACTGAGTTTTACTGTGTGAACAAGGTTTAAAGGTGTAGAACTGGCTGTTAAAAATAATGTTTTCAATCTTGTTCGATAGATTTAGTAGTTTAACCGACTGCTGAAGGTTAATGCTCTACGAACGTATGTGTGTATATCTATAGAGCATAGCAATTTTATTATTTCAATTAGATGGAGAAAAAAAAACGGATAATGTTTAGATCGGTGTAGAAAATAGGTTTCTCTTATTTGTATAGAAGAGCGCGCGACAACGTGTCTCATAGGATGTCATTAGATTGACTAGTGTCGTAATGACATAATTAATAGTGTAGTGTGTTATTTCAATATGGCGCCAAAGAAAAAATATTTCTATATTTTGTAATTGGATATACCTATTGGTTTTCTTAAAATAATGTTTGATAGTTTATTGTAGGTTTCGATATTCAAATTCGATAATAACTTTTTTAACACGCTTTTATTAGGTCGACCTGGCTGTATGTAATTCTGATGACAATACAATAATATGGTACTGTCGAACTGATCTGATGATGGAGCCGGAAGATATGAACTAGAACTTCATGATGGAACATCGTATCATAGCTGTGTTTGGATTGGTTAGAAAAGTCTTGTAATGAACTTTGACCACAATAATTTGTAGCGTGTTTTTTAGTTTTTTAAACTGTATTTTTTTTTCTCAGCCATTACTGTCCCACTGCAGGGCAAAGGCCTCTCTTCCCTCTCCATTTTTCTCGGTTTAGAGCTTTCTTAGTCCAGTCGCTACAGTGGGAGTCAGTGCCTAGGGGTCTTGTGATGTTCGGTACCCAAAAAGTTGTTGTTTTTGCCCACTGGTCTTCGGGCATGCGGCAGATAACTTAATGAAACTGTAAATGCTTACGCGGAAATAACAAAATTAATAAAATAGAAGAATACCGCCGATTAAATTTTGTCCAACCGGGAGTTCGAATTTTTAATTCTTTACTTATTAATATTTTTATGTTAACTTTTAGTCCAGTCTTAAAAGATTGATTCATTCAATCTTGTTTATATTTGACTCGAAATGTATGTGGAACAAGCTAGTGCACAACACTTACATTATTATTATACTCAGCAAGTCTTAGAAGGCCCCATATCGGAGCCATCTTAATGTCGTGTCGGTAAAACAAACATTATTTCCAAAGTTGTACAAAGTAACAAATACGGCCCGACACCGACCCTTGTGGCACTCCGCGTGTAAACGACTCCACTGCGGCATTTAACTTTCGATGGTGCAGTGCCATTCTCAAAACTTTAATATTAAAATGCCAAATTGAAAATGTTGCACTTAAGTTTCGTACTTGTATTTCAAACGAGTAAACTTTTACAAGATCTAATAAAGATCTATAAAGTTTGCAATATTAAAGAAGACCAAAGGCGAGAGTGCATAAACATAAGTAACATACGATCCGCAATATAAGGTAACCTCGCTCGAATATAAGCTAATATCGCTCGCGAAAGGTGCGAGCGAAGAATAATGGTTTTTGAATATCAAACTAGGTATTTCCTGAGCTAAAATACACGTTCCTACGCTTCTCTCGAACAGAACATTTTTCATTTCGACAAGAATATATATACGAGGCTGATGGATTTCATGAAAAACTTTTGAATACAGTGTGTTCTTGACTGTAGTGGTATTTGAAACGCGTGAAGTTCTATTCAATGCAAAATTCGCGTTGCTACAAATGAGTACAGGTTTTTTGTTGTCATTATAGTTTGAGATCGTTATATTTTTGAATGAACACATTTTTATGTGCATCATATAGAAAGACACATGGCACAGAAAAAAAAGTTGTTAGTTTTTGTTTCGTGGACAGTACTTAGTGTGCGTGTACAAGCATTTAACGTATCAATTAATTCCTCTGTAACGATTGAATTTTAATTATTGAGATCGACACGTAATTTGCGTTTTTCACTAGGTTAAAATTACTTATTCAATAAACATAAAAAACAAAAAACAAAACAAAACAAATTTGTTTGATAAACAAAACCAGTCTATAGTAAAATGCATGGACGACTATTCAAACATCAACTTTCAGGTTATAAAAACTGAATTGGGAATCATATTTTTTAAAAGCTCTAAAATTGTTTTATTCTTCCGATCCGAACCGAAAACTGCTATTTGAAAGCTTCCGATAACAATTCCCCAAACTATCTCCCCTCACGATAGTCCTATTTGCGTAGAATATTCCCGAATTTGAGTGTGCATACATACATTTGCCGTGTCCAACCAATGTGCTCTCAGCACGATGTACGGAGTGACTAGGACTACCAAGTAGGCCCGGGATAGAATAGGGTGTTTAATGTTCATACGATTTTATCCATTTAGATTTATAAAATATAGAATTCGAGATGAATGCGCAGGTTCTGAGAGCTCTGCCGCGGGGACCCGTCCCAGAGGTCCACGATTTCAAATATCATAAATATCTGAGTAAGTATGTTATCAATATGATTTTTGTACGCATTTCGGTCGACGACCTTTAACTTAAACATTTTTACATTGTGTACCTGCGTGTATCTAAGCCAGTTAGCGCACGAGTATTCTGTTCACCAACCCTTTTTTTGTGGTAAGTACTTTTTAACACTCATACTGATTGTTGAATGATGAGATGTAGTTTTTGTTTTAAATAATTATTTTACAATTATGTTGATGAATGTATAAATCATGAATTAATTGGATCTAATTTTATAACATATAGTAACTAATGTATAATTTATTTATAACGTGATAATATTTGACAAATCTGTATATGCTTTTTAATTAAGACTGAATAATTGTTAATTTGTATATTTTAAGTGAGATGACTTGCACTATTGTATTAGGTAATCCTGTAAAGATAGCTGTAAAATGAATAAAATAAATAAATAAATGAAATAAATAAATACTTTAATGTAGTATCGCTATGGTTTGTAAATAGAGTGCGCTCATTAGTTTAGGTATATTCCGTTCAGTACATGTTTCTTAAAAAGTCGGCGAACAAAATCACACACTCAAAAATGACTTACTAGATATTCAGCCATTGGCATAGTAGCGTTCCATCAAAGATTTCCTACAGGAGATTAAAGTGATTTGATAATGTGATATCGTTTTTGAAAGTGGTTGATTCTATCACGCAACGTTCCAGCAACGTGTTCAATAGTTTTAGGGTTGTAAGTGATATACCTAACTTTATTTTATTACAAGTTCAATATGGCAAAAAATTAAGTACCTATGTAAGACTTTAAGTTTCCGTTTTCTGAGTTTACAGATTTTTCTCAGATTTGCCAAAATTTGCTAAAAAGTACGATTAACAGCAGCATTTTTATCGTTGCATTAAAATCTTCGACAATTTCCACACATGTTAATTTTACGACTTGTAAGACTAATTTTAAAATCGTTTCCGAAGTCCAACAAGATTGTTGGACACCCTATTTTTAGTTAAATGTAGGTGAATCAGGATTGGAAGTACAGCTAGAGATGCGACCACTCGGGGCGCGCCGTGTTTTGAATATCAAATACCTGTTATTCTGAATTATGGCCACAAAGTTCAACTTTTACGCCACATACGATATTAGGGTAGCGTAGGCGTGTAGAGGTGAGGAGGATTTCATTTTAAGACATAATTTCTAAGCCTAGTTGCGTGAAGTAAAAAAATATTTTATTACGCAGGTATATTGTAGAACGTAGCGACACATCTAAATCCGTCAAATAGTTAAGGCTACATTTTACTAATTTTTGATAATAAAAAAAATCGCAACCTTTGTTTCATCCCTCTAGATTCACTTCTGTTAAATACTACCAAAATATTCCAAAATCAGCACACCTGCGTCTTTGGTGAACATTTTGTAATATAGGCTATATTTAACCGATTTCGAAAGGATGAAGTTTTATCTTAGACTAGTATTTTATCATAGACTGTAGATCTTTCAGTTTAAAACTGCACACTTCTTCAGGTCTACTCTCTCTCGTTCTGTTTTTCGGAACTATGAAAGCGCTATATCTCTCTACTTTATAGCTGGACATACATTTTTATACCGTATGATCTTTACATATTCTTATGTAGTCCACAATCGTGAACCAATTTTGAAGAAAAAAAAAACAATATGGCTCAGAAATGATCCCATAATTTATCAACCTTACTTCAGTTAACTAAGTAACAATTTTTTTTTTTAGAGTACCGATTAAGGTCGGTTATTTCAGTTTTTTTTTTTAACTATAGATATCCCAAACCACAATCTATTCGGCGTCAGCTGCATCCGCTACGTTTGCAGCGAATAATGCCAATATTCGGCCTAGTTCTGGAAAAATCGTAAACCTTCGCACGATCCGTTGGTCCGTCTCCAAATAGGCCGGATCAGTCCTTTGTCTGCGGGAACTTTGAACACGACGTGCCGACGTGAATTATATCGGTGAGGTTTTACGATGGTGGCGCTATTTCCGTTATAAAAGCATTGTTATGTTTTTGCGTCTGTGTTGTAATTGAATGTTCTTACATGATAGGTACGCAACAATACTATCCATTCGTAGTACCTATGTCATCAGCTCGAGCTAAGCGGTTTCCTTTCACGTTCCTAATGCGATCCGCTCGGGAATGGACCGCCTTACCACCTTCCTTATTTCCTAAAAACTTAGTTTGTTCTACTAACAACACAGTCGAGACGTCAGTTACCCTTTTTTGTTCTCTTTCCAAACAAACTATATGTTATAGTATCAATAATTGCAGTTTCAGCTCCAATCACAGATTAGCAGAAAGCCCAGACAATCTGTCAGAGCCTCACTATTTGTCATCTTTATCGACGCCCTCATTCTGGAGCAGCCATTGAAATGAATTCATTAGTCGTCGAGATGGCGCGTAATATTTTAGCGGATGAATAGAAGAAATTATTTCGCTTTGCGACTGAAGGCATTCATCAAATGAGAATTGGCATTCAATGCTTGAACCGTTCTAATTAGAGTCTTATTGCTTTTGTGTAAGATCCAATTTCGTTAAAGTATAATGAGGTTTCTCCGCTAATCGGTTGTTTGTTTTCGTTACTGAACATGAGCCAACCGTAACGTGCGTAATTTGGTAGAGGTGGGATGTCGAACTAAGTATGTTTTTTTTAAATCACATCAAAATTTATTTTAGTTTGGACAGGTATTAAAAAAATGCAGTTTCTTTACGCAATTTGTTACCCTTGGAATAATGGAATAATGGAAAATACCACTGGAAATAATATTTAGCCCGAATGTTATATTGTAATTAGTGTAATTGGTGATGAACCGTACTAATTATAAATAATAATAAAAGCTCTACAATGTATGTTTATTCAGAACGGCTAATTTGATCTTTATTAAATTTGTAAGTAAATTGTGCGTTCTAATAGGATTATTGGTTTCGTAAACAAAGCATATCGATTTCACTGATGTATCCATCCCAATCTCCCCATATGAAATTATACAGATTTCGCATCTCCACTCTTGCTCTTTTTACACTTTTTACTGATCTGGCACTCTTATTGCGCTGACAAAATATAATCCGCCTGTTTTTCTCTCACCTCCACTTAGATAATGCGGGAATGAGGTTTGACTGTTCCAAATTAGCACTCGAGTGATTGACCGCGTATTTCCTCTCTATCGTCGTTGATCCCCGGCGTTGGCAGACGGTTGTTTTCGTTAGCGTTTCTTGCGGCGTATCGTCGGATACGCACGTGTACGCAATACGCAGATTACGCAGCTGAGCGTTCATACATACGTAAAACTTTATTCACATCGCGTTAGTACGTTTGTATATTGTTAGTATAATAAATGAAAATAGTCTAATTGATTGACGGATTTATATAATCTGCCACATAATATCGAAGAATACAAGGTCACGGTCTAGGTACACGATACGTGTATCGCCGCGCGCGTAGTTACCTAGCTGGGAGCAGGGGGACTGCTCTTGCGCCGGTCTCTCTCACTGTCCGCTCCCCGGGTCTGTCCCGCCGACACAGCAGTGCTAAAATATATAACGTTTTCTTACTAGAAAGTTGAATTTTGATGAAATTTCTTTGAGACCAATCTAAAAGTATGTCCTTTCAATTTTTATTTTTAATAATAGATGACGGAGTTATGTAACAAACTTACCTCCTTCTTTTTAAAGTCGATAAAAAGTCCCGTTGTGATGTGAATCGTTCTTTACACACGAGCGAGGAACACACGGCTTATTTCCCGCAACACTCCCGGGACGTTGTGTTATGATTTTAGTGGAGATTTTAATTCTCCATGCATATTTATGACTGTAAATGGCGTCTGGAGTCCTCTTAGTGGCCGTAATAGCTCACCACTCAGGGCGAGACAGACTACTCATTACTTATACATGCTTTTAGTAAATTGCAAATTATTGGTTACTGGAAACGGAAAGCTGAAGATCAGGCTAAGTGGCATTGTATGGGAGAAGCCTATGCCCAGCATTGGATAAAATTGGGCTGATGATAATCATGATGAAATTTCATGTGTGAATTTCGCTTGTTCGATCAAGATATGCCTCACGGTTTCTCCTTTGTGATATGTTGAATGTAAATACGCGTACCGCGAATCATGACGCATTCGGGCTCCGAGTAGACCCTATGTTGGCCTCACGTTGCCGCCGAGTGGACCGCGCGCTGGCACCGAGCACATCGCACGTTGGGACCCGCCACCTCCCATGGTCCTGCCAACCTTACGGTTATAAGGACCGAAACGTGGGCAGACGACCCACGACGGCGTAGATCGCTGACCTACAAATGAGCGTCCCTTTCGCCATCATTCTGCGACCCCAAATGGGGCACGGACGTCACAGAACGACCTTCGCATGTTGGGACCGCACGTTAACGCCGAATAGACAGCGTGTTGGTGCCGCGTGGACCGCGCGCTGGCGCCAAGCAGATCGCACGTTGGCGCCGAGTGGATACATAAAAATATTTTTTGCGTTATTAATTTCTAAGAATGATTTTTATGTATTGAAATTAACTTGGATCTTATTGAAATTTTTGTTGAATATTTGTGATGTTGTTTTCTAGTTTTACAAACGACGATTTTTATATGTTCATTCAGTCTTTTTATATTTTCTAAAATCTGGGTATGCGCGAGCGAGACGTACGACTGTTGGACCACGAAATCTTTATGACATGACTTTTTAAATCGAACATACACATCCTCAAATCCCAAACGCATCCGTTTATAATGACGGTGAATGGTCTGTGAACTCGACGTCATTCTAACAGGAAGCTACCTACGTGAATGTACCTACTGTGATTTATTTTAAATGTGAATTTAAACTTAGTAATATTATTGTTTCAGGTAAGTCTCTCCAGAAACTCTAACAATAAGTATGATGAACTAAAGGTAAGACATTTATTGGGCAATATTATCAATTTTATTTAGCCTAGGCTAAATAAAAAGGCCTTTAAGGGATCACGAAAGCAAGAAGCGTCCGCTATAATTCCTAACGTAAAATAACTATTTCACATCACGTAGAAGCTTCATTCGTAGGAGATATAAAATTGAATTAAGATTCTGCTAACTTTTATTATTGGACGTAAAAAGGAATTTAATATCATATAAAAAAATACTGCCAAGTTTGCTCAGAGTGTTTTTATTGCATGCTATGAAAATTACAGTTCTTTATGGGACTTATAAGATATTTGAGACTATTTGAACTCGGCAGATGACCTGCCAGTTTGGATAGACACCTCTGGGGGCAATTCAGTTATTCAAAACCGATCCGTAACTGAACGCGAAGCATTTCCTGTCGGCTGCTACCTTTTTTTTATTTAGTAACGAGCGAAAGATGTTACGTTTCATCAATTGTATGACATAAAAGTGACTGAATCAAAAAAACTATGGCGGCTGACGGGAAACGGTCCACATATGGTTCGGCTATGGAGCGGTCTTGAATAACTGAATTGGCCCCTGGTCTCGCTAAAGATTCATTGATTTCGATCTTGAATTCATAGAACACAGTTCTAAAAAATACAGTCATTTTTTCGAAATGCTTAAATTTTCTTGCACATTTTATTTTATTTTATAGATACTATTGGAGAAATATTAATCAAATATACTGTTTTTTTTATGTTGTACGAAGCTGAAATTTCAGAATTACTCTCACAGTCAAAGACGTACATAATGATGTGATACTACAACGTAATAAAGTGCAAGTCAGCTTGCATAGGCACTAATTATTATTATTACTTTTACAATTATTTTATACATATATTATTTATTGTGATTATTATTTTATTATTATTATTATTTTTGTAACTACAATTTATTGTCCAAACATGGCGAAGCCCCTATACAGCGGAGTTATTGAAGTGTATCGTTTGCTGTTATGAGATACTTGCAGAAATATTTTTTTCACGTAATTTTTCTTGAAGTAAAAAAGTCAATCATGTTACTCATATAAATGTTTAATGTGTACAGTATTTTAAAATGTATTTGACGAGTCCATTCAGATGCAATCATATTATTTTATAACTATTTATAAAATTTTGTGAGTGTGACTTTGTGACAATTAATCATTCATTCATTCTAAGTGCCTCCTGCTACACCTACTGATACTTACCGAGTACATCTCGTTCGTATAGATCTTATCTCTTCTGGCATGCGGCAAAGTGCAGAAGTGACCACGACCGAGACGGCATGTCAAAAGTACT
Organism: Lycia hirtaria; assembly: GCA_947563715.1. Classification (NCBI taxonomy): domain Eukaryota; kingdom Metazoa; phylum Arthropoda; class Insecta; order Lepidoptera; family Geometridae; genus Lycia; species Lycia hirtaria. The sequence continues at coordinate 3,550,013 of OX387377.1, read as the reverse complement.
TATTGCATTAATATTTAATACCTACACAACATTTCATATACAAGAAAAACTTTTCTTTATGTACATTTAGCTAAACAAAGGAAATAAAGTAATTAAATTTCTTAGTTATAATTTCAATTCGTACAGTCGCAGACAGCTCACAAGCCGGGCTTAGCCGAAGTTAAATTGTCAGCGCTGTAGCTATGGACCGGAAGTGTGCCGCAGTATATCTCGTGAGCGTTAATACACAGGATTAGTACGTTGTCTCTTACTGTTTGTTACTGCTGCTTATTTATTAGCTGCAATCCAAGTATCGTCCTTAGTCGATCGTTAAAATGACATCTGAAATAGACAACTCGAAAAGTGGCGATTGAGTCGATCGATAGTATGTAACATTTATTGTATAGATAGTGAGATACATTTCGTGTACATTTAACTACTGCTTGCCTGATATTAAATGACACATCCAACGTTAACTGGCTTTTAAAAGAAACTGCAAAAAGCAATCTAGTAGGTAATAATATTAAATTATATTTCATCATCTCAGCCATAAGAAGTCCACTGCTGGACATAGGTCTCCCCCATGGATTTCCAAAAAGACCGATTGGAAGCGGCTTGCATCCAGCGTCTTCCCGCCACTTGTATGAGGTCATCTGTTCATCTCGTGGCTGGTCTTCCTACGCTGCGCTTGCCGGTACGTGGTCTCCACACGAGAACCTTTCGGCCCCATCGGCCATCAGTTCTACGTGCTATGTGCCCTGCCCACTGCCACTTCAACTTGCTAATCCGCTGTGCTATATCGGTGACTTTTGTACGTCTACGTATCTCTTCATTTCTGATTCGATCTCGTAGAGAACTATCAAACTATAAAAAAATGAAAACTATGAAAATTATATTTAAACGAAAATGAGATACAAATAAGTACTAAAAAATCTGCCAATAAATTTCCGAGATTTTATGTTTTATGTTCATTTGTAAAAGCATAGTACACTAATCTTCACAATTCTTAGTATACTGTGGTAAAAGCCCCAAAATACCTTTAAAAAAAAGTTCAAAAACTAACACTAAAAAATCACACTAAAAAGTATGAAACAAGAAGATGTAATAAATATTTTATTGTATTTCTTATTTATTCATAGTGATGTTCAAAGGATAACCGTGGTCCGTGACCGTATGCTACATTGCAGAATGTAATGTTTCGTTACAGTTGGTGGCATACGGCCACGGTTATCCTCTGAATACCACTAGGAATATGTATGAAATACAATAAAATATTTATTACATTTTCTTGTTTCACACTTTTTAGAGCGTGATTTTTCAGTAGTGGGGTTTTAGTTTTTGAACATATTTTTTTAATTCATTAGTTCTTTTATTACTTCTTTTCACAAAAAATATATCCCCAAGCAAGTATCTAAAAGACCCTTAGGCTGTGGGGTGATATGTCAGTTAATCAAGCTTTTGATTTGTATCGTGATTGAGGATAAATAAATTACAGTTTAAAAAACTAAAAAACACGCTACAAATTATTGTGGTCAAAGGTCATTACAAGACTTTTCTAAGAAATCCAAACACAACTATGATACGATGTTTCATCATGAAGTTCTAGTTCATATCTTCCGGCTCCATCATCAGATCAGTTCGACAGTACCATATTATTGTATTGTCATCAGAACTACATACAACTGCCAATTTTCATGACGCTACGATCCTTGGAATATGGTTAAATTAGTTACCTTAGATTTCATTACATAGTTAGTTACATACAGGTCGACCTAATAAAAGCGTGTTAGTAAAAAGGCTACTTGATGTCACATCTGCGGTAGAACTTCAGAAGTTTACTTTGCCTTCCTTTTATGACCGGGACTACAATATCGAACGGTTTGCAGACAGGAGCCGTAAAAGTTGGGCGCGCTTTTCAAACGCTTTTATGGTTTGCTTGTGTTTGCATACAAGCGTTAGAATGCGGTTAGTAGATAGGTATTTAACATATACTAATATATATATATATATATATATATATATATATATATTTCTTTTTAGGGTTCCGTACCTCAATAGGAGAAAACGGAACCCTTATAGGATCACTTTGTTGTCCGTCTGTCCGTCCGTCGTGAGTCAATACCTTTATCTTGGGAACGCGTGAAGGTATCGAGTTGAAATTAAAACAATATACGCAGATCCATAGTATCTTGCTGCAGGAAGAAAAATATGGTTCTAAATTTTCGTAAAAAAAGTTACAACCGAATATATCGTAAAAAACGCACATTTCGACACTCACAAGGGAATCTTAGATTTTGAGATGAAATTTGGCAAGAAGCATTGTGTTAAGAGTACACATATAGGAAAAAAACCGAAAACTGGTCATTTTTAATTTAATCACAAAAAAAATAGTGTCTATATGCAAGGAATGAAGGTCCAAATTTTAAAGCGAATTAACCGTATCATGTGAAAGAGCTTCAGTAGCATAAGCTAAAACAGTTTTTTAAATATTTTTACGATGTATATTTTTCGGTTTATGAAGGAAAATATAAAAAAAATATATGATTTCCCCCTTTTATCTACTAGTTTGTACGGAACCCTCGGTGGGCGAGTCTGATTCGCACTTGTCCGGTTTTTATTTCTTTATTTTACTGTATATGTGTTACGTGATATTTGCTGTTTGGGTAATGAATGTGTAAAAGGTAAAAATTATCATTAAAACAAACCGCTTTTAAGGATTATTTGTACTCGACTACGCAAGAAAGAGGGCTGTTTTTACATATGTTTAGAGGAAATTTATTTTAATTTACATTTAATTTATTAATTTATATTTGGGCTTCTATTGTAGTTAATTAAGTTTTGTCATTTATTTTTTCATTATAGAAATCTTTACAAGTGGTTACATAAATATTTCATTAACTGTAATATTTCGAACGCTGATTTATTTGTGTTAGCTATTGGCGTCAAGAAATATAGTCCGGGAAAGCAACATAAGTCCCCTAAAGCGTTGACGGATATACACATTCCGGTATACACACGGAAGGTAAGGCAGCTCATTAAACATTAAAATACAATCAGAAGTTGGTTCGTCTCCATGCCATATTATCGGGGGTTCAGGTGTTGAAGTCACTCATAATTAAGGCTCGAACTACCCTCATTACGAAGACTGAGTGGTCTAGACGGTCAATCACAGCTGCTCGTTAAAAATTACACGCATATTTTCTAGATTTTGCGAAAAAAGTCGTTTGGTAGATAATGCTACATAATCTTGTCTGATGTACCTGCCTTTTCTACCTTGTTAGGGGAACTTTGAATTTTGTTTTTACATGATTGGCCGGATGACAGATAACTCGCCCGATGTGAAGCTACCATTAGACTCTACGACGAATCGTGTTTACCTTGGAGAAACTTATTTACTCGCGTTTTAAAGACACCAAGAAAGAATTATCATTAAAATGATGATTCATTTTAATGCATTTTACATCGAATTTGCGTATACTTTCTTTTGATTCACTTACTCAACATTATATTAAACGTAACGCAAGTTATGTATTACTAAAATCACTTTTATGCAATTGGGTAATTTGTTTTTCTTTAATATAGACTATTAATAAACAGATAAACATTTTTACTGATAATTTGTACAATTATACGTCATAATTTCCATTTCCTTGGTAACACCACACATCATGTAGTAACAGTTCAATAGATAATCAACAAAAATTAAAATATATTTTTAAGACAAAATTCTAAAAATCGTATAAATAAATAAATTCAAATAATAATTTCAAAATTATAAAATAAAATGTCATCGACTGCTAATATACTGACTGATAGTTTAAATAATGCCTTTCTCAAAGGCGTTAGGTGTTAGAGCGACGTTTCAAAATATTTATAGCAATAATTCCCTTAATGAGCAATAAAGTAACAAGCTTACAGACAAACTTTCTTATCATCTCGTTTATCGAAGCATTCACATTAATACGTCGGCTAATAGTTGGAAAATCACCTCTAACTGCGCTGTTGGCCATTTACAAAACTATAGCCGTTAAATTAAGGGAATGGTTCGGTAGCTCTATTGCAGTTATGAATGTTGTGTATCGTTAATGTAATTAACGAATTAAGTAACATATTATAGACTAACTGAGCTACAATATGCTGTTGAATGGAAGTTTTTGTGAGTGAGTATGCACAAACTTACTATATACTTGTAATTTATTTAAATGAACATTCTTTAAAACAGTTTTTGTAAAACCACTTATTTGTTATGATAAAGTTCGTAGAAGGTTACGAAAAAACGCATTTCTTTATTTCTGCTTGAGTTATATTATTATTATTACAAAAAATATACATATAAAAAATATACAAACAATATACACTCAGAGAGTGAAGACGAATCTAATGATTTCTCGTACAACATCGTCCGTCAAGCTCTTTAGGCAGGACCATACATACATACCCATTGACATACATTATACAAACAAATATACATATGCTCGAAAAACATAACCCTCCTTCTTGCGCAGTCGGATAATAACAAAGTCAGAAACACCGAGTTGCTTTGACTTGTACACTATGAACTAAGGTTAAATATTATGTACCATCAAATTGTATCTATAGAAACCCATTACCCTGGCTAATTGCTTGTTAGATTTCGCACAGCTCCAATAACAATACGAACTCTCATATGCGTAAGTTTCCTTGCGGTGGTTTCCAAATGTAATTAACATTACATGTATCATTTATATATAATGTAATCAACCATCGGTAAATGTTAGATTCTCGTATTTGTGTTAAATGTACAACAAGAATCACGTTTGAGATGAAATAAATTATTTGGCAGGGGCGTTGCATCCTTTGGTAGTATTCAATCAAAAGTCTTGGAATGTAATTAAACCATCTCGTGTGCAGAGCGAATGGATACCAGGGATTTGAATGCGCTTCACTGAATGCCAAACGTTATGATTTTCGCAATATTGAGATAGCGATTATAGCTGCTAGCAGTGTGAGCAATTGGTTGTGCGATGGATATTCCGAGATCGCGTTTGCGAATCCTTACAATGAGCTTGAGCTTCCGATCGTGACGAAATTATAGCATATGGTAAGATTTACTTTATCCAAAGAGATTTTAATACTACCATTTACTCTTTTTTAAATTTATGTCACATGACACCAACTGTCAATAAAAGTTCACTAGTACCTAGATTTACATCTAAGTAAACCCTACAAGTTTTACAGTTTTGGGACTTATTTTACGTATTTATTTATTACGATTGAAATGAAGTGTAGGACAGGCATGCAGATAGAAACCGTAGCCTCACGAATAGGCTCCCGCACCTTTAGTACGGTAGCCTAAAAATACAAAATGTAAACCTCGTAGCGAAAGTCGTAGAGTAGCTACGCTTCGCACGTAGCTGATCGTAGCATTCGTAGCACGTCTACGGCCGCTCGGAGTGGGCAATCGTTATGGAGTTTCGCTACGAATGTATTTCGTTTAATATTTTATTCAAGTTTCTGTATTTTCAAGTAAACATCGTATAGTGAAATTTTACACAGACTGAATTTAATAAGTTTAAAATTTAAGTGAAAAATACAGTACAGTTGAACGCTCAACGCGTTCAACTGTACTGTATTTTTATACAATAAAAATAAACTGTTTTCTGGTTTTAAACATTATGCGACTTCGATCATTATTTGTATAGGTACTATTGGAACTATGGATAGATAACTTGGTGTTTGCACGGTAAATATACAAATATTTTGCTTATTAACTTCGACTATGTACTTACCTACGTAATTATGTGACATGCGCTCACTTGGTGCGTGTACGCGCTTATTAAAAGTAAAAGGTATTTTTAATAAACCCGTACATTTTCTTTCAAATGTAAATTGGCACTGTATGTTGTGCGAGCGAGCAACAGGCGTGTTTAATCGCCGACGTCAATCCGAAATGTCGTAAATAAAAACACAACAAAACGCCTTGGATGATAGCTCCTATAGTGCAAGAGCTGTGAAACACGTTTCTTCTAGTCAAAAAATAAATAAAATTGTTCGCTCTCCATCACAGACTACACATATTTTAACATCAGGCAAGTTGTAAGTATAAAAAGTGGCATGTTTTTCAAATAAATCATTATATTTAGTAATATAAAGTTACCTTTTCATGTCTTGATGTTTCATCCCAAAATAAGAACGATACATATATAAATAAATACAGTCAAAACAAAATAATAGTAGTACACTACAGTTCCAATAAATCAAATAGGTATAAATTTATCTGTAAATTTATATTGTCCGTAAGTTATGCAATTGATCGTAAGTCATCTGATATTAAGTAGTTTAATATTATTATTTTTAACGATTTTCGGTAATCCTTTAGAGATATTTTTTTAAACATGGTTTACATCTTCTGTCCGAGCTAGTTAAAGTGGCCACCACCTCTCCACGTTTTATTATAATCCGCATTAAACGATCACATTTTTGTTTTAACAAAGTTGCTATAAAGTACTGCTGGTGAAGTGTCGAGGTGTCATAGTTTTTATGGCAAGCTTAATTGCGTTGGCGATTTCCTACAGCCATTAACTTGTGACTCGAACACTGTTACTATAAAAGAAGCCGCTTATTTATAAGGTTTTTTTTTATTAACTTGTTTTAGTTAGTAACAGTTTTGGTCTGTAAAAATCTGTAATATCATCTTTGGTATCAGACTATATACAATGTAAGTAATAAGTAAATAATTTTGTTGATATTTTTTGTATATTTTTTTTATTAGTTTAATCGAATCCGTAAAAGCGGATAATGCTTGTAATTTGATTAAAACTCTACTTTAATCAGCAAGCGATTGCATCAAATTTTCTTATAATTGGAAATGGTTAAAAAACTACTGATCTAAATAAATTATAAATCCGATTCTAAACAACAAAAGAGTTATCGAAATTAGTTTAAATCAAATAAATGAAAATTAGTTCAACAACCGGCGCAAATATTGAGGAATGTACATACAACTACGCTCTTTTCTCATAGGCCTTTTCGAAAAAAAAAACTTGCTGACACGTAATGACACTTGCGGAAAGAAGATAGAGATTTGAGATATTGATCAAAGTTAAGTAACGTTTTTCAGCACTTTATTTTGTGGGTATCGAATCGAATGAGACTTATTCGGCACGCTCGGCTATGTAAAGCTCATTCGGGTTATTTCTAATGCAGTTTTCATTTCTGTGCTTTGATCTTGCACACGTATTTTTTCTATTATCCTAGTTTATTAGCTGAAGGTGCAAATTATCACAATTCAATGTTTATTTAACTACGATTTTAGAATAAACATATCAGGTGTATTCCAGGTATATTTACAAAACACGAAACATACAAAAAAATATGGTAAAATAGATACGAAAATCAAACCGTAAACATTTGTTACTTTGTGGAAGCTCTGTCGAGTTTCTGCTATGCCAATGATTCTTAACCTGTGGTCCGCGGACCTCTACTAGTCGTTGTTAACGTCATTAGGAAGTAATAAAAATCTAAAAGATTTATATGTTACAGGTACATGTTTGATTTAGTTATTTCCGCGATTCAAAACACGATACATTTTACTTTGCTTGCTCCATCATATGAAATCAAAAAGAAGGTAAAGTTAGAAGCTTTTTTTCAATTTTATGTTATAATTAAAATCAGCCAGCTGAGTGAAGTGAGTAATACTTCGTATGTTCTCATTGGCTGTTTTTCTTGTCTAAAATAACATTCTTCATCCTCCCGACCAATTAACTCCTATAATCGTTGTATCTTTACAAAAGATGTTTATTATTAGACGCAATCTACTTAATTAATTAATTCGTTTAGTAATTATATTTGTTGGTCCACGTTGGAAATTTAATTGTTAAATTACACCGTTGCTTAACATCAGATTAGTCAAATTGCCTGGAAGAGATCGCTTTTAGCGATAAGGCCGCCTTTTGTTGCACTAGTCTATTTAAGTTCTTTGTTATTACTTTTAAGGTGTGTACAATAAAGAGTTCTCTAAAATTACTTTTAATATTACTTTTAAGGTGTGTAAATAAAGAGTTCATCTATCATCTATCTATGAGTAAATCAATCGTAGATCTATCTTGCGTAAAAATATCCGTGCACAATGATTTCGGACTACATTTTCGATGTGCACATTACAGAAGTGAAACTTTCTGCCTGCCTGTTTTCTGAGAACTATAAATCTTTGAATCTTCTAGACCTATCATCTACCACACCTTCATTTACTATCAGGTGGGTTGGTGCTCAAACGTAGATTTATTTAATATAAAAATAATAATAAATCATAAACATACATAGACTGATAGGAACATAAAATTTTCCTTTCGCTTTGGTTTAGTCAGATAAAAAATTTGGTCGTTCATCACACAAAGTTTGAGAATCTCTGCACTCCACCATAGCCAAAGGCATTCCAGGTACATCCAACTCGACCATTTAGTTTCGAAACTTCGGCCTCTCTCGTTAACAAAATAAACAAAGTTCGTTATTTGAAATGATAGAATGGGATAATCCAGTTAAGAATACCTTAAAACGAGCGCTCAAGCGCAGGCTAGAGAAAAGGACAGACGGAACGCAAAGAACTTGAAAGTTAGGCTAAATTTTTTAAAGTAAATACGAAAGAATTTGAAATCGTATTTAGGTCAAATTAAAAATATAAAATAATTAGAAATTAAGAAGTATATATGTAATGTTACCTTTGATAAAGGAATGTCATTTATTCTTACCAAAATTTTTGTCACGACAGAAAACAGAATCAAATACCCTTTAAATAAAAAGCGCTTATTATACTGTAAATAATTACATATAAAGGGCTTTTTTATTAACTTGTTTTTTTACTTTAAACCAAATATGTATTTGTATCCTTTGCAAATCTTGGCTTACCTTTTGAGTCCTATATATGCGTTTCGTCTGCCTTATTCTTTAGTTTGAGCTATCAAGTAGCTACGGGCCAGAATTAGATGAGGAAATTCATCTTCGCTCTCTTATTACTTTCCGAACTTATTAATTAAGTTTTGAGCATTATTAAAGCGGGAGTAAGTTTCTAAGAGGAACTTGATGTGACCTAATGAAGATTAGCTAGTTTTAACGTGTTTTGATATTAGCACATTAAATCATAATCATATATAACGTAATTTCAAATATTATAAAAGCGTATGCAACTCTGTATGTTTGTAAATTGCAGATATATGTAGATGAAACCTTTGACAACGTTAGCTATATATTTCAGTGTCGTCAACACCATCTGTCATTGTCACATGGGTGTAACCGCGAAGCACAGTTAGCCCCCAAACGATCTCTTACAAGCAGTCCACGAAATGCGAAAATACGAGTTATCTTATGAGAGCTCTATAGATATATTGAGCAACTCTATAGATGTAACATTCTCAGTTGCAGTTCTTCACACGTCAGCGTGTATAGTTCCCGGTTATCTGGCAGGAAACGTCATAATCATATGATAGGGTGGTGCGGCAGAGTCCAACCGCCACCTGTCGGCGCGCCTGCGTCCGCAGTGACGTCACGGCCTCCGCCCGCCGCGCCGCCGACACCCGACCCGCACCCCATTGATCCAAACCCGCTAATCTGATAACCCAATACTTCACACCTCACAGTAATATCTGCAAAACTACTCCCGACATCCCTTGAATAGAAATACAAAGCTGGGAGTCGAATAACGTCGCTATCGTCCGCGGGCGACGCTCGACGCCGCTCCTTATCCAGTTCTTAATCCAAGATAAATATTACATCAATCGGGGTGGTGTGTGTACGCAGGCGCGAGGGTGAGCGGCCCAGTCACGGTCCGGCCGCGCCGCCCGCCGCACGTGTCTAGCGGGCGCTCGTCCCGGCGGCGACTCGCCCGCTGTCTCCTCGGCTCCGACCGCAGTCGCGCGTCGCGTCCCCTGCCGGTCCCACGCCGCGTTCCCGCCCGGGCGCTCCGCCCCCGTGATAACCCGGCCAGCGCCGACCACGTGCCTCCCGTTGCGTAAGTCGTTCGAAAACTTGGCGAACCTCTCGAAATTGACACGCGAGAAAAACAAACGTTCGCCGATATCGATCATAGCGTGTTTATGAGCGTGCTTCATATGTGGCCGCGGTGATCGCGCTGCCGAGGTTACTTCTCCTTAATGGAGTGTGCCGGGCCGCGCCCGCGGTCTCCTAACCCTGTACTACGCAAGTGCTGGTTGACCTTAAAACCGACAGAACTTGCCGCGTTTGTTTATGAAGCTGTAAACTGGTTTACGGCTCCTCACTTATCATAATTAACGGTTGTTTGTTTCGGCCCGTCGTAATGTCGAAACCCTCTTGTATGTAATCTACGAATTAATATTCAACTGCTGTTGTGTACGGTTGTAACTCGTCATTTATGTCTGAAGCTGAAGCTTCTGTTATTTTCGCTCGTATCGTTCGCGAGCGACTCCAGTAATGACTGTTCGAAGGCAGTTCGATATTTTCAGCCAATTTCGGCGTATTTGTATTCGACGTGGCGTTTTAACTTTTTAACGGTCTCTAATGGCTTCTAGTCGCTAATTAATGACGCTCGACGCGGGCCGATGAAAATTTTATGGAGAACTGGGTGTTAAGTTAACGGTTCATCGTCGGCAGAAAAGTCGACACTGTCAGCATATTTTTCTTCAATTTTCCGAGTCATTCGCCGTCAAATCAAATAACCCTTAAGGAAAAGTCTGTAGATCATGTTCAAGAATATCAGTGATATTTTTTGACGCGTGAAACTCGTTTATTTTTCTTAATAAAATATTGGTATGATGGAGACACGGGATCCAGAAATAGCTTTGATTTCTGTTTGCGGTTCCGCTCCATTTATGTCTTATTTTGAACATTGGCTTAACATTTATGTAAATCTTTATATTTTGAACATATATAAATCTGCTGTATGATTTTGATCAGCCGTGTTTATGATTTATTCAAAAGTCAGTGTATTGTTTCTTATAAAAAAGCTGTTGTCAGTGATAGGCACTAGCATTTCTGATCTCCTATTTTTAGGTCATTTGCCACTTTTCTAGAAAATATTTTTATTTTTCTCTCTTCTCTTTCTTTCTCGTTTACTTCTGCGTGCAGATTTGTAAGGTAAGATATATTTATGATTTTATGACATTCTTGAGGATTAATTCCAAATTATTCAACTTTCTGCTCAACTAGTTGAACGTATTGAACAACTTTTGTCCAATTTTTACGGCTTTTTATCATAATATATGTGGTAAATTACTTCATTAACTAATTAAACGTTGTATTGACTATATTTTGGGGGGGGAAATCAAAAACCTTCGAAAAAGGTCACGGCCATGCTTGGCACGGAGTCAAATCACCCTCGTTGACAATACTAAAATCAACTATAATGTACAAGAACTAATTCTTGTAGATTTTTATTAGCTTTAAATAAACTTACGCTTGATTACCATTTCGAGCATTAAGCGAGAAGAAGAAATATATATATATATATATATATCTAAAGAGGAAGATTCCATTTCGACTCTACCTTTCGGTTAATTTCTGCGGCAAAATTAAAAATAGAAAACTCAAGAACCTCGAAAAAAAAAACGTCAGAACCGATTTTGATGAAATCCTCTTTCAAACATAAAAAAACTAGATCAAAAACGGTCCATCGTTTGAGAGAAACGATGACACAGACAGACACACAAAGACACAGATACACAGAGAGACATACATACCTCATACTTATAACACCCCTCTTTTGGGGTCGGGTGTTAAAATAACCTCCTATTATATAAATCGGTTAAAAAGGAAGGTAAAACCGCACGAAGGCGCTAGTATTCGAATAATCTGAGCCTAAAGTTGTAAATTTGTTTCAATGGGTCTGCGCCATTTAGGGCTAAGAATAAGGGGAAGCTTTTAAAGAGTATTTTAATTAGTTCTCTTAAAAGGCCGGATTTTCTTAAGAAAAAATGCGGTACAAAAAGTTTTCCGTATAAATTCGCCATATTGGAGTACTGTGTTGTTATTAAAAAGTAGAATAAGTAGAGATAAATAATTTTAATGGGGACTTATTCCGCTGTTATGATTAACTGAGGATAAAGGTTTTTTTTAAGTGACTAGTGACCAGAATGCTGGCTACTACTACAACCTACTTTACTCAAAAAGTAAGCATAGCCATCCAACGTGGCAATGCTGCGAACATTCTGGCCACTTTTCACACTGTGGACTTTTTGAATTTTTTTTTATTTTATTAGAATAAAGATTGGGTTTTGTTTAAGGTGATCCCACACTTATTAAGTTTTTTTAAGAATACTTGATTGTCATTAAACGTAGGACATTTATAACATTGTGTAGTATTTTCAAGGTCACATTTATTACTTTTTTAGGACTTATATTATATCACAGATGTTACTATTAACTTATATTGGAGACTGGCATAGAAACTGTCTGTGGCATCGTAGCTCTCAAAAGAAACGATTTTGATCTAGTTTTTTTTTGTTTGAAAAATTTCACTCAGAGTTTTCTTAGCTATGGCGCATCAAAATCGTTGCAGCTATTTTTGTTTGTCAGTTTTTGAATTTCCTAAACTTAAACGTGTGTTTTTTGGAATTTAATGTTTTGGATTGCACAGCACTGCATAATGTTTAGGAATAAAATAATTCACTTGTTTACAAAATTACGAACACCAATGCAATAAATAAATAAAATAAATATTTGTGGACATTTCACACAACGCCATCTAGCCCAAACTAAGCAAAGCTTGAACTATGGAACTAGATGGTCGATAGAATACATATATACTTTTTTTTGTAAATATATACATTATGATACATAGAAACACCCATACACAGAACAAACATCCATGCTCATCACACAAATGTTTGCCCTGGGTGGGGATCGAACCCCCGACCTACAAGCTCAGCAGGCAAACATACTAACAACTGAGCCACAAGGCCAGTCAAACAATGCAATGCTGAGTGTGAGATAAACATAATGTCAACACTGTCACTGTCACTAACACTGTCTCCATACAAAATCTCATCCAAATAAGTTCATTAGAGCTGAAGTTATTTTTCTCCAAATTCAATTGGCTTTTCCAGTCGCTTGTTTAAAAGCCACTGAATCACTCGCTCACAGTGTCGATCGCTTTACAATCAGGCGAGTTTGCGGTCAAGCGCAAGCCTGTAACTGAAATAAATAGAAAATAATAAAAAAAACCTAGTCATTATGAATATTGCTAATTTGGGTTAGACCCGAGTACTCGCAGTTCCAAAGGATTTTAATCAAAAACACACCATTTTCTTTGTGAAATGTCTCGTGACCGGGGCGTATAACGTAAACCACCACTTCCGGTGTAAGTACTGACGTTTCTTCAGGTTGCCCTACTTAAATATTAATATATGATAAGGAACTACCTGGTCAATTACCCCTTTGCATAGGGAGTGGCTCGGAGTACATGCTTCTTGTCATTAGGGTGACATTTGGTGGGGAGTGTTTTATCAAAGCTAAACCCGAACGAAACGCTTTAGTTCCACTTTCATCGTGCGGACTGCTAGAATGTGGAATACGCTTCATGAGTGGGTCTTTCCCGATAGATATAATCTGGGTGTCTTTAAATCGCGAGTGAATTGGTTTCTTCTAGGTAAGCGCGCTCCATCGTAGACCGCAACGTCGCTTAACATCAGGCGAGTTGGCGGTCAAGAGCGAACCTATTTACACATAAAAAAAAATGATTTAATGAATAAGTTATAGATTAAAAACTGAATTAACCTACTTCAAAATGCACAATTTTGTTTTAAAATCTAAACTAAGATGTTGATGAAATTTCTATGGTAGCCTACCAATCTGAAAGTATATCCTTTCAAACAAAAAAGGAATTTTTCAAATCGGTTTGTAAATGACTGAGTTATGCGGTAACAAAAAAAATACAGCGAATTGTTGACTTCCTTCTTTTTGAAGTCGGTAAAAATATTTTAAATAGCATATTAATTCTAACTGGATATATCAATCACTTTCAATTATTATTTTTTCAATCAAGTCTTACAACGCAGTCTTTTAGGGTTCCGTACCTCAATAGGAAAATCTCAATAGGATCTTTGTTGTCTTCTGTGTCCGTCTGTCCGTCTGTCTGTCCGTCCATCCGGGTGTCAAGATCTTTATCTCGGGAACGCGTGAAGGTATCGAGTTGAAATTAAAACCATATATGCAGATTAAAAACCTAGCCCTAAGTACTTAATGTTATCTTTGTTATTTTGTTATTATGTGGTTTTTAATAAAGTGTTATCTATCTATCTATCAGATCCATAGTATCTTGCTGCAGAAAGAAAATTAAAGTTTCTAAGTTTTCGGAAAAAAAAGTTACAGCCGAATATATCGTAAAAACGCACATTTCGACACTCACAAGGCAATCAAAACCTATGGGGTACTTGCCGTTGACCTAGAACAATGAAATTTGGCAATAAGCATTGTGTTAGAGTACACATATAGGAAAAAAACCGAAAACTGGTCAATTTTAATTTAATCACAAAAATATATTGTATGCAAGGAATGTGGGTCCAAATTTTAAAGTGAATTAACCGTATCATGTGTGGTATCATATGAAAGACCTTCAGTAGCATAAGCTAAACTAGGTTTTTAAATATTTTTACGATGTATATTTTTCGGTTTATGAAGGAAAATAGAAAAAAAATATATGATTTCCCCCTTTTATTTACTAATTTGTACGGAACCCTCGGTGGGCGAGTCTGACTCGCACTTCTCCGGTTTTTTACATCTAAAAGTTGCGAGATATCATGTACAACTAAGTCGTATGTTTTTATTAATTAATATGGATGCAATTATTCAAAAACTTTTGTTACAAATTGGTAACAACTAAGTTCATAAATTGAAAATTTGAAATGAAATAAATTTATTCCACAAAAAATAGAGTACAAGCAAGATGGCAGAAGTGTCTTCGGTCCAGTAATTTTGTCGAATCACTAGCATGTGGAAATGTGGAACCTTAACCTTAACCTCGATTGGCCTTGTGGCTCAGTTGGTAGTGTGTTTATGTCTACCTGCTGAACTGGAAGGTCGTGGGTTCAATCCCCACCCAGGGCAAACATTTGTGTGATGAGCATGGATGTTTGTTCTGTGTCTGGGTGTTTCTATGTATCATATGTATATATTTACAAAAAAAAAAGTATATATGTATTCTATCAGCCATCTAGTTCCATAGTACAAGCTTTGCTTAGTTTGGGCTAGGTGGTGTTGTGTGAAATGTCCACAAATATTTATTTATTTATTTATTTTATTTATTTAATGTCTAATAAGTCAATTGTAACATGTAGTTCGTAGCATAATTAAAATTGTGCTTATTTAAGAAATCATAGTGTTTAAAAATAATTCTAGAAGCCATGACGTCAGTTTTCTACGGAACATCCCAAAAGGGAATTCTTTGATTGATTTCGGTGATTTGTTGTTTGAAATTTTCGTCTTCTAGAACACCTCCGTGGCCAAAATGGTATAGGCTCCGAAGTACAGATCGGGATTTGCGGGTTCAAGTCCCGTCGGATGTGTGTAATTTTTTAACTGTCTATTAACTTGTAGATATTTAAGTGTGTGAAACACTCAAGAATATCAAATATTCTAGAAGTCAGTTGCTCTTCTCGCTAAATATCTCCACTAATTTCTCGCCATGCTTTTGTTGGCAACATTATCTAGTTTACTAGTTATTTATAGCTTTGCTTATATATAATAGACATAGACATAGACATAGACATAATTTTATTGTAACAAAAACACACAGAACAATAATAGAACAGAATAGACAATACTACTTACGACAATACTTTGCTTATATATAATTATCGATTGGTGAAGGAAAACATCGTGAGGAAACCTACATGTCTGAGAGTTCTCAACGACCTTGAAAGATGTGTGAAGTCTGCCAACCCGCATGGCGAGTCTGGTAGACTATGGCCTTACCATTCTCACAAGGAGAAGATGGCCCGCGCCCAACAGTGAGACAGTTTGTACAAACAGGGCTGATAAAAAAAAATAGACAATATATTTTATTGTAACAAAAATTATAAATTTACATAATACATGTACATATTTACTTAAATAATTTATTTGATTGTTAGATGACGTTGTATGATGATATCCACCAGAATAGCTTTTACATTATGTTCTAAAAGTTGTCTAGAAGAGATCGCGCTTACTCTTAAACTGTCAAATGCTTTTTCATCTTACTAGCTCGTAAAGTTACGTTTCCAAGGCTAATATTAGCGTGGAAAAGTTCATTTTGCTCCCTAGGGTGGAAAGTAATTTCAAAATTTGAACACGACGGAACTCTACATTTTCAATACTAAATATTTTCAACCTCTTTGTATAATACCTTCACAAAATGAAGAAAAATAGTTCGATTTAAGGAGGTTGCTATCTTAGCTTAAAGAAACACTTAATATATTAACATAACTTAGGCATTTTGTATATTTACGTAAAATGTAAATAAAAATGTACAATTTACTTTCTCTTAGCAGTGTTTTGAATATTTAGAACCATTTACACGAAAAAGGTTTGGATGAGTAAAGAAGAATGCGACCTATGCGAGTTGTGTCAAGAGCCTAATAGAAGAAAAAAAAATAGAGTAAAAAAACTTTGTACTACGTAATTTTGTTGTAAATAATGTTCAAAATTAATGAAATGTGTACATGTATGTGAACTTACGTGATTATAATGTAACTTTAGGACCAGCAAAGTTGCATAAATGCCAAGCAGATTTTTCTACTCGAGAAAATAGGTGAACTCTAAAATTTCCTCGCTACGTTAAGATGAAAACATTTGTATTGCACTCGGCTGTAAAGTTATTTTATCTCGTGTCTTCTTGAATCCATCGCTACGCTCAGGATTCTACACTAGAACCACTCGCTACGCTCGTGGTTCAAACCTAGAATCCTTCGCTTGCTCTGGATTCAACTGTCAGACACTCGACGGTAAAATACAACTTTCCAGCCTAGTACAATAAATAACTATCACATTTTTGTATTGTAACAGAATATGAAAATACAAATATTTCTAGTGTTCATAAAGTCTAACCAAAAGCCCCGAATATGCTCGTTCATTTCAAATTATTTTCGTATAGAATAATTCCTCTACAACTAGGTACAGTAGAACTCTACATGTAGAGAACATGACTAGAACGGCGCTTAGCTCTAGATGACACAGCGTAGCGTTGTCTGTAAATATGAAATGACATTCTACCGGATGAACGACTGTTTTGCTTCCGTTCTATCTATTCTGTGACAACGGGAGAGGCGTTGTTTATTTCAATAGGCTAGGTTGCGATGCTCTACTATAAGTGAACATGAAAGTGTGATAGTTTAGTTTTTCTTCTTTCACGCAGTTAATTCATTAACTGAAAAAATGTAATCCAAGTAAACAAATTGGGTATTTAGAAGTAGTTTTCCAGTTTTTTATATTTTTATATTTTAGCTCCAGAGACACCGGGGTCCGGGACCTTTGTCAATTTTGCTAAATATTGCTAATATTTAGCAAAATTGACATTGTTACGGAACTTTTATTTTATTACAATTATTGTAATAACGATAATATAACCCTTGAAAAAAATATGTAGGACTTCTATAATTATTGTTTGTGTAATTTGAAGCACGTTGGGGCTTGTGTTTGATTATAACTTCGAAACAAAAAATTGAATTTAAAAAAAAACACGGAAACAGACATTGTTAATGCCAATAATTATCATAAGAATACTTTTAAAAAATGTTTTCAGACACTAAATATTGACACAATCGAGAATGCACGGTTGAAGACTTCCAGAATCATGCTAAATATTTGTATATTTTTTTTTACAAAATCTGTTCTACTCTCATTTCACATCTTAAACGGCAACATCATTTAAAACGGACTCCAGACAAATTGTTAAGTCGCAGCGAACTTTCGACCGAAAAAATGTGGGAACAAAACAAATTATACAAAAAGTGGACAAGTACAATTAATCAGCGTCATGTCGGGAAGCAGGACACATTTGTCAACTCTTGAAACTGTACGTTTGTGACTTGGCCGGACTCGCCTCTACGACTGGTTTTTATTAAACAGGCATATTTTTACATTTAAGGCTACTTTTTTATTTATGAAAAGGAATTAAAGAGATTATTATTGTAATAAAAAAATGCAATCAACTGCATGTATAATATAGACAAGCGGAAAGTTGAAATACCAACCATTTCTCACAAATGTACGAGTGTAAATGTACTCAATGATTTGGGTTTAAATTTAAATACGTCCTGCACAACACAAAACCTCTACCGCTTTCTCTGTTTGCGGAAGTCTATAATCTTGAAATCTAGGAATTCGCAACACACTAAAATGGTTTGTTGCACGAAACTACCTAATTCCATTTTCCCCATTTCACTACAGGACTAGCAGAAAGTCGATGAATTTCCAATTCTCGTTGAAATGCCATAAATCCGTACTCAGCGATATCGATCCACATTCTTGATGCGTACTGCACAGGAATTCTTTGCCGCCATCTCTGTTTCCTGAGACCTACAATCTTGGAATTTCCAAAGCTAGAGTGAATAGGTATATTCTAGATCGACGAGCTCCATCCTCGCCTACACCGTCGCTTAACTTTAGGCGAGTTGGTGGTCAATCAAAGATCTATCTTGCAAAATATAATATAAACTGCATTTCTATTACACTAAGTTCATAATGATGATTCATACAATTACTCCTTTTCTCGTTGGCGTAAGCAGATATTATATTTTCACGTCATAGACCCTTAGCAACATATATTTTTAGTTTCTATAGTTTTTCTTTTTAAATTAATTTTTGTGCCCCACAGATACCAGGGCCCGTGACCTTTGTCAGAATTACAAACTATTGTTAAATACATATCGTAACGGCAGAATTATTTTCTTTTTAATTAAGTTAAATTTGCTTCTTCTAGTTTTGCAAGATTATAATCCTCCATCCTCGGCCACACCGTCGCTTAACATCAGACGAGTTGATGGTCAATCGTAGATCTATCTTGTATAAAAATAAAAATAATAAGTGTTGTAACACTTGTGGTTTTCCTACCTAGAGGCGGTGGAAATCAAAAAGAGCAAGAGGTTAAGTTTTTATATTTGATGAATTAAGAAGAGACGTTACAGAAGATTTTAGGGTCGTGGAATTAGTTGGTATTTCGTGGTGCCTTGAAGAGGACTTATCTTTTGAAGTGACGTGTGAAGCGTCGTCGACGGCACGTGGCGGCAGAGGGCTCGTCCGACGTGGACGCCGAAGACAGTGACCGGCGAGGGAGGCCGACGCAAGGCTCGAGGCACGTGGCTGAGGATGACCGTCGGTAGGTGCGTGGCTCCAGTTCAGCTGTCCGCCGAGGGTGACCGACGCAAGGTGCGTGGCACGTGGCTGGAGCTAAGATGACCGGCGAGGGTGGCCGGCGAAGAGGGTCGACACGTGGTCGGAAGGTCTAGCGCAGACGGCACGAAGAAGTGTTGCTGTATCCTGGACGTTGCCGTATATACTGAAGCTTAGCCGTATACTGGAACTTAGCCGTATACTGGAACCCTGGAAGATGAGGTGCTCGTGTCAGTCGAGAGTTCAGACTGATTGTGCCATGCCATAAGTAGTGACTCGTATGTAGAATAACTGAAGTAAAAGCATAAGCCCTCTTATGACATGACCCAATCTTTTACAAGATTTAAATGACTAGAAGAGTCCTAACAATTAAAAGATTTGCATGAAGTGCTGAAGGTATATTATAAAAATAGTTTAGGTTGACTTGAAGAGTCCAGACAATTAAAAGATTTGCAAGAAGTGCTGAAGGTAGATTATAAAAATAGTTTTCACATTATTTAAGGAATCATGTGCTTTTCGCAATTAAAATGCTATAATATGCTTACATGATTTTAGACATATGTCAGCCACGGTTACACAGTTAAAATATGATATAACAATTAAATAAAAACGGTACCTGTGTGGCTGACATGTAAAACAGTAGATTATCACAATGCACTTGAAAACACATAATAAGAATTTGCAGGGTCGACATGCCTTTTGAGGTTGTTAAAGAATTTTAAAAGAAATAATTTAGTTTTAAATAACAGTATTTAAAACTTAAAAAGGCAAGTCGATCCTGGAGCAAAGCGATATATTAACACTGGTGAAATTACAATGGCGTACACTGGAAGTTTCACTTACCGAACAGTTCGGGGTCAGAAGGTAAAAGAGACCTTCTCCAAATATTGCGTAAGCTTTTATACTACGCGTTTTACACACTCTCGCTCCTAATAAGGAGCGTTAGTCTCTTTTCTCGAAAGCTAAAAAAATAGAACGTATTTGCGTCATGGAAAATTTATACATTTTTTCTCATAGACCCTAGCGCAGTCGTTTGTCACTGACAATCGATCAAGCGATATGTCAGTTTGTTTCTTTATTTACTAAAGGGACACACGGCTTCTATTTGCCAATGCTTTTGTACCCACGGCTTCTATTAGCCGTGTGATAAAATTAAAAAGTGTTACATATCCCGTTTCCCCAAGAAGAATTTTTCCTATGAGAAAAATTCGCTCACCTAGCTAAAACCTGATAGCACTTGTACATTGAGTTACTCATTTTATCATAATGGCAACTCGCTTGTATCTGTGATGGGTGGCTGAACCGAAAACCGTGAATCTGTGACAATCTAAAAGAAGAAGTCTGTTACCACTATTTATGGAGGTACATATAATAGCTAAGAGTAACAGATGTATGTGAGTTTAGGCCTTTAGTGCAAGAACGTTTATTATGTAAATAAAACGCCTCTCGGGTTCTCACTAACCGCCCGATCAAGAAAGATTTCTGTGATGTGGCTTTTTAGTTTCAAAAATAGAGATACGAAGACTCTATTTTTCCGAGTTTCACAGGACCGCCCGGTTTGAGTAAAGACTCTAGTGTTTAGGCTTTTGATTTAAGACGAAAGAAGTACTTTCGAATTACGAGTTCACTCAACCGCCCGTTTAAGAAAAAGATAGATAGTAGAGAGCAGAGTACAGATTCAGTCTCGCGAGTCATAAACTGCCCGCTTTTTAAGTAGTAGTGTAAAATTTATAGATGTCACGGTTTCCGTCAGTAAGCGAAATACTTTGAAGAAGTCTAGGTACATATGTATATAAAAGTTAAAGTAATAAGTTCTAGCTAAACAGAGATATGTTTAGTTAGATAGCAGTATTTAGATTTGAAAGTTCTAAAAGAGTCTTTCAGCTTAAGAATGATTTATTTATAAGTTTATGTAAGAGAACGTTAAGATTGTAAGATCATTATTGTTTGTATATTCATTTTAATTATATTCAGAAATGTTAAGATTGAATGTTGGTTTTTGATTTTAAAGTTGTAAGAGAGTCTAAGATTTTATAAGATTATGTAAGAGTAATGTTAAGTTTTTCAAGATATTTTCTTTAAATTGTGAGTAATTTTATTTATTATTATCAATGAATAAATATATTCTTTATTATTTTAAGTGTTTTATTTTAATATATGAGATGTTTATGTTTGTTGATGAACAAAGTACCCTTTATATAGTAGTCGGGTAACTTATTAGAAGTTATGACTTATAATTAGTTAATTTAAAGTCTTTAATATGCCAAGAACCTAAGTTTTTGCCTTGCATATCTATAAGTTCATAAACCAGTGGAGATAATTTAGTTTTTATCTGGCATTTTATGAATTTAGGCGCTAACTTTTTAGAGAAACGTTTGTCTTTATCACTCTGGTAGTAGGTTCTCTTCCAGACAATGTCGCCAACGTTAAATTCAACATTTTTGCGACGAAGATTGTAAGGACCACAATTTCTAGCATGTGAGAGTAATAAGGAACTTTGAACTTGGTCAAAAATTTTCCTTAGTTTTCCAACATTTTCTGCGTATGCGTCCCTAGGTGAGAATATAATGTCAGCGCTTAGGTCAGAGTCTATGTAATGGGATCCACAAGTTATCAACTCTCTGCCGTAAACAAGAAATGTAGGTGTGTAACCAGTTACTTCATTGACTGCTGTGTTTATTGCAAATTGTATTTTGGAGAGATTGATATCCCATTTTCTGTGATCCTGCTCTATGAATGTAGATATGGCAGTTATGACCGTTTTGTTGTAGCGTTCGACCGTATTTACCTGGGGAGTGTACTTAGGTGTGTAGCGGACGTTAGGAACCTTATATTGAGTAAATAAGTTTTGTAACTTATGACTTATAAACTGTTTCCCGTTGTCCATTAAAACTGTCTCGCAAATCCCGTGGACTAGGAAGACATTTTCCTCGATAATTCGGGTAATGACTTCTGCCGTAGCACGGCGAATGGGAAAAAGAAGGCAGTATTTTGAAAAACAGCATGTTACTACAAGAATCATAGTATTCTGTTTTGAGGAGATTGGTAGTGGGCCTACTAGATCAATTGATATCATCTGAAATGGGCGGGAACAGTCCTTAGGACGCCCCATCAAACCAAGGGTGGGGTGATTAGGGTGTTTGTGAGCTATGCAAGCATCACAATTATGTACAAATTCTGAGACATCTTTCATCATACCAGGCCAGAAGTAATTCAGCTGTATGCGTTTATATGTTTTAAAAACGCCTAAGTGGGCTGCTTTAGGATCAGAATGATTTTGATTAATGATGTCTTGTCTATGTTCTTTGGCCACTACCTCTTTCCACTCGAATTCTCGTACTAATGGGTTGAGACTTTTTCTGTATCGGTACAGTTTATTGTCTGTCACCCTATAGTTTAGGTAAGAGGTAGGCGAGACTTGACAACCATTAAATATATTTAAATACCATTGGTCCTTTGTTTGTATGGCTGACTGATTTGTGGTAGTGATTGCCGAGACCGGTAAGGCACGAGATAGGAAATCTGGCACGACATTATCCTTACCACGACGATGTTTGATCTCAAAATTGAAAGCTGATAAGCGTACTCCCCACCTGGCAAGTCTACCAGTTGGGTTATTGAGATTAAGGAACCATTTTAGTGATGAATGGTCCGTATAAATGGTTAGTTTTAATCCATTTTCTAGATAGCAGCGCCAGTGCTCAATAGCCACCAAGACCGCTAGTGCTTCCCTTTCGGTAGCACTATAGTTGCGCTCTTGTGCAGTGAACGATTTACTCATGTAGGCTATGACTTTCTCTTCATTGTTCAGAATTTGTGTTAAGACTGCACCGCAACCAAAGTCACTAGCGTCTGAGTGTACTTGGAAAGGTTGGGTGTAGTCTGGGCAGGACAGTACCGGAGAGGTACTTAGACAAGTTTTCAGTTTCTGAAAAGAGGCATCAGCTTCCTCCGTCCAAGCAAAAGGAGGTGCCTTTTTAGCTTGTGATGTTAGCTTACTTAGTGGTGCCGCAAGTGAACTAAAATTTGGAATGAATCTGCGGTACCATGAAGCGGTACCAAGAAAACGACGTACCTCTTTTCTTGTTGTTGGACGTGGGTAATGGAGAATTGTCTCGACTTTTTCTGGATCTGCATGTAAACCTTCTGAATCTACTATGTAACCCAGATATTTGAGTCTCTCTTTGAAAAATTGACTTTTTTCAAAGTTTATAGTGAGATTCGCCTGTTTTAACTTTATGAGAACACGGTTAAGTAAAGATATGTGCTCGTCATACGAGTGTGCAACCGTAATCAAGTCATCTACGAACACAAACACTTTGTGTTCGAATTCTGGCCCGTAGAATAATGAATCGACCAATCTTTGTTGTGTAGCAGGTGCGTTTGTCAAACCAAACGGCATGCACTTGAATTGGTAGGTTCCGCGTGATGGAATATAGAATGCGGTCTTGCAACGGTCCTCCTCCTTTATTGACACCTGCCAGAAACTCTTAGATAAATCAATGCTAGATAGGTACTTAGCGTCCCTAAGGTTGTCTAGAATCTCAGATATGTATGGGAGACTATAGGCATCTTTTTTTGTGACGGCATTAAGTTTCCTGCTATCTAAACAGAATCTAAGTTCTCCATTCTTTTTAGGTATCAGAAGTACTGGAGAAGACCAAGGACTTTCACATGGTTCGACAACATCATCAGTGATCATCTGGTCAAGTTGTTCGCTGAGTAACTTTTGTTTAGTCGGAGACATTCTGTAGTACCGTTGGCGTATAGGAGCTACGTCACCAGTGTCTATAGAATGGGTTATTAGAGATGTTCTACCCAATCCACATTTTTCATAAGAAATGTCATGGAATTTATTGATGATAGCATCTGCTGATAACCTTTGCTCAGTGGTAAGGTGTTCGTATGAGTACAATTTCTGGTCACTTATAGTGACATTGGCAATTTGTAACTCGTCTGGACGATGAATTACCACGCAGTCAAGATGTTTTGGGAATAGTCCAAAAACTCTCCAAAAATCCATACCAAGAATTAAATTTGTTTGGACTTCTGGTACTATATGAATAGGGATTGTGAGACATTTATTTTGGAAGGAAATAGGTAAGTGCAACACGCCAAGGGTGTGCATTTCTTGTCCTCCAGCAGCAAGAAGCTGTACTGTATTATCAGTAGTTATGTTGTATCCTCTATTTAAAAATTGTATGTGAGCACCATTGCCTAAAATAGAAACACTAGAACCAGTGTCCAAAAGGCCAACAATTTGTTTGGATAGTATAGTAATAGGCACAAAAGGCCTTGAGTTGTTAAGATCTTTATTTAGGATTGACGAGATAGACCAATCAGCCCAGTTGGACTTATTGGTATGTTTAAGTTTATTTGTTTCTCGAAAATCCTTCTTAATTAGTTTTTTGGCTTTGTAAATCTATTAGGATTGCAATCCGGGCATTCCGGAATCTTCACATCCTTTTTTCCACATTTGAAACAAAGTATGGTTCGTGGTTTTGTGCAAAATTTCAGGTCATGAGAGTTTGACCTGCATCTGGGGCATGAAAATGGGTATTTCTTATTGTAAGAAATGGCTGCTACCTGATTGTTGCTTCTAAAGTTATTGTTTTGGAAATTTGCTTTATTTTTCTGAAAATTATTAAAATTTCTATTCTGTGATTGAGAACTATGACTAGGTGTCTTATTATAAGCAAATTCGGGGGCTAGAGTGAGTGAAGTTACTTGTGGTGGTTCTTGGAATTGTGTATGACAGGACTGTATATCTTCGAAGTTTTTACAAATTAATTCCAGATTTCCTATTGTTGTTATTTGCGGTGAAGCCGCCAAGGTGCTCGCATATGTAGGCCTAATATTATGACGCAGGATATGAAGTTTATCTTCCTCAGATAAGGGTTTATCAAGCCTAGCGAACATTCCATGCATAATTGATAAGTAAATGGTGATGTTTTCCATATCACCTTGAGAGCGGGAACGAATTTCATTTAATAATCTATAATCATAATCATTGTAACTGAAGGCTATTTTTAACTGAGTTGTTAATTCATTCCATGAGGTAATGTTATCACAAACACGTCGGTACCAATGTAGCGCTTCATCTGTAAAGATCTCATAAGAGTATGATAGTATTCTATCATATGATAAGCTACGAGACTTTACAAATTCTTCTACTTTTTGTATGAAAGCTCTTACACATGTTTTTCCATTAAATTTGAGTCTATGGATCTCATTGTGTAGGTTTCTTTCAAGGGTAACCGTGAGAGCTGATGTCTCTGGTTGTGATTCAATTTTATTGGTAGAAGTACCTGCAGTTGTCTGCTGAGTTGATTTTAAAAAATCTAACTCTCTCAACTGCGTTTTAAGAGTATCTGAACATGATCTATACAAATCAGTATCCACAGGCCGTATCCGGTTCATTCTGTGGTACATGTGACTAGTAAGAACCTCAGTTCTTATGAGCAAGTTGGGGTCAAGACAAGATGTCAATGATGTTAAATTAGTATCATTTTTCTTAAGAGACTCTTTAAGTTCCCTCAAATCTAAATCTGGTTCAAGATGTGATTCTAGAATTTCCTCAGACGGTAATTCTTTTGCAAGTTTTACAATTTGTTTCCGTAAGTCCTGGACGGAGCCAGTGGTGGAACCACCTCGGAGCGCAACTTCATAAATCAATTCATATTTTTGGAGAGATAAAAATTTTATAGAGAAAGACATGTTGTGGTAAGTGAAAACTTCCGTGTAGCAGTAGAAATACAAGCATAAGACAATAAGAGTTCCGAATTTAAGCTGGTTAGTTGATATTAGTTTAAGTTAAAATTAAGTTAAGAAAAAGTTTAGTCGAGCAAGTGTGGGTAGAAAATAAAATTTACTGAATCAGAGTTTTTTAAGTTAAAAAATGAGTTTAGTTAGATATAAGATACTGGAAAAAACTATATAAAGAAAAACCAGTTTGCATTGAAAATGCTGGGGTGAGATATTTCCCCCTGGGTGTTACCCTAGTCTTTTCGTCGCCTTTTACGATCTGCTTCAGAAAAAAGCAACGAGCTTATTCTGCTCCTTTATAAAAGGTCCCGAGCTTGCACAGGGATCTCCCAGTTTAAATTCGGACGAACACATACACATAAAATACACAGTTAAGGAAAAAAAAAAAAATATAAAATGGTTAAGACGGTCACGTCACAAGACACACACGAAACCAACTTCCGCTGTGGGGCGCCACTGTAACACTTGTGGTTTTCCTACCTAGAGGCGGTGGAAATCAAAAAGAGCAAGAGGTTAAGTTTTTATATTTGATGAATTAAGAAGAGACGTTACAGAAGATTTTAGGGTCGTGGAATTAGTTGGTATTTCGTGGTGCCTTGAAGAGGACTTATCTTTTGAAGTGACGTGTGAAGCGTCGTCGACGGCACGTGGCGGCAGAGGGCTCGTCCGACGTGGACGCCGAAGACAGTGACCGGCGAGGGAGGCCGACGCAAGGCTCGAGGCACGTGGCTGAGGATGACCGTCGGTAGGTGCGTGGCTCCAGTTCAGCTGTCCGCCGAGGGTGACCGACGCAAGGTGCGTGGCACGTGGCTGGAGCTAAGATGACCGGCGAGGGTGGCCGGCGAAGAGGGTCGACACGTGGTCGGAAGGTCTAGCGCAGACGGCACGAAGAAGTGTTGCTGTATCCTGGACGTTGCCGTATATACTGAAGCTTAGCCGTATACTGGAACTTAGCCGTATACTGGAACCCTGGAAGATGAGGTGCTCGTGTCAGTCGAGAGTTCAGACTGATTGTGCCATGCCATAAGTAGTGACTCGTATGTAGAATAACTGAAGTAAAAGCATAAGCCCTCTTATGACATGACCCAATCTTTTACAAGATTTAAATGACTAGAAGAGTCCTAACAATTAAAAGATTTGCATGAAGTGCTGAAGGTATATTATAAAAATAGTTTAGGTTGACTTGAAGAGTCCAGACAATTAAAAGATTTGCAAGAAGTGCTGAAGGTAGATTATAAAAATAGTTTTCACATTATTTAAGGAATCATGTGCTTTTCGCAATTAAAATGCTATAATATGCTTACATGATTTTAGACATATGTCAGCCACGGTTACACAGTTAAAATATGATATAACAATTAAATAAAAACGGTACCTGTGTGGCTGACATGTAAAACAGTAGATTATCACAATGCACTTGAAAACACATAATAAGAATTTGCAGGGTCGACATGCCTTTTGAGGTTGTTAAAGAATTTTAAAAGAAATAATTTAGTTTTAAATAACAGTATTTAAAACTTAAAAAGGCAAGTCGATCCTGGAGCAAAGCGATATATTAACACTGGTGAAATTACAATGGCGTACACTGGAAGTTTCACTTACCGAACAGTTCGGGGTCAGAAGGTAAAAGAGACCTTCTCCAAATATTGCGTAAGCTTTTATACTACGCGTTTTACACACTCTCGCTCCTAATAAGGAGCGTTAGTCTCTTTTCTCGAAAGCTAAAAAAATAGAACGTATTTGCGTCATGGAAAATTTATACATTTTTTCTCATAGACCCTAGCGCAGTCGTTTGTCACTGACAATCGATCAAGCGATATGTCAGTTTGTTTCTTTATTTACTAAAGGGACACACGGCTTCTATTTGCCAATGCTTTTGTACCCACGGCTTCTATTAGCCGTGTGATAAAATTAAAAAGTGTTACAGTGTTTAGCGGCAGACTTAATGTTCATAATATATTGAAGATCACTCCAGACCTAAAAGTGTATAAACGTTTCGTTTTAGATTTTATTTAAATTTCATTACATAAACCCTAGTTAATGTATAACCGTAACACCACTAAAACTTTCCGTTCCAGGAACAACAAATCCATTACCCTAAGTTGATAATAAACCGCATGTACTCGAGTAATTCTTCCAGCAAGTCACTGGCGCGGACCACTTTACGATACGTCATAAAATGGTGAATTAGTTGGGGTATGACACTCGTTGCTGGCCGATAAAACGTTACATGTCTCTCTTTATACGTCAGGTAGAGGGTTTAACTGCCAATACAGCAATATTGGCGTTTTCTTAAAATAGCTGTAATTTTAAGAGTATAGTTGTCAATGTAGTATCTCTTAAGTCCCCCTGTACCCGTTTTTCTATCGGGCGCTTAGAAACACGAAAAGCGTCATCGTTTCATGGTGGATAAAAAGAAAAGACGAGCAAAAAGGCGATCAAAACGATTTAAATCTACGTTTATCGTACGGACCGCTAAATTGTGGTAATGGATCTTTCCCGTTGGATAAAAACAAAATCTTTAAGTTCGTCATTGGTAAATGAGTATCAGTTAACTTGAGACACTTTGTTCGTGAATTTTGGCTTAGACTTTGTGTCCATGTATTAATAATAGGTCCGGAGTACCTATACTAGCAATTTTCACTCTTTTAACAATATCATTAAACAAATATCCAGGATTACAAATCTATTTTTTTAACCGACGTCCAAAAAGGAGGAGGTTCTCAGTTCGACTGTATGTTTTTTGTATGTGTTTTGTAGCTATTACTTTGCCAATTATTAATTGATTTTGATGATATATATAATTATAGTAGTTTAGGTCAATTAACATTTTTAAAGTGAAAACTTCTTTAGTGGCGTTGTGCATATTGGGGATGGGTAAAAAATGTTAAAAACGATGCCAATGAAAAATGTATCAGACCGTAAGATGAACAGTCAGAAACCTATTCTAACGTTCTGTATTTAAAGTTCATTATTGTATGTACAAGTTTGTCCTTTTAGCATGACGTCATTTCGTTGCGCCGAATGCTTATTTTCGACACATGCACGTTAGCTCAATAGGTTAGATCAAATCCTTCATGAGTCAGTCTTGTTGCTATTTTATTTTTTAGTTTTCATTTCTGCCGGCACTCCCGGAGTGCAACCCGTTGTTTTTTTGCTGCTTTTCTGAAGTCGTGGTATATTTTGCCCTACTATGAAGCAATATTTCAGAAGGCAATCTGCGAAATCGTCAAAAGACTGCCTCACTGAAAAAACATCTTAGTAGGTGTATTACACGGCTTAACGACCTATCTTGTCTTTAACAAGTTAATGCTTTTTCTTCAGACGTGCTAAAAGAAGCGAGAACCGAACTGAAAGTACTTAGCCCTGAACAAACTTTACGAACAAGCAATCAAACCCTAGGCTCACACATGTTGGGAGCGCTCTATAACTTCGGCGCGTAAAACCCGCGCTGGCCGAGCTATTACCACGGATTAAGAAATCATCAGAGAAATAACTAAGGGTCTAGTCAGAACTTTATTAAACCCACTCGATCGTTTTGTTATAGAAATAGCTCTACGTCTGACCGCTAGTTCGCCTAATAGAAAGCGACGCTCTGGCTGAAAAGCACGTAGACTTAGAAGGTACTTATTCGCTCTAGACTTGAAGATACGGGCTATAGTTTCCAGTACTCGTAAACATGGGCAGTGGTATGGCATTCCATTCCCGAGCGGTTCACATAATTATGCATTATCTCATTTATTGTGCATGTAGGTATAAGCAATATCAATGTGTATTTAACAAATGACACGTACATTTCGCGCTAGCCATTTAGACATAGACATATATTTATTTATGGAAGACACATGATAGGTACATACTAAAAAACAAAAAACGCTACAATATACATATAAGTATGATGTGTCCGCTACAAACTGATTCCAGCTCAGCGTATTGCTCTGTCTCTCTCTGTCCGTTTTTCACTCCACGCTATTACTAACCGACTTTATACCATAAAACCTGTAACTTGGCCATTAATTTGTCGCCATTTTGAAACTCGCAGTCGAAACTCGCATCCTACAACTCGCAGCCGAAACAACGTAATGAAATAACTTGTCTCGAACCACGAAAAACATAGCTTCGTGTTTTTCGGTAGTTGTGCTGGATGTCGGTAATGATGATCAAGTTTTGTCGGTGTGTTTCGTGAAAGTGAGGAACTCATAGTGTTTCGTATTACAGAAATGGGAGGGAAAGTGTTGCCAACTTTTTTTGCTACATGCGCCATGTGTGTAGTGGATATCTCAGAAAGAATTCAAGATAAAATCAAAAGTTTTGGCTACTTATACATCCTTCTGGTTTTCGTAATACAAACGCGCAATTGTCACTTGTCAGTTGCTTCACCGTATCACAAAAAGCTTGTATATACTTAGATCGCTGTAAATAATAATATCTTATATATCAGTTAGTATTCTTTCAATTGAAAATTAGCCCTGAAATTGAAAATTGGCTAACTTTGAGACCACTGAATGGCCATCATGACCATTGCCAGACATTAGACAGCTAATGGTCATTAGTAAACTTCATGGTCTTCACGACCAGTAACCAACAAACACACACACACACACAAGTTAGCCGATCAAGCACCTAGCTGCCATTGTCAAGATTGAAATATGCGACTAATATTGATAAATTTGTCATTGTTACCGAATCGATAAGATATGTTTTTTTTATAACTAAGCAAAAAGACGTGTAAGATGCTCGCCTTTTATCACGATTGCCTATGTTACACAGAACTGTAGATAACAACAGTTTAACATGCGTGCAGTCTCCTGCGCTCGTTACTAAGTTATTAAATGTTGAGTCTCATAATGCTCGGAAATTTCACTGAAACCATTTCTTGATTGCTGTTAAGTCAGGTTTAATTCGAATTGACTTGAACGAAATGACAGTGTTGATTCGGCCGCCGCTGGTTGCTCTAGCAAAAACTCTATATAAATAGAGGTCTCGTCAGGGCCGCCCGGCCGCAGTGAATACAATTTCTGGGCCTTGAGACCGCGGACTCAGGCTCTCTTTACTTTATTGTGTCAACTTTGTATTCAGATATTGTTATGCAGACGAGAGGGTCGCTTGGTAGTTACGTAGTTTTTTGGTTGATTTCTTTTTGGTGCAAGAGAGCAAAAGTGCTGAATTTAGGTTCTGACAGATATCCGAACAACGAATCTAAGGGTTGAAATGAATTCTAAGAGCTAGACTTGCAATTTTCTAAGCTAGATTGAATCTTGTAGATCGACGTGCTTCAGCAGGCGAGTTGGGGGTCAATCTTAGATCTGAGAAATGTACACTCCATACATTTCTCAGACCTAAGAAGTAAGAGAAAGTATAATAATGTAATAGCTATAAATCCATTATAATAATGTAATAGCTGTAAAAGTCCATTAATCCGGATGTGCCGCACACATGATGATCTGAGTGATATCAGAGACATATTTTCATGTAGTTTTCCGTCGTTTAAATTTGAAATCAATAAGCTAATTATTTAAATTGTTCCTTTATATTGTATTGCTCATATATATTGCTACGAATATTCACTTAACACTTGGTGTCAAATTTACCTTTAACTAAGCTGTGTACTGTTGTAATTGGATTTTAGGTTCACATTGTTTTGCCGGTTGAGCTTATTGTATATTATATAGCCTATTATCTGTAACTGTACCTATTTCAATAAAATAAAATAATTTATTTAAATTAACATTATTTGGAGTATTTTTTGTAAAATTACTTATTCATTACGAAAAAGTTCGTTAGAAGTTAAAAGCATATTTTTACGAGAGATTATTACTATTACAGTTAAAAATTAAAATGTAGACTATGGCGCACATTAAAATCGGTAAAGTTTAGACTGTAAGAGGTTATATATCACGCACTCGGCAAGACATAACTCTCCTTCTTGCGCAGAAAAAGTATCGACATATGACAGTATAGAAACTACAAACGGTACGGTAACGGTATACTGAGCAAGCAGTAACTCCAAGACATATGACAGTATAGAAACTACAAACGGTACGGTAACGGTATACTGAGCAAGCAGTAACTCCAAGACATATGA
Source organism: Lycia hirtaria (assembly GCA_947563715.1). NCBI lineage: Eukaryota > Metazoa > Arthropoda > Insecta > Lepidoptera > Geometridae > Lycia > Lycia hirtaria. Next base: position 3,517,870 of record OX387377.1, on the reverse strand, counting down.
CAGTACGTATAGAAACTACAAATGGTAGGTATACTGAGCAAGTAGTAACTCCAAGACATATGACAGTATAGAAACTACAAAAGGTAGGTATACTGAGCAAGCAGTAACTCCAAGACATATGACAGTACGTATAGAAACTACAAATGGTAGGTATACTGAGCAAGCAGTAACTCCAAGACATATGACAGTATAGAAACTACAAAAGGTAGGTATACTGAGCAAGCAGTAACTCCAAGACATATGACAGTATAGAAACTACAAATGGTAGGTATACTGAGCAAGCAGTAACTCCAAGACATATGACAGTACGTATAGAAACTACAAATGGTAGGTATACTGAGCAAGCAGTAACTCCAAGACATATGACAGTATAGAAACTACAAAAGGTAGGTATACTGAGCAAGCAGTAACTCCAAGACATATGACAGTACGTATAGAAACTACAAATGGTAGGTATACTGAGCAAGCAGTAACTCCAAGACATATGACAGTATAGAAACTACAAAAGGTAGGTATACTGAGCAAGCAGTAACTCCAAGACATATGACAGTACGTATAGAAACTACAAATGGTAGGTATACTGAGCAAGCAGTAACTCCAAGACATATGACAGTATAGAAACTACAAAAGGTAGGTATACTGAGCAAGCAGTAACTCCAAGACATATGACAGTACGTATAGAAACTACAAATGGTAGGTATACTGAGCAAGCAGTAACTCCAAGACATATGACAGTATAGAAACTACAAATGGTAGGTATACTGAGCAAGCAGTAACTCCAAGACATATGACAGTACGTATAGAAACTACAAATGGTAGGTATACTGAGCAAGCAGTGACTCCAAGACATATGACAGTATAGAAACTACATACGGTAGGTATACTGAGCAAGCAGTAACTTCAAGACATATGACAGTACGTATAGAAACTACAAATGGTAGGTATACTGAGCAAGCAGTGACTCCAAGACATATGACAGTATAGAAACTACAAACGGTAGGTATACTGAGCAAGCAGTAACTCCAAGACATATGACAGTACGTATAGAAACTACAAATGGTAGGTATACTGAGCAAGCAGTAACTCCAAGACATATGACAGTATAGAAACTACAAATGGTAGGTATACTGAGCAAGCAGTGACTCCAAGACATATGACAGTATAGAAACTACAAACGGTAGGTATACTGAGCAAGCAGTAACTCCAAGACATATGACAGTACGTATAGAAACTACAAATGGTAGGTATACTGAGCAAGCAGTAACTCCAAGACATATGACAGTACGTATAGAAACTACAAATGGTAGGTATACTGAGCAAGCAGTGACTCCAAGACATATGACAGTATAGAAACTACAAACGGTAGGTATACTGAGCAAGCAGTAACTCCAAGACATATGACAGTATAGAAACTACAAATGGTAGGTATACTGAGCAAGCAGTAACTCCAAGACATATGACAGTATAGAAACTACAAATGGTAGGTATACTGAGCAAGCAGTGACTCCAAGACATATGACAGTATAGAAACTACAAACGGTAGGTATACTGAGCAAGCAGTAACTCCAAGACATATGACAGTATAGAAACTACAAATGGTAGGTATACTGAGCAAGCAGTAACTCCAAGACATATGACAGTATAGAAACTACAAATGGTAGGTATACTGAGCAAGCAGTGACTCCAAGACATATGACAGTATAGAAACTACAAACGATAGGTATACTGAGCAAGCAGTAACTCCAAGACATATGACAGTACGTATAGAAACTACAAATGGTAGGTATACTGAGCAAGGAGTAACTCCAAGACATATGACAGTATAGAAACTACAAACGGTAGGTATACTGAGCAAGCAGTAACTCCAAGACATATGACAGTATAGAAACTACAAACGGTAGGTATACTGAGCAAGCAGTAACTCCAAGACATATGACAGTATAGAAACTACAAATGGTAGGTATACTGAGCAAGCAGTAACTCCAAGACATATGACAGTACGTATAGAAACTACAAATGGTAGGTATACTGAGCAAGCAGTAACTCCAAGACATATGACAGTACGTATAGAAACTACAAATGGTAGGTATACTGAGCAAGCAGTAACTCCAAGACATATGACAGTATAGAAACTACAAACGGTAGGTATACTGAGCAAGCAGTAACTCCAAAACCACTTCTCGCACCAAAACCCTTTCCGCTTCGCAAAGCAATCGGCATTCGCCGTATCAGAAATTATTTCCTGCGTCGTTGATTCGATGGAAAATACAATAATTTGGCGAGTGGGGGCTGAGGCGCCGAGCGACGATAACGGACTTACCTACTTATTTATACGCAACTGTTGATAAAAGAAATTGTCTCCAAATTGATCTTTGTGTGGAAAATATCTCAAAGATTTTCGTGATACATATGAGCACTTTTTATCTGAATAAATATTTGTAAGGCTTGATTAATTGGGAAAGTTGGGAGTAATTTTCCCAGCAGTGGGACTCAACATGATCAAACTTAAAAATAAACAAAGAAAATGTGAAAGGTTGCATCAATTTGATCAATGAAATCAGAACACTAATTTGCCGTAAAGTATTATATCACTATATATCATTTTCAAGGTGCAATGTGTTGCCAAATACTTGATGATAAATCTGGCCTGCCTCACTGGAAGTCAGCTCATATTCTAAGGTTTAGTTTTTTCAGGTTTTTATCATTTTCAACTACACCATTTGTGTAGTTGTAAATAAAATGATTGTGTTTTTATACATTAAATTTACTATATCATATAAAATATTCATTTAGTTTGAATCGTTTGACGACCAAGTCTATCTAAATATTCGATGGAGTGAGAGAGCATCATGCTAGTTGATCGAACTCGAAGAAAACTATTAAACCTAGCCTTTAAATTTTCTTAATGAAGAAAACATACTGAGCGGCAGGAGTTTCACTCCTATAAACTACACTTATCAAAAAAGTGAATCGAAATCGTTGTGTATGGATTTATTGCATTTCAATGAATGTGATTAATTTCAGCTTTCTGTCAACGTAATCTATAGTAAAAAAGTTTTCCGTAAACGTTCAAGTGAACTCAAGCTACATATTTATTCCTTGGCCTAGATTGAATATTTGGTATAATCTCGTCCAACATTAATTCAGATATCGACGGCAGACGTGTCCGCATTAATTATTCCAGCTTTTAGATCCATAAATCACATCGGGACAACGTATTTGCCTATCCATAAAGGTCACAACACACTACTGTGTCTGTTAAAATCGAGTTCGAAAGTTGTACGTAGAGACAACTTTCTCATCGTGCCATTTGAGTTATTTGTATTCCAAAAAATCTGAACGACATTCTGTGGCTGCGATTTTTTTATTAAATATAATAATAAATTGATACGTTATCTGAGTGGACTTTCTTTTTTATAAGTAGCAAACGCTCTAATCGTGAATCGCAGTGAATACCCATGTTGTGTCTGTAAGAACCGAAAAAACCCATCATGTATACAATCTACAAACCATCACCATCATCTCAGCCATAAGAAATTCACTGCTAGACTTAGGCCTCCCCCATGGATTTCCAAAAAGACCAATTGGAAGCGGCTTGCACCCAGCGTCTGTCCGTCTTCCTTCAACTACAAAATACTACGCACAAAATCATTTAGGTTACCCTAAATCGATGAAGGTCTAAACATAATCCAAATAATCAAATCCACCACTGGTTAGCAGGGTACCCAGCATTGCCACGTTGAAGCGTAATGCGTTATGCGTTTGGCCAGATAAGCATCAGCATAAGGCTATGTGGCATGTGGCTCTGTGCCACAGATTGCGACTGCGAGCACCAGCAGTAGCAGCAGTTTCTGTCTTGAGATAGCTTGCAGACCGCACAACTCGCAGCAGTTTGTCTCACTCGTTTCCGTACGTTAACACGAGACAAATAGAACGCAATGCGTGTGAACCAATGAACGTTTCCGATTTACAGTCTGACTCGGACTTGTACCTCTATGGTGTCGCATCGAAACCACTCGTATAGTACGTTCTGAAAACTATAAAACCTTATACACACTCGAGATTTCAAGGTTTCGGTCCGTTCATCTTCAGTCTAGGTGCTAGCTCGGCTTAGGTGGGCTTGTTTGTATCAGCAACGTTTCCAAGTCATTAAACAGAGCTGAGCGCGCCGAATTAGTTGCGTCTCGTCACGCCGGATCCTATCTGAGCAATGAGATATGAAATGGAACTCTGTGCCCAACGTGTCAGAGCTACCGGGAGACGTGTACGGTACGATCCTATTCGGTCGGTTTGCCACGATTTGCCAGTTTTGCTACTCAATTTGGAATAAAGCTAGTTTCTATTCCAGATGAATGACATTTTCGACCACTGTCAAATATCAATAGACGATAGCAGTCAGTCAGTTTGTTAATCACGTGTGTGTCAAATGTGATAAAAAATAGTATGTTTATAAAAAAAAAAAAAAATGTATTATTTTTCACGATTGTTACGGTTACGGACGTTTGTTCCTTGAATTGGTGAATCACTAAAATTTTCATTAGTTACAAAAATCAGCGGTATTCTAGTCCAATTCATATAATCTCAATTAATTTAGATCCGGTAAAAAAAAGTGCTATGCTTTAATAAGACCCCTAATAAGACCGTATGGTCTTATTTTTTCTTGAGATATTTTTTTGTATCTTTAAATATTATTCGATTTAAATTAAAATAAAAAAATCTGTACTGTTAAAATTTTCTCTGAAATAGGATAATTTTTACTAAGAATACATTTTTTTCTTTATAAGACCCCTAATAAGACCGTATGGTTTTATTAGGGGTCTAATAAAGAAAAAAATGTATTCTTAGTAAAAATTATCCTATTTCAGAGAAAATTTTAACAGTACAGAATTTTTTATTTTAATTTAAATCGAATAATATTTAAAGATACAAAAAAATATCTCAAGAAAAAATATTAATTTATTGGAAAAATTGCGGTCTCAACCATTACATATTTTAAGATCCCAACACATAACACTGTGCCACAAACCAACATTTCATTAGTCACGTCGGTCGATGCGTCACCCAACCGATCTTAGTCGTACAAACGTTACGTATATAGTCCAGGCATCAACTAGCCAAAATACCGCGTCACTCCCCGCCCAACCTCGGTCACGAGTCGAACGGCTAGTCAAAGCAGATTAAGTTCGTTTACACAATAGGCCCCGCCCTCGCCAGCGTCGGATTACCGTGCCCGACGAACTAAGCCGCCCTGGAACGCGTCCACACTCACGCCGCCGATTTCACTTTAGAACGCCAATGAATTAGTCGCTATCTGCTGGTCAACTAGTGATGTCGTTTGATGACCTATTACAGCATAAAAATAATTATAGTTTAAAAAACGGAGAACACCGACTTCAAACTATGCAATTCGTCTACTTGGATGAAATTTTTTCAGTTATTTTGTTAGAAAACCCTAAGTACTGAACCGATGCTGATAAAAATTATAGAAGACCACATCTAAATCTACCAAACAAAAAAATAATCATCAGAAATCATTCACAATTGGCGGTGTAATCGCTGAACAAACATACAAAAAAAAAAACATACAGTCGAATTGAGAACCTCCTTCTTTTTGGAACTCGGTTATAAAAGATATATAACAGTCGTGCAGTTTCTTAGTAGAAAATTTCTAGTATATAAACTTATATCAATAAATTAAATAACACTGACATGTAAAGATGCATTCGGTTACCCGAAGAATAAGTTTCAATATTTTTGGGACTTGAAATAAAGCCATCTTTTCAAATCTCTGCTAAAACCATGTCATACCTAGCGTACCTATAATACCTACATCTTCCACTCCACATCAAAACTGACGTTAGTGGCAGTACTAACACGGTTTACAGTGAACACCTTTCCGTTAGAACCATGTTGAATATTCATTGAGCATTCCCTTAATATAAATGTATGATACCCATCTCTCTCCATCCATCTCTAACGATATTCTATCTGCATAGTTCAGCTGTTTCATAATTATTGTGAAAATATATATACCTATATACAAGACGATTTTTTCAAAACTGTCCTGACGTTGGTCGCAGGCTTCTTTTTAGAAAAGATAAGGCGGTATATAGTCCTTCACACTGGTCCAATTCGGGTTTACAGATTTCAAACACTTTCGAAAATATTAAAAGCTCTCAGACATGCACGTTTTCCTCATAATATTCCTTAGCCATTTAAGGATTGTAATTAAAAATACGCACATAGCTGCAAAGGACAGAAGTGCATACCTTACAATCCTCCGCTAACCTATGTAGGTGTAAGAAACGAACACTAAGAAATGATTTAATGAACCCTGAATATATTATATTCCTGTTTGTGCAACGGTAGACAAGTGACAGTCGGCGTACGTTTGTTTTTCTAAAACCTAATACAGTTCATATTCAGTCCTTGTGTCCTCCAGTCCAGTTAAATTATCGTGAAGTGAATGAACACTATCCCAGACTATACAACGCGCGTGACGTAGCATTTAAACAGTGAAAAGCCGTAAAAATGGCGTGGGGTTACTGGTCAGCGTCTTCGGTGATGCCCGACCGCGGGCGAAGCCCAAGACGAGCGGGGACTGCCGCTGTCCATGTCCACCCAAACCCACCAACAGCCAGAGAAGTGGAGCATGAGGATAGCATTATCCATACAGCGTCTACGTCTAGAGACAGTCGAGATCACTCCGCGTCTCCTCACTCCTCATCGAATGGCGGACATTCGCACCACGCACACGAAGTTCGACACGCGGTGCCAGCGAGTGCTTTATTCGGTGAAAGTTATGGAGAACTTTCTAGAAGACCGTCTTTAGACTTAGGTTCGGTTCGAAGCGCACTAGCGTCTTGTTCTGGAGGTGGGACGCTAAGCGCAGGCTCTACTTTAACTAGAGGAGGCACGTTAGCTGATTATTTACCCCCCGCTCCATGTCCTCATCATCATCGAGTGTACGTGGACCATCACAAGCACTACGAGCAGCCTATCCAGCCTGTGCATGTGGGCGTGGCACACCATTCCCACTCACACGCGTCCAGTAGACACCACACTGATGATGAAGACGATCTTGAGCCGGCCTATGCTACAGGTAAGTCCTTAGATAAGTTTGATCCCTTTATCTGTATCAAACGTATATTTCTAGGCTTTTTCAGGCCTATGTGTTATTCGCTACCGCTGTGTGTGCTATAGAAAGAAGTACTTACAGGTTTATGTCGGGTAAATGTAACTTGTTTTCCCTAATACAGACTTTTAGTTGTGACTGCGCATCTCTCATCATCATCATGCTCGCTTAGACTATTTTGCCGAGATTATGATTAAGTTGATGGCATCAAAATAGAGATCGAAAAATATATAACATAACCGGACTCCTGCACTAGGCCATTAAGGTTGATGATGTCAATAAATTACGTGAAAACAGAAAGTTTTTATACATTAAATTCATTGACCGAGATTGACCATTCTGTTGTAAATTTCATTTGTGGTTACACGTTATTACGATGTCTTTGTACGATCTGTAGTTGCAAAATTTTAGAGAAATGCTCGAATGAATTTACTACGGCAAAGCCATCCCATTCAATACACTTGAATGGGATGGCTATGGCCTAGACACATCAAAATGTGCATCAATGGAAATTAATTTACAGGTTTATTTTAACTGCACTGACGTATGCACATTAAGTGCCAATTTAAGCAAATACGGCACGACTCAACTCTTCGAAAAAATGTATGCACGTTTGAAGAAGCGCTCCGTTTTTATATTATTTTACGTCAGTCTTCTAATATCTCATCGAAACACAACATTTTTTAAAACACAACGGAAAATTCTAGTGCTATTTCCATCCGAAAGTTTATCTACGAAATCTTTACAACAGTAACTGTTATATGATATCCAGCAAACTTTAATGAAGCTCTCTTAACTTCGAGCTTCCATCAGTCAATTCATATTTTTCTTCTTTTTTGTATTGGACCCGCATTAAAGCATTTGCCAGTGTCAAGTATTAGGATTATTTCAAGTTTCTTGAATAAAACAAGTTGTAAATGTTCTAGTCACAATCTAAGTGACGTATACAGTCAATTTATAAGTCGAGTCCTGCTTCAGTAAAGTGGTGGCTTTACTAGAAGCTTCTATGGAGTTTTGCCGACAACGTAAATTCACACGTTTTACTGCTTTATTTCACTTGCACACACTCACGCACTTTATCGAACACTTAACGAATAAAACACCACCATTTTTATAGCAGTAATGTTCAAAATAACACAAGTTTAGGTAAATAAAACAAAGCAACAACACGTTACTAAGACGTTCCCGCCAAAACTCCCAATTCATTTTCATAAGTTATTTTCATTAATTACCAAACGTTTGATAATCATAATTAGTAATTAATACTGACAAACCGGAATTCGAAGAGATGAAATTCCGCAATTCCAGCTTGGTATGCGTCAATTCTCTTGTTGACACGCTCAGTAAATATTAGGAATAACTGAACAGTGTTGATTAAATGAACAGAGTTGATTGTGCTTTACGTTGTTGTTGTTTTAAAAAGTTTTCATTCTTCCTTTTTCCTTTGACTCTATCTGTCATGTTAAATTTGTTGGAATAGATTATAAAACAATATGCCAAACAGTATTACGGTAGCGACGAACTTAAATATCTTAAACATACTGTAATAGTTTTCTCGACAGCGTTACAAATTCGACATAAACCTTCATATCTTCACTGGCAACACTGAATACATCGCCATTTTCATTTAGAGCCTAATGTACCGTGACGACCGAGAACAACCGAATTCCGACCTTATGTCCTTCACATAATGACCTTTATGGAGATTAGTTTAATGGTAGATTTATATTGAACGAGCTGTTGCATAAAAACGTCGTTCGCTGCGTGAATTGGTGCGACTTTTGTGAGTGATGATTTAAAATTGGAAACCGTAATATTTTTTTGTTTGGCTTCGTTTGTGGCCACACACCTATGTACTATCATGTATTCGAATCTCCCAATTTACTGACCCGATTTTGAAATGGGGTATCAATCGTTGCATTTTAACTTTGAAAAAAAATGGAAGTCGGTCAATCAGCCACAAAGGTTCTCTCTTTACTTTTTTCACGAAGCTTGGTCTGCAGGCTCTACATGTTCGTAATTTTTTTTCGTCGCCAAAAAACGGTCAAGAAGTTATACTTGAAACTTGTACTATTCGTAGAATTACTAGTATTACTGAAGTTATTCGAAATTGGTTATTTGGAATTCCATGGGTGAGGCCTAAATCCAGCAATAGACTTCTTATGGCTGAGACGAAGATGATGATGATTCGAAAAACACAAGTTTGCGAAAATAAAGCAACTACGTGATCGCTGAACATTCTTCCCAAATCCTAATGTATGATTTTATAGACTAGAGTTGTCGTTGGGCTACATAGATTCATAGATCAGAATTATAAAATACCGAGTATCACTTCTCGGAAAACTTTTTTTTAAATACTCTATCAGAGTATTTTAAAAAAAAGTTGTCTAATCCCGAAAGTTCGTTTGACAACTCGTCTGATAACCGAATCTTTGTAATAAGAAGGTTTCTTATTATCTTATCTTATTTTACTAACGAACCTAACCTAATAATTAAAAAAATAAAAGCCGAATCTGTGTACATAAGTTTTCTGGACATAATAAAACAGTACAGTTCGGGGCGGGCGTTTTGACTGAGCTTAACTGGGTTTTCAGTTTTTTTTTTATATATATTATTAATGAAATGACGTTGTTAATGACTTGAATTATGTTTTGTATTTAATAATGTTGTATTCTGTATTTAAATAAATGATTAATAAATAAAAATAAAAAAACAGAAACATAACGAACATAACCTAATATCGCGCAATTGAAACTTATGACTCAGACACTTATCTAAATTATCTGAAATCAGACAGTTCTATGAAACGGATTCGAGTAAATAAGATACACACAAATGTAACTCAGATCATATATACATATAATGTAGCTAGTAAGTAATTTTAAGGGGAAACTATGGATCCATTGTGAGTGTCATTAAGTGCCGATAACAAAGGCATTGTGTTGCCATACTTGAACCGAGTATGGGTTAACGAGCGACTTTATGGGTTTCCACTTATTTATTAGATAACTGCTGAGTTATTGTTTGGTTACGCCATCTGTATTTTTATTGACCGAGTTAGCTAAGCGAGCTAAGGTTTCTGGCAATTGGTAAACTTGGTTTCGTCTGTCCGGATGTTTGGACTGTGGCCCTTATGTACATGTCGTATTTTTCAATAAATCTAGACAAAGTTCTGCAAATTCAATTTTTTTTTTCATTAGCGTTTTTTTTCTAGAATCTTGCGTTTCCAGAATTCGTATTTTTTTTATACACTATAGATCTACGATTGACCACCAACTCGCCTGATGTTAAACGACGGTGTGGCCGAGGATGGAGCTCGTCGATCTAGAAGATATCTATTCACTCTAGCCTTGAAAATTCCAAGATTGCAGGTCTCAGGAAACAGAGACGGCGGCAACCAATTCCATTCTTGTGTAGTACGCAACAGGAATGTGGATCGATATCGCTGAGTACGGATATTTGGCATTTCAACAAGAAATGGGTGGTAATTCGCCGATTTTCTGCTAGTCCTGTAGTGAAATGGGGAGGGTGGAATTAGGTCGTGAAGCTCTTGCGCACATTCCCCGAAATGAATCCTGTAGAAAATAGACAGACATGCTACTTTACGGCGGTGCTAGAGACTAAGTAGCTTCTTGGCAGATAGCTTATCGTCACCGATTAACCTCACAGCTCGCCGGTCCACTGATTCTAAAGTTTCCAGCTGATACTTGGCTGATCCATCAAAACGGTGGCAGCAGTACTCCATACACGATCGGACCTGTGCTTGATACAGATGAAGCAGTTGTCCCGGTGAGAAGTATCGCCTAACCTTATTAATGATGCCAAGCTTTTTACTAGCCAGTCATTTCCAGAATCTGCCATTTACCGAATACGACTTTTAGGATGTATTTCCTCCAAAAAGGGGAAAGTTTGCTGCGGCGCAACTGGTACACAATTTCAACAATAATTTGAAGTGTTAATAAAATCGGTCAAGTTGTAAAGTCAAAAAGTTGTAAAGTTACAAAAAATCTACAAAAAAATAGTATCAATAGTTGAACCTGTATGTATATAAAATTTGATCAAAATTAGTTGAAATGCGAGTTGGACAACACCACCTCAATAAAGACCACACATCTAAACAAAGAAACAAATAAGCATCCGGACTGATAAAAGCAAACTTTGCCAGTTCATATCTTAGCACGCTTCAATAACACAAATATAGTATCTTCATCGACTGTTACTACAATCTACATACATATACTAATGAATTTTTAAAATCCCATATTGATCTGTCGAACACCATTCATACTTTATGAGTTAAACACAATCACAATTCAAATATTCACTTAAATAAACAAACTAGAGGAAACTTTCCCCCTCCCTAGTGACGTGACCAAATATCCACTTTGGAAGTTAATAACAGGTATTTAAGCGGTGGGTATTAATTACCTATTCTTCTATAATAACTGCTATTATGTCGGAACAGATTAGATCGACATTTCCATAATGCTAGACGGTATTTGGAGCTTCTGTTATGTGTTATGTCTATTGAATAAGCATTTATCAGTGTCAGTAGTTATATTTCTCATTTAACATGCACTAGAACTATTAGTAATATATCTTCTTCTTTACATGAATACGTCTAACTTTACAAATTCTTTATTGTATTTTTTTATATTTTTTCATGTTCTTTGCTAACAAATTCGGATTTATCTCGAATATTTTAAATAATTTTATGAACTGACGTTGACGTTTGATCTAGTTCCACCTGTGACCACGGACGCTGCAAAGTGTTCAAAACGTGGTCATAAATTTATGTAAAATATACGCGATAAATCCGTTAAAATTTGTTTAATTTTAATAATTTCAATTACGAAAACATTCTTTGTTATGTAATAAAAAAAACTGATAACAATAGAAGGGGAATACTGTTTATGTTGTTTCATTTGACTGTAAAAAAATACTCGAAAGGCTACAAACACTTAAAAAACATCGGTGAGTGTGCCCTAGCAGAAAGTCGACACACTAACATAAAATAAATAAATGCTTCCGTTCAAAATGAAGATAAAAATATGCCTTAGTTTGCATCAACTAACATTATAAAACTTAAAGCGGCAACACTGAGTGAATGAAAGACGTGAATGGTGAGTGAGTGAATGAATGAAACGTCGAGAACGTTTCGCAACGACCGTAATTATACATCCCTCATTCAGCGCGGGACAAATGTTACATCAGGTGACCTACATTTACACATACCTCGCTCATCTCTAAAAAGCATTATATAAACTTATTTATCATTTCACAAGCTTTTTTGTCGCGATATTTACACGGTCAAATGTAAACTGTTAAAAATCAACATAACAACTCCTAAATGGTAAATAGTGTGCCCACATAATTTGCGATATCTAAAAATAAGAGCAAGAATTTTTAGTTATGGCTTATAATAGAGTTTTTTTATATATTTATAATATTTCAAAACATGTACAATAAGCAGAATTGTCCATACTAGAAAACCGTTGACCGTAAAAATACTCTGAAGGCAATAAAGACTTCAAAAACTTCAGTGAGTGTGCACTAGGAGAAAGTCGCCACACTATCATAAAATCCATAGTTTGTAACGTATGGGACGTTAGGACTGAAATTTTCAAAACCATCATGACAAGATTTCTACTTGATTGCTGTACTCGTCTACACCATTGATTCCCAAAGTGGTCCAAGTGGCCCCCAAGGGTCCACGGGAGACTCGACGGGGGTCTACGTTGGCGACGCAAATTTCCATAGTTAGATCTAATCTTCACATTTTTTGACAAATATGGTAGAAATGTAGCTGCAGGGGGCCCACCGGAACCAGCAAAAGTTTGAAAGTGGTAAATGATAAAAAAAAAGTTTGACCTCTGGTCTACACCATTGGTTACTATCTGAAGAGTTGGTGGCACAACGTAGATTTATAAAAATACACAACTAGTGTATCTACAGTTCCCATGCGTGCTTATGTTAAGTAACATAGGCACAACTTCAGATTATATTATGGTTGCTTTCTAATGTTTTATGACTGAATTTACGATTTTCAAGAGATTTACGCTGACCAATCACGTAAACTACACTTTTTTCTCTCGTAATGTTAAATAAATTCATTTTCGTGAAGTTAATGATTTTATGTTAATAAAGTAGAGGTTTTTATTTGTACGACATAATTTATTTGCTAAAAAGGGGCTAATATGTTATTTATAAACTTGAATATTATTAACTAACTCTGTTAGAGTATTCATAAAGTTTACGTGATATTTGATATTAAAAATAAAATAACAATAAGCTACATCTAATGTAAAGTAAGGTAAAGTAGGTAGGATAAGACAGGTAACGTATTAGTTATTAAATATAATCGGTTCTGAGATTGTGCTCTCTTTAGACAGCGCGCTATAATTGCAATATATATTCCAAAATGTTGCTAAGAATAATATATTTAGTGTTAAATAACGTTATTGATCTCACCGCTGATCCAAAGAAGTGACGTTGTCACCCTTATCCCTTGCCAACGGAGAACGATTAGGGTTGATATTCGTGTGCATGATATACATGTTGCTTACTAAATAAGTAAGTTCGTATAGACTGAGTGGCCAGTCAATGTCAGAGTTATTAAGCCGCCGAGAGGCCTCTGATCTGGCTTGACGATTGCTGTTTTTTTTAAGAACAAACAACCGGGACCTACAATTTAACGTGTCATCCGACCCACGGTAGCGCTTAGAAAGAAATGCCACTCACAGTCACCCATCCAAAGACTGACCGATCCTTCCGTTGCTTGACATTGGTGATCGTTCGAGAACACCTAGTTAAGCTACGCCACGAGCGCCACTTTATTCTATGGTTGTTTTTGGGTCAGTAACATTTTTGAAATTATTACGGACTTTTTAGGGCCATGCATTTTATTTTGTTTAAAATTAGCTAAGAATTATATGTTTTCGTTTCGTTTTGTTGGAGTTTCCGGCAGCCTAGAAGTTTCCGGCAGCCTAGTGGTGAGACCGTCTGACTTGCGATCCGCAGGTCCTGGGTTCGAATCCCACAGCACGCACCTCTGTCTTTTCGAAGTTATATTGTTGATTGCCGCCAACTTCAATCGGTGAAGGAAAACATCGTGAGGAAACCTACATGTCTGAGAGTTCTCAATGATCTTGAAGATGTGTGAAGTCTGCCAACCCGCACTTGGCCAGCGTGGCAGACTATGGCCTAACCCTTCTCACAATGAGAAGATGGTCCGTTCCCAGCAGTGGGACAGTTTGTACAAACAGGGCTGATAAAAAAAAAAAAAAAAAAAAGAATTATATAGAAATGAATGATATTGACGCAAATTTTCAACTTATGTAATTTTAACCATTACTTCAATTCATTCGCCATTCCCGATCGCAATCAGGGCGCTCGCCGTGATTCTTCACAATTAACGTTCACAATTAGCCGGGTGGCCACGTCTCGGGTTTACGGGCCAATCTACAACCTCCGGCCCAACGGGAACAGAATACAAAAGCGATTATATTGGGGAAAGAGTTATGTTAAAACGGAAACTCACATTTCAAATATATTTTTAAAGTTGGATGTAGATTTATACCTATATTTACTACTTTATTTTTATATTGTGGATGTTATGATGGCTTTGTGGCCGCTTTTCGGATATACGGGTCAATATGCAACCTTCGGGCCAAACTGGAACGGAATACAAAAGCGATTGTATATTCCAACAGGCGACAGGCCTCATGGCTCAGTGGTAGTACGACTGCTTCCTGAGCTGTAGGTTGTGGGTTCGATCCCCACCCAGGGCAAACATTTGTGTGATGAGCATGGATGTTTGTTCTGTGTCTGGGTGTTTCTATGTATATTAAGTATGTATTTACGGAAAAAAAAGTACATATGTATCTATTCTATCAACCATCTAGTTCCCATAGTACAAGCTTTGCTTAGTTTGGGCTAGATGGCGTTGTGTGAAATGTGCTCCAATATTTATTTATTTATTTATATTTATATTGAAGAAAGATTTATGATAATAAGGTATATTTGTCAAATTTGAAGTATCATTATTTAACAATATTAAAACTTAATAAGTACCTAGATGCATATATTTGAAATCGTTTTTATAGCCTGGAAACCACGTTTCGGATATAGGGGCCAATCTGCGGGCCTTCTGGCCAAACTAGAGGAGAATAATTAAGCTGAATTAGGGAAAGAGTTACGTTTGAACGAAAACTCGCTATAAATATATTTGTAGTAGTTATTATAAATCAGGTCAAGTTTCGGATTTACGGACCAATCTGCTACCTACGAGCCAAACGATACTATACTAAAGACTCGTTGGGGAAAGAATTACTTTAAGATGAAAACATTCTTCTTTTTAAATATATTTAAATATCTGACTTGAGTATTTTTGTAATGCTTATTTAATATTAACGTTTGTGAATCGACAAATATCCAGATTTCGGGTTAACGGGCTAATTTGCAACCTCTGTTTATAATTTATAACCGAATTAAAATGTAAAATTACACCTGCAAAAGTGAAGTCAAAGCTATTGCTCTTTTAATAATATTTTAATTTTCTGCATTGATTAAAAAAACATAGAGTAAACTCGCACAGAAAATGATATATTAAATTTTACGAGCTTATATAAAATGTCCATAGAATCAAAATATTTTATTTCCACTACTGTTATAAAATTGAAAAACGGTTTTCTATCTCCAAATGTAGCAGTTATTAAAATAAGACACGTACGTTGAAATATATTCCGATATTCGGTCCTGGATTCGAAGATAACTTCCAATTTCACGTAACCGCCGAATAAGCGACAGATTATACAAATAGTCTCACTTTCCAATAAGAACCTTCTTCGTATAATCTCCTCCAATAACTTTCGAAAAAGGAATTTCGCGATGGAAATATTTCTTCAGCCAGTGCTTTACAGGCACATTATTTGATTCAACAACTCTCAATGTTAGTTAAGGTACTTGAACTTTTTTACTATGGAAATTAATGTGGTTTTCACAAATTTTTAAATAAAAACTACGGCTCACTCACGTTTGTTTTGAGCCGACCGAGAGTGACGTGTGCGCTGCTCCTTTGAAAAAGACCGCCGAATGCGATGGAACTAAACGGATATTTCGGCTCAAAACAGACGTGAGTGACCCGCAGTTTTTATTTAAATATACTTGAACTTTGATTAAAATAACTGACTTCATATTTGTAGCTATGGACTGATGTTACCATTTAGGTGCTGTAGGTAGGCGCGAGTCCTCATGTAGTCCTCATAAAAATACTGATAGGTATACCCAACAATCTATATGTATTAACGTACGAGATGTCATGTCACTAAGCGGCGGTGTGGCCGAGGACGAAGCACGGCGATACAAGACATCTATTCACAATAGCGCATATTTCCAGTAACGTATTCCGCTCCCAACGACAATATTATCATTTCCGATAAGGAGCAGAGGGCTCTAGTTGGAGAGCCTCATGATTTCCATATCGGAACCTCTCGACCGATCCTCGTCGAGTTCCGCCGGGAAACGCCAAGGGGTTTACGTAACGTTGGTATATCTACGGTTTGTGAAAATTTTACAAGACATTTTGTAGAAAATACTTAAAAACTATTTTAATACAAGTTATAATTTACAAATATTTTATTTTACAAAAGAATTGATATTGCATTTGTCCATAGGCGACGGTTACTGCTCACCAGCATTTTTGAAGATATAGTTTTCCAAAAACTAATAATGCACACAACAAAATTTTGGCCAAAATGTCAGTTGGATGACTTAGCTTCTACGCTATCCATATTTTATGTTTATATTTAAACCAGAAACGGATAGCGAGTGGAAAACGAGTGAGCCCGTGAAGGACAGCTAGTATCTAACACGTTCAGCTATAAGTTAACGCTCCATATTAGTACACAGTAGATCAATAATTCACATCGTCTGAGCATGGACTTAACCCACACAATTTCATATCACTAAATATGTTCAGTATAATTTTAGCTTATACTTCACTCACTACACTTGAAACCTACGATGCTGAACTTTGGCAGATACCTGTAATACTAAATAGTAAGATGTGTACATTAGCTATGAAAGGGTTTTACGACAGGAACGTATTTGAAGTTACAAAATGAGGTCCCAAATTAGAAAGGTTTTGGTTTTTAAACCCCGACCCAAAAGGAGGGGTGTCATACGTTTGACGTGTGTATCTGTATGTCTGTCTGTGGCATTTTAGCTCTCAAACAGATAGACCGATTTTGAGTTTAGGGGGTTTTGAGTTTTTTAAACTGGTAGTATTGGAGGCATGGAAATTAGATCTTTATATCCGATTTATCTCGTAGAGGGCCTGGGCGGGGTTTTTGACAGTTTAAATTACTATTTACTACTAGATCAATATGATATGAGACATAGACAATTAGACATAGACATAATTTTATTGTCATTCATCCCAATCCATCCATCCATTTTTTGGAAATTTATGGGGGAAGCCTATGTCCAGCAGTGGACTTCTTATGGCTGAGATGATGATGATGAAAAGAAAAAAAATTGCTGGTAATTACATAAAAAAACTAATCTGGTTATTTAATTTGATTTAAAAAAAAATAGTGTTACCGCTGAGAATTCTGAGCATTCGAATAAAAACGTGTTTTTTTGCTAATTGGTTTGTATTTTTATTTTAAAGAAACCTAATTATTTTTCTAATTTTTATTCGGTTATGTCAGTAGTAAAGGTTTTTATCTACTGACAGTATTTTTTTTACCTGAACATCTAGATTCAACGTACTGAGGGCTTAAAAATGGTTCTTATCGATGATTATGCGATTATACCGGACCTTAAGTACACATAAAATGTGATGTGTAACTTCAGAACCCTATATCGCGCGTTGCTCGACACTCACTTGGCCGGTTATTTTTTTACTTTTATCACATTATTTCCTTACCGAATAAAAAATAGTCCTCAGTATTTTTTTTTTATTGAAGATAGATCTACGATTGACCACCAACTCGCCTGATGTTAAGCGACGGTGTGGCCGAGGATGGAGCTCGTCGATCTAGAAGATATCTATTCACTCTAGCCTTGAAAATTCCAAGATTGTAGGTCTCAGGAAACGGAGATGGCGGCAACGAACTCCATTCTTGTGCAGTACGCAACAGGAATGTGGATCGATATCGCTGAGTACGGATTTTTGGCATTTCAACGAGAAATGGGAAATGGAAACGAATTTTTATCAATAAATAAGTATTTAATGTTTTCTAAAGTTTTGCGATTGTTACTCATTGAAATGAAACACATTTTAACGGATTTATATAATTTTTTTATTTTTTATAATTAAAATTTTATTTATTTTAATTGTGGTTGCCTAGAAGAGCTTTTAGCGATAAGGCCGCCTGTTGTTGCACTAGTCTATTTAAGTACTTTGTTATTACTTTTAAGGTGTGTACAATAAAGAGTTGATTTATCTATCTATCTAGCATTGTTTACATTTTCAAATTATTGACAAGACATTTCACCTGTCATTGTATTTTTTTATATCATACTGTCTATGGATACAACATTGAATTAAACTGGCTTCCTTGTCAGATAGACTGACCCTCTTAGAATTCAAGCCAGTCCTGCCTAAGCCACTTTGGTAGGCATCAAAGATACCCAGATCCGGGCGAAACAATCTTGTTGACTCCGTATCCAGTATCGAGGGAGCACCTCTAACGTGTTCCTAGAATTAACCGGCTCCTCGGAATCAGATAATCTCGGCTTAGCTTGAGAGGATAAGTTCGGACTCGCTTCTACGTGTGTCGTTTATTTTCTAGTTTATAAGCTTTGGATCAATTCTATTTAGAAGGCTTTTTAAGGCTTTAATACACGCAGAATAGGTTCTCTTTTGCTCATCAATATTTTTGATAGTATAAATCCCAGAATTCACTTTTGAAAGATGTGATAAGAAGAAATTTGTAAGACGTTATTATGCAGGTCGTTTATTGGTTTAATTTTTCTTATGTATTAGAGGCAATTACGAAGAAGTGGATTTTCGACCGACGTCGCTTAACATCAGGTGAGTTGGCGTTTAAGTGCAAACATTGTATTAAAAAAAAATATTGGTTGTCTGTAAAGTCGGTTTACGGACGATAGTTTAACGTGACAACGTCATAACAAAACATTAATAAAATGATGATGTAACGGGACAATGAATCATCCTTTTTCGTGCGTGCAGCCGCCGTTTATCGATTAATTAGACGTTGTCACGTCAAAAAAAATAAGTTTTCAATTTCAAGTTTTCAGTTCGATTTTTTTGAAGAGTTTAAAATTATTTTTGTATTTACAAGTATGTATAATTTCAAATTGGTCACATAGAAAATCAAAATCATCTCATCAAAGTCGGTTTAGTACTTTAATATTTAAAGCAAAACAACTGATTAGACTGAAATTCATCCAAGTAAACGAAATTACGTACATTACGTATTTTGAAGTCGATTGTTTAATTTTTTTAAACTGAATATTATTGTGTCGGTGTCATTACCCCAAACCAAACTATGTTGGTCACCAATGTCGACGATATTCGTGCCGCTCTTCAGATTCTCTCTCGAAATTCCCCGCAGATACGGTATATATAGATGAAGTAACACCCTCCAGTAAGCCGAAGTCAAAGCGGGCTATCTACCGGTCGCATCGGAGGACAACAAATTACCGTTCTATTAGCCCGTTGCG
Source organism: Lycia hirtaria (assembly GCA_947563715.1). Taxonomy (NCBI): domain Eukaryota; kingdom Metazoa; phylum Arthropoda; class Insecta; order Lepidoptera; family Geometridae; genus Lycia; species Lycia hirtaria. The sequence continues at coordinate 3,498,042 of OX387377.1, read as the reverse complement.
TCCACATCACACAGGGCTTTGGGGCTACACGGCATGAGAGGAGAGCTATTGTCGTTGTCTAATTAATAATATATTCTAACTTAAATTTATGTTATACATAAATTGTTATTTATGTTTTATAAAAAAAAAAAATATATACTCTAAATGACGTTTAAAGTCTAATTTTATGTATTTAAGTGTAAACATCTCAACAAGACAATGCCTTATCAGAAACGTTTTATCATAAACTTTCTGCTCTTTAACATACTCGTAATATGATTTCGACAATGGGGTATGTAAAGTCAATTTTAAAGTATTTATTTTATGCTTTTATTTCAAATTTTAAACTATTTTAAGAAATTCATTTCGGTGTTTTCTATATGTTTAGTCTTTTATTAAAGGTTTGTGGTGGGGAGCGCTGTTAGTGACTAAATGCCATCTGTAGTTAGGATTTTTTCTCATCAAGTAGGGTTTGAACTTAAAATCTATTTTTAGGTTTCCGTAATAAGGGTACGGGAGCGTATTTGTGAGGCTGCTGTGTCTACTTATCTGTATATATGTCCTACACTTAAACGGCTTTATCTTTTGAACGGTAATAGATACAAGACTCAAAATTGGCAAGATTATAGGGTTTAAATTGATGTAAATCTACAAATACTGGAAGCTGATCAAGAGCGAGATGGGCTTGTGTAAATAAAAACCTGTTATAAAACGTCTTATTTAGATTCCACCCCTATCCGAAATTATTCGAAACTTTTGTATCGGATTAGGTTACTGATAACTTTTATTTCGGACATCCGATAGTTCATTACAGTAACGGTGCTCCATAACATTCTAAATTTTGAACATTCTCGCTTGTATATTGTACCATGTCACTCACCTATCTGTTCTGTTATGAGCTATTGACGGATAGGAGTACAAGCCCCTAATCTAGAGGCCCGGGACGTAATCTATGGGACTTATCGGGACAGGGGATAAGGGACAGTTTGTCCTCTGTGTATCATACATGTTCCTTGTATGCTGATGACAGTTCGTTCTAATTTCACATGTAGCTTTTGAATAAGTTTAATGCGTGACCTATATTCAGAATGTGGTTATTGCTCGTATATGTACCTAATTTTGATTTATCTTTTCACACCTCCCAGTATGAAAGTACTTTTGAGTATTTTTGCATTATATCATTTCGTAGCAGTTTGTAATCATTTATTGCATTTTTTTAAATAATTTTCAGTTTAAGTAGTGGCGGGCAGTGTGTTGGGGAATGCAACAGACTTTGCCATACTACTCCGTAGCGCGTCACTTTCCAATGCTAAACTTGAAAATTTACTTCTGTGCATTCAAGATCAGCTTTTTAGCCCCCGACCCAAAAAGAGGGGGTGAGGGGTGTGTGTGTATAAGTTTGACTTGTGCATGTGTATATCGGCGTATCTGTGTTTTTTAAGTCGGAGGTTTAAATTTTCTAAACTTGATAAGACAAGATTAATAGCCTTCTAAAGCTCTACTTTTTACCTGTAACAACGACGTAAGAAAAATAAACGATACTGAAGATTCTCTCCCGCGTCCATTCCTTCCCTATCCCGTCCTTTCGTTGTAATCTCCTAGGAGGGTGGTTAATTCACCGTCGTTTCTATCCAGTTAGTATAAATGTACTAATATATATTCTGTGTTCCGTATTCCTAGTGCGGCGCGGCAGACGTTTACTTTAATATTACATAGCAGGCCGGGAACAGAATAGATTATCTGCAAAGAAATAACTCTACACAGATACGAAACCGATCTCAGTATGATATCGACTACTACGGTCTTTTCTTGAAACCAGCCGCTCATTCATTCACACAATTTTGAGACATGACCTTTTGATTTAAACACTTTTCAGTGTGTCGTCACAGGCGAAACGCGCTAAGTGACCGGTATATAGTTTTTCTAACTATATACCGGTCAAAAGGTTTCGTTTCGTGTAGTATTTTCATATTATTAGCAGATTTATCAGACAAGAATAAGCAAATATTTAAAATAAAAGCTAGGACGCGGATGTTACATGCTTGTCCTCAAATTGATACAAGTTATCCCTCATATTTATGTATCAGGGGATTTCTATCAGCCTTCAAATTTCGCATACTGAAATGAGAAAAAGAGAGAAAATTTCACATTTGGAACACAGTAGTTGCTGAGACACATTTTATGTATATAAGATGTAGAAATTTAGATTAAGATTAGGCGATTAAGAAATAATACAAGATGATGCGCGCAGCAGTTGGTAAACATATTTATATTTTTTGCCACGATCGACTGGACTAATAGCCGGAATCGACCGGTTGGCCACCCCTATTATACATATTCATTCAATACACACAAACATCATACACATAGGACATTATTTCGGATAATCGTAAAGCACAAATCACCCGTTTCTATAAGCCAATGTATTAAGAGTCGTTTACATTTTGAACAAACGGGTTACTCACGTCTATTTCAGTATCATACGAGAAGTCCTTCGAGAGTTATGCCTGCGCTGCTCCTTTTGAAAAAGACCGCCGTATGCGGTTGAAACTATAGTCGGAGAATTCGGCTCAAAAATAGACGCGAAAAAAAAAAGTGTAACAACCACGTTAGTTTTCATAATAAAAGAGATGTTTTGTTTTGAATCTGCACATTTAATACTCTGTGATAGAAGGGCGGAAATGTAACCTTGACTGCAGAATGTATAAGGTTCACTGGGAGGCCCGAGGCAATACTAATATTTAAAGAGAATCGGGGGAATGGGCCAGTTTTAAATAGAACGTCTGAGTTTTTACATCATGGAAATGTGTTCCATAACGAACTTTTAAAGACTCCAGTAAGTTTCGTAAAAATTGAAACGAAATTTAACCGGTGGAGTTAAATTTCATCAAAATTGGTTCAATAGTTTTGTTTTTAAATCAAAATTGCGCATTTTCGGTTAAAAACTGAAACAATATATACGAGTTTGTAGTATTGTCCGAACTGCACAGTTTTTGTATGTCTATATCAGCTTTTAATTACTAAATTAAGTGTATGTATATTTATGTTTGTCCTCGTATTACGCAGAAACTAAAATTCGTATTGCAAAAAAAAACTTGAATAAAGTAGGGTAGGGAACTTAGGGAACAATGCAAGTTTTATCAAAATCGGTTCAGTAGTTTTTAAGATTTTACGACGTTTCAATGACGCTTTTCAAAATACTGGGCGGATTTGAATGAATTTTGGTAGGTTTATCACTCATACTATATAAAAGAATCTGGCATGCTTTATAATTAAAAAAATAGGCATTACAATAACAGTGAAGTATTTGAAAATTCAACGAACTTAGTGAAGTTTGTCGAATAAAATTTTAATGAATAAATGAAATTAATTTAGGAAAATTAAACAGACTTTGAAACATTCTAATTAACTGAAAAGGGAGAAATAACACGAAAAATTAAATCAAAACTGAGCGTCTACCTAAGTAGGTATGTACTCCCATGTAAGATCCCGCTATAAGACGACATTTCACTGGTTTGGCTAAGTATATATATATATATAACCAACTTAGTACTTTACTTACTGGTTTTACAATATTATAGATTTTTCGTAGTCGGGCATTTTTTATTATGGGGCCGTTATCCCCAAAAGGGGGTTAGATATATATATATATATATATATATATATACTTAGCCAGACGCCCAATTTTGATTTAATTGATCGTGTTATTTCTCGCTTTTTAGTTAAGTATATTGTTTTTAAGTTGGTTTAATTTTATTTTATTAACAGATAATAGAGATACATAATATCATATATAGACATATAGCCAGGGAATTTGTTCAAGATCTAGGACGGCGAATGCGAGAAAGAGGTCGCGACCCGAGATCTGGGTGGTACCTAGTACAACAAATTTCCTTGGCTATTCAGCGCGGTAACGCTGCGAGCGTGATGGGGACTCTCAGATCAGGGTCTGCATGCGTGGGACTTGCAGACATTACTTAAGAATTAGACTTTATTTTATTAGATTATGTTAATATATTTAGTATGTATAGGTATTTTATTGTATATTGTTTCCATATTGTTTTTTACTCTCTTATATGTCTATATATGATATTTTATTTTATGAATAATTATATTTCAAACATATACGATTTGGGTATAAATGTGTTTAAATGAACCCAGTTTCACTCATTTTCATTTAATTTAATTTTCAGCCATGAATGCCACACACGAGTCCCACTGCAGGGCAAAAGCTTCTCTTCCTTCTTTCCATTTCTCGTTGTCAAGAGCATCACTGATTCAAAGCCATTTTGGCTCATGTCCTAAAAACTATTTCAATAGAATCCAAATGAGATCACAGAAGGTTTAAAGAAGGAAGAGACCATTTGAACCGATTACATTTTAGTTAAACATTTGTTAGTGTATGGGATACCGTATTATTTATTCAACGTCAGCTTTTAAGTCGTTAATGTTTAATTTTAATAGGTAAACGCCTTTCCTTGGAAGTTTGTTTTAAGTTCCTCGGATTCTCTATGTGTGAAGGGCAGTGGAAATGGTTCTACGAACTCATGAAGAATTCAAATACTTAATGTGTGACATTACACTGAAGTTGTCCTGAAGTTTTGACTTAAAAAAGGGAAGGGATGGTTCTTTTTTATTGGAAGGGGTACCTCAGGGGTGGTCCAATATACATTTCATTAACTTTCTTGAGCACATTTCCAGTGTTTTAAAATAGTGCTTGCTTAGCGGGCAGTACGATTATATGTGCATCGTGAAGAATGAGCCAAAAATGCAAGTTAATTTATAACTTTTAAAGTTTAAAAAATATAAAAAAACCGGAAAAGTGCGAGTCAGACTCGCCCACCGAGGGTTCCGTACAATCTAGTAGATAAAAGGGGGAAATCATATATTTTTTTATATTTTCCTTCATAAACCGAAAAATATACATTGTAAAAATATTTAAAACCCTGTTTTAGCTTATGCTAATGAAGCTCTTTCATATGATACCCCACATGACACGGTTTTTTTTTTTATTTTTTTTTTTTATTTTATTCTCCACACACACCAGGGTCCGTGACCTTTGTCATAATTACAAACTATTGTTTACTAATTTTCGTTACGGGAAAATGATTTTATTTTAATTTAAGTACTTATTACTATGTTGCGTGCATACCACGAGCAAACCAATTAATTGCAAGTTAATTTATAACTTTTAAAGTTTAAAAAATATAAAAAAAACCGGAAAAGTGCGAGTCAGACTCGCCCACCGAGGGTTCCGTACAATCTAGTAGATAAAAGGGGGAAATCATATATTTTTTTATATTTTCCTTCATAAACCGAAAAATATACATTGTAAAAATATTTAAAACCCTGTTTTAGCTTATGCTAATGAAGCTCTTTCATATGATACCCCACATGACACGGTTTTTTTTTTATTTTTTTTTATTTATTTTATTCTCCACACACACCAGGGTCCGTGACCTTTGTCATAATTACAAACTATTGTTTACTAATTTTCGTTACGGGAAAATGATTTTATTTTAATTTAAGTACTTATTACTATGTTGCGTGCATACCACGAGCAAACCAGCGACCCGCAAGCAGCACCCGATCACGAGTATGACGCATGTGCCAACCATCGCCCTCCTCAACCATATGTTAGGGAAGAGGGCGACCCGCCACACGACGCCGCCGCAAGAAGGAGCCTTCGATGGTGAGCATGAATGCTCAAGGTATGCACATAACTCTTATTTCTAACTACTGAAATACTAGTATTTCTGTGAATGCAGTCACTGGTAGAGCCCGGTTTTAGATGGGGTTTCCAGATTATCTATTTGCCCTCGGTTGATCGGACTCTATCAGCGACTGCACTCACATCGTCTAATTACATAAATCTGTCGCCTACTCTCGGCCCAGGGGCTCCATCACCGCCGCGTTCCGATCTTTAATGGCCATCTCTAAATTGTACTCTCTGATGGTCTGCGGTGAAGCAGCCGACACACGCCGCACGAATCGACTGATTGCATCGTCTTCGGTATCATCAGCGTAATATGTGAAAGACCCGGTATGCCTCGATATCGCAACAACCGCGTGTGGGACACTCTCGTGCACATGACACGGTTAATTCACTTTAAATTTTGGACACTCATTCCTTGCATAAAGACACTATTTTTTGTGATTAAATAAAACATGTCTAGTTTTCGGATTTTTTTCCTATGTGTGTAATCTAACACAATGCTTCTTGTCAAATTTCATAGTTCTAGGTCAACGGGAAGTACCCCATAGGTTTTGATTCCCTTGTGAGTGTCGAAATGTGCGTTTTTTACGACATATTCGGCTGTAATTTTTTTTATGAAAACTGAGAAATTTTATTTTTCTTTCTGCAGCAAGAGACTATGGATCTGCGTATATGGTTTTAATTTCAACACGATACCTTCACGCGTTCCCGAGATAAAGGTCTTGACACCCGGACGGAAGGACAGACGGACAGACGGACAACAAAGTGATCCTATAAGGGTTCCGTTTTTTCCTTTTGAGATACGGAACCCTAAAAAGCAACGTAAAACGTTAGTTATCATATTAAAAATAATAATAATCAAATCAAACAGTTTCTAGTGTTATGTGAAATAATAAGTGCTTTAAAAACGCTTTAAGTTAAGCGGTTTTATTGGAAAGAAAGATAATGATGTAGGTAATGTATTTACTTCTACTAGAAAAGCCTTTTCAATTGATACTCATATTGTGGAAGTTGTGAAAAATATGTAATCCGCCATTTTGTAACGGTAGCCAAGGCCATATTGAATTTAGAATGATACTAAATATATTTTATTGTATTGGCATATAAACAAAAAGGCGTGTACCAAATATCAGATCAATCTGTCAACGGGAAGGGGATCATAAAATATAAACAACAACAAATAACAGAGCAAGCTAAATAAAACCGTTTAAAAATGCACAATAAGTATTTTATTTATAAGAATTGCTCGTTTAAAGTGCCTATACTTTGTACTAATGTCATATCATCGCCATGCCATTCTTATGAAACATGCGTTAAATTGTAATAGCAAAAAATGTGATTTCAATATTTTCGTGAAATTGCAACACCAAAAATATCAAGCAGCGCACTCCCATTTCAGTTATGACCGAACATGTTTCAGCGTATTCATTCATTCATTTCTGAATAATCCAGTTTGCTCTAGTTTTCAGTTAGCTTGTGGTGAATATCTGTTATCTAACTAATGGATATGAACCACAAAACGACATTCGAGCACCCGACACCGGATTTACCGATAATTATCGATGCTACCTAGATTTATCGGTAACTACCGGTGCAGATTATCGGTAATTACCGATGTCGGCGGCTGATGGGTTAAGCTATTTTGCGAGTCGCTGCGTTTAGTTGCATTCGGTTAAGGATTTCGGCGCAATTTGCATTATTGTTTGCTTATTTTGCATTTTAATTAAAATAAAGTTGATAACATTTTGTCGACAGGCTGCCTTTTTTTCTTATTTTAATAATAATAATATATTTTAATGCCTTATTATTTAAAATAAAAGTAAATAATTACTTACAACACTGATTGAAGTTATTATGTCCATTTTTGAAACAATTAAAATACTTACAATATATGTACATATGTAGTATGTTTTATTGTGTCGAATTAGGGTATACGGCAAGTAAAAATTAATAGACTGTTTGGATAGACAACTGTCGTGGAAAAAAATTAGAACTAACGTTTCGATTAAACAAAATTATGAAATAAGGATAGCAGCGACCTCAAAGCCATATTAGTTCTCATTCCAAACAGACTCTAATATAGAAGGGAATAGATAGAAACTTTGTTGTCAATCCTTTATTGGTTGAAACCGAACGTTTACCGTCCACAAAATCCAGCAAACAATACCTAAAAGCTGTTTATCTATGACGGCATCTTGTTTGCAAATCCTCATACGCAGACTTATATTAACTTTCTGCAAACTTTCCCTTAAATATTCTTCATAAGTCGGCCCATAAAACGTACGATTTACTACTCCGAGCTTCGACCTTATCCCTTTGCGATACGGAAGGGAATCGAATGATAAAACATGCATAGCCGTAAAGATATAAAGATATCCTTTCCGAGAGTTTTCCTGAGTTTCTTTATGTTTAAATCAATTGAAGGAGTAAGCTCCCTTGAACAAACACAATTATTACGCCAATGACGGAATTTATGGTCTCGGATACTTTTACGTTGGGCTCAAAGTAAGGAACATGGGGAATGTCGGGTAAAGTAGTACTTTATGTGGGAGGGGAGAATGGGGTCGTGTTGAGCTTTGTTCATTTAAAAAAATTACTGAAATGCCGGTGTTTAAGGCTTTCCATTCCACACTTGTATATTTGCTGTTTGTTTGTAGACTTATGGTATTATATGGTAACGCAAATTAGAGGTATTGAAGTATTATCATACATATTGTACCAAATAGAATCATTGCTGTAGAACCACAGACATAGTAGACGACGCATGCGACTTCATTTGTATGAAAACCTTGCGTGCCACATTTTTGGTATCGATCACCACCATCTTAAAATACAAAGATAAGGCAAATAGCAGATACATATGAATTAAATCTTATGAGTAAAAATTATGGTATATAAAAATGAAAGAAAAAAGCAACTTCAAAATAATTTCGTTTTTGTAAGACATAATTTTTCCAGTTATTTTGTTTTAAAAATCATAATACTGTGCCGATTTTCATAAAATTTATATAGGAAAAGAATCATCAAATTCTATTCATAATTGGCGTAGTAATCGCGTGACGAACATACAAACAAAACATACAGTTAAATTGAGAACCTCCTCCTTTTTGGAAGTCCGTTAATAATTGACACATATGTGTTTTGTTTTATATTTAAATTAATTAAACATTATCATGATTTTCTGTCACACTTTGATACATCGTAACTTCCTAATAACATAATACTAAATTAATTATGTCCTAACTTAGGCGTACTAGGAGTTGTTATCAACTATGGCACGAGCTGTAAGGTTAATAGGTGACGATAAACTAACTGCCATGAAGCTACTTAGTCTCGAGTACCGCCGTAAAGTAGCATGTCTATCTATTTTCTACAGGATTCATTTCGGGAAATGTGCGCAAGAGCTTCACGACCTAATTCTACCCTCCCCATTTCTCGTTGAAATGCCAAAAATCCGTACACAACGATATCGATCCACATTCTTGATGCGTATTGCACAGGAATGGAATTCTTTGCCGCCATCTCTGTTTCCTGAGACCTATAATCTTGGAATTTTCAAGCCTGGAGTGAATAGATATCTTCTAGATCGACGAGCTCCATCCTCGGCCACACCGTCGCTTAACATCAGGCGAGTTGGTGGTCAATCGTAGATCTATCTTGCATTAAAAAAATGGCAGCCAATACAGGCCTAGTCGGTTTTGGGGCGATCATAAAATTGTGTTATTTTTTTTTTTGCTTTTAAATGTTAGTTTGGAACAATAAAACTTATATTATTTAATTTATACTATTCCACCCACAAAATCTAGCTTCTACACTCAAGTCTTAATTGTGCTACTTAAGGCGCCTTTTTTTTTTTTTTTTATCAGCCCTGTTTGTACAAACTGTCCCACTGCTGGGAACGGGCCATCTTCTCATTGTGAGAAGGGTTAGGCCATAGTCTGTCACGCTGGCCAAGTGCGGGTTGGCAGACTTCACACATCTTCAAGATCATTGAGAACTCTCTGACATGTAGGTTTCCTCACGATGTTTTCCTTCACCGTTTGAAGTTGGCGGCAATCAACAATACGCACATAACTTCGAAAAGACAGAGGTGCGTGCTGTGGGATTCGAACCCAGGACCTGCGGATCGCAAGTCAGACGGTCTCACCACTAGGCTGCCGGAAACTTCAAGCAGAAGGCGCCTTATTTCGTTATAAATAACGTTAACCGAATTCCGTTCAACCGTCGCTTGCACTTCGACTAACAAGCGTCCAAACTTTTGCAATTCTGATATTCGTGGAAAGGTCTTTAATATGCAAATTAATATCGTAGAATGCTTTAAATCGTTCCGCTTCAGTCGCGAGCCGAATTTATTTATATTTTCAAGTCTTATTTTTGATTTGCATTAAAACCAGAATTCATTATTATTACTGATTGCCTATTCTGTCTTTATGTAGTCAAACGGAATATTTTGGAAAGGTCTAAAATATTTTTTCTTTGTTTTGTGATCGCGGTCTTCTCGCGAAATAGGAGCACTAGCCAGCGAATATTCAAATTGTCAGGTCATCGTTTTTAGGGTTCCGTAGTACTATAATAAAAATTCTTATTTTCGTAAGAATTACTACCAATTTATTATTATTACTACTCTTGTGTAAAATAATAAGTATAGTTTTATTATGCAATTCTTTGAAGTGGATGACATATTTTTCATTTATTTCGTTATGAAAACCAAAGTACTGAACCGATTTTGATAATTTTTATATGGGACCACCTCTAAAGAATGACCTATCAAACAAAAAAAAGAATGATCAAAATCAATTCGTAAATGGTAGTAATCGCTGTACAAATATTTAAAAAAACCGGACAAGTGCGAGTCAGACTCGCCCACCGAGGGTTCCGTACAAACTAGTAGATAAAAGGGGGAAATCATATATATTTTTTTATATTTTCTTTCATAAACCGAAAAATATACACCGTAAAAATATTTAAAAACCTGTTTTAGCTTATTCTAATGAAGCTCTTTCATATGATACCCCACATGATACGGTTAATTCACTTTAAAATTTGGACCTTCATTCCTTGCATAAAGACCCTATTATTTCGCGATTAAATGAAAAATGTCTAGTTTTCCCGTTTTTTCCCTATATGTGTACTCTAACATAATGCTTCTTGCCAAATTTCATAGTTATAGGCCAACGGGAAGTACCCCATAGGTTTTGATTCCTCTGTGAGTATTGAAATGTGCGTTTTTTACGACATATTCGGCTGTAACTTTTTTTTACGAAAACTGAGAAATTTGATTTTCTTTCTGCAGCAAGAGACTAATGGATCTGCGTATATGGTTTTAATTTTAACTCTATACCTTCACGCGTTCCCGAGATAAAGGTTTTGACACCCTGACAGACGGACAACAAAGTGATCCTATAAGGGTTCCGTTTTTTCTTTTGAGGTACCGAACCCTAAAAAACATACAATCTAATTGAGAAACTGCCCCTTAGATATCATACATCACTTTTTAGTCAAGTGTGTGTTATACAAAACATTGCTCGTCAAAGTTCGAAAAAGTTGATGAAGCATGAATAATTATCTGGACCTTTTCAATTGAAACACCTTCAAAAGATTCATATTATTGCATATTTCAGGAAACAAGGCTTCAGGAAGGTTTCTTGACCGTACTTATTAGAAACGGAGAATTAAACAGGTTAGGAAAAAAAGCTAAGGAAAATCAGCATTATATAGATGATAATATGTCAACTTTTCACTTATATTGTAGTAAAAAGGAGGCGGTTGTCAGCTTCAGTGTGTTTTCAGCAGTAATAAATTTAAAATTTATGATCAAATTATTTTTCTATTGTAGGGACACATACATACTCAGTTGACCGTTGCATAGAGAAGCCCAAAGAAAAGGGTTGAAAATAAAATTTCCAACAAAATACACCAATAATAAAAACATTGGACATTTCTTTGATACTCTACGCTTTCGAGCGACTGCATTTTCATGCAAATATAATTCTACGAATCAAAAATTCAAAGCAGTTTCTTTGCCATTTACATTGAAATTTCGTTCTAATTCACAGACTTGTAGCCATGATTAAGGTACGTTTCGTTGTGATTAAGGTGGAATTTCGACATGATAACGGTATACTGTTGTTTTACGCTTGCAAAAACAGAATGCCATTTCGCATATTTTCCTTGAATCTAACCACACATTACGGGCTTCAAACGAATTGTTGCATGATGGAAAAAATTCAAAAAGTCTGTAGAAATATGCTATTCATTTAAAACAAAAACTGATAAAACATATTAAGCCGTGTACAAAAGGCTTCTTGAAGTTTTGTCGCTAACGTAGAAATATCATATCCTCTTTGTTTTGTCTTTTAGACTGAAGAGTATAATAATTTTGGGTTACTATATAACCGTAACTATTTGGACGATTTTTCGATTTGCATATTAGGGTTATACATATTTATGGAATATTAAACACTGTTGCGCTTAAATTAATTGTACATATATCATATTACATACATTTAAATAACATTATGGGTAAGAACTCAATAAAATCTTAGTTTTCGTTCGAAGTCCACAGTATTTCGTGCAAGTCGTACTAGAACGGTTAATCGAATATCTATTTTGGTATCGTAAACAAGTTGCTACAAAGCGGATCAATAAATTGCAATGGCGAGTGTCGTAGCGACCCGTAGCTGCTACGAAACCGCGTAGTTGCTACGAACATGCTACGGCATTAAAAGATAATACCCGACTGCGTAAGGGCGATTTTCGTAGTGTACGTCAGTGATATGACGTTGACTTTGTTTTCACGTTAAAGTTTGTAATGTGCTTACAGTGTAGATTGTTATTATTACAAAAAATTATAGCCCATGACACTAGGGAACTAATCACGAATCTAATAACACCCGCACATCGAAATTAGTCAAGACGTTTAGGCTGTAGAAGGTTAATAGAAACGTACATACAAACAAAAAACAATTATATATAATATATAAAAGAGCGAGCGAGACGAACAATGGTCGAACTACAGACTGTTACTGTGACTGACTGACACAAATGCACACAGCATTTTGCACATGCACAGTATTTTTAGTAAAATCACTTATTTGTTACGAAAAAGTTCGTTGGAGGTTAAGGAAAACAGATTTTTTTTTTGTTTTTCGAGAGTTTATTGCTGTTATTACAACAAAAAACATACAGTCGCACTCGGGAAGTGAAGACAACACTAGCGACACCTCGCACTTCAAAATCGGTAAAGCCGTTTAGGCTGTAGGAGGTAATGTAGAAACATACACACATACATATCTCCATACTCTCGAAAAAAACACTCCTTCTTGCGCAGTCGGGTAAAAACATCAAGTCTTAAAATTATTTAAAAATATACACAATTAATTCTATTATTTAACTTACTGGAATTTGTATTTATAAACGGGCTTAAGTTCAATAAGTTAAATTTTATTAATTCTGTTTATCCTAATTTAAAACACAGAAATCCATATTGACATTATCTTTCTCGTGACATTTTTAAAAGTCATCTCAGCCATAAGAAGTCCACTGTTGGACATAGGCCTCCCCCATGGATTTCCAAAAAGACCGATTGGAAGCGGCTTGCATCCAGCGTCTTCCTGCCACTTGTATGAGGTCGTCTGTCCATCTCGTGGCTGGTCTTCCTACGCTGCGCTTGCCGGTACGTGGTCTCCACTCGAGAACCTTTCGGCCCCATCGGCCATCAGTTCTACGTGCTATGTGCCCTGCCCACTGCCACTTCAACTTGCTAATCCGCTGTGCTATATCGGTGACTTTTGTACGTCTACGTATCTCTTCATTTCTGATTCGATCTCGTAGAGAGACTCCGAGCATAGCTCTCTCCATAGCTCGTTGCGTGACCTTGAGCTTCCTTATAAGGCTCATAGTTAGGGACCACGTTTCAGTGCCGTATGTCATCACTGGTAACACACACTGGTTGTAAACTTTCGACTTGAGGGACTGGGGAATATTGGACGAGAAGACGCTTTTAAGTTTCCCGAACGCTGCCCAGCCGAGTTGGATACGACGATTGACCTCCCTCGTAAAGTTGGACCTGCCTAATCGGACCGTCTGTCCTAGGTAGACGTATTCGTCAACAACTTCAAGAGTGAAGTTCCCCACAGATATTGGGGTGGGCACTACATGGGCGTTCGACATAACCTTCGTTTTGTCCATGTTCATTTTGAGGCCCACCCGTTGGGAAACTCTATTGAGGTCTTCGAGCATCGTACTGAGCTCTTCCATCGACTTTGCCATGACTACTATATCGTCGGCAAACCGAAGGTGAGTGACGTACTCGCCGTTAATATTAATGCCGAGCCCTTTCCATTCCAGAAGCTTATAGGCATCTTCCAAACCGGCGGTAAACAGTTTCGGAGAGACAACGTCTCCCTGCCTCACGCCTCTCTTCAATGGAATTGCCTCTGAGTTCTGGTCTTGTACTCGGACTGACATGGTGGCGTTGTTGTACAAACACTTCAGCACTTCGACATACCGATAGTCAATACGGCATCGCTGGAGAGCCTCAAGCACCGCCCAGGTCTCGATCGAATCAAAGGCTTTCTCATAGTCCACAAACGCTAAGCAAAGGGGCAAGTTATACTCTTCGGTCTTCTGTATCACTTGCCGCAGCGTATGGATGTGGTCTATGGTACTATAGCCTTTTCGGAAACCGGCTTGTTCGGGAGGCTGGAAGTCATCAAACCTGCGTTCAAGACGATTCGTGATGACCCTTGAAAACAGCTTATAGACATGGCTCAGAAGCGAGATGGGTCTGTAGTTCTTCAGCAAAGTGTTGTCTCCTTTTTTGAAGAACAGCGCCACCACGCTTCCGTTCCATGCTTCTGGCGTTGTACCTTCAAGCACGACGGAATTGAAGAGCCTCTGAAGGACCTTCAGTACCGGTGTTCCACCCGCTTTCAGTAGCTCTGATGTAATTCCGTCGTCGCCCGGTGCCTTGTTGTTCTTGAGCTGTTTCAAGGCCATCCTAATCTCGTACAGGCTGATGTCCGGGATATCTTCGGTATAATGTCGAGTCAGTTTGGCTCTTGGATCTTTGCCCAAACTGCTAACAGGTTTTGCGACCGATGTGTATAACTGTCCATAGAACCTCTCGATTTCCCTCAAGACTTCTGCTTTAGTCGACGCTATACTACCATCTTCCATCTTCAGCTTCGTCAACTGGCTCTGCCCAATAGACATGTCTTTTGCGAACACTTTGAAGCCTTTATTCGTCTCTTTAATACGATTAGTATTAAAGGTACGGATGTCGTGTCGCATAGACTTTGATATGAGTCTATTGAGCCGCCTATATGACTCGGCGTCACCGGAAGACTGCAGTTGCAGTGAGCGTCGTTCAGCCATGAGGTCGAGGATATGGCTCGAGAGCTTTTGCGGTCTGTTTGTACGGTGTGGCTTATAAAACTTCGCGCCCACCGTACGGACAGTTTCCACAAACCTGTTATTTAATTTTTAAAAGTATAGAAACCAAATTAAACTTGAACCTAAAAAAACGACCCATATCAAAATAACCGAATTGCCGATGTAATCTAATTCTGTTTTCAAACTTGTCTCTATAATTCCATTTCTAACCGTTCATTATCTTTTCAGGTAAGTTCCCGGAAATAACACAAATCAATGCGTGTCGCAAAAATAGACGGCGAAAGGTGAGTCATTTATCAATATAAAAGGTTCCGCACGTAAAAATATAGGCGTAATCATGCGAAAATGACTGCTCCTGAAAAATATAGGCCTGATTGCATGGAGCGGTCGGTTTTCAATACAACGCGAGTGATATTCATCCATCATGTGAGAATGGTCGACCGTTTACAATTTGCATAATGGGTTTAATTCAATTTAGCTTTAATAGGTTTTTATGTAGAAAGGTGTGACTTGTATGGAAGGTTGGCCAGGGTTAGCGAAACATTTGGTTTGGTATTTTGGGAACGTGAAAGAAATTATGTCGCAATTTTGTTTTATTTTTTAAACTTGAGCGTTTCAGGTTTTTGACAGTAGTCTCATTTTTATTTCACTTTTCGAAATGTGGAATACGCTTCCAGACAGGGTTTTTTCCAGTGGTATTATCTGAATGACTTTAATTTTATTATGAAATCTAAAGCGGGGTTGTTACACTTTTTTTTAAATACGCGCTACTCACATTGGTGACACATTTTGTGTCGAAATCTTCGACTATAATTTCAACCGCATATGCTGGTATTTTTCAAAAATATACGAAGGGTTTTTATTTTTAATTAAATGACTTTATATCGGAAGTGAATAGATATCTCTTAGATAAGCGCGTTCCATCATAGACAGTAACGTAACGTTAAGTTTCACATCAGGCGACATAGTGGTCAAGCACAAGCCTTAGGTATACATATATCTTGAAAATCATCCGTAAAACGATGTTTTTTCGTGCTCCTAGCCGTTTGATAGTAAAAAACTCAAGGAGGGATAAAATAAGAGATATATCAGATACAGCACTCACAAAATTATGAAAGACCTTCAAAAACCATTGCACACTACTGCATGCAGTGCTGTACGCTGTGCGTAGGAAGACCAGCCACGAGATGGATAGATGACCTTATACAAGTGACCGGAAGACGCTGGATGCAAGCCGCTACCAATTGGTATTTTTGGAAATCCATGAAGAAGGCCTATGTCCAACAGTTGACTTCTTATGCTGAGATGATGATGATGATGACTACTGCACGTTGCTAAATAACTGTCTCGATTTAATCAAATGAGGGAAGAGAAGGGAAGTAAAACGACACAGATACGAGTGGCGTCATTTGGCAAAGTACGCCCCAGCCTTGTTCGGACGGATCCAATAAACGGTTTTTGGCATAAGCTGAGCCAAGTTTGTTCACTCTTTTAAAATGTAAAGCGCACGAAGAGCCCGAGATTCTTGTTTACAATATTGCCAGAAACGTTTCAGTTTCATTGTGGACGGAATTGTCGCTACTGTATACAGCAGTTTTTTTTTAAATAAAATGTGGAAACTATGGAAACTAACGTGTTTGCCACACGTTGTAAAGTTTAGACAAAGAAAAACAAAATACCCTACTGCATAAGAGGATTTTCTTAGTAAAATTTAAGCTTGCGTAAGAGGGCATTGTAGGATGTATTTAAATTAGCATTGTTTTAGAATAATTCCCAAAATTACTTATATGATACATATACATACATCTATCCGAAGAACATAACCCTGCTTATTGCGAATGTGTATTGAAATAATGTAATAAATGGATGTAAAAACATTTTCAACTTTCGCAAAAAATATCTATGACAAATGTTCCTCGCGTAGACAAATTTTTCAAAAACTATTGAGATTAATATCTTTATCGCTTTCTATTTTCCATCGATGCGATGCGCCTTTGGAACCTAACTTTTTACTTCTTTTTTTCACTCTTGGTCAGTCTATTTCTAACATAGAGGAAAAAAATGTTTGTCTATAGTTTTTTTTAGGGTTCCGTACCTCAAAAGGAAAAAAACGGAACCCTTATAGGATCACTTTGTTGTCCGTCTGTCTGTCCGTCTGTCCGTCCGTCCGGGTGTCAAGACCTTTATCTCGGGAAAGCGTGAATGTATCGAGTTAAAATTAAAACCATATACGCAAATCCATAGTCTCTTGCTGCAGAAAGAAAAATAAAATTTCTCAGTTTTCGTAAAAAAAAGTTACAGCCGAATATGTCGTAAAAAACGCACATTTTGACAGTCACAAGGGAATCAAAACCTATGGGGTACTTCCCGTTGACCTAGAACTTTGAAATTTGGCAAAAAGCATTGTCTTAGAGTACACATACAGGAAAAAATCCGAAAACTGGTAATTTTTTATTTAATCGAAAAAAATTGTGTCTATGCAAGGAATGAGGGTCCAAATTTTAAAGTGAATTAACCATATCATGTGGGGTATCATGAAATAGCCTCATTAGCATAAGCTAAAACAGGTTTTTAACACATTCTTCGCCCCCTGCAGACCCTTCACTTCAGCTGGGAACCAAAACTTAATAGGCGAATTTTGATTAAGTACAGAGTGGCCGCGCAAAGCAACGTCGACTGCCTCAAACGCTGGCGGTTTACTGTACAAAATGAACAGGACGCTCGCTCGGATCCGAGTGGGAGGCGCCGTTACTATAGCTCCGAGTGGTAAGCAAGGAATGTGTTAAATATTTTTACGATGTATATTTTTCGGTTTATGAAGGAAAATATAAAAAAAAATATGATTTCCCTCTTTTATTTAGTTTGTACGGAACCGTCGGTGGGCGAGTGTGACTCGCACTTGTCCGGTTTTTTTTAAATATGAACAGCGCTCCTAGTAGACCTAAAAACAAAAAAAAATACCTGTCTCACTTTTATGCACAGATGTATTATAATATATATTCTATGAAAATAGACATCGAGAAAATGCGTCAGCGACAAAGATAAGATCCACAGATAAAATGCTTTTGTAGCCACGAAAACTACATTCTACCATTCTCACAATGAAGTAAACACCCTTCTGTAAGCGTAACATTGTTGATTGCGAAATTGTAATTTCTATAAAAAAAATTACAAGTTTTCAAATCAAATCAGCCCGCATCTATTTATTATTTGACAAACTATAAGTTAGAATTAAAAAAAATACTACACGGTAAGTGACTAGAATAGAACATTATGAGCTGTCTTTTTTATTTTCGTGACAAATAAGTAATATGTTCTCTGTAATGTCAAGAACAACATAACATAACATATTATAACATATGTGAAGCGTAACAGAAGAACAGAGAAAGCAACCCTTGTTTCTATAGTTTTCTCTTTCTACGATTTTATGTTGAATTTTTTTCGTAATTTTTTCATACTCTCCTAGTAATTTTCCGTGTATGGACCATATCCGGCGCAGGCTTGCGGATGGCGCGCCGCCAACTCCAGTCACATTCGAAGAGGGTCCGGTTTCCTTCTGGCGCTAACTGCTGATATCGTAGTGATCTTATTAGCAAATTTTATGTTTTATGCTGTAGGTCGTGGGTTCGATCCCCACCCAGGGCAAACATTTGTGTGATGAGCATGGATGTTTGTTCTGTGTCTGGGTGTTTCTATGTATCATAAGTATGTATTTACGAAAAAAAGTATATAATATGTATTTTATCAACCATCTAGTTCCCATAGTACAAGCTTTGCTTATTTCGGGCTAGATGGCGTTGTGTGAAATGTCCTCCAATATTTATTTATTTTATTTATTTGTTTATTTATGAGCGGTTAACTTAGTATGGGTGCATTCGATTGGGAAAATAGTGCAATTGTGTATACAACATCATTATCTCAGCCACGAGGAGTCTACTTTTGGCATAGGTCTTCCCTATGGATTTCCAAAATAAGCAGTTAGAATCGGCGTGATCCAACGTCTTCTTGCCACTTGTATGTGGTCTCCTGCCCACCTTGTTGATCTTACTACGCTGCGTTTGCAGGTCTCTTCTCGAGACCTTTTGTGCCCCATCGGCCATCAGTTCTTCGTGCTATGGGCCCTGCTCATTGCTACTTCAACTTGCTAATATGCTGTGCTACGTCGGTGAGTTTCGTATGTCTACGGATCTCTTCATCTCTGATCCGATCACGCAACAACAACATACAAGAACAACGCTACACAACAACAACAACGTTACAACGCTAGGTGCATAAGGATCCCGCCCTGGTGCTGGGGCACTAGAATACGGCATCGGTATCCCCTGCCTGTAGTAAGAGGCTACAAAAAGGGGACTTCTAGGCCCGGGGCTGGTCAGGATCGGGACCCTGACCTACTACCCAGACAGGCTAGGGATGAATGCGAGGAGTGGCTCTTGCGGTTCGAAGGCCTAGCAGGCAGAGAAGGCAATACGTCACAGTGCTGAGGGCTCTGGTATGAGTTCGTTAAACGAGAACCCAGAGTCCTCCATTTTAGCACTTAGGCTGGCCACCGGGGGGGTTTTAGTGGGTACAATCCCACATCACCCGGTTGCATCCCCAAAACACGCAGCCGGGTATCTTTAGAAGATTTCCCCCTCGTCACAAAAAAAAAAAAAAAAAAAAAAAAAAAAAGGTGCATAAGGATCATATAATTTTTGTTGCAAGAGATAATTATTAAACCGCAAAAACATTACTCTTCCTCGTTGTAACTGAGTATATATAATGAATTTATAAATGTGAGAGAACGAAAAATCATTATTTTTTTTCTCTTGGATCAGATTGTTGGGCCTTTTCCGCCGAATATAATCATAGTTTAAAAAACTGAAGCAATCGACTTCTAATGGATGCCATTATCAGAACTGGACCACACGGGAAGCACCAGCTTTCACATAAAAAAAGAATCATCAAAATCGGTTCACCCAATCAAAAGTTCAAAGGTAACAAACATTTAAAAAATACAGTCGAAATGAGAACCTCCTCCTTTTTTGAAGTCGGTTGAAAATAGAAATGAAGCCAAGCCACGGTAAATTACTAGTTTCTGTACAAACAGTCCCGTTAATCCAAATAATTAAACACAGTTTTCCTTTGATATTAAATTTTTAATAGTCAATTGAGTGTGAAATAATATTAAATTAACCGGAAAGATACTTCAAATGGAAGCAGAAGCGAGCTCACAGGCGACGCGATACTCGTATTTCTTTTTCTCAGAATTTGTAATGGCCTATTTTGTTTGCTCAATTTTTCGCTTTTACGTGTTCATTACGAATAAATCACCTTCTTTATAACATCGTCGCTGCAATTGACGATATCGCGCTTGCTAGTCTAGTAAAAATAATATTTGTGACAACATAAAAGACAACTAAGTATAATGTTATTTATATGAATGTACTGGTGTTTTGAAATACATTTGACACAATTTCATAATGATATTATAAAAGCTAATTTTGTTACCTTTACACGCTCAAACGGCTGAAGCGATCGTTATGGAATTTAGTATAGAGATAGCTTTGGACCTGGAGATGGACATAAGCTACTTATCATCATTTCGAATTTCACGAATAATCCGTGTTACATAAAATTTTCATATCATTGGGATTTTTTTATCAGAACAAAATGCTAAAAGCTTCTCGATCAACATTCTTTCGGATTTTTATATCGAGCAAAGTACAATGTATCGTGTTTGAACCGCGGATCTGTAATAATATGTGTATGATTTTTTTAGATTTGAATTGTTTTTGACTGTATAAGATTGAATAAAAATGGGGCAATTCTGGGATGGTGCGTATTGTTGATTGCCGCCAACTTCAAACGGTGAAGGAAAACATCGTGAGGAAACCTACATGTCTGAGAGTTCTCAATGGTCTTGAAGATGTGTGAAGTCTGCCAACCCGCACTTGGCCAGCGTGGTAGACTATGACTTAACCCTTCTCACAATGAGAAGATGGCCCGTTCCCAGCAGTGGGACAGTTTGTACAAATAGGGCTGATAAAAAAAAAAAAACTGGGGTAACGGCCCGTTAACATTTGTCAGATATTCGACCGCTAAACAGTGTATGCAAACATTGCTGCAAGGCTTACTGTTTAGATCGATAGGGTTTTAACTGAGTTGCTTTTACGTAACTTTGCTACGTAGTGTCTACGTTAGATGCTACGTTCGTAGTTCTGTTGTCGCTACGAATACTACGTATAAAAAAAATTTGCAAGAATTACAAGTAAATATAGCAAACATAAAAATCGCTAGCAAAAAAGAATAGCTGACCGATTTTGATGAAAACTTATATAATAATGAAATAATAAATATTTATTTGGGGATATTTCACACAACACCATCTTGCCTAAACTAAGCAAAGCTTGCCATTCCTCTTTTCGTGTTGAGGGCTAAAAATTAATAAATTTGGTTTCCGTAGTGCCATTGAATCTCGAATCTCATTAAAAAAGGTACTTTGCTATTTATTATTAATTTCTATGTATAATGTAACCTACCTCCGTCTCCAGGTTCAACAATCCTTCCAGCCGTGTAGTTGTGAAAAGGTAAAAAACAGATAGATATACTGACTAATTATACTACTCATAGTTGCCTGGAAGAGATCGCTTTTAGCGATAAGGCCGCCTGTTGTTGCACTAGTCTATTTAAGTACTTTGTACTTTTGTACTTTTAAGGTGTGTACAATAAAGAGTTTATGTATACTTATATATCTACTCTCTCTCTCTCTCTCTTCCTAGCTATTCATCCCATATGGTAGTGGGGTCAGCTTTCCTGCTTTTGTTCTAGGTATATCTACTACTAGAATAAAATACTACTACTAATACTAGAATACTATATCGCTTTTATAATATCAGTAAGGATAAGGATTTTTGAAATTGTATCCATTGATTTATATGTCTAAAATAAGTTGCAGCCCCCGAATCGACTCAAGAATCCCGCGATAAAATCGTCCGTTGCGACTAAATCACTCTCTAAGATGTCCATCCAGATATAAAACTTCACTCCACTATACAACGTTCTGCCATCACAGGAATGAGGTTTTACGATCTACTGCATTGACTTTATTTCTAGCTATTGTCACGCTAAAATATACCCTATGACAGGGGTCGTAAAGGCGACGTTGTAAATGTGTCAATCTTGTAGGTATCACCTTAATGGATTAGACTTTTATTTTATGAAGTAGTCAACTAAAGTTTTATTAAAAAAGATATTGTCTAGATTTTGAGATAAACTTTTGATGACTAGTTTATTATTTTGTTGATGATAGCTTAAGAAAGAGCGTTGCATCTATCGTGTGCGTATAGATAGATAGATAGATAAACTCTTTATTGTACACACTATAATATATATGTACATGGATATACACACATTTATACAGTATATTTCTGTATTTATTATATCTCTTTTCAACACACTTGCTCGTAAAGTGGCCCTTATTCAACCGTTTTTATGGCCGAAAAGTATCCTATAAAACACGTGTGCTTTGATATTTCTATTACGCACTAGTGTCTTTACTTTACAGTTTTTTTTAAATTTCAACAAAGAGTTTTTACTTAAATTAAATATTTCTGTTATAAACGGGTGTTTTTTTCCTCGCAAGTGTGTTGAAAAAACGCGTGCTTTTGACTTTTCTATTACGCATTAGTGTCTTTACTTTACAGTTTTTTTTTTAATTTCAACAAATAGTTTTTACTTAAATTAAATATTTCTGTTATAAACGGGTGTTTTTTTCCTCCCAAGTGTGTTGAGTCGTATGAAACGCGTGTGCATTATGGTCATTACACTCTCGGCTCTATTACGCCCTCGCCTTCAGCTCGGGCTGCAATTCCGCCTCGACTGTAATGACCAATTTAGCGCACTTGTATAGTAATGTACTATTGAGAAACCGAATTATAAAAAAGATGTAAAAAAGCGGATTAACAATTTGAAAGGCTGTGGGTAAGGCACATAACACGTAGAACTGATGGCCGATGTGGCCGAAAAGTTCTCGAGTGGAGACCACGCACCGGCAAGCGCAGCGTAGGAAGAACAGACATAAGGTGGACAGACGACTTCATACAAGTGCTGTGTAAGCCGCTTAAATCCATAGGGGAGGCATAGGTATGTCCATCGGTGGACTTCTTATGGCTAAGATGATGATAATGATTTTTGGGATCTTTCTTTGGGGTAGATTTGTTTAGGGTAAATTTTATGATTTTATCATCTTTATTTAGAATAAATTTACCATTTGCACAAATATTTTCAAAAAGAAATGTGTCAAAAACATTAACAAAATTCGTAATGATGACCTCATTAAGCGTTGACAATGGTACAGATATTCGAGAGCGAATGCCCTGACATTGTCCACAAAGGAGCGTTCAAGAAATATTAAGGGCATTACGAGCCAGCTTAAGGCCCCGACTTCAATGCGAAACATCGAGTTTTTATACTTGATAAAGTATTTTAGGCGCAGCTTCTTTAATCCTTCGCTGGTAGAAGAAGCGAAGTGAATTTGACTATCATAAACTTCTGATAAGCTTGAGATTGAATGATACTCCTAACCTAATGATTATATGGGTTTGTTAAACAATCTCGTTTGGTTTATTTTACCTTGAGTTTCCGACTGAGTTGCATCAACCACGTATGCATTCTGACTGCTTGAATAAAACGCCTGTCGCGGAATCAAGTCTCTAAAGCTTATAAATAGTGCTCGCCTGATGTTGTCTTTGTTACACCTCTCTATCTCTCTCGCTCTCACAGTTTTTTTAACCCCCAACCCAAAAAGAGGGGTGTTATAATTTAAACGTGTGTACTTTCGTCTGTCTGTTGCATCGTAACTCTCAAACGCATGGAAAAGATTTTGATCTAGTAATTTGTTTGAAGGATTTGATTGCGAGTGTTCTAAGCTATATTTTATCAAAATGAGTTCAGGCGTATTATTTTATGTCGGATGCTTTTAAGCTTTTTTTTTTGTAAAATGATTAAAAAAAAAAGTTGCGAATGAGTTCTAAAATATGCGTCTTAGAGAAAACCGTCGTTAAAATACAATAAATTCGATTTCGACTGGTCTTCCGGCTCAGTTGGTAGTATGTCTGCCTGCTAAGCTATAGGTCGTGGATTCCATTTCCGCCAGGAACAAACATTTGTGTGTCTTTGTTTTGTGTCTGGGTGTTTCTTTTTATCATAAGTATGTAGTAAAAAAAAGTATATAATATGTATTCTATCAGCCATCTAGTTTCCATAGTACAAGCTTTGCTTAGTTTGTGCTAGATGGTGTTCTATGAAATGTCCACCAAAGTTTATTTATAAAAAACTAAAATAAAAGAAAACATTATAATTATGTTTATGTAGCAGTAATCCGAAAGACTGCAAATTCATTTCTTTCACAGAGCTCTTTACGCTAATACTCAAGGACAAAAAGTCTATTATAATCAAGGAAACTATGCGTATTATTCACTTGACCTCACTATACTTCGCCTTAACAACAAGCGCGAAAACCGACATAAAATGTTTTATCTCTGAAAGTAGAATCACAATAGCCGCAACGAGGCAGCAAAAGCAAGGCCGCAAAATGCCGCAAACGTTCGCAAAAGGCCGCAAAACGCGCAAAAACTATTCAAGTCGGTATCGCATCACCTGTTGAGAAACAAAATCACTCTTATCGCCGGACCGTTGTTTGGCCTCAAAAGCCATGATAACGGACAAGGACTCTTGTTCAGGTGAAAAAGGAAATGTTGGGGTGAGGAATTAGAATGAAAAAGGAGAAATTAAGGTGAAAAGGAACAATTTTGGTTTGGTTATGTTTTTGGCGATATCTTTAGGGAAGATATTGCGGAGGAAAGTTGTTAAGGTAATGTTTGTATAAGGTGCTTTGGCGATGTAAAAGAACAGTTGGGCGCGCAATTATCGCCAATTGGGTATGTAAAGTTTTTTTTTGGTATTTTTTTTATATTTTTATATGATAGAATGGATCATTTAGAAAAACTAATTTCAATATTTTTTTATTCTGTTCAGTACTTATTTTTTAATATTTTTTTAAAGATAAAATCGTCAGTAGGAAGGATGACGTCATCGTACCTACTGAATAAGATGTTGTGATAGCCTACATGAACTAAAAAATACATATACGTCAACTTGACAGTGACATGTACCTATATTCGTTTTTGTCTCTGACTGATACAAGAGATCATCGGTTTTTGTTGTGTTTTGAAAAAACAAATACGTTGTGTAAACATAAAGAATGAAAAAAAGAATAATTAATATTGAGCTCGTTGTAATTAATTAATGTTTTCTAAGGTCTTCGCGATTGTGTTTGCGCATTGAAATTAAACAAATTCACAATATTATTCAGAAACTACAACTGTGAAATGTTTCGACTTTCGTGCCAAAAATCCTAATAAACTGTTTTTTTCAAGTAAAGGAAACCTTTAAAAGACTGGTGTGAACAAGTTAACGTAGAATATGTTCCTGGGCGAAGCATTGATGCTGCAGTACAATGAACCAGAAAAAGGAACCAGAATAAAATAAATAATGTATAAATGTAAATAAAATAATCCCTTTATATAATTACAATGAAATTGGTATATAATTAAACACAATAAAATCATTTCAAAAAAGAAGTTATGTACTGTCAATCACTTTTATTTCATATCCTGGCATTGTTCATAAGTTTTAGCTCTTTAGCTCCTCGGATTTTTGCGATGTTGTTCTTGTCGCTAGTTGAGATGAACTCCAGAATGATAAGATTCTCAACCTTAGGTAAGTTAGCAGAGTCGGCACGTACAAAATTATCCATAATTTATCCAATCAGTAGGCAAACAGTTCCTTATAACAAAGCAGTGGTCAACGTAAATGCAGTATCAATCAAAACGGTAGGAAAGCAAAGTCGTCGTAAAGATAATGAACAGAATTAATTTAATACAAATGTATAGAGTAGCAGAGCACCAAACACACAAAATAATTATTTTCTTTGTTTATTTATTTTGGTATGACAGTTGTCATAGAGATATTGTCTCTCTTGTCAATGCCAATGCTGTCAGTTTCATCTTTTTTACTAACTAAACTACATTTCATTTTACATTTTAGAGGTCGACTGAAGGTCAAATATTTTTTATATTTTCGCAAAAATTTGCGCGATCTCATCATTTTATGTGCCCTAAATAAAAAAATATGGTTTATAGACATATAATCTCGAAATGGTTTTGGAATCAGCATATGTTACATTTTCTTTACATACCCAATTATCGAATTTTTAACCGACATCAAAAAGGAATAGGTTCTCAATTTGACTGCATAATTTTTTATGTTTGTTACGCGATTACTTGGCCAATTATGAATTGATTTTGATGATTTTTAGGGTTCCGTACCTCAAAAGAAAAAAACGGAACCCTTATAGGATCAATTTGTTATCCGTCTGTCCGTCTGTCTGTCCGTCCGTCCGGATGTCAAGACCTTTATCTCGGGAACGCGTGAAGGTATCGTGTTGAAATTAATTTTAGGAGTAAATTTTTAGTTATTTTTTAGAAAGTTAAAGTATTCTGTGACCAAATTAGTAACGGTGTGTCTCGACAGCCTTAACCCAATTTCAATTGCAGACTGACTTACTTAACATCAAGTAAACTATGGTCAAATACCTAGTCTGTCGTTAAAAGATATCAATATGTGTTGGGTTATTTTAAATTTCAAAATCCACCTTAATTTTCTAACGTCATTGTGTAAAATTAAACACTGCCGCGGCAAGTATCTGATAACACTGATTAAGTGCTCGTCGCTGGAAAAGCCGCGTCACTTTCACCAGTTTTCAGGTGACATAAAAAATCGGTATTCGTAATAGCATTACGTGAGTCGGCAGATTTCGGTTGCCCGGGAATGAGAGTACAATTTGGTGAATCAAGTTTAAAAGTGAGTGGATTACTCATCACATTAAAACCTTCATTGTTGCGGCCTGCTGACACAAATAAATACAAATAAAATAAATGTTTAATTACTACAGGTTTAGTGCTTAACTGAGTCTGTTCCTGAGGTATGGGAGCGGCACGGGAGGGTTGACATGTAGCAATTCTGACGCCCGACTGAAGTCACGCGACATTTGATGTACCGTAAACACACACCCCTCCCGTGCCGCTGCCATACCTCAGGAACAGACACAGATAAGCGGTAGTCCTGTACCGTTTAGTCCGCGGTTTTAACTACGTATTGATAAGAAACGGCTTGTATTTATATAATTACATACATACACCGAAAGGTTCTCGAGTGGAGACCACGTACCGGCAAGCGCAGCGTAGGAAGACCAGCCACGAGATGGACAGAAGACCTCATACAAGTGGCGGGAAGACGCTGGATGCAAGCCGCTTCCAATCGGTCATTTTGGAAATCCATGGGGGAGGCCTATGTCCAGCAGTGGACTTCTTATGGCTGAGATGATGATGATGATACATACACCCGAAAAACATTGTCATTCTTGAACAATTGGGTAAAAATTATAAGTCACAATCACAAATGGAAATACATTCCCATTCTGCAACGATCACTCATGAATACAGAGTTTCAATAAATTACTTGTTTGTTATAAAATATGGCATTGTTAGGCCCATAAAAGTGTAATTTTCAGCAAAATACAATTGGATAATGCCTTTAATTGGATATTTGCTAAGCATAACTTGGACTTTAGCGACCGAGGATTGCTTTGTAGCTATTATTTTATTTACATACCTTTGAGGTAATTTATTGTTCGCTGTTTTATCATGCTATAGCCACACTATGCACTACTATATCTCGCTCCATATGCGAATATTCACACCATACTTGTATGAAACAAGTATATATGTATGTTAAAAAAAAAACGATTGCAAAAGAAAGACTTGCGTAGTGGAACTTACGCTTACGTTGCGCGTGATATGGTGTTGAATGTACATTTTTGCGAGAAAGTGTACACAAAACTACTATATAATTTATTTGAATGAACGTTCTTTAGAATAAAATCATATAAAGTTTGTTGGAATATTGCAAGTTACGAAAAAGCGTATTTATTTATTATTTTTGCGAGAGTTGTATTATTATTACCAAAAAAATACAGTCGAATTGAGAACCTCCTCCTTTTTTGAAGTCGGTTGAAAAATGTAGCCTGTGACACTTAAGGAGCGAAGACCTACGAGTATTTAACGATATCACACACGAGGAATATTATTGCCTAAAATCGTAAGTTAAACTGCAAAAATGTCTCTTTTGCAGTCGGGTATTTTTTTCTGTGGTATCGTAACTGTCAAACGGATTGTTTGAAAGAGGAATGTATATGTCTATTTTGTTTCAACAAAATCGGTTCCTTTTTTTTTGTCGGGGGTTTTTAAGTTTCCTAAACTTATACTTGTTAATTTAAATGTAGGTCACGCATTGTGTCGATCTTCGTCCAACCTCTTTTCGGTAAAGCTGGATTATGTAAACTTATAAATTATTCCGCAGAACGTCGGAGCAACGGACATAAGATTAACTTTTTATAGCTTCTGCAGCAGACCTTAGAAGATTTATACTTTCTGTAGCGAAAACGTGAAGGTATAAACTCACTAAAACCGTTTAAAGGGATCATCGCAAAGTTTCGCCGGCAAGAAAAAATGGCCGCAATCTTTGGCTAAAAATGACGTCATTATAACGCTGGAGGGAGATTTCGTTCGAAGGCTTCTAAGCTTCTGGAATAAGTGTGATTTTCAAGGAGTTTTTGTGTCATTTAAGAGAATAAACGATTCTACGTTATTGATGATTATAAAAGCTAAATTACTTAAACGATTTTAATATAATTTCTATGGAATTAATCTGAAAGTATATCCGTTCAAATAAAAACAAGAAATTTCAAGCCGGTTTATCGGAGCTATGCAGTAACAAATAAATTGTTATTTGTGTATAACCTCTTTTTTGAAGTCGGCAAATTGTAGAGTTCTCAATGATCTTGAACATGTGTGAAGTCTGCCAACCCGCACTTGGCCAGCGTGGTTGACTATGGTCTTACCCTTCTCACTATGAGAAGATGGCTCGCGCCTATCAGTGGGACAGTTTGTACCAACAGGGCTAATAAAAAAAATGTTTTTTACCGACTTGTTCTCAGTTCGGTTGTATTTTTAAACCCCGATCGAAAACAGACTGGTGTTATAAGTTTTACGTGTGTATCTATGGCATCGTAGCTCTCAAACGGATGTACTGTAGGTATTGTACTGTCTACATCGAGAATGGTCTTAGCTATGTTTCATCAAAATCGGCTCAGCCGTTTTTAACTGTCGGGGGTTTTTGACTTTTCTGAACTTATACCTATGTTTGTCACCACATAACTCCGTCATTTATAAACAAATTTGAAAATTCTTTATTGTTTGAAAGAATATAATTTCAGATTAGTTCTATAGATTAGAATTTTATCAAAATTAATTACTTTTACAGTTACACAGTTATACAGTTTGATTTTTAAAACAAAGTAACAGGAAAAAAAGACCACCAAAGAAACGAAAAAGCCTATATTGAAGTCCGTTGTTTCAGTTTTTAATTTAAACTACTTGTGGCCCGCGGTTTCACCTTCGTAGTGATGAAAAACGGTGATGACGATGATGATAAAATATAGCCTATAAACTCCAAGTCCTAAAGAATCCCTGTTCCAAATTCTATAGCGATTGATTCAGCAGTTTAGCCATGAAGAAGTAACAAACAGACAGAAGACAGATTTACTTTACTTTTATAATATTAGTTAAGATCATTCTAATTAGAATTACCTACCTATCAGGGGTACTTCGGCGTTTCGTTCGAACCGCGGTCCGAATCACCCAAGATTTTGAATTCAGGAAAGACCTGCACATAAGGTAGAACAACACAACCCAAGACAGCGTATTCCATATTCAAACATAAGTAACGTTCACTTTTTTAAACTATCACGGTCATTCACTAAAGCACTATTATTATTAACAGGGGAAAATATCCCGTTAATAATAATAGTGCTTTAATAAGTAATATTTTCTGTACACTTGCTTACCAACATCACAGAACACAGCCTCGTCTAGTATCCATCTCAGCAGAATCTCTCAACATATTCAGGTTCATTATCTCCAGAGTATTAGCCGGTCTGAATATAAAGCGCCATCTCTCGAGAAGATGGGGCGCTAATTAAACATGTGTCTAGAGCCCACTCCACACAGCACCGCCAAATTGTCTTTAATATTAGAAGCAGTATGTATAGAGACTGTAATTTCAGTATATTAGCTGTAGAATTTATTGAGGAGCTGCTATTTTAGTTATATTGGTGGTTATGGGTGCCGGATATTGTTTGTTGAAATTACAAGTAGGAAAGGGAATAAGAATTTTTATTATTTTACTTCACAGACAAGAGCTAATTAATTGATTCCCCCAGCTTTTTTAGTATCGGACAGTTAGATACAGAAAAAGCGTCATCGTTTCAAGGTGGATTTTTTCGATGGAGACAATCTAGGTGTCTTTAAATCGAGCGTGAATTATATTTTTTTTTGTATATATGTAAGCGCGCTCCATCGTAGACCGCTACATTGCTTAATACCAGACGAGTCAGCGGTCAGTTGCTTAATACCAGACGAGTCAGCGGTCAGCAGTCAATCTTATATGCGAAATAAAAAAATATGCGGCCAAGTGCGTGTCGTGCCACACGCAAAGGAGGGTTCTATAGTTGGGCATCATAATTTATGTGAACTTAAAATGGTGATACTATGAGCAATTGTGCATACGAGTTGACTTAAGTTAGTTTAAATGAAATTTGCACGATATTTTCATTTTTTACTTCTCTTAGTACATTTTGTAAGTTGATCGATTATTATTACTCTTTAACTTGTAAAGCCTGCATAACCATTATAGTTTTCATTTTAGTTTCATCATATATGCTACTAGCATGAATTTTTCATATCTCCAAAGTTAACCGTTTAGTCGGAAATCGGAATCACTAGAATAAGAGTTTTTTTAACATTAGGGGGTAGTTTAGGCGCTATACGTCATATTCTCAGATCGCCACATTCGCAAAATCATCTGCAAATTTAAAATCTCCTCTATAAAATATTAATAGAATCACACAGGAGTTTGTGGATTCGAAAACCACTCTGAAATGCTTTAAAAAAAAATGACACTTAGAAAATTTCAGGTGTGCAACGACAATATAACACACACACACACACACATACACACACACACCATTAGTGTAAGAGAAAATGATGTCACACAATGAAATACAAGAAAATGATGTCACACAATGAAATATAACACACACACACACACACATACACACACACACCATTAGTGTAAGAGAAAATGATGTCACACAATGAAATACATCACTGATGCTACATCAAAATAATGAAACCGTAAATTCGAAGGCTAAAGTGGTATTTCTGCCATATAAATTGTTGTTAAACTTGATACAGTTACTTCTTGGAAACTGTTGATCCTAGACCAGCAGTTTCTACGGAAATTATAGATCTCATTACGAGAAACTTTGTGGCGCACAGTGCACTCTTCCATCCAAATAGAAGACCACTACCCCGGCCCCCAAACATTATCTGATTTACCACTGTAGCCATCAAATTAAGCACTAATTCTATTTTTTGAAATAAATAATAATTTTACACTTTATAAAATTCTGAAATATTACCATAGATTAAGAATTTTTACTTTAATTACTTTTTGACGCGCCTGGGGTTTTTTAGACATTGACTTTCACATCTCTACAAGCAACTTTAGATGAATCAATCAGGATTGAATTTTTGAAGACCAGCCACAAGATGGACAGAAGACCAAGACCAGCCGCAAGAAGACGCTGGACGCAACCCGCTTCCAACCGATATTTTTGAAAATGGGTCCAGGTGTCGTCGAGTAATCGGGGAACATACATATAAAAACTGACGAATTGAGAACATCCTCCTTTTTGGAAGTCGGTTAAAAAACTTATATAACTTTCTTAATACTCTATAATAAACTTAAAACTCTTCGCGACTGGTAACTCCGGTGGAAAGCCGCTCTCTGAGCTCCAAATCCATAGCTGGCAATAATTGCACCGATTATAGGCGCAATTAGGCGACCCGTCGGCTCACGGCCCTTCTCGTCGGGCCGCCGTTAATTCGACGAGCTAATTGATTGGGACGCCCCCTGAAATTGGGACTTTTTGGTGGTCGAAAGTGATGATGTGAAAAGTACAGATTTAAGACAGGCTTTGGCTAAAATTTGCCTGATCTATCTCTGTGTAAGATATGCTCGAAAATAGTAAGCAAATGTAATATGAAATGGGAACTGTGTCCCTTAATCCAGTAAAAATAATTTGACCATCCCACAAGACCAATATGGTGCCTAAAGTACCGATTGGGATATAATGGGTCAAGTCCCGTCGGGTGCGGAAATTTTGAACTGTCTGCAAATTTACTTTAAATTTACTTAGACATATCTAATAACTAAGAAAATTGTTATTTTAATGATAGTACTGGTGTTTTATTTACAATAATATGGCATCAAGTGAACTGTACCTATGGCGTGTGAAATATCAGGCAAATGAGAGTTTCATTTTTTACAATACTGCAAAAATCGTCACAACGCTTGTTCATTTAAACTAACGTAGTCATTTTCAAACTTGATTCTTGCCTCAGTGAAGTGATGGCGACTTTACTAGAAGCTTCAATAAGAGTTTTGCCGACAACGTAAAATGATACGTTTCACTACTTTATTTCATTTGCCCACACGCACGTGATCGAACACATAATGAATAAAACACCACCATTTTTATCGCATTTTATATATAATCTGGGTGTCTTTAAATCGCGAGTGAATTGGTTTCTTCTAGGTAAGCGCCCTCCATCGTAGACCGCAACGTCGCTTAACATCAGGCGAGTTGGCGATCAAGCGCGAATCTATTTCTACATTAAAAAAACGCATTAATATTCAAAATAACACAAGTTTAGGAAAATAGAACAGAGCAACAACATGTTTCTATGACGTTCCCGCCAACAACAGTTGGTGGTCAGTCCTAGATCGAATAAAAAAATAAAAATAGGAACATATTCATAGCCAAAAGCGATAGTACCTCTATGATCCATAGACAATTTTACAACAAGTTTTACAGTTATTAAACTGCGAGCTCGGTACTTGCATTGTTTATTGTTTTCTGTAAAATCCGGTTCGTTTAAACCGTCAGCCGTTAATTCGCAGTAATTTCGAAACAATTCGAGATAACTTTTTACGATCGACATTTGGACATTGTTGTCCTTTTACCGCCGCACATAATTCTGCATAAATTGTAGCGAAGAATCCCAAAATTTACGACTATTTCCAAACGGTAGAAATATTTTATTAGATTATTTATTTAGCGGTGGAAAAAGGTTAAAGCGTCGGCCATTCTGCTGTTGCTCTGTTTTGTGTCAATTTCATTCTGAAAGTTTTTATTTATTACTTTATTTTGGACCCACGTGCTTTTCCCAGTGTCAAGTATTGAGATTCGATTAAGTTTTATTAATTTACATCATATAAGTACTAGTATAGTCTAAGTCAAATCTAAAAGTTATTTTAAATTCTATCATTCGCCAGTAAAGTGGTGCCGACTCTACTAGAAGCTTTACGGAATTTTGTCGACAACATGGACGTTTGCTCACGTGCACGTAATAAATAAAAAACACTAGTTTTTACCATTAACATTCGAAATAACCAGACAGCAGCATTACCAATGTTATACAAGAACATAAAAAACATAGGGTTTTTGTACATTAGACTTTTTAATGCAGACTAGATAAGTGGCATAGCGACGTAATTTTCGTTTTAATTTCTCCAATACCTTTTTAAAGAATATTAAAATCAATTATTTAAAATCTTCTATGATTTTGTGTAATTGATTTTAATACTGACTCTTCTATTATATATCTACGCGTTGCACAGTCTTTTCGCCTTTCTTCCAAATCCAACATGGAAGTGAACTGCTAATTATGAATCAACACAAACACAAGTAATAATACTTGTATAAATTCGACAACTTTTCGCTTTAGTTACAAAATGGGACCACATAATTTAAACGCGGCTCGAAAGGAGCAAACAATAAACTTCGCAAGTCCAATATCTCAGGCAGTTTCTGAAAGTCGTTTCAATAAACTTTCAGCATTGATGGAATTGTAAAATATGCCGGCGAGTTGGCTATATCCCCCTAGGATTGTTTCGGGTACGTGCTCTGTCTCGAAATCATTTAGGCACTAACCTATTTTATTGAATGCTATTTAATTGTACATCGAAATCGGGTTTTACTGTTTTTGTTCGGTCCTTTTAAATTACTATTTAGCGCGGAATGAATACTACTGTTTTTGTACACTGTCAGATGTCAATGTCAAAATATTGCAATGTCAATAAGTTAAGTGTCCATAACGGCGCCTTCATTTCTATTAGGTAGTGGACAAAACAGTATACATATAATTTTTATCTTGGACTTGCTAATTTCGTATGACAAAAAATTTCCAAAAACACTCTTTGTTTGGTGAATATTAAATATTGATGACTGGGTATTAAATCTGTATCCAGCGGAGATCTACAAGATTTACCTTTAACGGCGTCTATTATATTCGGCATATGTTAATATTTTTATGACAAAAACTAAGACACCTGTCATTTTTTTTTTTTTTTTTTTTTTTTTTTTTTTTTATATTTAACGGCTCTGGATTCTGATACACCTGTCATTATCACCAAGTATTACCGGCCAGTGTCCAGAAGTTACAAACGTCAGACCTTAAAATTACGTAAATCTGTTAAACGTTTATGGTGCCAAATATGCTGCCCGTGCGTGTACACATCTCCAAGAAGAAAAAAAAATGGAAGAATTTTATGTTAAAAAGTGCCTTGAAAATGCGATATGTAGCGTAATTTAGCAACAATATCTCCAGAGTAAAAATAATCCAAAAAAATAAAAAAAAATCTGAGCTAAAATTCGAGTTTTTAGCACAAAATTACAAGGGTCAAAAAATCATTTAGCAGCACCTCGTAGCAAAAAGTCAAAGACTAAAAAAATCCGTGCCAACATACAGAGTATACATTATGTAAATGCGTGAAATTGTGCCTACCCTCGCTTCCCTCAGAGAATAACAGTTTAAAATTTTAATCACATCAGCCTGTGAGATTTATACACGTTTGATGTACGCCGCTTCAGCGAGCAAGTTAAGCGTATCAAAGTCGCCTTTTGTGGGATATTTGCTGTTTTTAAACCCCGACGTAAAAAGAGGGATGCTATAAGTTTGACTTGAATGCATCTGCATGTCTGCTGTGACATCACAATTATTATGAAACAAATTAACAGATTTAGATTTATTTTTTTAAGTGAAAACTTGTTTAGGAGCGCTGAGCGCTTTGTATTTATTTATTTATTTATTTATTTACGCATACAAAACAGAATACAATTGGAATATTAACAATAGAATACGATAAAACATGCGAACTAGATTGTATTCCTACACATGTGTACACAGCAACAACAAAATAAATGCAGTACTTTTTAAATTACATTAAGTATATACGTATAAATATGTAGATAACAAAAAGAAAATATTAAGTTACATAATAATATGGAAAGGAAGTTAGAAAAACAAAAACAAAAATAAAAATAAGTTAGAAAAACAACAGCGCTGATATCGCTTGCATATACAAGCGATATCAGCACCGTTCCTTCTCCAGAATTGCCAGTGTATCACGTTTAAATTTCAATAATTTACCATTAAATATATCTATTGAGCTATAATTATCCACTAAGATATCGTTATATTGGCGACACATTCTGACCAGTGGGTTGTAAAAAGAGCTGTTATTAGTATATACCTTAAGAGAAAAAAATCCTGTATGGGGGGAGATTTCGGCCTGGTGTTGAAATTTATATTGGAAAGAAGAGAAGAAGAATCAATATGGGAGTGAATAATTTTGAATAAACAAATGAAGTCCAGATATTTGCGTCGTGTCTCCAGCGAGGATAGTTTAAACTTGGTTAACCGTTTGGAGTATGACCTGACTTGACGTTGGACACCGTATCTGTAGCTTAATATGTTTAGGCACTTAGACTGCACGCGTTCGATACGTTTACTATGTATGTTGTAGGGCGGGGACCATACAACCGAATTAAATTCAATAATGGTGCGTATGAGTGAGGAATAAAGAACTAAAAGAGAATGTGGGTTCTTGAAGCCTTTGGTGATACGCGTAATAAAACCTAAGAGTTTATTGCCTCTATTGATAATATACTCGTAGTGGTCGCGAAAAGTCAATTTTTCATCAAATAGTACGCCCAGGTCCCTAACCACTGCT
Source organism: Lycia hirtaria (assembly GCA_947563715.1). Lineage (NCBI taxonomy): Eukaryota > Metazoa > Arthropoda > Insecta > Lepidoptera > Geometridae > Lycia > Lycia hirtaria. Next base: position 3,461,651 of record OX387377.1, on the reverse strand, counting down.
TTTCTTTCAAGATATTGGTTTTTAAGTTTATAGTCATAACAGATTTTGTTGAATTTAGTAGTAAAAGAAATTACATTACACTTTTTGATATTCATAGACATAAGGTTATCTTGACAACAGTTTTCAAAAGCAGTTAGATCTGACTGAAGAATCTCAGCATCCTTTGTGTTTCCTACCCTGGTGTAAATTTTGAGGTCATCTGCATACAACAAACATGGACTGTGAAAACTGTCGATTATATCATTAATAAAACAGATAAGAAGCAGTGGTCCGAGGTGAGAGCCTTGGGGCACTCCGGAGGTTATAGATGCTGGAGAGGAAAGAAAAACCTTGATTGCGACAAGTTGGCTACGCCTAGACAAATAAGATTTAATCCATCGCAGTAAATTGCCGTGAATTCCATAATTTGTTGCCAGTTTAGTGATTAGTATTTTGTGGCTAACTTTATCAAAAGCTTTAGATAAGTCTGTATAGATGCAGTCAACTTGAGTTCTTTTTGAGAATGCGTTACATAGATAATTTTTAAACTCTAATAGGTTAGAAGTGGTAGACCGATTACGGATAAAGCCATGTTGTTTTGGGGATAAGAGTGGGCGGATATGGTGATAAAGAGCGTCATACACTACGGATTCAAAAAGCTTAGCCAGACAAGATAGGATGCTAATTGGACGGTAATTTTCACAGCATGATCTATCACCAGACTTAAATATGGGGACAACATGAGCTTTTTTCCACCTCGTTGGAAAGACACCAGATTGTAATGACTTGTTAAATATTAATAAAAGAGGTGTAGATAATTCTTTACCGCAAATTTTAATAACTCGAGGAGGTATTCCGTCAGGACCAGCTCCTTTGTTAATATCAAGCCTAGATATTTTTTGAAGAATATCAGCACGGGTTATAACAACGTTGCTTAAGACATTGGTTGTACTTGTCTGTGTAGGTGTTTTACAACTACTAGAAGAATCGTCTGGCATGAAAACAGAGCTGAAATAATGGGAAAAAAGATCACAAATTGTATTGTGGGTATTGAATGAATTTGTGCCGTCACGCTCGGACATGTAACGCTTGTTCGAGTAAAGTCGGTTCGAATCGACTAAGAGAGCGAGAGAGACATCTTCAACACATCATAGGTGACTTGTTCGAGAGCGAAAAATTTGTATTTGTAACCTTCTATCCCAGTTTTTTTATTTTATTTGTAAAAGTTATATTTTTTTACATATCTTTGTATGATAAATAATTTGTTTGTGAAACGATAAATAAATTCTGAAAATAAAAACTTACGTGTCGAAGTTGTTCTACCGTGAAGCTTAATTTTACAAAGGTTCTATATTTATTTATTGCTATATGATTAAAACAACAGATTTCAACATAGCCCAAATGTAGTTGTTTGTTATTTAAAACTATCTGACATTTTTGGATAGAAATTCGCCATTGTCTGGTCTGTTAAATTTTGATTTTGAACATTCATTTTTTGCTTGTAACGCTCAATTCCCAGATCTTCATATTTCTCACATAAGAAACAAATCTATGTATTTGTATATTTTATTTGCGTGAGAATGTTTTCCTATTTGTTGATCGTGCGCTTGCATAATATTTGTTTAACCCGTGAAACGCCAGGGGAAATCACAGGGCACGGTGTGACGAAACAACCCTGTGATAGCCGTGCTGGCTCCATGACATGAACATAATAATATGACGGGCCGAGTTTTGGCGGGAACGTCTTAGTAACGTATTGTTGCTTTGTTTTATTTTCCTAAACTTGTGTTATTTTGAACATTAAAGCTATAAAAAGGGAAGTGGTGTTTTATTCATTAAGTGTTCGATAAAGTGCGTGAGTGTGGGCAAGTGAAATAAAGCAGTAAAACGTGTGATTTTACGTTGTCGGCAAAACTCTATAGAAGCTTCTAGTAAAGTCGCCACCACTTTACTGAAGCAGGTCTCGACTCATAAATTGACTTTTTACGTGACTTAGATTGTGACTAGAACATTTACAACTTGTTTTATTCAAGAAACTTGAAAAAAACCTAATACTTGACACTGGCAAATGCTTTAATGCGGGTCCAACACAAAATATATACATATACATATATATATATATGATGGGCGTTTTGTTTTTTTGCACCAGAAGTGATTCGGACCGGGGCGCGGGGCGCGGTGTGAAGTATGATTAAAGAAGAATCATTAAAGATAAAGATATATATTTATTTGTCAAAACATCTGTACAGGTGCAGATGTCAAAGCGTTAATATCAAATTAATCATGTTGCTTTAAACATGAATTATGTATACTCATATATAAATATAAAAAAAAAAGACTTTCAAGCCTTACAAATATAGCTTTTAGAAAAAATAGAGCATTAAACTCTTCTTCTGCAATGGTAGAGCAAGCAAGCACCGAGGCAACGATATGGCGTTTCAGGAACAATGGATCTGGAAGGATTTGTAACTTATGTTAACTGACTTCAAATAATTATAGTTTAAATAACGGAAAACCGACTTCAAAATGTGCAGTTTTACTCTAAAAACCAAATTACAGAACCGATTTTGAGAAATTTCTACGGGACCAATCTTAAAATATTATCCTTTCAAACATCATATTATCCTTTGTTTTTTTTTTATAAATTAATATTCTTTCAGATTGGTTAAAATTGTATCAAAATCGGTTCACTAGTGATCTAGTCACTACTGAACCGATTTTGATACAATTTTGAAATATGTCATCTAAGCAACAAAATTACGTATTTTGAACTTGATTATTTCAGTATTTAAACTATAATAAATGATTAAGGTTCTTCCTAGTACATCTAGCTGTGTGTAACTAATAACGAAGATATCCACAATAACTTCGAAAAAAAGGGATGCGTGCCGCAGGATTTAAACCCAGAACCTGCGGATCACAAGTCAGATGATCTCTTAACTAAGTTACCGAAACTTTGTACACAAATAGTATAAGTTTTGAAAACTCAAAAACCCCCGACAAAAAAAAAACAAAACCGATTTTGATAAAACAGCTAAGTACATTCTCGATGAAATCCTCTTTCAAACAAAAAACTAGATCAAACTAGGTCCATCCGTTTGAGAACTACACACACACATAGATACACACGTCACTTATACCAACTTATAACACACCCCCCTTTTTGGGTCGGGGTTGATAATAGTGTAATAATTCTGTATTGTACAATAACATAAACCTAGCTTACTGTAAACTCTTCCATTGGCAGTTGGAAGTCCTATTTATCGGTTTAATGCAGTGTTTTGCATGCATCCGCATTGCGCAGTACATTGCCGGCGCAGCGGGCCGCAATGTACACGTATCGCACGCTCGGCCGGCGATGGGCAGTAAATTAGACGGAAGTTCGCGTTATGACCGCGCTGCGTGGTACCGACCTAGTTGAAGCGGACATTTTGGTGAATATATCAGTATATTCACCAAAATGTCCGCTTCAATTGTTCGTATAGTGGTAAAGATGGCTTCTCTTAGTAATCATTAACGATTTTGTACCAATTTGTAGGTTTTTTCTTTATAAACTTCTATTTTTTCCTTCTTGTCTTATCCGACTTCAAAAAGGATAACATGTTATCAATTCGTACCGTTTTTTTTACTCACACGGTTAACGCTGTTGTCATTATGTATTTGTTAATGAGCTTCTTCTTCTTTTTTGTATTGGACCCATAAGTAAGCAAGTAAGTTCGTATAGACTGAGTGGCCAGCCCTATTGTCAGAGTTATTAAGCCGCCGAAAGGCCTCTGACTTGGCTTGACGATTGCTGAACAACCGGGACCTACAATTTAACGTGACATCCGACCCACGGTAACGCTCAGAAAGAAATGCCACTCACGGTCACCCATCCGAAAACTGACCGGTCCGTCCGTTGCTTAACATTGGTGATCGTTCGGGAACACCTAGTCAAGCTACGACACGAGCGCTACCCATGCGAATAGCGATTTGCCAGTATCAAGTATTGAGATTTCTTCAAGTTTTTTGAGTAATACAAAGTCATAAATGTCCTAGTTACAATCTGATTCACGTAAGTATACATAAAATATTGCAAAAATAATAAAACAAAAAACTATATCCGCCACAAACCGGTTCCAGATCAGCATACTGTTGGCCGCGAACAGCCGGCGCTGATCTTCCGCTGGAACCGACGGTGACGTCACCCACGGTTAGCGCACAAAACAAATATACACATGAGTACACGTGTGTGTATTGATTTATAGAAATTAAAATTTCAAATTACAATTACATTAAAAATTTCAGGTAAATCAGAAACCGGGAAGTGGGTCAAATTTAACTTGCAAGATTTTTTAAATGTTAGATAAACGATTAACCACCAACTCGCTCGATGTTAAGCGATGGACGGTGTGGCCGAGAATGGAACTCGTCGATCTAAATGATATCTATTCACTCTAGCCTTGAAGATTCCAAATCTGTAACTCTCAAGAAACGTCAAGAACGTGGACCGATATCGCTGTGTACGGTTTTAGATTACTAACACCGGGACAGAACTTAATAAAAGCTAGTAAAAAAATTTACTCCTTGAAGAACTTTCGAGCACATCCCTTAATGTTCTGTGGAGCACATACTGTGAATATTCAACGAATGAAACAATTCAATGAATCCCGTTCTTTTCACTGGCATGCGGAATACGTTCCTTTCTACTCAGTTCAATACCGTTCATGCACATAAGTTCGGATGTTTAGAGCCGCCGACTGCAGCCATAACTCGACCCGTACGGAACGTAAACTGGAACGTAATAAAAACTTCAATTGAACGGTTTACGTTCCGGCTCTTTTAGGATTTGTAGAGACGGAAGTACGAGTGAATAATGAAAGAAATCGGATTTTAGTATTGATTGAAACGTAACAAGTTACCTACGTACATGCGTACTTACATATTCATACTTCAGGACTAGAAGAGATTCGGCACATTACCACTAAATTCTCATTGAAATGGCAAAAAAACCGTACTCTAAAGATTTCGGTCCACATTCTTTATTCGATTTCGAATTCGATTTCATTTAGGGTTGATATAGGTTATACAATATGAAGAAACATTAAACAAAATATGATTCAGGAATGACAGATTAATCGAATACATAACGAATTGATAACCTCTTCCTATATTGAAGTCTGTTAACTTTAACTTTAAAACCGCAGTTGCTGTTTTCTGGCGACCGTCGTTGGAAAAATTGCCCCCATTCTATATGAGGCATTATTGCAAAAATAATAATTAAGGAAGCGAGATCGGCGTGTTACAATAAATACAATCATTTAGTATTTCCCGTTGGGGTACTCATTATAATTACACGTACGTTTCTTTCTACGTTAATCAACTTAGGTGCTCAAAATGGGTTTACTACAAACTTTCTACAGTCAGTACTAACGTCAGTTTGTTTGTGTGGCATAAAGAGATGTTTCTTAGCTCCGCCAATGTCACATAGAAAGAACAAAAACGTTTTTTTTTGCTTGATGTTGGCATCATGCTTGCACATTTGCCATTTGTCGAGTTTATTAAAAAACGTAGTTAATTGTCACGGTTCCATACTGCACCTGTACTGAAAACTTTATACCGTCTATCCTACATATTAAATGTTTCAAGTCAGGGTAATTATATCAAACCAAACACATTAGTCGAAAGTTTAACCAATAAATGCCATTGAACGCTCCAATATGGATATTCGAGTTCCTAACTAGTAGATAATCGTCCCACTTCCGATCCACCTGTGGCGCCGAAACTACTTCTTTGTCACGTCAATCATATGAACGGATATTCAATATTCATACACGCACTATAAACAGTAGGAGTTGTTTTTCTCTCAAGGTAGATAGATAGATAACACTTTATTAAAAACCACATGAAAAAAAAATAACATAAAGATAACACTAAGTACTTAGGGCTAGGTAAGGTATCAGCCAATGACTTAGTTCGAAGTATGTGTCCTCACCGTAAACATGTCAATAGGGTATATGCAAGAGTTTTATTTCATAGAAATTATAGATTTAGTGAATAATATACAAAAATGTAACATAAAAAAAATGATATACAAAAATGTAACACATTTTTGTATATCATTTTTTTTTTTTTATCAATGGAATAGGTATCGCTATAGCTTTCTCATAGGAAAGGGGAGGGGGGCGCTCGGAAGGTAAAGGGCAGGATATTTTCGTTTTGAACAAGATTTTCTACTTATCCTGTAGTAGGGAGAGTGAAGTAAGGTGTGTCTTGTGATGCTCTTGCGCTCACTCACTTCGCTCATGATTTGCTCTAAATCGATCCCATCACGTATTAGTACTTGTAGAAACACCCATACTGACTACATTTTATACTGACGCTATTACATACTTTTTAATACTAAACTTTCGGCACTCATAGGTGGTATTGGTAAGTGGCAATTACCTAAAGTCGTTATTTATTTACTGGATATTTGTGGTCCAAATGAATGGGCTTGTTCATTAAATGCACTAAAACCGGCTCCACACGTATCTGTTTTCTAACTGTTAAATATGCCGTACTTTCCAAATTCCTTGTACATTTGAATTTCTCATTTTTATACTAATATTGAATGCTAGTAAAACCTTTATCGTGTTTTACCTTTATGCAACGGTTTTTTTCGTATATATTATGTATGTTTAAGCGATAGAATAGAATGTGTGTGCGTAATTGTGTATGTTTCTATATCACCTCCTGAACATCATTGGTTATATTAGGCGGTTGGTTATTTGGTTTTCTCTTTTAATTACATTGTGTTAGAAACTAAACAATGATAATTATAAAAAACTTGTTCAACACGTAATTGTTACTATTGTATCTACTTTTAAATTATTTACTTATCGCAATTGGTTTTATATATTATTATATTCTAATTATTTTTCTTTTTTCTTTGCAGGTAAGTTTACAAAAGTGCAGAAAACGTCAGTTATAAAACACAATTCAGGTACATAATCTGGGGACACGGCCGTGCCCCCGCCATGTGAGCCAGCGGGTACGGCCGGGATTATATTTTCTCGAAGCGATTCGTCAGATTTTAGACCCTCATAGCTTCGGCCTCGATAATTTAAATTTACAATTATCTAACTCCCGTTTTGTCGACTAAAACAAAAAAAACTTGAAATAAATTACATTGTTTTAAAAAGCACTTGCACGAAAGGTACACTTTTAAAGCTTGCACAAACTCCATGAAGTCTATTAAAGTTCGCCATAGATGCTAACCGAACTAGATAGAACCCGGTAATTACCGATTGTGATACGAACACGAATCGGTAAACTTACCGGTAACTTCCGAACACGTCGGAACTTTTCCGATCTTCATTTCTATGAGCTCGTTTGTGTGCATTGCTTACAAAAGTTGCATGCATTGTACGTGTCTTTGGAAATTAGATTTTGTGCAGGTAGTTTTATGAGTTAGAGTTCATACGTGCATAAAACCTTTTATACATTAACGTACTTTGTGCTTGCCGAAAAGTAATGTACGAAAATTATATATATATATACATACGCGTGGACTTGAGAACCTCCTCCGCTTTTCCGTCGTTTAAAAAGTAAAGGAAACACACAGAGTAAACAGAATAATGGTTGTTAACTGAGGAAATTTTGTTTAAATTTTTAGCAGACTTTTGGATTAACTCAATATTTTTTTTAGTTTAATTTGATTTATTTTGTTTATTTTTTTATATAAAAAATCTTCTAGTCCTGTAGTGAATGGTAGAATTAGGTTGTGAAGTTCTTGCGCACACTCCCCGAAATGAATCCTATAGAATATAGACAGACAAGCTACTTTATGACGGTGTTAGAGACTAAGTAGCTTCTTTTTTATACTACGTGATAGTATAAAAAATAAACTACTTAGTCGCCATTCATTATTATTAACGGGGTATTACATGGAGACAGGAATACCTAAACCAAATACCTAAAGTTTAAAAACCTCGTACGACAACAATTCTCTTAATGTTACAACTCGCCCGTCAACCAACTCTAACCTTAGAATATAGAAAAATACAGAAACCGTGAACATGCTTAAACCGAAGCGACAAAAACTACTCTTTTATAGAGTAGTTTGAAGCGCGCGCGATCAGTTGCTCTATGGCGTCGTAACGAGTGGCAATCTTTGTTGATGTTAAATTTCATTCAAATATGCCGTCATGTGTCGTTCCTACTTGTAAAAATGCTGCTGGGGTGAAAAAAAAACACGATGGGATAACATTTCACGTGTAAGTAGCACAATCAACATTATCTTACGTATTTATTTAATAAATTGTTCGGTCTTTGATTATCGTAGAGAAAGAATCGTCCATTTTGTTGGTGTTGCCAATATCAACGTTTTAATTTTCCTTACTTTTACTTGCTACCGATTTTATTAGTTTGTAAATTATATGAGTAGGTATTTAAATATATTTATTACCCGATTAAAAATAATTGGCCAAGTGCATGCCGAGTCACGTGCAGGGTAGGGTTCCGTAGTTGCCTATATGGAGTTGGAATAGAACTACTTCTTTGATATTGTGAACATATTGGTTGATTTTGAGATTTAAATGGACTTAGTGCGAAATTTTGCTCCGTATTTTTTTTTGAGGTGGTCTATAAACGTTAACATATAAAGCCTACTTAGCTGTGATAGGTTTAAATAATGCCTAACATTTAAAATTTTAGGTTCCCTGCTGATGAAAAAAGAAAAACAGAGTGGACAGAAGTAATACGAAATTGCGGTTAGAAGAGTTGTGGAAACCGTCAAAACGAAGCGTAATTTGCTTGATATAAAACTCAAATTTGATATATACTGTGTACCACAAAGAAGAGGCTATTGATTCAGTGTAATATACTAGTTCGGAACCAATGGGCTTATATTTATTATGTGCGAACTAATATTCTTGTCAAATAAATTATTTTGTATTTGTATCTTATTACGTTAGCTTAGAATATTATACTTTTTTGCTTGTGCATCAATTAATCCGAATAGTACGTCAAGAGAACAGTTATAAAAAATAATGATATCCGTTTAAAAAAGTAAGCATTTTATTTTAATATATTTTTATCTCCACGATTTACCACAACAGCGGGTAAATAATGTCTACACTAGCAACACTATGCGGGTGAGAGGTGAGAAGGGTGCGGGACGATTCTTTTGTTTTCGGACACAGCGCGGATTTTGTAACTACAGCTGGACGCGCCTTCTGTATTTTTCTGTATTCTGAGACTCTAACGCTTCCAGGCGATACTTGGCTTATCCACAAATAAGTGGTAATGTGTGAATGAAATGGCGAACTCTATTCGCATAGATAGATATATAAGTATAGATAAACTCTTTATTGTTTACACCACTATACTAAAACACTTCTCACATTCGCATATGTTTTTAGTACCTGGATGTCCGAGCTTTGCTCGTTTTTTTTTTATCATAGTCTTTCACACAATAGAAGAAACTTGAAAAAAATGTGCAAAAATAATATCATCTACCTGGAATCGAACCGAGGTCTTCTGATCTGATCGAATCAGCTCGATTTCCCACATGAGCTATTACAACCTTGTAGACAGTGGCGAAATGCGAAATTTACCTTCGTTTTCTAATGATATTGTACCAGTTTTTCATTGCCTGAAAACACGGATAAAACGACGTTTTCTCAAAATGAAACCTAGCTAGATCGATTTATCGTCCCCTAATCTACCTACGAACCAAATTTCATTAAAAGCGTTGGAGCCGTTTCCGAGATTCTGGTTATATATATATATACAAGAATTGCTTATTTAAAGTATTAGATGAAGATCACAATGGCCAAATGAATACCTTTGTCAACCGCCCAAAATCCCAAAATAACCACCATTCCGTCATTGTCATAGAACTCCGGATTAATTAACACTCCACTGCCACACGCGTACCTAGCAGGGTTCAGCACACAAACATTGCATAATGAGGTAGTGGGAATCCAAACACGCGGCATGAGGTACCGCAATTAGAAAAAAAAGCTAAAAGGGTTCTGTATATTTTTAACAAATTGACAGTTGCCCGAATATAGGAGAAAGGTTCCGCGCATTATTTTAAGAAAAAATTGAATATTATTATGAAAATGTTGGTTGGGAAGGCGGGAGTGGTTTTTTCTGGAAAGGTTGAATATTTTGGGGAGAATTTGCTGTTCTCATTTTTGCTTAGTTTGAGGTTCCCCTTTTCTAAAGACTTTATGGGTGCAATATTTTTCGACCAAATTATATGCGTGCAAGTTTTTTTTTCTTTTGCTGTATTAGTGGAATAAACAAAATATATGGGGCCGAAAAGTTCTCGAATGAAGACCACGAACCGGCAAGCGCAGCGTAGGAAGACCAGTCACAAGGTGGACAGAAGATATCATGCAAGTGGCAGGAAGACGCTGGATGCAAGCCGCTTCCAACCGGTCTTTCTGGAAATCCTTGGGGGAGGCCTATGTCCAGCAGTGGACTTCTTATGGCGGAGATGATGATGATGATGATGAAACAAAATATGCCTCATTACATTATTTTCCATATTAATAAATAAAATGTAGGTAACATATAACACTGAGATGATTATCATAGACTATATTTTATGAAAATTATTAGTATTATTCAATGTAGCTTTGAAGCTGGCAGAATGCCCTCGTGCGATGCCAAGAAACAAAGAAGAAAAAAAAAAATGTAGCTTCGTGTATAATAATAATAATTGATTTGAACAAAATAAAGTAATTAACATGATGCAAACTAAAACATTTCGTTTATAACATTTTGAACTTAGATCGTGAAGGTACACATAAGAATAAGTTCTGTTCTAATTTAAGTCACTAGTCACTAGATACGCTGTATAGATATAGATCTATGTTAAAAGAAAAACAAAATACCCGACTGCATAAGAGTGACTTTCGTAGTGCAACTTACGCTTACGTTGCGCATGATATGATGTTGAGACTATGTGTTTGTGAGAAATTATGCACAGATCTACTGTATAATTTATTAAAATGAACATCCTGTAGAATATTTTTTTTGTGATATTATTTTTATTTCATTACAAAGATTCTGACAGAAGTTTAGAAAACTCGAAAACCCCCAACAAAAAAAATTACCTATGAATGGCTGAACTAATTTTGATGAAATAGCTAAGAACACTCGATGAAATCCCTTTAAAAAACTAAATCAAAATCATTCTATCCGTTCAAGAGCTACAATGCCACAGACAAACAAACAGATACACAGATATACACACGTCAAACTTATAACACCTATCTTTTTGGGTCTGGCGATAAAAAAAGTTTATGAGAGGTTACGAATAAGTGCAATTTTTTTTATTTTTCCAAGAGTTTTATTATTAATGTGACAAAAAAAATGATATAGCACTCAAGGAGTAAAAATTAATCTAGCGACATTTCGCACATCGAAATCGGTTAAGCCGTTTAGGATGTAGGGCCCATAGAATCATACATATTTGGCCATATATTACATACATATATACACCCGAAAAACAACTCTCCTTTATACACAATCGAGTAACAAACAGAGAATAGGCAGGGAAGGAGAGACAAATACTTTTGTTTTTAATAACCTCCGACGCAAAAACGACGGGTGTTTTAAACTTGACCTGTCTGTGTGTGTGTCTGTCTGTGGCATCGTAGCTCGCGAACGGATGAACCGATTTTGATTATTGTTTTGTTTGAAATGTGAATTAGTTGGGAGTGTTCTTAGCTATGTTTTATCAAAATCGATTCAGCCGATTTTTTTTGTCGGGGGTTTTTGAGTTTTCCAAAATAATACTTGTGTTATTACTAGGCTAAAATACCTATAAGTTGAACAGTTCTCAGCGATAACACCGAGTCTGAAGCTTCCATATTTGTCAAATTATACCTTAAGTTGACCTGACAAAATAATCACAACTGTCTACTAAAACATTTCAAAAACACTTTTTATAACCACAGGGTTAGTCAACGTTGGCACAATAATTTTAAATCATTAAAACGATTCCTCCAAAGATAAATGGATCCCTAAAACGTTTTAAATTACAAGCGATACTGTACCCCGTCCCCGCGTAATGGGACTGTGTCATTTTCAGGGGCTTTTCAGACCTTCCCTTTAATGACACGTTTTCATAGAGCAAGTGATCATTATTGGCAAACAAAACCGCGCCCTTTCCTTGGCTTTGTAGACCACTAAGGGCGTCGCCAGCACATGGCTCAAGGGGAGGGGGAAGGGGGGGGGGGTTACAGGTACAATTGCACGGCCTTAGGACTTTGGTTGCTTTGCAATTGGCTACATTTTTAAATCTCTAAGGCGGCGGGGGGGGGGGGGGGGGGGGGGCACTGCCCCCCTGATATATAGATTTCGAATCGAATCCGAATGAGTTAAACCAGCCCCCGTAGGGCTCGTTTAACGGTGAGCGCATGTGATATTGCTATTAGACTATGAGAAACACAAACAAATACAAGTATATGTTTAGAAAACTCAAAAAACCCCGACATAAAAACACGCCTTAACCAATTCTGATAAAACATAGCTTAAGAACACTCGATAAAATCCTCTTTCAAGCAAAAAAAAAAATAGATCAAAGTCGGTCTATCCGTTTGAGAGCTACGATGTCACAGACCAAAGACTAGATTGTCGAAAAAAAATTATGTCTGTGCCTCAGATACACATGTCAAACTTATAAAACCCCTCTTATTGGGTCGGGGGTCAAAAATAAAAATAGAATACCCGACTGTATAACAAAGATTCACATAGTGCCGTGTTACATATGTTTCGTGGTGTGTATATGTGATATAATTATATAAGTTTAAAGTAAAAAAAAGAATGTACAGAATTGTGCTACAGTTTTCTTAATTCGATACAGCTTTTTGGTCGTGAAATGATTTAATATTTCATAATTAGCTGTGGCTACAATTTCATATATATTTATATATTTCACTGGTAGCAAGCAGTCAGAGAGACATACAGACAAGTACGTTTGTATATAGGTTATAGGTCAGTTCTAGCCACGCGTGCTCCATCGTAGACCGCAACGGTGACTTAACATAAGGCGAGTTATCGGTCAAGCGCAAGCCTATTTCCAGTATTTTCTCCATCGATGGACATATCTGTTTTAACTACAGTTTTACGAGTACCTATGTTCTACTTTATCGCATAATCCACTAAAATTATGTATTTTAAGAACTAAAAATATTTTACACAAATAACTTTTTAACTGGTGTCATTGCGAGATTACAATCTATAAAATTACTACTATTTAGTATTTATTTACATAGGATTCAGGCATTTTGTTCAGGCTTTTTTCATTCACGTCAAAAAAGTTCTCATTCACAGTGAAAACACTTTGTATACCACAAAAGGCCATTTCTTTACATGAAAGCCATTTAACTGGCGAATTCTATAAGGGGCCGTCTACACGAGCAAGTTTATCGCAGCTGTTTACTACTATATCGATAAAATATTGCAAAACTTTGTAAACTTAGATTTATCGCATGACGTGAAAAATATTGTTCGTGGCTTGTGGCTCTATAAATCGCAAATCGTCTCTCTCGCTCGCACATACCTACATTTTCGAAAATGTTAGATGACCGAATGAACTTACGAAAAATTCGTCGCATAATAGACTTAGAACACAATATCACAAATGTTCGACAAAAATATCATTATGATACAAATAAATTAGCATACATAAACATCAATTAGATCACTTTTTTCGATTATTTTTTTCTGTATATAATTTAAGACATGAGTATTCTTTCTACTTTCGTAAACACATTTAAATCAGATTTACGTGTAGCATTCCGAAGGTTGCGGTTGATGCGACACCTGCACTCAGCTAACGCATGTTACCTGCGATAGGCACACTGTTATCATAATACTCATACGTTTTCACATTCATACCGATTTCCGTAATTCAAGAAAGTCGCCCGTGACGACGGCTCCTAATCTCGAATCAATACCAACGTAACGCGTAGGAATATTTCACCGTTACGACTGCAAATAAGCTTTTACTCGTACAGATCTCTAGGGACGCGCGGATGTCGGCAACAATGTCGATATGTCGATAGTTTTTACAACACTCATTCACGAGGTTCGATCGTCACTTTGGAGCACGGTTTCGATTATAGAGATAGAGAGAGAGTTACTATATGAATTATAGAAGTAATAAGCAGTATTTTTCTACTTTTTATCCAATTAACGAAAAATTTAGTTAAGATATTTCAGTGTGATCTTGGAGGCAGTTCTATTCTTTCTCTTCTAAACATTTGGAGCCATCTTGATGTCCGAGATATCCTTAGATTCGTCTTTGTCTCCAATATGCTTGGGCTATATTTTTCAATAGCCTTACTTGCGCTACAATTTTACATCCATTAAAGTAATTATTTGTTTTAATTGAAATAATGGTTTAATTTTTAAAACAAGTACAATACACCTGTTAAAATACGGTTACTATAAATTTCGACTTACATATTTACTCGTAAAATACGAGGAACCGACAGGATATTTCTCCGTTACGACTGCAAATAAACATTCATTCGCACCGTTCTCTAGGGACGTGCTGTTGTCGGAAACAATATCGATATGTCGATAGTTTTCCTAGACATCGACATGTTCAGATCAGTTTTATAAAATTTGCAGAAACTTTTGTATACTGAGCAAAATTGAATTGTATTTAGAAAACTAGATGAATTATGAAACCTGTAAAATGTATACTATGTTTATTAGTATTTGCTATCAATTATAAGTCCTCGGTATATTTGTAATGAACAGTTGTAGAATATCAAAGGGCCGATCGTCGAACGAACATTAAAGTAAAATCGTTAGCCCTTTTGTCGAATGATTAGAGATCTACTGAATACTCAATGAGAGAGACAATCAAACGAATTTGATAAATGCAGAAATTGACCAGAGATAAAAGTTTGTCAAGAATGTCACGCGAGGCTATTGAAACACTGAACTTCATAGAGAAGTTGGCAGGTGCAACCTGCATGGGACCTGGTCACCAAAAATATAAAATGTCAACCCTGGAAAGGACCTGCAAGACCTGCCAGCCGACACTATGAGCAACTTCTGTGTACATAGGAAATTAGCCGCGCGAGCGAAATGAGCGTAGGTTTCTGTATCAAATAGCAAAATTTAATTTCATCTCTCCGGAGGTTTGTATGTTTTTATGTTATTACTCGCGTACTGTTTGTTATTTTCATCTAATCTTGATTCGTCGAGATGGACATATAGATTTGACAGTTTTATGGGATTTATTGTCATGGGTTTTTTTTTGATTAATACATATACAATAAACATATACTTTATTGTGACAAAAACAAAACATTTATTAATCAAATCGAGAAACAAACAAACGAAAAAGAAAATATTACACAAAGTTTTTGTTACATCTCGGTCTCAGCACAGGAAGATGCCTAGGTATGTATATGTAAGTGGTGTGTGGTGGTTAAGGGGGTATTTCATTTAAGAAAAGGAGGAAGTTTCTTTTATTTCTTCTTCTCCATTGATTGCATAACTATTAGTTTAGTCTTGATGAAATTTTCATGTTGCCAAATGATTAAATATCTCTGGTTCGTTTCACGTAGTTTCACATAAAGTATTATGATTATTTGTGGCAGTGTCTCCTGCGGTAAATGTCATTCGATAAATAAGAGTTTGTGGGTGCGTTCGCTTTTACGTCTGATCGGTATCAAATAGGGATGTATCGAAGTCGATATTTTTATTTGTAAATTTAAAATGACTGAAAAAATTGTATTATTAAAAGAACAAATTAAATTGCAAAACTTAGCCACACTTTAATTTTCATTACCTCTCTATTATTATTTTTACAGGGATGCCACATTGAAATAAAATATAATTTTAATATATTTCTACAACAGGAAGAAATCTAGTGATAGATCTTATAATATGTTGAAATCCGTCAAACGGTTTAGGCATGCAAACTCTTGAAAAAACATTGGCAGTTGAATAATAGTAGACTGTATCATAAGGGAGCAAAATCATATTTTTACGGCGAGGGAGCTTTTTTGAATCCAGAGCGAAGCGAGGGATTTTTTAGTAGAATCCTGAACGTAGCGAGGGATTCAAAGTACGTCACTCGAGCCAAAAATATATATTGCGCCCGAGTGATACACTATACTTTTCATCACCCTCTATGAGAAAATAAAAGGCGCCTCATATTTAATAATAAATATGTTTATTAGCATAAAAATGGCCATACAGATAGAAATACATAGTACATTATCTAGTGACATCAGGCAAGATATATCAATATAATTAACTACATACATAAAAAATCATAATAATAACAAAACTGGCAAATTATGGCAGTGGATTTAAAACGTTAGCTTCGGGCCCCAAACTAAGCAGTGAAGCCTGTGCCTTGGGTGCCAATTTTATGGTAATATTATTATTTAATAAAACATAGAGAAACAACTTAATTGAAATTAAATAGTATCTAATAATAAAACAACTAAAAACTTATTCTTTGGCGCTGAACACTAAAGATGTTCCAAAGTCAAAAAGTGCGCGGCAAAGATAATTGCGGCGCACTTATAAAGAGGATTAAAAACTCATTACTGCCCGCTAAAAGTTTCTTATAGAAAACACCACCTTTGGGTGCACTTAAATGTAACCAAGTCGTCCTTTTCGAATAGATGGGATGAAAATAAGGATTTATCAGCTTTTATATTTGTGAATCTAGCTAAAATATAACGTAACGTAACCTTACCACTATTCAAGCCGGTTACTGACTTGCTATTATGTACCTAAAATTAATACAAATTACTACTAATTTATTAAATTTATCCATTTTAACATATTACCGAAGTTAAGCAACCTTTGAAGAGGTAACATTTTGGATGGGTCACCAGCGACCCGTTTCCAAAGAAGCGCCATTAATTTCAATTTATAAATAATCTGTTTTAACTGGCCTCACGACTCAATTGGTAGTATCTCGGCTTTCCTAGCTATAGGTTGTGGGTTCGATCTCCACCCAAGGCAAATATTTGTGTGATGAACTATGGATGTTTTTATGAAACGAAAATGTACCTATTTATGAAAAAAACAAATAAATTTTGGATTTCGTGACTCTAATGACTAAAATCGACGAATTGAGGACCTCCTTTTTTGGAGTCGGTTAAACAAACTGCACAAATAGCTACATCTCATTACATAAGAGGCAGACAGAAAGAGAGAGAGAGATAGAGAAAGAGCCATGTTCTGCACGCGACACACGTCCCGCCATGTTATATGTTAATGCGGACCCTTCGGAGATAGGTTTGTCCCCGGCGGTCCCCTTTCCTTTTCAGTGCGGGTCGCGCATCAATCATATTCGGAACTAGCTTGTGCACGCGGCTCCGTTCGCGTTGGGACACCCTGCTGGATGGCTTGTTTCTTGTGACTCACTATAATAATAACATTCCTGTGTCACAAGAAATAAGCCATCCAGCAACATGCTTTTGAAATTTAAATTGTTTACAATCATCATCATAATTTCAACCACAAGGAGTCCACTACTGGACAAAGGCCTGATGGAAACGGCTCACATCCAGTGTATTCCTGCCACTTGTATGAGGTCTTCTATCCACCTTGCGGCTGCTCTTTCTACACTACGCTTTCCGGAGTGGTTTTACTCTTGCTATTTCGCCGTTTGCAGTAACATCGCAAACGGCATATTTTTTTGCTCCTTTCTATTACTGCACGCCCCGTCATTTTGCTTTCTTTTCATTCCTCTCCATCTAAGGTTGCCTGGAAGAGATCGCTATTAATGATAAGGCCGCCAGTTGTTACACTAGCTCTTAATTAATTTACTTAATTTGTTTTTCTTTTCATTCCTCTCCATCTAAGGTTACCTGGAAGAGATCGCTATTAGTGATAAGGCCGCCAGTTGTTCTTAATTAATTTCTCTTGATTGTAATTTTTATGAAATGTACAATCGTAGATCGCAAATAAAGAGTTTATCTGTGTATCTACCATCATTGACTGCACACCGTACGATGATTCGTGAAATGGAAAGAGACAACCGAGATTTGGCGGAATATTAACGATGTTAGGTAAATTTCAGACTATGCTATACTATTGTGCTATATATTATAGCAAAGAAGGACCTGATGCTATTCTATATAGCATGGCGTTCACATTACGCAATATTATCGCAAGCATTTATAGTTTAAAGCAACCTCAGTGGACCGCGATGGCCGGGGTTGAGGGAGGAGGAAGAGGGTGGCGCGCGATATAGCACAGCATGAACTCAGCGCATCGCACCATTTTATAGCTTAAAGTAAGCCAATAATATATAGTACAGTACAGTGTGAACGTGTCCATAACAATGTATGGTAGCGATATTGTTGTGCTATGAGCTATATACTATATGCTATTATATTATAGCGTAGTCTGAAATCAGCTTTACTCATTTTAGTTCAAACTAGCTTCGCCTCGCGGTTATACCTGCGTAGTGAGAAAAATGGCGCGGTAATGATGCTGAAATACAGTCTACGTCCATCTCTGGGGTCTCAGTTATCTCTGTACCCATAACAATCCGTTCAGTTGTTAAATCGTGGAAAGTTAACAAACACAGTAAGACAAAGGGAAAAAGTTCTCTGAGGAAGCGCTTCTTTTAAACAAGGGCCAAATTAGGGTTCTTGTTCGCACCTTAACGGGACATTGTAAAATGAATAAACACCTGCACAGAATGGGGCTGGGTGAGAACCCTGAGTGTAGGTTTTGCCTCGAAGAGGATGAAACACCCATCCATGTCCTCTGCGAGTGTGTGGCGCTCCACCGCCAGAGGAGCCAGCTCCTGGGAGGACCTATCCTCTACCCTGAGGATGTGAAGGCCTCCGCCCCAAAGTCCCTAGTGAAATTTATGTCACATCTGGGACTGGGAGAGGTCCTGTAACCCCTAGTGAGGGAAGTCACAATAGATCCGCGAGGGTCGCAGTGACAGGGAGGCTCATGGCCTCCCACCCTACCTCGAATAATAATAATAAGACAGAGGGATATAGAATTAGACACAGAAATATTTTCGCTTTTATAAATTACTTAGAATAACGTATATTTTGGGTCGAAATCTCCTTTAGATTTAACCGCATTCGGCGGTCTTTAAAAAATAAATAAAAATGTTACTTTTCATAATAAAATGGGTGCTATCCGAACTGTGTGATGAGCATGGATGTTTGTTCTGTGTCTGGGTGTTTCTATGTATCATATGTATATATTTACAAAAAAAAAGTATATATGTATTCAATCAGCCATCTAGTTCCATAGTACAAGCTTTGCTTAGTTTGGGCTAGATGGTGTTGTGTGAAATGTCCACAAATATTTATTTATTTATTTATTTTAGTGGGTATTGTGAGTTTGTGTGCATGTGTATTGTTTATCATAACCAGCGATCTTTAAGTACTGTTTACATTAAATTCTTTGTTCCTAACTAATGTTGTATAAGTGAAAGTAAATCTGTCTGTTTGTTACCACGATCAAACCTGAACCGATCATTATAAAATTTGGTAAAGAGATAGCTGAAAATCTGGAAATGAACATCATCATCATCATCATCATTTATTGGCACAGCGACCCAAAATGTGTCTTGGCCTCCGATACTAGAAGACGCCACTCTTCTCTATTTTGTGCACGTTCGTGCCAAGCATGAACATCCAGCTCCCTCAGATCTTTCTCTACTTCGTCTCTCCATCTATACTTGGGGCGCCCGACGGGCCTTCTCCCTTGCGGCATTCCCAAGTAGGCCCTTTTTGTGGCGCGATCCTCCCGACATCCTTTCCACATGGCCGAGCCAGCGAAGTCAGTAGGATTTTATTTCACCAATAATATTGGGCTCCGCCACCAGCTCGTCTATTTCCTTGTTTCCTAAAAACAAGGAAATGAACATAGGCTACATTTTATTATTATCACTTGTTATCTAAGAACTGCGACACTGAAACCGCGCGGGACAACAAATACCTACAATTACGTATCTAAGTAGCGACATATTGAGATTTAAAAGCCACGTTTTTTTTTAAACATTTTATTTGTTATTGTCTCTATGACCTGGCAGTGACGAAATAACCACAACCAGGACCTGAAGCCTGCTAACTAAACTATCACTCGTTCGCCACTCGCTGATACGATTTAGCGACCATTTTGTTATATTATTAATATGGAATAAACTAGCGATTTGTTATATCACTATCCATGGAATTTTAATCTCTAACTATTGTTTCAAACTTAAATGTTTATCACTCTCTTTCTGTTAATTTATATTTCATTTTCAATATTTGTATTCTTCGCATGCTTAAGTTTTTTTTTGTTTTTTTGTATTGGGTAACTTCCTAGTGGGTAAGCCTAGTGGTTAGTTTGGGGTTCCTAAACTAATTTGCTACATGCCTTACATTTAAATTTTGTTTTCACACCACAAGCTCAGAAAGATTCTGTTTGTCATTAGAAATCTGAGTGGAAAAGTGCATTTTGTCCGCTAGCGTGGAAAGAGTTTTTAAAATTCGAACCTATCTATTTTATACTTTTCTATACCAAAATGCATTAAATACTTATTTCATGTCAGTGCGCCAACCTCATTTCTTTGAATAATCGCACTGACCAGCCACAGGTGGCAGCACTGGACTAGCGTTTTCCTCGCTGTAGTGAGGTGAACAATTTTGTTTCACTCGGCAGCAAAGTTATTTTGCATCTCGTACTTTACTCTATACTATACAAGTACTCCCCCCAAAAACCAACTTTGCAGCCTTACATAACAAATAACTATTGTAGTAGTGTTAATTTGTTAAGCTTAGATCCGTAAAATTCTTTGTAAGATTTTTACCTGAAATATATTTATCTTTATCATTAAATTGTATCAGCGAGTGGCGAACGAGTGATAGTTCAAAGAGCAGCCTTAAGGCCCAGTCTAGCTGTCAGTAATCGCATCACCATAGGCGTTCGAGTGTTGCCCCTCTCAAGACTCTTGACCCTTCCGTACGTATTCAGTTACCGCCAACATTACCTCAGAAGTCTCAACAATAAACCCATCTGTATCACAACGAGATAAAGTACAATTTTCTTTGAATATTTCCCCCGATCATTACGTAAGTAGTGCCGAGTTTACCCTTTTTAAGATTGATTTGGCAAACTTGGCGGTCGGTGTGGGTAACATCAATCAATTCTAACGTTTCTGGATTATTCGCTTGTTCTATTTGGGAGACGTCGGATTTTATTGAAATATTATGGTTATTCCGCCATTTTGTATATGCGAGGGAAAGTTTTGGCGGTTTTACACATTCCGATTGTAAATATTATAGCGTAATTAATTTGCAGCTCTGCAGTTCTATCCGCCATACTGTAGATATTTTTTTTTTTTGTGGCCAGTATTATATATTATATAAGTGGCCAGTATTATAATGCCGATTTAAATCAACGGCCAATTTTAGGATAAAAAGGTTCCTACCACCACCACGGTTAACCTCCACGGTTAACCTCCACGGTAAGGTTCCACGCACCGGCAAGCGCAGCGTAGGAAGACCACCCACGAGATGGGCAGATGATCTCATACAAGTGGCGGGAAGACGCTGGATGCAAGCCGCTTCCAATCGGTCTTTTTGGAAATCCATGGGGGAGGCCTATGTCCAGCAGTGGACTTCTTATGGCTGAGATGATGATGATGATGGTAATGGTTCCTACCATTTTTTTGGGTATAAAAGGGACCTAATTCAGTATGGGAGATAACTCAGTATAAATCTACTGACCTAGATATATAGGCAAGCTTAACAGTTCGCAGATTAAAATTGGTCAAGCCGATTAACTAATATAAGCTGTTATAGAAACATACATATATGCGTCAACTTTCTCCTCATAAAGCAGTCGCGTAAAAATAAATATAGACAATAGACAATGTTTTTTTTGTTAATATGTATTAATATTTGTAGCCAAAGGGCAAAAGCTGGATGAGATCACCGCAGGACCGACAAGAATGGTGTGATAATGAAAAGGCCTATGTCCAGCAGTGGATAAGGGCTGGCATGATGATGATAATGATGATATTTTATACATATAGGTAATCTGTGTGTACCAATAGAAAGAACAAACAACAGTTTTCTCTTGATTTTCGCTAGATTTCCTCTGAGAAATCTAAGGTTTCTTTTATCGGGTGCTATTATTACCTCCATCAAATAAAACGATTTGCGCAAGCACTCTAGGCTTTTGTATTATCGACTAGTTTTGTTAATGAACTTGTATTAATGTTTGAGAGAAAAAATGAGTAAGATAAGTTTCAGGTTTTTTAGGGTTCCGTACTAATGGTGTGGGAGCCTATTCGTGAGACTACGGTGTCTGTCTGTCTGTCCTATACTTAAACGACTGTTTATTTTGAACAGTAATAGATGAGTGAGATGTTTCAAAATTGGCAAGATTGTAGGGTTTACTTGGTGTAAATGTACAAATACTAAAACCTGGTCAAGAGCGAGACAAGCTTACACAAATAAGAAGTTTGAAATAATGGGATAATCTTGTGCGAGAGCTTTAAACTAATTTAAGATCCCACAACAAAAAATAAACTAAAAATAACAAGCGAAAAAAAAAGATTTTATTAGGTATTTATAGATTAAAAATATTCGAGGACATTTTCATACTTAGCCAAGCTTTTGATTGTAGATGGCTGATAGAACACATACTTATATGTTTTTTGTAAATACATACGTCTGACACATAGATTCTCAGCAGAAATATTTGCCCTGGATGGGGATCAAACCCCTTACCTACAGCTCTGAAGGCAGACGTACTACCACTGAGCTTTGAGGCCTAAATTATGTATTATATAAACTCAAAATACATTTTGCTCTTTCATACACCCGGAAACGACATACTTTTTTAATTTAGGCGGGTCAAAACTGTGTAAATTCTTAATTTGTGTACATTTTAGCCTCACATATTTCGTTATAAATATTCTTTCCCCCAAATGTTGGGCCGTCCCTCGACCGCAGCGCACTCCCGCCGAGTGCTCTAGATCTTCAATTTATTTCGCCCATTTGTATGTTACGGTCTACGAAATCTTATTAAGGAGTAAAAACATCGTTAATTTTAATATAACCTACAAATAGTAGCACTCGTGAAAGATGGCGCTTATATAGCCAGCTTTATAAAAGTATATATGTATTCTATCCACAGACATCTTGCGATTGCACATATAAACTATTTTTTTATGGAATGTTCCATCCGCGCGAAATCTATTCAACCCAATGCATCTGCGCGCTTATACGGTAACTACCTAGTTGACAAAATATGGAATCGGAATTAATATCACCTGCAATTAAATAAATCTTGGTCGACAACTGCGATTTTTTTATCGTACTTGAGACGCTCGTTTTGACACGCTAGGTACATACACTTGGGGTATCTATAGAAGTCTATGATTCTATCAGCCGTCTGGTTCCCATAGTACAAGCTTTGCTTTGTTTGGGGCTAGATGGTGTTGTGTGGAAATGTCCTCTAACATTTATTTATTTATTCCTTGCAGGCATCCTATCAATCAATCAATCAATAACACTCTATTGACACCACAAAAAGAATAAAAATAACAAAAAAAAAAACACTTATAAAACAATGGCACAAAGGGCGGTCTTATCGCTAACAGCGATCTCTTCCAGACAACCTAAGTATAACCTAACCTAAGTATTCCTATCGAAGAAGTATAAATAATAGTACCTGTATGCTTTCGAATGTGGTAAAACAGACCTGATATCTTATTTTTTTGCGTGACAACGTCTAATAAATCGATGAACGCCGGCTGCATGCACGAAAAAGTATGACTCATTGTCCCGTTACGTTACGCTCCTTGTCCCGTTACGCGCACGCGCGCTTGCGGTGGCTGAGGAAGCGGGCGTATGTGCGCCGCGCCCGACCGTCGCTTCAATTATCATTCCTCGAAGCTCGCGCACGGACGTATGTTGTCACGTTAAACTATCGTCCGTAAACCGACTTTACAGACAACCAATTTTTTGTATTCGATATTTTTGAGTATTTTACACATTGAAGTATCTAGAAATTTACAGACAGTTCAAAAATTACACACATCCGACGGGGCTTGAACTCGCATTATCTCGATCTGTACCTGGAAGACTTTACCATTGTCCACCGCCGTAGCCAAAATGGCAAGTTTTTATTGTGTTTTTCCTTTTACGGAAAGGCAAAGGGAATGGAGCCCATACAGTCATCGTCTGTTGTTGCTTTCATCAATTTTGTCTTTTTGGCAATAGAGTCCTAATCATAGTCAGAGTCAAGTCCTCGTCACGTTTCAGTAAAGTGGGCGTGACTTTACTGGAAACTTCTATGGAATATTGCGAACAACGCGAAATGATACATTTCACCGCTTTATTTCACTTGCCCAAAGTCACACCTTGCTCAAACTCTTAATGAATAAATCATCACCATTTTTACACCATCAACATTCGAAATAACTCGAGTTCAGCTAAATAAAACAAAGCTACAACCCGTTAAACCCGTTAAAACAATTCCCGTTAAAACTCTCAGACCAGAGAGGAACTGACGAATTGAGAAAACTAATAACCCGACCTGTCACATTTTAGTTTACCTCATGGTTGAGTGCAGGCAGTGTTGTCATTTGGTCATACACAAACCTATTGACGAATAAAAATCAAATTGGCTACAACAATTCGCTTGTAATACTAAATATTTTCGTCCATACAAATATTAAAACACTTACTTCTATTTAGTTTGGTCGTCTTCAACCAACCCTGCAAAAATAATATCGTCACCGTGTTATTTTCCTATACAGTGCTATTTTCGGTGACATTGACACCTACACACGAGGCTTAACCTTCAAACGGAAGGTCCTCCAGACAGGTCTCACACCCCGCGTCTCAATTTATTCGAGCCGAGCGTTACCACAATGCCCACCTGTGTCCACCCGAGTTCACCCGGGTCCACTCGTGACCACCTGTCCACCGCCCACAATTACCACTGCTGTCCTACATAATTAATTAATGGCATTAGTGTAAACAAAATACAATTAGGTCTTATTACGATGTAGGGTATCATTTTTGGGCTAATTTTATTGAAAAAGGTACTTCAGGTATTTCGGGGATTTCACGCGGTATTATTATATTTTCTGGATTATTTGAGCGCATGGGCTTCGAAGGTTAAATACGTCATCGACATACATATGTTATGAACCTGACGACAAGAAACGCATTTTCATGATTGCCTTGTAAAACAGATCTAAATGCTATGAGACATAGGCGAGTGTGAAATACAATATCACGTTTTGAACACACACATAACAATAATTCGTCAAAATATTATTATAATTTGGCAATAGCAAGACTACCAAACTCAAAAAACACATCGGCGACGCGAATGGATTTAAGTTCGCTATCGCATTGCTTCCTCTCTATCCTTCTTAACGCACAGTTGTCAGAATCATAGTCTAGTATCATGTAAATAGGGCGAATTCTGTGGTCTAGTAAAAATAAGATTTGTGACAACACAAAAGACAACTAAGTATATTGTTATTTAAATGAATGTACTGGTGTTTTGAAATACATTTGACACAATTTCATAATGATATTATAAAAGCTAATTTTGTTACCTTTACACGCTCAAACGGCTGAACCGATTGTTATGAAAATTAGTGTAGAGATAGCTTTGGACCTGGAGACGGACATAAGCTACTTATCATCATCATAATCATCACCGTATTTCATAACTACGCGAGTGAAACCGCGGAACGAAGCTAGTCTATAAATCGGGGATTATTTTTGATTTATGATTGACTTTGCTATACGATTGCTATGACTTTGCTGTTCGAAACAGTTTTCCTACATAAATAACTTTTTTGTCTATTACATCCAACGGTTTATACTTACACCCTAATTATTATTTTTTCTTTTTGAAATGCAAACACTTATTTATAAGTGTACATATAGTATGTATATGTATAGGTATTGCAGTTGATGGGATCCAACATTTATATCAACGGCAGTTCCATAAAAATACAATTGAATAAAGCTTTGCAAAACACAAGTGTCGAGTGCACCAAACTTCAACAGCTAGTTTTCAATTTTTTCAACCGGAAGTACTAGATACTCGTAGCGTCGCAATTCGAACGCATTTTATATCGGTACAATTGTAAAGGAATTTTTCCAATATAAATTCTTTCGCTCCACTCGTTCTTTGATATTTCCAACTTTTAATTCTCTAGAAGATATCTAACTTTATTTGTTGTTGGCTTGAAACGCTGTCAGGTTTAAAATAAAGGGGAATGTAACAGAAATTAAATTACATTGCGAAGGTTGTAGCTTTAGAATTACTGACAGCATGATAGCTTATGTTGCCGACTTTTCTTAGTATAAACCAGTATTGTTCGACGTATTTTTATCCATCTTTGCGCAGTCGGATAAAAATACGTCGAACAACATCCAATACGGAGAATTATGTTTGTCGAATATTGTATTATGTATGTATGTTTCCGAGGCGTTACAGCCTAAACAGCTTGACCGATTTTGATTTGTAAGATGTCGTTAGATTCGTTTTCAGTTCCTGAGTATTATAGGTTTCTTTTTATTTTATAATAATATGTAATACAATTCTCGGGATCGACGCAAATGGCCAAGAACACAAAAGACCATTTGGCCTTTTGCTAATTAAAAAAATTATTTACGCGAATAGCCACATCAGCGAGAGGCCAAAAACGCAAAAAACCAATTGGCCTTATGCTTATTTAAAAAATATTTACGTACAGCCCACCGCTCACCTGAGAGGTCGGCTCGATCGATTATTCCTGTTGTCCCCCAGTTCCACGTCCCCCACTTCCCGTTGTCCCCCAGTTCCACGTCCCCCACTGGGGACAACGGGGACAATCTAAAAAGTTGTGCTGATGTCCCCCACTGGGGGACAACGCCATAACTTTTTACATTGTTCCCATTGTTCACCACTGGCGCACAGTGATACATTTTCAAAAAGTTTTCCTCATAGTCACAAGGTCTAGTGAGCCAAAAGGTCCAATCGGCAAATATGACAAGATCCAAAATATCTAGTCTGAAATCCAGTTGTCAATCAAAGTCGCGCATAAGTCTTAAAGTTGCATAATTTTTTGATACTTGTCAACGTGTCAAAAAAATTTTGACCAAGA
This sequence comes from Lycia hirtaria, assembly GCA_947563715.1. Lineage (NCBI taxonomy): Eukaryota > Metazoa > Arthropoda > Insecta > Lepidoptera > Geometridae > Lycia > Lycia hirtaria. Next base: position 3,434,557 of record OX387377.1, on the reverse strand, counting down.
CATTTTTGGTCTTGTCATTTATGACCATTGGACCTTTTGGCTCACCCCAAACCCCACTAGACCTTGTGATTCTGAAGGAAAACATTTGAAAATGTATTACTGTGCGCCAGTGGTCGACAACGAGAAAAATGTAAAAAGTTGTGGCGTTGTCCCCCAGTGGGAGACATCAGCGCAACTTTTTTCATTGTTCCCGTTGACCCCAGTGGGGGATACGGAACTGGGGGGCAACAGGAATAATCGTGGCTCGACCCGTTATCATCTCATCATATCTTCTTTCCTCTTTTCTTGCTCGTGTTATTACTTAAGTATGCACTTATAGAAAATAAACTCGCTGACAATATGACAAGGTTCATATCTCGCTAAACTATAGATCCTAGACTAGTGGTTTCGTTACAAAAGTGATAGGTCTCATTTTTTCTTTTGTCAAAAATGCGAATTGTCATTGAATGTCAAATGCTCGTCTTCGAAGATTAGAAAATGTGCAGATGCTTACACGGTAATCCTTAATATTTGACACTCTTGCAAAGAAAAACGTGTGGTGGAACTCTGCAATTCTACAATCTGACGCACTTACTCAGGAATACAATGAAAATATTTTCATTTTTAGAGATTATTCAAGAACTAATAAAGCGATGTTTATAAAATAATTATGTGACCCACTTGGGAGCTTTCTCTATACACCAATTCAGGAAACACAAAAATTGGTTCTCGAATGACGGAGTAATTCGTTTACATACATTTAAAAAATTATACGGTACGAATTGATAACCTTCTCTCCTTTTTCAAAGGTTAATTAGTGACATCAGTGAATAAAGTATACATTTCATGATTTATCTGACTAAAGCTATCAAAAATTTACGAAGGACCTGACAACAACAAGACCATAGATTTCGCCCTGTTTACATGACTCAAGACTAAAGCCTCGATGACACTGGGCTAGTTTACAAGCTACAAGCCAGCGAGTTCGCGAGCAGCTTGTAAACTCGCTCCGTGTCATTGAGCTTTTTTACAATCTGCTTTTGATTGTGTCATCGACACTCGCTACTCGCTCACTCGCTAGCTTTTAAACTCGCCGACTAGCAGCTCGTAAACTAGCTCAGTGTCATCGAGCCTTAACACAAAAACGAATTAATGAACAAAATTACTCCTAAACATAATTTGCTTCGCGCAATAATCATCCCTAAAAGAGTAACAGTTAATTTATCCGACTTGTAAACTTCGGAGTGGTGTTATATTACTTTTTGATTGCTCTCATTCCGTTCAGCCATACGAGTGCCGGAGTTTCTAATGCTCATTAAATTGTGAAGTTTCGTAATAAAGGCCAGTTGTAGGTCTTCTCCGGTTAATTAGGAATAGTAAGTTCTAAATTTGAAGTTAGCCTAGTGGGGAGACCGTTTGATTTCTGATCCGGAAGTTCTAGGTTGAAAGATTCCTTTGAACTTTCAAAAAAGGAGGAAGTTCTTAATTAGTTTATATCAATTTTTGATTCCTAAACCCCGTCATTTCAACCGATTTGTTTTTTGTTTTTTTAATATAGACTTTCAGATTTGTTTTTATCCAAATGGGTTTAGTAGTTTAATTTTAAAACAATATATACAATTAAATACTTGACACCAAAGAGAATATAACTGTAATTAAGAGTGGGATCTTCCATAGAAAAAAAATTATGAAAATATTTAAAAAAAAATATTTGAGTCGAAATGTATGAAGTTTGTGCAAAATTCACAATTCGTTATCACTTCACCTATCATTGACAATTTTTGTTTTTATTCGCGCTACGGGCATGGTAATGCAGGCTGCTTTTGTCAAGAAACACTCGCACACACTTTGCTACACTCACACTTTTCACACGGATATCATCTTTGACACAGTCCATCCTTAGTTCTTAGGTCTTAGGTTAGGTTTCTTAGGTCTCTCTGTGAATATTGTCCGCATTGCAAATAACAACCAGGGAGGGAAATAAAAAACAATTACAGGTACTTAAAAGTTCAAATAACTGCAGTAAGTTAGGTACTCAGTCTTGCTGCACTTATTAGAAACTCCAGTGGCAGTAACTGTTTTTATCTATGAACAGTAACCAAAGGACGCGAAACGGAAATAGCCCCAAGCACTAATTATTCCAGAGCGGAACGGAACAAAAATAAAATACCTTTCTTATTTTCTATTTATAAATAGAATTATTTAAAAAACGAGAAAAACTCGACTTCATTCAGCAGACGCCCGAATAAACATTGTAATTTAGTAAAAATAAATGTATTTGCAAGCACTAATGTACACATAGATTTATTTGTGGAAGACACAACAGCAAAAATACATAAATAAAACAACAAAAATAATAAAAAACTGACAACAATGTATTATTTTACATATCATATCAGTCAAAATCACATTGTTATCGTCACTTGAAAATGGCAAATACGCAATTCGCATGAGTTCAACTTCTATAGGGGAAAAAAGTATCGTTGCTTATATACATACCAGCTGTACCCCGAGGTTATAATAACATCTATTTATGGATAAATTCGCCGTATCTAATCTGTGAAAACATCAATTATTACGATTCAAAAGATACAGCTGTTTAAGGGTAGAGCATACACAGCGTAAGCTTAGAACAGGCACGCGGAGGCCTGTTACTAAGCCTACGCTGTGTATGCTATTTATACAGAACCCTAAACAAAAGTAATTTTTAATCTTTGTTTGATTGACCTCCTACAAGTGGCGGGAAAACGCTGGATGCAAACCGCTTCCAATCGGTATTTTTAGAAATCCATGGGGGCCTATGTCCAGCAGTGGACTTCTTATGGCTGAGATGATGATGACGATAAAGGAAACCATATCCGGCATCAAATGCTTATAAAGTCATTATAGAGCCACTGTAACTCCAATGAATCGAAACATAGACTAAATCAGGACATCATCTGACCTCATTACGACTATTTACCGAGCACTTAAAAACTTTTCCGATCAAGCCCCCATCAATCAGCCGCGTCGATATTGCCTACAAAAACGATTACAAAAAAGATTATCTGCTACCCTCTTTAGGTCTGCGGTTGAGGGAACTTGGTGATAAGTAATCGACTAAATTAAGGCGCCAGGGCGTAGGGTGTCTGTCTCCTGTTTTAAAGTTCCGTATATTACAAGGAATTTCTGTTCGTCTGTCTGTTTTTTTTTTCATAGAAAAGGTATAATATGTTGGACCTCCAGTTCGCCTTATGGAAAACGACGCTGTGGTCGAAGATGAAGACCTAGAAGTTACTTATTCAATCTAGACTTGAAGATACCCGGGTTATAGTTTTCAGGAAATAAAGATGATGGAAATGAAAAAAGTGGCATTCCATTGCCGAGCGGTTCGCTTTAGGTAAGAATTGCATTACCTTCCATCATAGACAGAAAAGATCACTGAACATAAATCGAGTCAAGTGCAAGCGCATCTATGTATAAAAAAAACATTCGAACAAATAATATTATTAAAATACAAACAAAATACCCACCTGCCAATGGTCACATAGTCCAAATGATATTTTAACAAATGGATTGTATATATTTTTGTAACTCTTCATTTGATATGATTGGCAGATTTTTATTCAGAAAATATGCATTATCTTTGAAAAATCCGCCATCTTTTATTTAATAACAAAAATTTATTTATTAATTAAACAACATTAACACACCCAGTGACACTCGAACAATAAGAATTAACCTAACGAAATATTCATTTAAATCGGCCCACACATTTAGCCTTTAGAGTGCCACAAAGCAACAAACATACATAGCCTCCTTGCCAAATCTAAAATCTCATAAGTGAAATATTTATGAAATCACACGAGAGTTTGTAGATTCAATGACTGATCTAAAATGAAATGAAAAAATCCATAAAAAAAAATCCGAAAAGATGACATAGGAGAGTTTAGTTTTGCAATTTGGTAGATCATCACATAAATCACTTTGATAATCTAGAAAGTAATCCTCTTTTATAGTCCTGTCATAGGATAACCTTGGTACCCAAACTAGTTTAAACCTGTGTGATGGCATACCAGGGCCCTCCGCCGGATCTTCTCGTACATTTTAATAGTAAAACTAATAAACTAGTAAATAATAACAAAACTACTATACATGCAAATTTTTAAAATAAAAACCAAACCAAATGTGATGTAAAGAAAAGAAAAAAACATAAACAAAATAAAAATATTAGAAACATTTTGCTAAGATTTTAAAATAGTAAAAATATAAATATAAAAAGATAAACACGTTATCTTCCTTTGTGCCGCGAGTCGGATAAAAACCTGAGATAAAAATGAAATTCCATAACCTTCACTATGAATATTCCTCAACAAGATAATCTTTCCATGTTGCCTCCAATAAAAATAGCCAAAGCAAAGGACATTTCCGGATCCGGGGTGATGTACGATGTTTGTCGTCCCATGGCCGCTTCCGGTTCCGGTCCCTCACCTGCGATACATATCGGGAATTTATATTACGTCAACAAATAAAGAAAACGTATGCGAAATAAGGTTCGGGAAATTTGCCTATTATGTGTATTTTTTGTTAATGCCCTGTGAGCAAGTCTTCTGTCTCGCTCTATATCACCTCTTAAAAAAGTATGAAATAATGATTTCGTCGCGTAACAAACACTGTAAAGATTTTTCTACTTAATGATCGCGTTTATTTTATAAAATAATAAAATGCAGTGTTCGAAACGTCAGGCCATGAAATTATGTAAAATATACGCGATAAATCCATTAAAAATTGTTTAATTTCAATTTAACTATATTCAAAACTGGTACAACTGACTTCACAAGTTCACACCATATTCATTTGTGTCATCCCGCACATTGTTCAAGAACAAAACAATAATTACCGAAACAATGTTAATAATTGGGATCACTTTGAAGATGTTTTGAATCCACGCAAAAATAGTACATTATTACCCTAGGGGTGAAAGTAACTTATTTAGTCCCGAGACGGGGTTTGGCGCACGAACTAAGTGAGGGCGCCAATAGTTCGAGGGACTAAATAAGTCTTTAACCCGAGGTAAACACTGTGCTTTTCATTACGAATACAAGGAAAGTAAAAATAAAAACACGAATTAGCTACAGAAAAAATGAGTAAGTTTTATTTTACATAGATCAAAAACTTTGGTAAGATAATTTTATTTAAAGTTTATGATAAAATTAGAACAATTAGTTAAAGTTAGTGAAAGGTTTTTTCCGGGTATTTTGATATTTGATATTTACTGGGAAACTTGAGTTTCTACAGTATCCAGGGATACTTGGGTGAATGTTGGGGACATTGATATTTGTCTATTTTCTTCAGCTGTTACAGCTTTCCCGCCTATTTTGTTTTTTTTTCTGTGGCCGGCAATCTATTCAGCCAATGTTTTTCATTTTCAACATTAAAAATGGTATATATTTTGTCCAAATTTATGTTATTTTAAATAAATTGTTGAAACTAAATTATAATAGTTATTTAAAAAATATATATATTCTTTAATCAAGTGGAGGATGAGAAAAATATGAATTGTAGGTACAGTCAAGAGCATGAAGCTTTACACTTGTAGCGCGAGTCTTTGCCTCTATAGCGATTGTAATAAGAATGGTTCCAACTTCCAACTATGTTTAAAGCTTCACGAGCTCGTTTTCTTTTTTTTTATCTCTAGGGGGGGGGGGGGGGGGCAGCTGCCTCTCCCTGCCCCCCCCCCCCCCCTTAGCTACGCCATTGACTATATCACTATTTTCACTCTCATAATCTGCAACAAAATCCACTAACGACTAAAATAAAACTAGTGAGAATTCCCGTGGAGTAGTCTGCGAGTAGATTTCGCTAAATAGCCTTTGGTTTCAGGGCGCATTATTATGCAAATTGTACGCCTAGAGCGGCGGCGCCGGTATGTGGAGGCACACTGTTAGCGGGGAGCGATTTTATCTAGGCTCCGAGATAAATTAAGGCACTGGGGTGGGTGTCACTACTGTCCCGCCTCTTGTTATTTTCAACTGACTTAAAAAAAGGAGGAGGTTCTCAATTCAGTCGTTTTTAATGTTTATTATGCCATAACTGCGTTATTAATAAACAGATTTGTTTTTTTTTTTTGTTTGAAAGGATGATTTATACTTTCAGATTGGTCTCATAGAAATCACATCAAAATCGGGCTAGTAGTTTGGTTTTTAAAACAAAATATATGAATAAATATGTCTTCTAGAAAACAAAATTCCATATTTGCAGGTAGGTTGTTTTAGTTTTTTTAATTATACCTAATAATTATTGTGATATCAAATTTTTATATTGTATTTCTGGTAAAGATAAGAACGTTAGTGCCGTGAGTATGACAATACTGTAAAAAGTATACACTGTTGATTTTTGTTATTTTTACCGAAAAGCAAGCTGTGAAAATTTTCATGGATGAACGTTTGCTTAGACGTTTATTTTTGAATTTATCACAATTAATTAAATGATTTTTATTTCTGAATAATTTCTAAATCTTTGTTCATAATATTGATATTTGCCATATTAAAATAACCCAGTTTCACCTTGTTGCATCTAAAAAATTGCCCTATGACAAAACAAACATGACATTCGCGAAAATATTAAGATTAATATTATTACAAACTTTCATGCCATCTACAGAATGTATGTATGTTTCTCATACATTGTTACATACATAATTTTTCATTACCCTTCACGTAGTCAGTAAATAAAACTTTGAACTAAAGTCAACAGCTATCGTGTCCAAACTTAAATAATAAGTATAAATTTGTTCAAATTCTTGAAGGAAAAACCACAATTGGGTTAATTAAATATACCGCCGACATTATTTTGATGGTCTTCCTGTTTGAACCAAGTCTTTATTAGATATCCGCTCGTTAACTTTGTGACCGCACTCAGTACTGTGCTGGTCGACTGCCTTGGAGCAAAACACACTAACTCACTTTTGGGAAATTTTGAGCGGACCGTAAATTTTACTGTTGCAAGTTAGTATCATAGGTTACTACACTAAAATCCCACCATGTTTACCATAAGACTATACAAGATCAAAGAATTTATATAATACTCGAAGTGCTTAATAGTTTTTGTTTTTCAATTTTACTCTACTGGTAAAACATAATAACTTATCTTCGGGAATAATATATAAAATCTATGTAATTTATGTCTCTTTTTTTTAAAACAAGCCCCATTATACGTGCAAAAAATGTTTGTAACTTTTACTTGCGAGTACTGAAATAGTGCGAGTGAGTCCATCTTCTTTTAGTTATGCGCGCTCCAAATTGACTGCAACGGTAATTTATCATTCGAATTAGAGATCAAACGAAAGGACATTAAAAAAAATTGATTGCATATTTCTGTTCAATGCATTGTACCGAAATATCAGAACTTGAAATTAAATTAAAATTTCACTTAGCATGTTTTGGTAGAGCCCCCGATTATGGCTACGCTACGGGAACGCCGCTCGAAGGGCCGACCGCGGCGTTTCCTGACTTTTCGCCGTTCCGTTTGTTTTGGTTCTCTTACTTAAAATAATTGTTTGCCGTTTGCGGTTATTGTTTCAGTAAATAAGACATTTTATCTGTTTTGGCGGGAATTAACTTACTGTTTATACATGCGGTGAAACTGATTTTGTAAGTTAAAAACGCCATTGCTGGCACATTTTTTCCTATATCAGGAAAAACTGTTTTTTACCTTTAAATATGTATTCTCCAATTTTAATTATTTTCTAATTTGAAAGTGCCTTTTCCGTGGTTTTCTTGCGATTTTCCAGTTTTTTCCCCATTTGTTTTGCTTATCAACTTGTTATTCTTTTGATTGAACATATCCATTGTATTTTTTTTCGCTGGATGAGATGAGAGAAAGGCAATTTGTTTTTCTTTTTAAATAAACTGCGAATTGAAGGTATTATTTTCCGGTAACCCCTTCTTCCTAATGAGAACTAACATAAGTGAAAACGAGACAAAACATTTGAACTATTTATCATCACCGACAACATTTTTGAAAAATTGAGCTTAAACAAAAAGCACCCGAGTTAAATATCCATAAATTGAAGAAAGTTAAAAAAATAATACTAAAATACTTTTAAAATCTGTTAAAACTATTATTACAAATTTCTGAATACCAACGAACTATGTAAGTTTTCCTCCTGATTGTACAAAGGTCTGAATGGATCTTCTTTTAATATCCACTGCGTCAACTCAACGGAAACTTGGAATTTACATTCAGCTAAATTTTCCACTAAAACTTCATCTAAAGTCAGTTCAGACACACCTTAAGTACTTTATAATGCCTTTAGTACTCTATGATTGTAGCCCTCGAGACTATGCGCCGTAACCGCATTATGTTTGTTATATTGTCAGCAAATATATTTTAAAGGTTTTTTTTACCTTTATAATACCCATTTCTCATTGCCATGCCAAAAATCCGTACAGGAATGGAATTCTTTCCGACCTCTCTGTTTCCTGAGAACTACAATCTTGGAAATTTTAAGATTATAGTGAATAGATATTGTATAGATCGACGAGCTCCATTCTCGGCCACACGGTCGTTTAAGATCAGACGAGTTGGTGGTCAATCGTAGATCTATCTAATGCAAAGAAACACATTAAAAATAAGCGGTCCATACAATTTTCTGAGAACTAGAATCTTGGGAGTTTTAGATTGAATAGATATTTTTCTCTCTTCTTTTCTTTTCTTTATTCTTTAAATAATAAATAAAATCAATTTATTTCGGGTAACTTTTTGACCCATAAACAACTGTTTTAATAATTTAAACTGTTGATATAGAACACCTGATATTTTGCGCATTTTTCATAGGATAAGTTGTTCATAATAATAAGTACAGTGACCTCAGTGGCTTAGTACAGTACAGGTCATTCTAATAACGTAGCTATGCCATACAACCATAGCCTAGCATCCTCCGTCGTAGTCGCACCTCTTCCATATAAAAAGGAGAATACTGTTTTTGACCCCTGAACATTGGAATCATAACTGGCTATAAATTTTACTGTTCGCTTTTCCAAATTTCGTCATGGCTCCGAATAAAAAAAAAAGTTTAAAAATCAAACCGTAGCAGTATAACCAATCGGATAATAGGCCCTAGTCATCGCAACACAGGGTATCCTACCGCGGTGACTAGTGACTTAAATTAAAACAGAACTTATTCTTATGTATAACTTCAAGATCTAAAGCTCAAAGCTCAAAATGTTATAAACGAAATGTATAAGTTTTGCACTATGTAAATTACTTTATTTTGCTCTAATAAATTATTATTATTATTATTATAATATTTTGGAGTGTTTTTTTTTACCTATTGAAAAAACGCGTAACGTAAATTCTTGCAACAACTATTTCTATTTATGAATAAAAATAAATTTAAATAAGAGCCCTCGAAAAGCTATGAATTATTACGATTTAATATTGTTACGGTTCTGTAAAACTCCTTCACACCGCTGCGAATCATTTTTCAAAGTTTCACGGCGGTTGCAGACGGGCAACAAAACGCTGAAGTCCAGCGACTGGACTCGAATACTTTAAAGTAGATTACGAACGGTGTCTGACTGGCAATCGTAGATGGAACTTTGTAGCTTGTTTTATTATATTTAAACTCGTGTTGAAGTCGATATATTCAATAAGTGATGGTTATTTATATATTTCTCTTCATTGCTACATGCTTTACGATATGCGAAGCGCATCACTAAACGAGAGTGAATGACGCTCCTTTGAAAAAGAATGCCGTGCGGTTGAAACTATAGTTAAAAATGTCGACTCAAAACAAACTTGAGCGACATGTATATTTTATTAAAAAAATGAATTAGCTTGTTATATAGGCGTCAAGACGCCATCTTTAATTATCAACATCGCCCAAACATTTATTTGAACGTGATGTATACTTGTTATTGGTGTGCTCACGAGGTGCATTACTCTCAGCTACTAATATTCATTGCCCCCCAACTGAATAGAAAAATCCTCCGTTCAAAAAAAACGTTCTCTTCGAGCCAAGCAACCAGCAAACTTTTTTGTCGGCCGTCTGTACCGCCCGCTGGGCCCCAAAGGCCCCCGGCACTAATTTACGTTTCATTTGGCAGATCAAAGCTGGGCCCCCAGTGCACGCCCCCCTCCATTTATTCCTCCAGGGACGCATAGTTCATGCTTCATTTTCATAATTCTGGACAACACTCTATTTTCCGAGATTTTTATCTTCCCTTTCCTCTTTAACTCTTAACTCAATTTTGGTGTTGTCTGAAATGAATTCAAATAAATATAAAAATATACCTATTGTTATTTATTGTACTTAAGTTTAATAAAAACACTCCGATTACTTTCACAGAAAACTTAGAAGCAGTCTCTATAGTCCAAGTCATAAGCCGAGGTCCAGGTTTGTTTTATGTTCAACTAAAATAGGATAAGAACATGTTAGAAGTAAGATCTATAAATTAACTGTACTTATTCTACTTATTGGCTGCATACAAACTGCAACTAATACAAAGTAAAACAGATTACTAATACACATAGAGTAATCTATTTTACTTTTTATTAGTTATTAGTATTAATAGAACAAACGTTCATGCCAACCCCCTATTAATTAAACAAATTATCTTTTACTCAAAGTTACACCACTTGTTTATATTTTTTTTGGACTGGACAGCTTTTCCCCATACAAATGACAGCTTATTGACAGCAATTTGAAACGTTCGAGTGTCCCGTTCAAACGAATTTGACGTAGATTTCAAATGGCTGTCACAAATGTTGACACGGTGATTCGAAGTCGAAATTTCATTTCTATGAACATTCGCCTCTGCTTACAAGGCTAAAACGGTGATCATCAAATAGGCATAAATATAATTTGGCAACCACATATTTTTTTTAAATTGTTATTTCCATTACGAAAAAACATAGCTAACTGAGTCCATACAGCCACCGACTGTAGATTGAATATCTTTTGTTTCTTTATTTTCTTGATTAAACATCAAAGTCTTAGTCATATCAATTCAAACAATTCACATTCAGTCCTCATCACGCCTTAATAAACTAGTGTTGACTACTGAAAGCATATAAGATTTTTTTCCGACAACATGAAAAGACACGTTTCACCGCTTTATTTCACTTTTCTACACTTATGCATTTGATCTATCACTTAATAAATAAAACACCACGTCTTTTACCTCAGAACTCTGTCATTTAAAAACCAATTTGGAAAATTTGTATTTGAAAGAATATACTAATATAACAGATCAGCCCCATATAAATATCATTAAAATCGGTTCAGTATTCTGGATTTTAAAACAAAATAACTGGAAAAATCCAAGTCATTCAGTCTAAGTAAGCAAAATGGCGTATTTTGAAGTCAGTTGTTTCAGTTTTTAAAAGTAAATTATTTCCAAAACGTTCTTGAAATCTGCGATACTACATAGAATTACTGTGAAACTGAATACAATTCTATCTATTTTCACCTGTAATAATAATTGAATTTAATAAAAAAAAATATTTTGCCAAATACTGGTTGGTTATTAATTCCGTAGAACCGGTTTTTCTCGTTACACGCTCTCATTTTGTTACATTTAAAAATTGTTTTATCGACATTTTAGAGTGAGATCAAAAAGCATGGCCTGATTGCTTTTACATTTCCCGAGAGAACGACAATCGATATTGTTTTATATTCAAACTCAATTAGCCACCGGGCAAATAGCCGTAGCTCGCCATTTTGATTTATTTTATACAGGGATGGAGCAAGAGTAGGGGCACGAACTTTAACGTAGGCTACTAAAATAACGCAACGTTTGGTTCTTTGCAAATACAATCTGTGGGTCGAATTAATGATTTTTGTCTGTTTGAACTGTACATGCGTTTCTGATACTTTTTTATTTTATTTGTACGTTAGTTTAAAACGCCACATGTGAGTGTGAGCAAGCTGGACTGGGAGAAAAAGAAAAACATAATTTGCTAGCTGCTTCTCTTTCCGGGCATACTGTATAAGTCAGTTAAGGGACTTGAGGGAAATTGTTGCTCACGTGGGCGATAGGTTTACCCCCTATCACCGCAGGCCAACGTTATATCTTACCTTCCAATATCTCCTAATCCTCTAATACCTTTTCCCTCACATCTAACCCTCTAACCACGGTCAAATGTGGCATCATACAGCCTCATGGTCTTTGATACTCTGCCTATAGACAATCAAAATGGATGCTATGAGCGTCTCAGCTATCATCCTGCAGATTTGCGGACGCAGTAGCATGGAAAACGTCTAGTAGACGTGAAAATAGGTGTGATTTTATGTATGTACATATGTAAAACAAATTTCTGACATCAGGTGTGACCCTCATCTTATAGGAATTCACTTTTTCAAACGTTACTAGTTAGGTATTTATTTCTCGCGATGTATGTATGTTCGATACTTAAAAGTATACGGTCCTGCTTAGATCGAACCTAACTTAAATAAAAAGAAAGATCTAATTTATTGGGTGTTATTTATCAAAGTCCCCTCCAATAGTGATCCCTAAGACCGGCCCTGTCGTTCTTTTGCCCCCTTGTTGTTGGAGAAACGCTAATGGCCGCATTAATCTAGGAGAGTTATTGTCTTTTCAACTCTTTAATCTTTACAAAAAACGTCATTAATAAAGATTTAGATTTATTCCATTAATTGCATTCAGTGAACACTGAGCTTAAGGATTTTTATGTGTTTATATTTTCTTAGTGATTATATAGTTGTATTGACTTTTTATAATGGGGTAAATTAATTATTAACCTAATAATTTTTAATTTTGATACTTTGTGTTCGTTTTGATCTAAAATGAATTTTTGATTACATTTTAAATTTCCATGTTTTTTTTAAACCTGGTTAAGGCGACCGTTAATACGCTTGTCCTAACAATAGGAGATAATCTGATTTCTATCCCAAATTCCACTAGGACACGTCGTGCTTAGCAACACATTTTCAGATTTTAATCGCAATTTTTAAGAACAATTCCAGCAACAATGTTCTTGTTTCTAATAATTTAATTCTATACATAAAATAAATAAATAAATATTTGTGAACATTTCACACAACACCATCTAGTCCAAACTAAGCAAAGCTATGGAACTAGATGGCTCATAGAATACATATACTTTTTTTTGTAAATATATACATATGATACATAGAAACACCCAGACATTGAACAAACATCCATATCTATCTATTCAGCCAGTGTCTACCCACAGCTGGGTATACGCCTCCTTGTTCACGCCATCCTTTCCGGTCCTGTTCGAGCCTCATCCATTGCTAACCGACAATATCGTCTGACTATCGGGGTGATGGTCTGCCACGATTTAATTTAATCTAATATCGATTTATTTTAATGTCTGTCTGTCTTTAGTTAGTTAATATTTTTTTTCTTTTCAGGTAAGTCTACGAAGATAAGCAGAAAGCACACGTGCTACAAAAACAATCCTAAGGTACACAATCTATATCTAAAACCGCACATGCGCCTTATGCGCCTACTTTAAATTAAAAATAAACTACATTTTATTACGTATTTGTGAATGCAATCTTCAGATTCCTCTTAAACCCTAGATGAAAAATAAGTAAGGAAGCTTTATGAGTTAAAACTACTAAGTAAACTAGCCTAGCCAAACCAATCTACGGTAGAAAGGAGGTCGTCTACGTAAGCATCTCGTAGGACGTGCTATGAGCGCCTTAAATAGTTTGCTTAACAAACACTGTTGCACGGAGTTCAGACTCGAATGGCAAATCTGACGAGATCTTTATACTGCACTTGAGTAGAGTTAATTGTTTTTTTAGGTTTATTAAATACATTATCGTTAAAAACAATTTTTAATTATAATGGAAACGTTGTTGTTAGAGTTTGTTTGCAAAGAAAACTATCGTGAGAAATTAGTACTCTTTCTGAATAGATTCTTTCCACTATTCTCCCTGGCCTCTTTTACTATCGAATAGTTTGTCTATCGATAGATTTTATTCTATTAATTATATTTAGAAAATGTTTATCTTAATCATAAATTTACTAAGTTTACGCTTGATTCGGTTAATTAATTAAATTATTCAGATATTTCGACATCCCACATGACAGCATTCGTGACTAAATTGATAATGGCATCCTTGGAACTCGGGAAATGTAAGTGTTTGAATCCTGAATTTCGTCGAAAGTTCGGATGTTGATTTTTTTTGACTGTTTATGCTATTTAGATTATCTAAATAAACAAAGAAGAGAATCGAAAATAAATTTGCTATCCACTGGTGTATCTTACTTAGGCCATAATGCTTAAAGCCAAAAGTGGCCCGCATGTGGATTACCTAAGTCCCAGTGTAGGCTAGTCTTGAAACTTAGTGCCAGCTTTAAGCTAGAACTTATTGCGTTGGTAGCTTGAACATTGTTTGATATCAAATAAGATTATATCCCAGTTACGGCAACATTATTGCTTGAGAAGAGGATGCAGATTTTAGGTTGCCTTAAGTAATATTCTTTTTAGCGTGATAACCAAATATTTAAATAGGGCCACGAATACCGTGGTGAAAACCTAAGGAATGGAATTGAAAACTTCAAATATGTATGCAATACTGGTCAGTTCGGATTGTTTAGAAACTGTGGTGCAATATTCATAATGGTAAGTGACAAGTAATTTTTTTTTCTTCTATTATGACAATAAAATATTCTAGTTTCATATAATTATTATGTCAAACAAGTTCTGGTCACTATTCTGGAAGCTTCTATGAAGTTTTACCCACAACGTGAAATAGAGATACATATGTATAATTATATTCGTACACACGATATATAATTATCTCAATTCATTTTCATGATGTGATAAAAGAATCATAGATAACAGTTTTAGTCACTATTTAAATGAACAAGAGCTCCTTCATAAATTCCCGCGCAATTTGACATTCCTTTTTTTTAATTTATTTTTTCGTCTACGCTCTGAGGCCACGACAAAACAATTTGACGGCCAGTGTTTCGGTAAATTGACTCGGATATTTTATGATCACACGATCCGATCGCTTTGAGACTGATCGCCCTTTGTGCCTCCCATGAATGTGCATGAGGACCTGTCAACCCGTGGTGTAATAAAGCCGCCGAGAGTAATGTGAAAAGGATTTTTGAACGAAAACAATTCCCATGCTTTTGAAAAACTAAATAGAAACGTGGCCTTTTGATAGGATGTTTTATTTGATTCCATTGGGTCATTGTACCTTGTGTCAGGTATGAAAACATGTGAAGTGACGGGTTTTTGCAGGGAGTCTTATGCATTTGGCTACATGAAAAAATACCTTGTCACCGCTTGTTAACCGATTTCATTTGTATTATCATTTTATTAGGCTTCCTATAGTTAATCCTTGTAGCCTTCTTAATCGACTTCCAAAAAGGAAGAAGTTCTCAATTCGACTGTTATTTTTTGTTCTGTGACTGTTTGTTCAACGATTACTTCGCCAAATATGAATTGATGTTGATAATTCTTTTTTGTTTGGTACTCATACTTAATTCCATATAAATTTTATCAAAATCGGTTTAGTGATTTAATTTTTATAACGTCATAATTGGAAAAAATATGTCATCCAAGTAAACGAATTGCGTATTTTGAATAAGTTTTTTTTTCTGTTTTTTTTTAACTTTAATTGTACAAGCTAAAGGACCGTCATCAGTAAACGCCCGGACAAATATTCACAAAAATTAAATTCTAGGTTACATCACACTGATGTTAAGTAAATAGAAGGGTTAATTGAATTAAAAAGCAAATGAATCGGAATCGGTTCACTTTCATGGACATCACGAAACAGAGATAAAAATAAAACATGATGCTCGCACATTTGCCATTCGTCAACCATTTGACCATTTGACAAAGTCAAGGTTCGTATTTAAATAGAAAAAAAAAGCTCAGGGAGTTGTTATAAACGAGTACCAGATGGAGATTAATGCGGAAGAAGTGAGAAATAACGAAGTGAAAAAAGCTGATATTGAGGTTAGAAGGCGGAAGCGGAACGCCACATCTCACATGATGAGTGCACATTTGTCTCTCGGAGATACCTTACTTTTGTATAAGCGATTTCTATGAAGACTAGCTTCTTTACCGACTGCTCTAAAAGGAGAGTAATGTTTTACCCGATAGAGGGTAATATTTTTTGAGCGTATGTACATATGTTTGTCTATTTTTGGACAAGTTTTAACCTATAAGGGAGGTCATTAGATTTGTCTCAATTATGAGAGTATATATTTCGGCAACTGACTTCATAATGGGTAATTTTGTCTTAAAAACCAAACTACTGAACCGACTTTGATAAAAAATCTATGGGACTACCTCTGAAGATGGGACCACCTATATAGCCATATATCAATCAAACAAAAAAGTAGTCATCGAAATCGTAAAAAATAACCATTCGTAATTGACGATATAATCGCTGCATACATACAAAAACATACCGAACATACCGAAGTTGAGAACGAAAGAAAAGAAAAAGTGATAATTTTGCATTTTAAATTCGTTTTTTTTTTTTTTTTTTGGGGGAATTTATGCATATTATGTTCATAGTACTGTTGATTATTCCAATAGTCTTTCGGCTACCAACTTAACTGCTTAACTAAAAAACGATTTCTTTTTTTCTTAATTCAGATGTAAATCGGGTTCTTCGGTACATTTACTATCTATATAACTAACCTCTAGACTAGATAGTGTTTTCCCAATAAAAGACGGCTTACACAATTTATACACGTAATACTCGTATGTCATATATTTTACAGTCATACAGAATATTAAAAAGGCAGGTTTTTACAGTTTGGTGATATCGAGTAACAATAATATTGGAATTGCCTACCACTTTCCCAAATTATTTATAATATTGACCATTTGTACACATACCTAATGTAACAGCTTTTTTTTTATTTACATAATTTGTAAGCAGCAAAATGTTCTTAAAACAATATCTTTGGCGTGAACACATTTTTTATTATCATTAATTATTTTACTAAAGATAATCAGACAAAGCTTTATATATTTATTACATGTAAATAATTAAGTAATCTAAACAATGGTTTTAAATTAACATCTTAAAAACTATGGCACGACACAAAAACAAAATTTAGCGTTTCAGGCTACTAGTCAACGGCCCCCGCGCAGGGACAGCTTAAAATACATTAAAATCCTAGACAATTCACTGAATTACATCTATTTTTTTATTTAGATTTTTACTGGCTGATAAAACTGATCCGTTTCAAAGCATGGCCCAATTCTAAATATGTGTTCTAAATTCAATTCAATTGTACATTATCCATTTCAATTAAAAAAGGAAGTTTTTATTTTCTTTTCCCAGCATCCTAACCCTCACATAACCTTCGTACCTTTGACGTGAAATACAAAAACAAGAGTGTGGAAAAAATACCTCAGTAAAAAGGGATAAAGGTCAAAGAGAGACCTTTCAATTTAGTCTTAATTTTATTTGAGTAATTGCTAAATGGAAGGTTGGTTAATGATAATGATGAATCCATATGGGGTATTTTCACAATTTCAGGAGTGTCAGATTTCATTTTGGACGTTACGTCATGACGTCACGGTGATGACGTCATAGGTATTTTGTCGTTATTTACTTTGTTCCAAAAGCTATAGGCTATAGGAACAATATTTGCACAATAAAAGTCATTTAAATTTAATAAGTTCTAGTAAAAAATAAGCAACTAAAATAAATGAATTATATTAAAATTACATGACAGCATGATTTTAAAACCCGTGTGAGACAAAATGACAGGTATATTTTTGTTATGAAAATATCAAAGTAGCGTTTATTATTTTGTACTAAACTTTCTCTATGCACGATTTCTGCGTGCAAAAGGAACGTTTTATGCCTCAGTCCTATCTCAGAAAATGCAGGGAAACCAGATTTTTGTTATATATTCGCTTAATTAGTTTACATATAAATAGGTGACAATCAAACTTTCCTATAAAGTCGATAAGTTGTCAAAGACAATTTATCAAATGAGGCTATGTCTCCAGAGTGTCACCATCAATCATTGGAGCCAATTTCTGTTTCTACCGAATGTACAAATACTTAGTTCAGCTTGTCGAAAGTTCGCCACGTTCCTCATGGACAGAATTACTTGACAGGGCTAAGGTGCTTAATTTATATTTAACGACGAATGCTCTTGACAAAATGATTTAAAAAATTCAAATATGCTCGTGTCGATTTGATTATAACTACCTATTTGGTGTTATATCACGGTTTATAGTTAGATGCAGTGCAGATATAGTTTAAAAGAACTGAAAACCCGACTTGAAATGCGCAATTTTAAAATGCTCTTCCTGTACATTTGCCAGTGTTAGTTTTCAATGTTTCCAAGTTTAAGAAACTACAAGTAAATACGTATTAAAAGTTTTAGTGGAAACGTGAGATAGAAATATCGACATCGACGATCCGTGTTATTTTCTTAAACTTACACAAGTTAGTTAATGTTATCGACTGGCCTTGTGGCTCAGTTGGTAGTGTGTTTACGTCTACCTGCTTAACTGAAAGGTCGTGGGTTCAATCCCCACCCAGGGCAAACATTTGTGTGATGAGCATGGATGTTTGTTCTGTGTCTGGGTGTTTCTATGTATCATATGTATATATTTACAAAAAAAAAGTATATATGTATTCTATCAGCCATCTAGTTCCATAGTACAAGCTTTGCTTAGTTTGGGCTAGATGGTGTTGTGTGAAATGTCCACAAATAAAAATAAATAATAAATAAATAAATGTTAGTGGTATAAAAATGATGTCTTTTATTGAATTAGTGTTTATGTACACGAGTGTGGGAAAATATTATAAAGTGGTTAAACATGTCGTTGGACTTAATGACTTAGACTAACTCTAGTATTTAGCTAATTGATTTGTATTGAACAACTTAAACTTAAATCTTAACACTTGATCCTGGCAAATGGCGCGGGTCTAATGCAAAGAAAAAAAAGAAAGATACTCTATCTTGACTCCATCAGTTCAGAAAAGAGCTAAACGTGTTTATGTAATGCTGATAGATGTTTCGGTATTTCGCTAGGACAGGCCCGATATCGTAAAAAAAGTCTTGAAAAAGTATTAAGTAGTTTTCGCACGGTAATTATCTATGAACGGACTGCAGTTGTATTTTAATTTACCAACGTCTGTAAATAACACATTTTCGGATATACTCAAAGCTATTTATTCAGTTTCGTCTACTAATCACCGGCCAAGCTTTATTTATTCATTTAAAATATTCTCGGGGAAACTCGGAGACTTTCGGGAAAATTCGGCAACATTCGCGAAAGCTCAAAAACGTTCGGTGTCTTCCGTCGTGATTCGCCGAAGGGCTGCGGTTTCTTGATCCCGGCAATTTAATATGGGGGACAGATGTGACACTTTCCATTCTCGTTTGCTAAGATTTATCGGGCTTGATAAACCTCGGTAGGTTTATCCCGAGCACTGGATTAAAATGTAATCGGCGCTTTTATCTCATGTAATTTTATTTTAACAATGTATTGAGTAATTTCATGTTTTGTAAATCGATTTTTTATCTCAGACGAACGTTGTTATGAAATTGTAAATTGTAAATAAGGGTAACAAGCTTGGGTAACAAGCTTAGGTAACAAGGTTATATATTTTGATTTTGATGAAACCGGTAATTTATTCAAAATTTTAGGTTGTCAGAAATCAAAATATGATAAAAAGGGGCGCCGAAACGAACATCATGATGATGGTTTTATATTTTGGTTGTTAATTATAGATTTCGATCAATCGCCGTCAATTTTTACATCTAATAGTAAGAAAACGTTTATATTATTTTCGTTTAAAGAACCAGTGTGCTATTAAGGGCGCTCCTGTCCTTATTTCTTTATATTGTTGGAGAGCCTATCCTTAAGTTTTAATTTGGTCAATCGAGATATATGTACCTACATAGTTTCCATTTTTGCGACGATGGTTCTCTATCCAAACAAACTATGTATTCTTACAAGAATAAAAAAAATGCCTACGCTTAGTGCCTATGGTATTTATCTCAAAAAAACTGTAAACTGATAATGTGGTTATCTCAGCTCTAATATGAATAAACATAAATAACTAGTTTATTTCAAATATAATAGTTAATCAAAAGCAAACATTACAAATGTAACTACTTCAAAGATTCCATTACATGTATGAAACTATGTGTTTGTTATCTTTAGTTTGCGACCTCTGTTCTGTATTTGTGGCGTAAACCAATCGAAATGGCATAACCTATTTGTTTGCGAACCTATTTGTATACGCATCGTATAGTCTGTGGAAATAGTTTGATATCGATTTGTAAGGATCGTACCGAAATACGTTACCCAAATTTGATAATGCTCAACATATTTTGTCAACTTCTCATTGACACGTAATGACACTTGCAGAAATAAGACAGAGAATTTGAAAATTAATTCAGAGAACGTTGGTCGAAGTTACAAGGAATGTTATAGAAATGAAACTAGTAAAGGAAAAAAGTGAATATTTAAATATTCAGAAGGGTCATCATACTATAAATATGTTTTTTTGTTCGTTAATAAAAAACGGATATAGATAAAAGTTCTAAAATTGGTAACATTATTAAGTTAACAAATACTTAATTGAGTGAGTGAGTGAGTTCGTATAGACTGAGTGGCCAGCCCTATTGTCAGAGTTATTAAGCCGCCGAAAGGCCTCTGACTTGGCTTGACGATTGCTGAACAACCGGGACCTACAATTTAACGTGTCATCCGACCCACGGTAGCGCTCAGAAAGAAATGCCACTCACGGTCACCCATCCGAAGACTGACCGGTCCGTCCGTTGCTTAACTTTGGTACTCGGTAACTCGATTAATACTTAATTAATCGAGTACGAGTCCAGTTTATGTTAACAATGATTTGTATGAACCCTTATCTTAACGAGAAATGTGTGAAGTTAGGAGTAGAACCATACACACATAAATGAAATTAGTTTTGCCGAAAAGTTAATCCTGATCAGTGTAAATGTGTACGGCTACGGAAGAGCATAACGAATTTCTTCAAAAGGTATGTCAAAACAAAAAAAACCGGCATGTAAGTGTCGGGCTACCCGTAGTGTAGGATCCCGTATTTGCACATCACAATAATGTGTTTTCTTGATACTGTGAACATACGAGTTAACGGTTTAAATGTTTGCATGAAAATAGACGGCCCATTTTACACGCTCCAATTTGCTTTTTAACCGACTTCCAAAAAGAGGAGGTTGTCATTTCGACTATGTTTTTTGTTTTGTATTTTTGTTCAGCGATTACTTCGCCAATTATGAATTGATTCCTTCTTTATAAAAATCGGTTTAATACTTTGGTTTTTGTAACAAAATAACTGGAAAAATATGTAATCCAAGTAAACGAATTGCGTATTTTGAAGTCTGTTTTTTTGTCAGTTTTTAAAACTATAATTATTGGTTTGTACGAGCAAAACCATTTTTCGAATCGGATTTCATCAAAACCATAAAAACTTCGTAAAACGCGTAGCGAACGCGCAATGAGATAAATTTCCGTTTACGAGTATCATTTCAGTACACATTGTAAGTATATGTTATTGTGTACATTATTGTGTGCTTTATTCGTATTGTTGTTGGAACAATGGCAGACAATGTGATGGAACTGGAGACGTTAATGTTCTACCCCATATCAAGATTTGGGACGTCTCCTTGCGACACTAGCGTAGATCTGCTGGTTCGCTCAAAGATCTGCAAGACCCGTGGGCATTTTCGTTTAAAAATATACTTTATTTTAGTCAGAAGTAGTAATAAAAAAAACCGGACAAGTGCGAGTGAAACTCACCCACCGAGGGGTCCGTACAAACTAGTAGATAAAAAGGCCAATTTTTTTATATTTTCATGTTAAAAAAGTACAGTTTTCGGATTTTTTCCTTTATGTGTATATGTCACAGTTAAGACCCGTTTTTAGATATAACGCGTTTTCCCTAGTTAGAACTAGTTTGTAACATATATATTACAATGCTTCTTGCCAAATTTCACAGTTATAAGTCAACGGAAAGTAACCCATAGATTATGATTCCCTTGTGAGTGTCGAAATGCGTTTTTTTGCGACATATTCGGCTGTAACTTTTTTTGTGAAAATGAGAAGTATGATTTTTCTCTCTGCAGCAAGAAGCTACGGATCTGCATAGATGGTTTTAATTTCAACTCGATACCTTCACGCGTTCTCAAGATACAGGTCTTAACAGACGGACGGACGGACAGGCGGACAACAAAGTGGTCCTATAAGGGTTCCATTTTTTCTTTTTGAGGTACAGAACCCTAAAAACAATAGCAAATTGTGATGATTATAATAAGATGTGGCCTATATCCATCTTCATATTCTCAGCTATCTCTATACCAAGTTTCACAGCCATCGGTTCATCCGTTTGGTCGTGAAAAAGTAACAAACAGACAGAGACAGAGTTACTTTCGCTTTTATAATATTTGCTAGGATAGGATTACAAAAGAATGAACTCAAAGATCCAAATTCTACACATCCCTGTTGCGTACTGCACAAGAATGGAATTCTTTGCCGCCATCTCTGTTCCCTAAGACCTACAATCTTGGAATTTTCAAGACTAGAGTGAATAGATATCTTCTAGATCGACGAGCTCCATCCTCGGCCACATCGTCGCTTATCATCAGGCGAGTTGGTGGTCAATCGTAGTAGATCTATCTTGTATAATAAAAAACAGAACCGTTTCTTACTGATTTATGAGTCTCATTTCTGTTAACAGTCACAAAGATTTACTTTCCATTTTCCTGTTATCGAAAGGGCTGAATCTTGATGATACAGAACAAAGTGAAACAAAATCCCGTACATAAAGCGTTGTTACACTGGGCCCGGTTAACCGAGCGCATTATGCCAACAATCTGTACCGAGTCAAACTAAGGTGAACGGTTAAATTGGTCGGGTAATCTCATCATCGGATCGCGAATATGGCTTGGTACCTTCAGACTACGGCATGGCAGAACGCGTTAGGAAGACGCGATGCGTTGTGCGTCGCGTCATACGTAGCGTCCGTTGTATTGTAGCATCGATGCGATCTTATGATTTCGTCTGTAATGACGCTTTAAAAAGCTTTCGTGTGGGAAAAATGGTATGCCAG
The DNA here is from genome assembly GCA_947563715.1 of Lycia hirtaria. Taxonomy (NCBI): domain Eukaryota; kingdom Metazoa; phylum Arthropoda; class Insecta; order Lepidoptera; family Geometridae; genus Lycia; species Lycia hirtaria. Next base: position 3,411,492 of record OX387377.1, on the reverse strand, counting down.
TATTTTTTGCTTGTGTATGAATTTGTATTAATTAATAAATCGTGAAGATAACTAATGTCACTTTATTAGATATGTATTATGTATGTGATCTTTATAATCGATCACTTTTTTTTTTGCTACGTGAAGACAAAGTAAATGTCATATCTCGATGTATATAAATACTAAGACAAAGTAAGAGACTGGAAACATAAATGTACCTACTTATAGCTAATATTTTTAATATGGTCCAGACTATAGTTGACCGAGTAGTGCACTAAACAAAAAAAAAATTTTTTATTCACCCAACAAGTAGGCTAAAACCGATAACCACACGCCTTGTCTTATAAGAAGAAGATAGCTGATGATTCCTTTGATGGTCGTTAATATAGATAGACATCAACAACCTAAATATAAGACCTTATATAAACCTATTAACAAAATATAAACCTACAAACACAATAAAGAATTTGAATTGATTTATAATGTACTATGAAGAGGCCCATATTCCGTAGGTACTGCCTACAGCATGTCCGTAATCGAATTGTCCTGTTCCACACTGTTTGCCGGAATGGTTATATTGTGATACAAGTTAATCGGTTACCGCATCTCTAGATCGGATGCTTGTCGGAATATTGCGGTAATTTACAGGTTGTTTATTTAATTAAATTACATCCTGAAACGTCACGTGGAACACGACATGGAAAATGACAAAATGGAAGTTTGTATTCTAAAAGTAATGCTATATAGTCTCCTAAAGACCAGCGCTGGTTGTTTACAACTAGCATTATGCTGAGCTGGGGCCGGATTGTGACAAAAACATTTTATATATTGTGTGTATGATTTTTAATTTGTGTTGTATGTTTTTTGTCACAAAAAAATTCTGTCTATGTCTAAAGCAGCAGTAGCGGTGACTCAATACATAATACAGTATCTTGATGGCATTTCTTTATTACGTCAGGTCTCTGTTTACTGAAAACTATAATCTTGGAATTTTCAACGCTAGAGTGAATAGCTTCTAGATCAATGATTTCTTATGTATTTACAATTTTATGGCAGATGAAGTGGGTTTTTTATATACCGATAAGCGATCGGTATTTTCGCGCGATCCGCAAATATCAGAATAATATCAAGGCAGTATTGAGGGGTATCATAGTATCACAGCAACAAATGTTATCGTATTAGGCATCATGATACTGTACGATACAGGATCGTGATAATATTGACCGTGTTATATAACCCTATGAGATATGCTTAGTGCTGGTTTATTTATACTTCCCTAGGCAGACTCTGCTAAAGTTCTCAGCTGTGACAATAGGTAGTGATAATTATCGCGTAACTCTATTAATGGATAAATTAAATGAGAATTCTACTTTCAAATTGACGACTAGTTAGTGGATACTTGTTTTTTTTTTTGTTGTTGTATGTGACCTCTATGCTAATGTACTTACTTTCTTAATGTGCGGAGTCTTTGAAAGCAATCATAATGACAAAATGGCGGCGTATAAACATGCCACAAACGTGACCAAAACAAAAAAAGTGAACACATTTAATAAAAACAAAAGACAGCCCAATATCTCCAAATTACAAGCTGCGTCATCAAAATAAAATATTTAATATAGTACAATAAACAAAACGGGCGTACGGCAATAAAGCGCTATGTCAGTATGGTGTTTCGGGCTTGATGACTTTAATTTACGCCACCCCGTGGCATTATGGAAATGTGGCCGCATGCCGCTTTATTGGGTGCTGTTGGGAGTACGTATAGCTATGAGCTTTCTTGTCTATGGTTATTTGATGAGGCGTGGAGTATTGAAGCTCAACTGTAGACATTTTTTTAATTATGTCTGGTGAGACATTCGTTTGAAATTTAAAATGGTCATTGAAATGAAATAAATTTTAACAGATTTATTTGAAGCTGCAAAATGTTCGAAACGTCAGGTCATAAAATTATGTAAAATATACGCGTTAAATCCTTTAAAATTTGTTTTAATTTCAATGAATAACGATCGTGAAAACCTTAGAAAACATTATTTTAAACGATTGTTGCGGCTTTGCTCTGTTATAAAATATATAGACAACAATTCCCTCTCGATTTAAAGACTCCCAAATTACATCTACCGGCGAAAATCCACTCGAGAGTTCATGAGAGAGATTATTTCTCATGAAGTACACACAAACGAAATGCTTTTTAACACAGACTTCAAAAAGAAGGTGGTGTTCAATTCGTTTTTTTTTTTTAAATTCTGTTAGTGTATACTTTGCCAATTATGAATTGATTTTGATGATTCTTTTTTGTTGGGTAGATCATACTTGACAGGTGTTCCCATATAAGTTTTATCAAAATAGTTCAGTATTTTAGTTTTTGTAACGAAAAAACTGGAAAAATATGTTTTCCACGTAAACAAAATGCGAATATTAAATAAAGTTTGTTTTTTTTTCAGTTTCTTTTTTTTTTGCTATAATTATTTGTTTTAGAATAATCAAATTAAAGTTTACATATTTATTTAATTAACGACTACTATCTTAAAGCACTGGTTTACCATAGACAAAGTTTTTGTTTTGTTGATACTAGCTTCGGAAACTGAGTTTTTGTTAAAATACCTATTACATTTACCCGATTTCCCGGCAAAGCCTTTAAGGATGTATGCTTACGAACCTAAAAATATACAAAGCTAGCTTTGTAATCATGCTTTCTTGTACGAGTACGACCGAAGGCCATTTATGAAGCTAGTACGACACGAATATTGACAGTGACACTAGTCCAGAAGCCACAAACCTAAAATGTCAGATCAATACAGAAGTATAAACTAAAGACCAGACAACTTTAACAGTCGGAAATTAAAAAGAATGAATGTAAAAAAACACAAAAGCCTTTTATAATCCTAATTTCTCTTCTCATCTACAGACATTCTTACGTAATAGAATTCCTAGGATCCTTTTCAATCTATACCTACCCGCGGCGCGGAAGGAAACCTTTTTACCCCGATTAAAAAAATATCAGCTCCGTTAAATAAAGGTCGAAGTAGCGAATCCTCGAATAAAAAATTCGGAAACTACTTCCTGGAGCCATAACGTTCTCTTGGGACCAGGTAGGATATAGAAGCTGGAATAAACTGGCGTAATCGGGGAAGTTTCCGGCAGCTTAGTCGGGAGACCGTCTGACTTGCGATCTGCAGGTCCTGGGTTCGAATCCCACGGCACGCACCTCTGTCTTTTCGAAGTTATGTGTGTATTGTTGATTGCCGGCAACTTCAAACGGTGAAGGAAAACATCGTGAGGAAACCTACATGTCTGAGAGTTCTTAATGATCTTGAAGATGTGTGAAGTCTGCCAACCCGCACTTGGCCAGCGTGGCAGACTATGGCCTAACCCTTCTCATAATGAGAAGATGGCCCGCGCCCAGCAGTGGGACAGTTTGTATAAACAGGGCTGAAAAAAAACTGGGAAGAAATTGATGGTTTGAATTACTGGGATATTACATAAATGCGCGTTAAACCTGTGTGGTTTGTACTTAGATATGTATGACGTGTTAATACTTCCTGTTTATCATAAAGGGCCACCGGCAACTTGGTCGTTGGCAAGCGATGAGGTGGTCCGAAGTATATCTTAGATCACACTTATGTTTCATACCTGTTTGCTTTGATATATTGTGCATAGTTTGGAACGATTGATTTGATTGATTGAAATTTTGATTATGATTGATTGACGAACTCGTACCTATAGCAACACTGTTAAATATATAAATAAATGTTCTGAATTGATTCACGAAAAATCTGTTGATTGAACTATAGATAAAAGTGCCACAAAAGCTTACCAAAAATTAATTTTAACCGACTTTAAAAAGGAGATTGTTAGTAATTTACAAACCGATTTTTTTTTTTTTTTCTAAGATATATTTTCAGATTAAGTTACAAGTTTTTATTAATTTTTTTTTTTTTACAATTTACCTAAAAATCGTTTTTAAAATAAAGTCGCGCATTTTGAAATCTGTTGTTTCAGTATTTTAAATTATAATTATGACACAAACAAGTTTTTTTTGGAACATTTATTAATTCTATTACTATATATCTTTGATTTCATATATACAAGTAAATTGTAGAAGTTGTATTGGTCTGTTCATGTCATGAGAAGGGAGGTTAGCCATCTAAGCAATCGGTAAGCAGTAGGGCCGGGATAGGGAGACCTAAGAAAGTGTATGAAATGTGTGAATAAGTTAAGGAATAATATCTGATATGCCACAATAGGGCACGATTCTGTGTGATATGTGTGTGAAAGATATAAATGTAGAGATGACGTCTGACAGAATGAAGTGGCGAAAGGAAATGTGTTGTGCCGATCCTGCTTAGTGGAAAATGGGAAAGACTTATGTGTATGTAACATATAAGATTTTTTTAAACATTTTTTATGAAAGTGCGTTGCGGTTATTTTTTGTGTCTATTCAGTAATTTTATGTCTTTAGAAATGTAGTACGTGGTCAAAAGTACCCGTATCCGATGAGCATATGAAATTCGAATGAAAGATGAAGAAGCGAATTATGTGTATCGCAAGTGGAAAGAAATGTCTTTTAATAATGCGAGAACGAGACAGAGGACAAATGAAACCAGTTTCACATTTTGTTGGACCTCCCTTGAGGCCCCCCCACCACAAAAAGCCATAAAAATGGTTAACGTATGCATAAATAAAACAAAAGGTTTGATGAATTGAGAACCGTTTGTTGAAGTCGGTTAAAAAAGAGATCTAACTGTGGAAAAAAAATAAAAAATTTAGACATAGTGCGATCTTATGATGATTGGTGATTTAGAAAAGTTGGCATTGTGCGATGAAATCTTCAAATTGTATTTAACTGAAATACGGCATATACTTACATCTTACTTATTGCCAAATCACAAGCCGCAAGATGCCATATTGTGTAGACATTGATAATTTTTGTACGATATCGACAATCCAAGGCCAAAAGCGTCATACACGCAATATCACCCAAACCTAGATTCGCAAATATTAATAGATCAAGGACCGAGATAGGGAGAAAGTAGGACGTATAGATAAACGTACCTTTATATTACAAACTTATATATGAAATTATGAAATGGCGCTGCTTTCGTATTTTCTGAGTTAAGCAGAGAGATATATTATACGTAAAAAATTTAGTTGTATGATTTTCCCGGCTATACACGTAACTTTGACACACCTTTATAATGCCAAGTAATCTCTGAATTCGCACAAAGGCGCTGGTATCGTATTTCCTGAACAAATTTAAGAGAATGTATAGGATAATATTAGTTGCATTATTTTTCCGACTATAAAAGTAACATGGTAAATGCTTACAACATATGAGTTAATATTTTCCAAGCACTCCGCAGTCTGTTCCCATCCGATACGAACAAGTTTCGCATATTGTTTTTTTTTTTTAGTTTGTTTTGTTGCCGCGAGTGTTTGCACACGTAAATTGAATTTGTTTACGAGAGGGATATTATTTTGCCATGATGTTATGAAGGATTTATTTTGATTGTGTGAATCGTTATTAGAAAAAAAACATTGTGAATTTAAAAGAACAAAACAGGTGGGATACGTAACGAGCGACAGTTTTTTTTTTTATGTTGATTTGTTTTTCGATATTTTACCGGCTGGCAGTTTCGACTAATACTGTTTTAGTAAAAGGAGGGTGACTAGGATAACTAGTTGTCGAAGTTATATATATATAAAACATAATTTTTGAAAAGAGTAATTCTTATCGATAAAAACAATGAGAATTGTTAATTAAAAAATAAAATGTAAAATATGAACTAATCTAATTAATTACTGTCAAAAAATGGACGAAATTCTATTAACTTAGTTATAATATATAAAGAAAGATATTTTTCCAGATGTTTTGTAATCTATCGTCGTTAAATATGAGTAAAAGCAAAGACCTCAATTTTCGGCTACTATTCTAAATATTAACCGATCTTGATGATGTATTTTTGTATACTTGCTGAAACTATTAATGGTATAGACATTAAAATTAAACACACAACAAACAATACATACAACAACATAAAAAAACATAAACACCAAACAAATAAACAACATAAACATTATCGTTAACCATTTTTTAAAAGTTAAAAAGCAAACTATAGAAGTGAAGCTATTTATTATCCCAATCAGATAAAGAAGAATCATGAAAATCTAAAAATAAATAAACACTACTGCTTGGAGATTGAAAAACTGGCTAATTTGCCAGGCGATCTCCGCAAAATAACCATACCACTGTAAAAATCTAGTTATCTTATCTTTATTTCTATCATCAATTAAATAATTAATCAGAAAATAAACAAAACAAACAAATATTAGTATTTCGAATCAAAACAGACGTGAGTGGCCCATAGTGTTTATTTAGAAATGTGTCAAAACCACGTTAGTTTCCATAATAAAACAAATAGTCAAAAACAGTGTTAAACAAAATAGCATTAAAACATATACTATAGTTATACTTATAGTTTACTAGAATTCTAAATATAATGGTCGAGTTGGCAGAGCTGCAAATCAGATAATGCCGTATCGAGGTAGATTATACTCACGACCGAACACCCGTACCTGGAGTATATTCGCCTACCTAGTGCCTATTACTGTGCCTAAGTGGGCACCTGTGAAATAGGTTCTAAAACAGGTACGCCTATTACAGTACCCACCTAATTAAGGCGCCTATAAAATGGGTACTAAACTCGTTGTATAATAAGAAGCATAAAAGAAAGATGTGTTAAGATCGTAAGTGGAAAGATATATAAGTAGAAGTAACCACCCATAGAAGTAATAGGCTTACATACGAGTCGCCTGTATTTCAGTGAAGCAACTTTTAGCAAGCCTTTTAAGGCTGGGTACGTCACTCTGCCAGTCGCTACACACGATAGGTAAACAAAATTTGGCACAATTTCACTCCCGACTCTGACAAAAACGTTTCATCATTCAAACGCTCACGTGCTTGCTTGTCAGAGGGTAATTAAGTAATGGTCATTCAGACGTTTTTCTACATTGTTGGCTTCAATTATGAACGGATTTTTTAATAAATCTATCACTCTTAAGTGTCATTATTCTGAGGTATCCACCTGTATAGCAACGGAAAGAGGCTTGTTATATGTATGTTACTACAACACACAACTTTAGCTATGTATGAACAAAAATTTACAAATTCTTGGGGGTTAATTTTTTTTAAGAACAACAGAATTTTTCTCTATTTTAGAGATAAATAAATAAATAGATGCGCCCAGAGTTAAAGTTCTAATGATGACCTTCCTTCAATTAAGAATTGGGTACTTTAAAAACCCCGCAAATAGGAATTTCTTTTTAGCATAGAACGTTTAATAATAAATAGTTAAAAACTCTGCGATCAGGGCTTAAAAAGTTTTTTGGAATACGAATATATTGGAATTTGAATTTGTCCGGAACACAATAACATTTGATTATAACTGCATGGTGATTGAACAAGATTCTCTTCGTACGATATAGCCACAAAACGCCGCCACAGAAGCGCAAACTGCAGTTTACGTACATTTTACATAATATGAACTCGCCACATATGGTTGACGCTAGTGGTGCCATAGGGCTGCGCCGTTTTAATGCCTAAATGACAAACCATCTAATAACGCTGCAATAGTGTTTTAAGAGTACAAATAATTCCGATACTAGTTTCTTTTGAACTATGTTGAAACTGAAAAATACTGGAGACAATCGGATAATGCCATAATAAACCACTACGTATTTTTCAATCTGACTATTATCAAAACACACATAAACACACATTATTCCACATTACACTTTACAAATACAAACACACTCTTCTTAATCTATATCCCTTGCTAATCTCTATCCCAAATTTGTACTACCCGCGTAACCTCATTATATATAATTATTTTACTTACATACATCTCATAATTATACATTACAAATATCGCGGGCAAGCAATGCGCGGCATTTATATCATTTTAAGTTTTTTAAATTTCTCTATCAAGTTACAAATTAGATAAACTTAAGATAGAAACATACATGCTTGTGTGGCCCGGATAGGGTGGCGTAACGATCGATTTGAATGACAGGACCAATTTACTTTCAATGCAGGGTCGTTATTCCGTTTTTGGCCTCCGGGCCATAGAAGTATAAGTCTTTGGTATTATAGTATTAGACGCCAGTGTAGCCAGACTAAATATAACTAACACTTTTATTTTAGAGTGTAGTTATTATACTTGTTATTGTTAATGGTACATTCAATTATATAGATCGTAATGTGGCCAGAGGGCCAGATGTTAATCTGATTCTTGCAATACAGGCTCCTACGAGACCTAGTGCAGGGCTCAGATGTATCATTAGGTACTTACATTACTACTTAAATTAAACATCTTTATGTATGAAGTTTATGTACCAGCTGTATCTTTTGTATGAACAAAAAAAGTTTTTTTTTTTTTTTTATTTTTTTTTTTTTTTTTTAGGGTTCCGTACCTCAAAAGGAAAAAACGGAACCCTTATAAGATCACTTTGTTGCGGGCTGTCCGTCTGTCCGTCCGTTGGGGTGTCAAGACCTGTATCTCGGGAACGCGTGAAGGTATCGTGTTGAAATTAAAACCATATACGCAAATCCATAATATCTTGCTGCAGATAAGAAAAATAAAATTTCGCGGTTTTCGTAAAAAAAGTTACAGCCGAATATGTCGAAAAAATCGCACATTTCGACACTCACAAGGGAATCAAAACCTATGGGGTACTTCCCGTTGACCTAGAACTATGTAATTTGGCAAGAAGCATTGTGTTAGAGTACACATATAGGAAAAAAACCGAAAACTGGACATTATTAATTTAATCACAAAAAATATTGGGTCATTATGCAAGGAATGAGGGTCCAAATTTTAAAGTGAATTAACCGTATCATGTGGGGTGTCATATGAAAGAGCTTCATTAGTATAAGCTAAAACAGGTTTTTAAATGTTTTTACGATGTATGCTTTTCGGTTTATGAAGGAAAATATAAAAAAAATATATATGATTTCCCCTTTTTATCTACTAGTTTGTACGGAACCCTCGGCGGGCGAGTCTGACTCGCACTTGTCCGGTTTTTTTTTTGTGTATGATCCCGCGCGATTAGCGCGTTTGCCAGTGTCAAGTATTAAGATTTGTTCAAGCTTATTCACTAATACAAGATACTTTAAAGTCACAGTGGAAGTCAGGTAATTAAGTCATTCTTAAGTTCGTGTCATGTGCCAGGAAACTGGTAGACACGTTTCACCTTTTTTCACCACATTCTCGTGCATGTAAACAAAAACTAATTGAATAAAAAACACAATTTTACACTATTAGTAAGTATTCAAAATCTCACAGCTTAGAAAAATACAACAGCTGTGGTATTTATTTCTCGAAATCGCCAAAAAACTGATACTTGCGTAAACAGACAAATTATACGTCATGAGTATTTTTTTTACTTTATTTAAATTTTTGTTAAATAAAATATATGTTCCGATATTTTTTTATAATTGATAGGCTTGCCGGTCACCGGATTACAGCGAACTTTATGTTTAAGAATGCCACAAACCAAAAACGAATAAACATTGTTTACTCCCTCTAACACAATTTCCGAAATGAATTCCGCAATGAGTGAAGTGAACTATTCACAAACGAATAAGTGAACTATTTAGAAAGTGAGCGAACTATTCTGCGACTCAACCATGGTGCATAAAAACGATGAAGACTGTTTCTTGGAACTTTTCGCTCTGCTCTGCGATCAAAGGAAAGTTCAGAGGGAGCAGATTAAAAAAGGTCAGTAATCTTATTTCGCTTGTTTATAGGAGCCTTTGTCGGGAACATGTTATTAGGTGTTTTACCTTTTTAGACGCTTTTTGTTATAGCTAGCGATCTTCCCTTTTAGCTTTTAACGCGGGATTTGAGTTAGAGATAAAGTTGGGATTACTATTTATGTTATTAAGGTCTTTCCCGTACAACTCATAACCGTGTTTCGGTTTTCTCATTTAGTGAACTAGTTTTTTGTCCCAAGTTAGGTGTGTATAACATCTTCACTACACTGTCGCATCTGACGCTGAGCTATGGGAAAATGTTTAGACCGTTAACAACAAAAAAAAAAGCAAACGTTTACAAGAGAACCTAGCAAAGTAGATATACTTACTTTTGTTTTGTTTTACGTATATTAATTTCCATCGTAAAATGTAACATGATCACATATTTTATATATTATTAATTAATATGGGTCAACATCACTCGAACTCTTTAAGTGTTGGTTAAGTTGTTTGATCTCCTTCTTCAGGGTGAAAACTTTGCTTAGATGTGTACTTATGGTATAGTTCCCGTCACGTAAAAAGACCGCTGGTTTGTTCGCGCTTACGAACAAATCATCGTTCTTTTTACGTGACGGTAACTATAAAATAGAGGTATATTGGTAATTGATTCAGAAGAAATGGAGGCATGTTCTGTGCCTGTAGGTTTAGAATAATATGCTATTCCTTCACGTTAAATAATTATTTTGCGTATATTTTACAATTATTTTAGTACCAGCTTCTGTACAATTTTTGACCTCACCTTAAAATCCCTAAAATCCCTGAATATGTGATGTATAAGTCAATGTTGGAATTCGCCGTTAGCGCCGATTATTGAGTCGGAATTAATAATACCGACTCAATAATCCTTTTTTAAGAATTTCCACTGTTTCATTTAACCTCTTACTCGTAATTTATAATTAGACAATATATTTCAGTAGAATAGGATGTATTATTATCAAAATGACCCAGATTTCATATAGCACCAGACGAGTACCACATAAATCGTGATAGCTGTAATTTACTACATGTGCGTTCACCGCTAACGTGTGCCTACGACGTAAATATATGGACTACTGTAGGTATCTTTATCTATTTACATTTCAAATAATTATATATTATGTTCCTGGCAAAACTCAACTTTCTCAATCACATGCTTTGATTAATCATCGACAACGGGTTGTTTTGATTCGATCGATATTAAACTCTTTATTGTTTACACTATACTATTACGTTTTTTTTTACCAAGCTGGGTTTTTTTTATTTCCATATTTTTTTATGTCATCCCGTCATAGTGGGTACTTCGGCGTTTCGCACCGCATGTGATTCGAACCGCGGTGCGAATCGCCCATGTACTGTTTCTGAATGGGCCGATTCGCACCGCAGTGGTTGGTGCGGTGCGAATGGCCCAAGACATATTTTGGTTTCATCAATAAATTAGGCATAAATCGAATTATGACAATGGAATTCTACTAAAACAAGATGTTCTCCGAACAACCTTATTCACTATCACTATCAGCTGTTCCTAATTGAGCAGGGAGAGGCTTATCACACCGATACAGTGCACTGATAACACCAGTCGCGGCCAACACCGCGTCCTATTTACTCTACACCGGTATATTTACTCGGCACACATACGCATTGGCGTAGCTATTTATTTTTTAATCCGAGTAACTTTTTTTTCTTATGTTTTGACTTGACACATTTTTGCATTCATCCAATTTCATGTCATAGCTGAGACATTGATAAACTTTTGGCGCCAATTGTTTTTTTTTGTTTATAAACAACGCGCAGAAATACAATGTTGGCATCTGTGTTATTTTTTAAATGACTTTTTCAAGCCAGTGACTTTCGTTGACGTTTTCTGTTCGAAGTTTAAAGTTTTCAATATACAAATTGAAATGGCTAGTGAAGTGGAAACATCGATAGTGTGTATTCGATGTCGATAGAGTTTTTCGGTACTTTCAAAATAAATTATTAATTCAGTGATGTGTATTAATTTCAAAATGGAAGTTTTACGAAGTTGTTTTAGTTGAATAATCTAAAAAAAGTGTATAAAAGTGATGGTATAGGAACTTAATTTTCATAAAACTTTTTAAGATGAGTACGTTTTGGTCAGAGTTTTTGAATGCGGCGGCGTCGCATCCGTTCCTATCGATGCCGGCTGACTGCATATCTCCACTAGACCTTGAGGTTGATGATGATGATATATATGGTTAGTACCACTTTTGTATTGTTATTTTTTGCTGTCCATTTCGATTCTTTTTCTTCTTCTTTTTCTTTTTCGTGAGAAAACCTACATGTTTGAGAGTTCGCGGAAGTGAGCGTGGCAGACTATAGCCTTACCCTTCTCACAATGAGAAGATGGCTCGAGCCCAGCAGTGGGACAGTTTGTACAAACAGGGCTGAAAAAATCGATTCTTTTACTCTGAGATAAGCTTACGTTTGAACTTAACATCGGGCGAGTTGGCACACCTGATGTTAAATGACCGTTGTAGTCCACGATTATACATGCTTGGGAAGAAGAAACCGATACGTTATTTACAAAGTAAACCTATTGGAAAAAGATTTTGACTTATATATGAGTTTCGGGAAAACAAAAAAATTTGAAACCCTATTAATTAGTATACATATTTCCCGTATTTTATAGGATACTATTTTTGTTTTCCTTATCCAGCTCAACGATGATTTCTTAGGTAGTCGAGATGATTCAATGTTTTAGTCTTGATAACCGCCGTTATCAAGACCCGCCGCTGTTGTACTTTCAATTACGTTTTATTATGTATCTTTATGTTACTCTGTATGGTTGTACAATAAAGTTATTCTATTCTATATTCCATTCTATTCTATTCCATTCTATTCTATTCTATTCTATTCTATTCTATTCTATTCTATTCTATTCTATTCTACAAAGAGACAAACAAGTTGTAGATGTTAATTTCATTATATTTCTCGCAACATTTTTTTATGAGTAAAGTTACGGAGGCATAGAGTTAGCCGTGACTTATTTAACTTTGATTATGACTGGAATCTATTGACATTCAATGTAAATAACCTCTTTTTTAAGTCGTTTAAAAATAGAAGACTAAAACAAAGGAAAGGCATAAAGCACTAGTATCTAATTGCCGTAAGATGCTTAGGACAATAACTTGGTTTCCCGGTTTTTACCCAGTAGTTTTTCACTCGACGTAAAAATAGATATAATTAATTTAACGCGACCTAAGGTGGCGAACCGATTTTGATTGAATATTACTTAAAAAATATTTTTCAACTAACAAACTGAAGTAGAGTTAGTATTACCGAATAAACGTTACGAAAGATAGTTTATCGTTTTAATCTTATCACAATTTCGATCCTTCATATTCATTTTATACTATGGGCCTTGGAGCGAGTAACAAAGTATCAAGTAAGTTTTGCAATTAACAAAAAATAAAGAGCAATCGCATTGAAAACCTCGTTTTTTTAAAAGTCAGTTTAAAATAAGAGTAGTGACCACGCCACCACTGAAGTCCGACGGTGAATCTTGGAACTAAATTTGACAGGTACGCCATTGTTTGCTAGAACACAGAATAACGTAATAGTATGTATGGCCGGAATGCGATTGAAGCGGATTCTATAGCTGATATTACGACTTGACTAGTGGCAACCTCATTGTACTTAAAACATAAAAAGCAATATCATTTGACATTGACTTCTTTTAAATAGTAATGGCGAATATTATTATCTAAAGATCTCCGATTTATTCCGGGGTTTTCGGCACCAATTCATGTGTATACAGATGTTGTTTTTTTTTTATTTTTTTTTTTTTTATTACTTACAATATATTATTTTACGTTGTAGCAATAATGCTATTTGAGCTATAAATATGCAATTGTGGATATTATTGACGGCGGATCTGCCGGGTAAACGCCGTAAGGCGAGATGATATGCCCGATCTGGGCAAAACAGTTCAAGAGGTTCAAACTCATTATTATATAATAGCGGTCAAGTACGGAAGAACTAGGTTAGGTATCAACCATTTAGGACTTATTTTTTTTTTACTGCGCATATACCGTCTTACTTATAAACGCCGAATAAGCTTATTTTTGTTAAAGTTAACCAGTGTTTTGTTCTGTTTTCGCGCGTGACAGTTCCTGTCTGACAGAAGGTGACAAGTCCTTATTCAGTGAATAAAATTTTAACATTGGTTTATAAGTATGACGGGTAGTCAATAATTGACACATGAGTGTGACATTTTGTTTGGCAACGATTTGGCTAAGCGATGGTGGCCGTCTTAGGAGCAGAAAGTTTGATTCTTACAAGTTCTTCATAATGTTGGGTACAATGACCCTTAAAATATGTCCCTGATTCACTGTTACATCCCGTATAGTTCCCTTTTATGATCCCGTACTAATGTTCTTTTTAATAATGGCCAGCCAGGGTGTAATAAAGGAACGTTCCCGGCCCAAGATTTACCGTTCCGTATCTTTCCAGTCCCTAGTTAAACACTCGCCTAAACAAACGCGGCACGCTCGTGAGGCCTTAATTACATACGGACAAAGACAATTTGCAAATTATGATACGAAACTTCGTACTTGTATATACACTTTATAATATGCTGAAATCATCTTTGTCTTACCCTTATCTTTCTCTTTCGGGGGGGGCGGGGGATATCCTTATAATATATACTGTCAATCATCAATCAATCATCTTTGTGCCCTTCTTTGGGGGGTCACAACACGTTTTTTGGCGGAAACGTGGAAGTAATAGTAGTCACGTCGCTGCTTTGTTAAAATTAGGTGATTTCACGCTCTCAGCAAAAGTCTTTACTACATACATATATTCACAACTCAGTTGAGAGAAATTAAGGATAACTTTGACGAAATTAAGAAAGAACTTTCCGAATCAAGTGTTGCTATGCCCTTATAGGCCCATATGTATTCCTAAATAAGCATGTATTAATATAAGACCAGCATGTACCTACATATGACGCAATAAATAATTTGAATTTGAGATGACAGCCACATTCCAACTGTGACTATGATTTGTTTGTCGAGGACAATTTTAACTACTAAACCAAATAAATATTTGGCACTGGTAAATTAAGTACCTGACACTGTTTTCGAAGATTTTGTTTATTTTAGCGCGGGAGTGAAATTTATACAAAAATAAATTAAGTGACTGTGGATGATGCCACAAGCGACTTTACCAAGCCTAAAAGATAGTAGTAAATTTAAACTTTAGGGTGAGCGAGCGACATACTCACAAACACGCCGACTACGCCTATTCTCTAAAACAAATCACGATGCACTAAAGGAACGATACTTTACACTTCAAGACCTGTCAAATCGCTTAGACTTAATTAAGAGATAAATGTAAACTACTATTCTAAGAAAACAACACCTTTTTTCAGTCGGAGAAAACACTTAGCTTGTACGTGTACGGTCAATTTGGCTTGCGGAAGAAATAAATTGATCGAAACTTTCTGAATAATTGAATGGGAACGGAACAAAGACTGAAATCGAAGAGGTTTTCTTTATCTGCTTGTCTCGTAGGAATAACCTTGGAAGGGCTCGGCTGAGGAACAGTACCTTATCGCACACTATTTAATTTTATAAATATGTAGTCATAGATAGAAACAAAAAACTGATACTTAGAGTACTTAACTTATGCCTATAATTACGTCAGTCTGGCTTCAATGCAAACTGATTGAATGTTTTAACTGTTTTACTCATAAACCCTCAATAAGCGCATTTTAGTTAAGGTGGAGAAAAACGCGCGCAACTATTTCTCTCGCGCATCATATATAAAATTATTGGTTAGTGATATTAGAAAAGTAAGAAATGAATTTGTTTATTTTGATACGAGAAATATTTAAAAAAACTTTTATTCAGATATTTCTTATACTGTGTGACTCTATTTCCAACGAACATACGTTATTTAATTTAATTTTATAGAACTCCCGTCAAAATAATATATTCCCTACAGAATGATATCGAATACTGTCTGAATCAGAAATATGCTAAAGTTTTCGAGAAAATCGCGCTTAAAATCGCTCTCCATAGCAAGTTTATTCAGCAAACAAATTGCGCAAACTCGAACGTTATCACGTTAGCACTATTATTTATTCTGTGACACCTATCACCTTCACCATTGTTATCATAGATAACAGACCTGGCTCGCACCGTAATGTTAGTGTTACTTTCCTCACAGTCCGATGTCCCCGTGTCACAATCTATCGATAAAATAAAATCTATCGATAAAAAATATCGGATGAATCACGCGGGCAAAATCGATTCGATTGGATCGAGAAATAATCTTATCTTAGTGCAAGAATGCTATCTTAAACTCCGTAAAGAGTTCCAGTGTGCGTTTTTTTTCTGTGAAAATGGGTTAAACTAATTTTGTGTTTTACTAGTGTTGTGCTTTTATCGATATCGACATGCGTGTGCCGTCGGTTAGTTGGCCACAGACTGTGGAATGTATGAAGGAGTGCGGGTGGCAGACCTTGTATTGTGGACTCAGTGCTTGTGAGAAACTGGCTGTGGCATCCCATATTTTGGCTCAACCGTATCCGCCTATGGACGTCGTCGTTGCTGCGCCTAATTTTGCAGCCGGATGTTAGTATGCAGTTTTTATGTCTTATATTATTCATCTAAAATCATTTTGTAGACTTTTGGGTCTGTAGTTTTTGTCCAAAGTGTCAAAAATAGGTTGAATAAATATTTGAAAATCCTAGTTATTTTAAGAACACGACTCAGATGGCTTCCAATAAGATATATATGTAGGTGAGTGAGTTTAGATAAGAAAAATAGATTGCCACCTGATCTTGAACGCACGTGTGATAACAGATAACTAGTTTAAATCTAGAGTTATCTTAACATCTTCAAGTTACGACTGTTGAGACACCGTTTGACTCCCGATACTTAGCTCCTGGAGGTGGGTGTTTATTTAACGAAAAATTTTTTTCAACGACTTTTTAATTAAAGGTAATAAAAACTTTTCGTTGATATAGTCTAGTAAAAATAAATCCGTTTGTATGGAGCAGATCGCAGTATTTGCAACTGGGGGGATCCTTTGAAATTATGATAGGAAATTAGCTAAAAATCATAGATCAACAATAATCCCCGATTTATAGACTAGCTGCATTCCGCGGTTTCACTCGCGTAGTTATGAAAAACGGTGATGATTATGATGATGATAAGTAGCTTATATACGTCTCCAGATCCAAAGCTATCTCTATACTAATTTTCATAAGGATCGGTTCAGCTGTTTGAGCGTGTAAAGGTAACAAAATTAGCTTTTATAATATCATTATGAAATTGTGTCAAATGTATTTCAAAACGCCAGTACATTCATTTAAATAACAATATATTTAGTTGTCTTATATGTTGTCACAAATCTTATTTTTACTAGACTAATACGCAAACCAGTCGAAACTTTCAAAACCTGTTAATCGTACAATGCCGCTGATTCAACGCATAATGGCGTGGACGATATAAGAACCAATGTTAATTGACCTGCCATAAGCGTGAAGTTTTTTTTTGACAACTCAAAACATATTCTTGCTAGCATTACTTCATACATAATCCAACCACATGACTCAAAGGACACGGAATCATACAGAGCCATTAAACAGTTTTAAAAAAAATGCAACCACAGCAAGCTGCTGAATGGAACAAAATCATGTATTGTTGTTTCAAAGGTTTAGCGGCAATTGGATAATCATTTATGGCTTTTCTTCATTATTGGCTTCTATTCTCTTATTTTCGTCAATAGAGCTATAGTCAACGTCAAGTATTAGAAGTCACGGTCAAGTTCTTGCCACGCTTCAGTAAAGTGGTGGTGACTTTACAGGAAGCTTCTATGGAGTTTTCTGATAACACGACAACACTCGTTTCACAGCGAGTTTTACCGACAACATGAATGACACGTTTCACCGCTTTATTTCACTTACCCATCATGCACTTCATCGAAACAAAAACACAATTTTTATAACATTGACATTCGAAATAACACAAGTTTACGGTTAGTAAAATAAAACAGAGCGACGACATGTTCCTATGTTCCCGCCGAAACGCCATGTTATGCAGTTTTTTATTTTAATTCATGGTCCTGGATACAGGTTCATTGTCCGTGTTATGCACTACAAAACAAGTATTACCCGTTACAATGTTAAATATTCCCTTATTTAATACAAATATTCCCTCAGTTATTATTCCAATATAGTTAATCAGTCCGACAGAATTCGTGATGAGTTTTAATAATACAAATAACGGCACGTTCTGTTTTCCAATGATATCAGGTTCGTTTGGAATTTAAGCTCCATTTTATTCGGGAAATTATAGTTGGAGCAATTCAGTTGTTGAGCCATTGTAATACCATTTTATAAAATAATGTTTTTTATAATTTTCCTGCCTGACTGCTAACTTGTGGAATATGCTTATATGTAAGCGCGCTCCGTCGTAGATCGCAACATAGCTTAACTTAACATCAGGTGCATTAG
Source organism: Lycia hirtaria (assembly GCA_947563715.1). NCBI lineage: Eukaryota > Metazoa > Arthropoda > Insecta > Lepidoptera > Geometridae > Lycia > Lycia hirtaria. The sequence continues at coordinate 3,393,241 of OX387377.1, read as the reverse complement.
CGGTCAAGCGCAAACCTATCCTGTATAAAACAAATCTATTATTTATATTATCGCGTCCATTTAACTATCAATATTAATAATCAATACTTCCTTGCCTGCCTCAACCTGGAAGCCGCAAATTATATTTCTAGGTTAATTTAAGTAACTAGATGTATTATTGGTAAATAAATTGACGTCATAATATAAAAAACAATATTAGATTGTCGCATAACATTAGATCACTTACTATAGTTCTTCTTCTTTTTTCTATTGGACCCGCATTAAAGCATTTGCCAGTGTCAAGTATTAGGATTTTTTCAGGTTTCTTGAAGAAAAAAAGTTGTAAATGATCTTGTCACAATCTAAGTCACAAAGACAGTCAATTTATGAAACGAGTCCTGCTTCAGTAAAGTGGTGGCGAGTTTACTTGAATCTTCTATGGAGTTTTGCCGATAACGTAAAATCACACGTTTTACTGCTTTATTTCACTTGCCCACACTCACGCACTTGATCGAACACTTAATGAATAAAACACTACCATTTTTATAGCATTAATGTTCAAAATAACACAAGTTTAGGAAAATAAAATAAACCAACAACACGTTACTAAGACGTTCCCGCCAAGAAAACCTTACTATAGTTACACTACAATTACAAAAAACAGTTCGAAATTGAATTTCCCGCCACACGTTTGACGCACCACCTTAAAACTCGTCGCAGTATAGGACAGATCACGCTAAGAAAAGAAAACTAATTCACTAGCAATGCAAAGATTCAGATTTATTATCTCAGAAAATACGAGAAAACTAGAAAGCCCCGAATGAAACCCAAGACAACATTAATTTATTTAAATACATTCACCAAAACGTAAGGAAGTAATGAATTAAACAATCAACTTGAGACCGCCAGATGGCGTTACGACATCCGCATGCCGGAAGCTTTGTTTTATTTTAAAAAAGTCGTAAAAGTGCAGCCTCCATGTGCGTCGAACTCAAAACTTTTCGTTCGAAATTCGTGTGATTGGAGTTTCTGGTGAATATCTTGTTGATGCATAAAATTACAAATTTCGAACTTTCTTTGTATGATTTAAGTTATTACATTTACCACACGCGGTGTTATTTGTGTTCTTTCTTATTTTGTTGTTGTTCCCATTGTAGTGTATCGTGTATAAATATAAAACATTTTCTTTCTTTCTTTCTATGTCGAAAACAGTTGCTTCAGATTTTAGCTGATTCCAAAAAAGGAGGGTGTTATCAGTTCGTAGCGTATATATTTTTTTAACTATAATAGAGTGTTTAGATAGATGACTATATATAGATGTGCCATATGCTATAGAATATGCCATGGAGTGCGCTATTCCTATTCATTATTTTTTTCAATCGAGACATTAGTTCCCATTTTAAACGGTTTTATTTAGCTTGCCCTGTTTGTTGTTGTTTATGTTTTTGGGTAAAATTTAATTGAAACTCGACCCCCTTCCTGTTGATAGATTGATCTGATATTTGGTACACGCCTTTAGTTTAGATGACAATACAATGAAATATATTTATATATTTATTATTCTTAATTCAATATGGCCGCCGCCACAAAATGGCGGATTTCATTTTTTTTTCATAACCCCACTATATGGGTGCAAAATGAAAGGGAATTTTCTAGTAGTAGTGTAGTACTATAAATACCTACATCATTATCTTTCTTTTCAATAAAACTGTTTAACTTGAAAAGTTTTTTGTATACTTACTTGCCATGATAGTTATCTATATAAACAGGCTCTAATTATTGTTGAGAGATACTTATAGCTTAAAAATCTGAAAAAATAATCGAAATACGCAATTCGTTTTCTTGGATGACATATTTTCTAGTTAATTTGTTATAAAAACCAAAGTACTGAATCGATTTTCATAAAATTTATATGGGACCACCTCTACCTACCTATCTACAAAACTAAAAAGAATCATCAAAATCTATTGTATTCACAAACATGTTTGTTTGTTCAGCTATTGCTTCGCCAATTACGAAACATCGAATTGAGTACCTCCTGAGTACCTGAGTAGTTCTTTCTGCAACTTGGTTAAAAGTGAGATAAATATGATCTTCGTAACCCTTTCTTACCGTCGCCCACCAAGATAAGAAGCACACTTACCGGTACGTATCAGGTAAATAAATAAAATTTCGTACAACCTACTTACCTACGTACTGCAGTATATCCAATTCTATACCAATTTAACGAATATATCCCTATTTATCCAAGAACTGTCCCATTTTCGATGGTGAACGTCAATCACGGATACATATCGCATTATAAACTCACCAGCGAAATGGTGTGAATGCAAATTGTATTGTTTTGTGCGGGATTGTATTGGCATAAGTAAATTCGTGCTGCCGCGGGGAAAATTGTGTCCACGTGAATGAATTATACGGATTTACCAACACTAGTGAGACAAATGTGCTTGGAGTGCGAATTTGTTTCAGTTATTTACGGGGCAATGTTTCCTTCGTCAATTTCAATAAAACCTCCTTCATTCATGCTGGACTGGGAGAAAAAGAAAAACATATATTACTTATAAACAATCTTATTCACAGAATAGGACTTGTCTCTTTTTGTTGGACGAGAACTGTCACGTGCGAAAAGGAACAAAACCTGTTTAACTTATTGAGTGTTTATGAGTAAGACGGATAATGTACCAGTTTCTTCTTCTCCCATTTCTTTGAAATACCTCATTCTCAATATATTTTTAAATAAAATAAATAAATATTATTTACATACCTTCCCTGCATAGGTGATATGCCAACGGCTCGAACTAAACTGTTTATTTCTATCTTTCTAATAAAAACCGCTCGAGAATGGAATTCCTTATATCCATTCTTATTTCCTGAAAATATAACCTGAATATGTTCAAATCGAGCGCAGCGTAGGAGCACTAGCTATAAGATGGACATAAAACCTCATAGAAGTAACAGGAAGACGCTGTATGCAAGCCACGTGACATTCGGTGTTTTCGGAAATCCACAGGGGCGCCAGCAGTGGACTTCTCGTGGCTGAGATGATGATGATGATCTTCAATTCTAGAGTGAATAAGTACCTTCTAGGTCTGTGCGGTTCATCTTCAGCCTCAGCGTCACTTTCCATCAGGCGAGCTACCTATTCTGGATACAAAAAGTATATGTAAGGGTGTGTGTGTGTGTATGTGTGTGGATATTAATCCCGGTACTGCACGTAGAAGGCAATAGTTTCCAGTACAATGGTTTCAGTTGTTTTAATTTGGACGCAGCGATGACGTCCAATTGGCTCGTTTGCCGGCTTACAGATTAATACGGATTTATTATGAAACGCGCTGTCGAGTTGTGTTAAAATATCTCTAGCTTGTAAAAATTATCAATTTTAATTTAAATTAATATGCTTTGGTCGATGGGGTCAGAAAGTTCTCTTACTTAAAAAATACAACCGTTTTCGATCATCATCGTCAACCATTGTCCATCTATTCCTGAGTATAGATCTGCTTTTTAGCGCGCCACTCTTTCCGAGCCTTCCTTCCGAATCTTCCCACTGCTTTCGAAATCATCCGACCATGGAAGTATGGGTCTGACAGATTAATAATATTATATTATAAATGACTAAATCTGCTCACACGGAGCTATGCTCGCAGCATAAAGGTTAAAAACTATAACAAAATGCGTCTATCCGTTTAAGACCTACGATACACACGTCAAACTTTTAAACCTCTATTTTTGGCTCGGGGTTTAATATAACAATCATTCATTTTTAACATTTTGTCACGAAATAATGTTTTTATCATTTAAAATATCTATAATTATTCTTTCGCGTGTTGTAAATTCTGGTCTTAGTTTTTGTGCGCTAAAAAATGAAATAACAATGCATTTATTATATCGCAAATCTATGTCAGGAATAATTATTTTACAATTTACTTGCTAGGTATCACACTAAAGTTACTAAACTATCCACACGCAGAACCAGTTTGTGTGCTATACAATAAATTTCTTAGTTTTATATTTATATTGTCGGTAAATCAAAATGTGTCATCTGTCTGTTGTAATGCTTAAAATAGGACTCGGACTCATCGAAACCCCTTAAAGCCGTTTAGGCTACAGATGGATTTACAGATACATACCTATATACTTTTACATCTTTATATAAATCCATTTGTGGCCTAAACGGCTACTTTACGGAATAACATTACACTCCTTTTAGGCAGTTGAGTTGGGGAAAAAGTACATTTTTTTTTTTTTTTTTTATCAGCCCTGTTTGTACAAACTGTCCCACTGCTGGGAACGGGCCATCTTCTAATTGTGAGAAGGGTTAGGCCATAATCTGCCACGCTGGCCAAGTGCGGGTTGGCAGACTTCACACATCTTCAAGATCATTGAGCACTCTCAGACATGTAGGTTTCCTCACGGTGTTTTCCTTCACCGTTTGAAGTTGGCGGCAATCAACAATACGCACATAACTTCGAAAAGACAGAGGTGCGTGCCGTGGGATTCGAACCCAGGACCTGCGGATCGCAAGTCAGACGGTCTCACCACTAGGCTGCCGGAAAAAGTACATATTTGGTAGCTATCTTCTTTCTAAATATCACCCAAATCTACTGAGCCATTAGTGTTAAGTAGAAATACATACATACATACACTCAACTAAGTATCTAAGTACTTAATGTTATCTTCCTGTAATTTTGTTATAATGTGGTTTTCAATAAACTCCTATTTATTTATTTACACCCCTCCACGCGCCCCCACACGTTTTACAGTGTCAAACTTTCATATTTATATTTATGTGCTAGTGTGATGACCATAACAACTTTACTATAATAATAGTGTGTTGCATAAAATAAAAAATCTCGCTCTTTCTCTTCCTTGCTATCCATCCCACATGAGGGTGGTGTCAACATTCAACCTTCCAGACACCATCCTTGGCGTCCTTATTTTGGCTTTCTTGCGTCGTCGTCGTCGAGTAAATAAATAAATACAATAAAAGAAAAACTATATTCACTATTTCCTCACAAGCGGAATATTAAACGAAATACACGCGTCCGTTTATTTATTTTTCTCATTTTCTCTCAAGTAAAGGCAGTCTGTAATGCCCGGCGACTGTGCCCTGGACTGTCGTAAAGTTAGTCTGCCATGGGCCGTCCAGGGTCACAAGGTCCAGTGGGCCAAAATAGTGATTCCGAAAAAGTCCAGTGTTAAAAAGTCTTAGCTCTCTGGACTTTTTGACCAAGTGACAAGTCCAAAAAGGTTTAGCCAGAAATTCACTGGTAAATCAAAGCCTAAAATATAAAAATTTAATACTATACATAATTGGGTCACTAGACCTTTTGGCTCACTGAACCTTATGACCCTGAACGCAATGGACGTTGTAGATAGGTAAGTTACTCACTAATACTTAGAATTAGAATTACTTAGAATTAGGTTTTCTTTTTAATTCGGACTTAGAACATTTCTAATGAAACTACACTCATAGTTCATAATATAACTGTCGAGATTCTTTATACAGTACATTCAGGCAATTTATAGGAAGTAGAAATGCGTGAGCAGGACAACGCATTTCATTTGTATAGTAATTTATTGAGTTAATTAATTAATTATTAATTTAATACAAATTAAATTAATAATTAATTAATTAACTCAATAAATTACTATGCCAACAATAATCCGCAACAATGGCGGAGCGCAACTTTTTACGGTTTAAAAAATATAGTGTATTGCAGCATACTTTAAAGCCAATAAATACCCTAGTACCTAAAATCCTATATTCAAGTAACTGCGTAGAATGTGTGGCTTTAGCTGTCCCCTACAGTTTAACGTACGGCCAGCCTGCTTCTAAAATAGTTCCATCCTCCGAAAAAAGGAAGGAACTTTTGCTCTGAACCAGGAGTTTCACAGATTATACAGAAGTATAACCACAAAATGTAACTCGATTATAGCTGAAATTGCCATTTCAAAAATTATATCTCAACAGGGGGCTTAGACAAGTGGCATTCTAACTTCGTAAATAAAAGTTTATGTATGTGATTGACATTAGCTAAAGAAATGTCACGTGACGGCACGACACAGTTTCTTAGCGTTTCGATGGGTCAACGTTTGTAGAAATTGAAATGTTTGCCACTTGTCTAAACCTACAGTAAATGAGCATCCTTTTAGCCTACTCATGCTACTCATATCACATGGGAAGCAAAATTTATGGAATCAAAATGATTGATTAAAAGTACTTATACTCGTATTGACACCGGAAAATGTGATATTTCACTTAATCGATTACTTCTGTGCTTATTGGACCAATATGAGATTTATTTATTGCTTCTGTGCATATTAAAACAAAATAAGATTTAATTGAGAATTATTTATTCCCTTTTTCTTAAGAATGCGTGGGAGTATAAAGTCGAAATTGTATTTTTTTTAAACTATCCATCTGACCTATTCTAATCTGCGTCTACATTTACGGGGTAACATCGTAAAAGTATTTTAGTAAAGGTAAAGCCGTAAAGCGTGTATGTTTTGGTTTAGAGCACTTTTAACTCTGCGCATGAACGTAACAAATTGTGCTCAACCCTGATGTTACGACTTACATGATGCTTTTACTTGACGCACCTTTATAGGTTTAGGGCTCTTAGATAATAATTTCCCCGATAAAATCGGGAATAAGACCCTCTGTCGGGAAACAGTGTTTTGAAAGAGAAGTGATGCACGTTTTGATAAAATCAATGTAATAATTCTAAATATTGTTTATAGATATAGAATAGCTTTACGTTTACCACCAGCTCGCCTGATGAAAGTATTTTATTTATTCATATGTTAATAACTATCCTTCTTTCTGAAAACTATAACTCGGGTATTAAGTTTAATGTTATCTAGTTAAGAGTTATCATAATTAGCAGTCGTAGCATCTCTTACTTTAGTAATACGTCTACGGCGTAGTAGTGTAATATGATAGGAGTGCTACGAGCTAAGCTATCCTTCTTTCTCATAACATGTGCATCAAGTTTGGAATAATTTTAAAATCGGCGGTGTAGCATCTCCTACGCTCGTATTACGTCTACGGCGTAGTTGTGTAGTATTGTAGAACTACTAAGCGCTACGACAAGTCTACGCTAAAAACATTTTATGAACATTAAAAACAACAGCAAATGCAAATTTACTATCATCATCACCATCATCTAGTTTAACGTTTTGCTTCTCTTAAAAATGCTTGATGGTACGAGTTTAGTTAGTCTAAGAGATTAGTAAATTAATTCATAATTTTTATAACTCAGCGTTCTTAACAAACGACTATGAAGTAAAGATTACAACTAAATTGTTCCGCCCACTGGTCCTTCTCATACTTTACGTAAATAATAGTCTATACATATTTTGATCTCATTTTATTCCCAGCTTCTAGGAAAACAAAGCTGTAAAAACAGAAAATATTGGGCAAATTTCCGAAACACCTCAATAACATGTAGCAGATCGGACGATAAGACCGCTGAGTTACGAACAACTAGCGAGGTAAATTGTGAAGTTTCTTATGTTAAGGCGATAGCACACATGGAACTTGAACATAGGTGATCTGCGTATTTTTTCTATCATAAATACAGCCACTGCAGTAGGAGTTGAGTTCATCTCGCCATCTCTTTTTTGTCTTCCCGTATTTTTGTTATTTTGGTCACATTTCTTAATGAATACATTATTAATTACTTGTCTTTTTAAATTAAATGGCCTAATAACGTGTGGATTACCTGTTTGAATGTAATAGCCGACTGTACCGATCCCACAAAAAAGCTTTAATATGATATTGATAATAACTACTTAAATTACTAGTAATTACTATTTAATTAACGAAAGCAACTTTACCAAGAAAGAAAGAAAATAAATTTATCGACACAAAGGAAAATGGCACATAAAAAGCATACAATAATCTTATAAAACCAAAAAATATGTGTATATCGAAAGAGTCCATCTAATGAGAGTACCGTGTGTGCTATCGTCTTTATTGGTAAATCTATCCAATGAGTGCAAGTAGCAGGTTCGGTAAACAAAGTAATTCGGTCGAGGAGCTACCGCGATAATGTTACGCCGACCACAGCGATTAATAAATTGCAGTGAACCAAGTTCTGACATAAATTCGAACCACAAGTGGCATTTGTTTTAATATGGTTATCACGATGATTCACGTTCGGAAACTAACCCGAGGGTGGGTTTTTTCTCGTTTTGAAAATATCAAAACCTTCACACGTCATTGGGAACATCGAGAACTGACAGATATAATATACGATTCCTCATGAAGTTTTCATTCATTGTCAGAGGCTAGCAACAATTGACTTGCCTAACTCAGCTGGTAGTATATCTGTCTTCTAACCTGTAGGTCATGGGTTCGATCCCCGCCCAAGACAGTCGTTTGTGTCATGAACATGGATGGTTGTTCTATGTCTGGGTGTTTTTATGTATCATTCATAAGTATGCATTTGCAATAAAAAGAAGTATATAAGTATTATATCATACTATTTGCTATCTGGTTCACATAATACAAGCTTTATTTAGTTTGGGGTTAGAATTTAGATAGTGCTGTGTCAAAATATCAACCGATATTTTATTCATTTAAATTAACGTGTGCGTGCCTTGGGATTTTAATACAGACATATGTAGATCGGAAATGAAACCAAGCTAGGAAGTTGCTGCAATCTCTGAAGTTAAAAATTAAATTGTTTTCGAACAATTTAACTTATAAAAAAAAACATGAAATATACCATATAAAGCACTGATATGATTTTTTGCCTTCTTAAGATTGATACTCGTGAAATGAATTCAAATATGTAACTATTTTGTTTCCAGTACGATTTTTACAAAAACGTTGAAGAGCTGATGTTTGTATTCTGTTTACGTTATTGCTGTGGCTAGGTACCTGCGGAAACACTTCCAAGTTGGCAACTCGAAAGAAAACTTGTTAAAAGTAAATCTATTACCGAATTGCTATTTACCCGACTGCCGATAAGTGGTTCTACACACGAACACTGTTTTCATTAAGGCTATCCAGAAGGAGGCAACATTTTACGGATTTATTTATATACTAGCTGCGCCCTGCGGTTTTATCTGTGGTGATAATGATGATGGTGATAAAATAAAGCCTGTGTCCTTCTCCGGGAGCTAAAGAGTCTCTGTGCCAAATTTTATAACGATTGGTTCAGCCGTGTAATGATAACAAACAGACAGAGACAGACAGACAGACGCTTTTATAATATTAATTAGGATTACATATCGTCGCTCGCATGACTAACTGTCCTATCTCGTTTTAGTAAATTGTTCAGGACAGGCGTTTTATCGTTTAGACATTTCTAAATTTCAAATATATCCGTAAATCGGATATTTACAAATATTATATGGGGGCCATTCATTTATTACGTAAGACGATTTAGGGGGGGAGGGGGGTCGACCATATCTTATCGTCGGACCATATCCATGTCGGTTTGTTCTAATTTTTTCTTACATAGGGGGAGGGAGAGGGGGGAGGGGGTCAAAAACTAGCAAAAATAGTCTTACGTAATAAATGAATGGCCCCATGTAGCTTCCTCGCCTTGACAGTTTTTTTTCCGTTCCGAATTTAAAAGTTAAAACTACATAAAAGTTGAATGTTATTATTCTTTGAAAGATTTAGTATGTGAGTAGTTAAAGTTTTCGTGTTCATAGTCATTTCTAAATCTAGGTTTATCTTGTCTATTTAAATATTTACTCGCAAACATTAGCAAATTGTCTATTTTAAAACCACATTCGGCGCTGGAAATGCTCAGAACAGTCTCACAGTAGTGGCAAAGTGTGTTTGTGGGCCGGAATCTGTGCTTACCTATATCACTAGCTATACGTAACCGGAAGCTGTGGTTAGAATCGGAAATAATATGTAGATACGTAACATTAGCTAGATGCTTCTTATGCGATGCTATTGCGGTATGTGTGGACTTTCTGGTGGTCTAAAGAGAGAGGAATATTTCACTATCTATTAATAGAGAAACTCGAGTCGTCTTACGTTGAAAATTAACAGACTACGTCCTAACGCTCTGTATATTTTCTTACAGTGATTTTTAAAAGTGATCTTATTTATTACATAACTGTATGTACATAAATTATACTTAATTTTTAAATTTCCTTTTTAAACTCTTTCATTTGACACTAAATAAATAAATAAATATTGGTGGACATTTCACATAACACCATCTAGTCCAAACTAAGCAAAGCTTGTACTATGGAAACTAGATGGCTGATAGAATACATATAATTTTTTTTTTTTTTATGTAAGTAGATACTTATGATACATAGAAACACCCAGACACAGAACAAACATCCATGCTCATCACACAAATAATTGCTCTAGGTGGGGATCGAACTCACGACCTGTAAGGTCTTGAAGACAGAAGGCTCAGAAGGCAGTCGTACTACCACTGAGCCATGTGGCCTGTTATACTAAACAACCTCTATTTATTTTTTTATTAATTCGTCACATATTAAGTTTGGCATCACATAACCAGTGGCTCAAAAGAAATGGTCGAATTTTTCAAATACAATATTACCCGAATTTTCCTAAAATACCCCATCGACAAGGGTTAGCAATGGTCAAATGAACGAAATGCAATTCAGTCCGCACCCCCTCCATAAATAAAAATGGCGTGTGACATGAAAAGAACGCAGTATAAAGAGACAATGGGATGCCGAACCAATCTGCGAGCGGACGCTCATGACACAACTTTGCTTCGCTTTAACTTTTAACTTCGCTCGTATGTAACTAATTTCGTTTTGGCCGGATTTCTTTGAAAATATGTAATATGTTAAATATTTATAAATGTAAGTTTTTAGGGCACTGATCTTGGAGTATTACCAAAACAGGCGCTAAATCTCATGTAGTTTTACCTGACTAACAATTGTTTATCCTTTATATATAAGAAACCAAAGCTTTTTAAACGGTTTTATTTAGCTTGACCTGTTTGTTTATTTGTTTGTTTGGGTCAAATTTTGTAATTGAAATTTTACCCCCTTGCAGTTGACGGATCGATCTGAAATTTTGTATACACCTTTAGTCCTGATAACAATACAATTTAGTATATTCTGTATTATTGTAAATCCAAGATGGCCGCTGCCACAAAATGGCGGATTTCATATTTTAACACAACCCCCACAATATGGGTATAAAAATGAAAGGGGTTTTCTAGTAAATTACAGTAAATACATTACCTACATCATTATCTTTCTTTTCAATAAAACCATTTAACTTAAAAAGTTTTTTAAGTAAGTACTTGTTACATACATATATTTATATACACACAATAACGCCTGTTTTCCCTTGCAGAGTGTCAAAGACCATGAGGCCGCTTAACACCAAATTTGACCTTGTTTAAAGGGTTTATTAGAGGGTCAGTGGAGATACGAGGATAAGATGTAATATTGGCTTGAAGTTACAGGTCAGCCCACCGCCTACAGAAGTAGCATTTTAAATATTTAAAAAGCTTTAGCTTGGTGGTGCTGCTCTTATCGACATGAAATTTGGAAGATGATGATTTTGATGATTGCCCTAAGGGTATAGTCATAATATGACATAATGCCATTCTATGGCATTGAGTGCAAACGATGGATATCCCTGTGGTTGGCATAATTTTTCATCATTTAAAATGATTTTAATGGACACAAATGCTTATTCTTTAACTATTAAGTTGCTTTTAAGCCTCTACTGGATGTTTTTTTTTTTTTTTTTTTTTTTTTTTTTTTAAATTCGCGTCCTACCTCCCACCGCAGGGCGGAAGCCTAATCTGCACTACTCGTTCACTCCAGTTCTATCATTTACTGCTTCTCGTAATTCCATTCTTATTCCACTTTATCATTCGTCATCTCATACACATATGTTGGCGAAGTTCAACCTAACTATGCTTCTGATTTTAATTCTAATATTTTATTTACACGTTTGGGATACAGGGTAGGTCGGGGTTACAGTTTCTTTTTCTTTTTCGTCTATTTTTACATTTTATCTAATATTTATTACTTATTCTATACAATTTATTAATTACAGTTTTACTTATTTGCTAACACGTATATATGTATTTTCATTTATGTTTTTATATGGAGTTATAAGATATTCTATATTTTTATTTTATTACAGTTCAGTACCATGGGCACTACTACTGGATGTTTATAAATAATATGACTAGTATTTTTAAGTAATCTATTTGTAATTATTTGAAGACTGTCTTATTTGTAATCAGGAATACAGGTTACCTTGATACAGGCTCCGCCTAGTAAGGCAACCAACAGGCACTTATTTTTTGGCTATGTTTGTTTTTTGTAAATAAAAATATTTTCATTTCATTTTTTCATTTTCAATCTGAATTTAACAGAATATTAAAATCCAACATATGTACATAGTTAGACTAATTTTGATGTACGTGGTGTGATTAAATTCCGTCTTTATCGCTTGCTCTAACAAATATTAAGAAGCCGAAGTAACCGTCTCTGTCTGTTTGACATTTGCTCACGATCGAACGGCTGAACTGGTCGTTATGAAATTTAGACTAGATATATCGATGTTAATTCACTGTGGTAACATATAGCTTGGAAAGGCAACTGGCTCCCAAGTGAGGTTGTTAATATACATCGTCAAGTGCTTTGAAAAAGATTTCCGACTTAAAAGTAAAAAGAATTAAAAAACTAATAAATAAATATTTGTGGACATTTCACACAAGACCATCTAGCCCAAACTAAGCAAAGCTTGTACTATGGCCCTAGATGGCTGATAGAATACATATATACTTTTTTTTTTGTAAATAGTTCTAATCATGTAAAAAAACACTGAAATCGTATGGAACGATCATGATGGAATACAATTTTCTTTTATTATATGGAAAATAAGCGATGTGCTAGCGACAACGGCGCGCTCAAGTAAATACAAGTACATCACACAAAGGGTAAGAACAGCATGCGGAAAAATCACGCACATAAAAAGCAATTTCGCTCAATGTGATGAAATATTCTTCATTTTATGTTCATCAGAGCCCTGCATCCCGCGCTGGCTGCTCGATAAACATACGTTTTATTACAAATATGATATATCCCTATGATTTTCCTCCCTCCCTTCTGCACCCTTGTCATAAGGATGGAGGCTTAGCAACGATTTATTGTTTTTATGGAAAGACGGAGCGTTTGTTTGTACCGATTGTGGGTTGTTAAGATGTTTGCAGACCACGTCCACTTGACTCCAACCCGATATGTCATACTACTACGTCTTAAGTTTGTCTTGAGATAATCAAAACTAATTTATGGTTAAAAAATTATTATTAGAAATTTGCTTATTTGCCGAGGTTTCCCCGGTAATATTTCAGTTTTTTTTTTCGAGTCTTTATATTTTATTTATACAATCGTCCCTTCTTCCTGCTGGATAAGGCACAGGCAAGAGTCCTTGCTACGTACTACGGTTGCGGATATTTTTCACTTTACCCTTATTAACTAACTTAACTTACTACCTTTATTTTCTGTATTAATTCACTAAATAGGCCAAATTCCTTTATTAACTACAACAAAACAACATACACACTACATACACTTAATTACTTAATCTACTAAAGCAAAGCAATCAAATCACCTCAGACTGATGAAGATCTAACTTGCTCACCTTATCCGGGATAAATTTAAACATTTTGTCATAAAAACAGACAGAATAATGCAGGAAATGTTCCTACATACAAAAGTGATAACAAATCACACACATTTCATTTTTGCCTCTAGTCAGGCCCAAGTCGAGTCGATGTAGTGTGCTGATGCCATTACTCATGAGGGTGGATGTCACGATAGTCTTTCCAATAAATACTTCTTAGCGTTCCTTCGATGCTTTGATACGAGAAACTTGGATAAGCGCGATCAGATTTGTGGTTTGGCTTCATTTTGTTGCACCCTAATTTGTATTCAAATTATTTACTAATTAGCGGTAACTCCCATTAGTTCCATAGAACTGTGACGCGTGCGTCTCTAATATAGGTTAGTGCTATCTTTGTGTATAGTTGTAACAGGTGGTTGTGAGTCGCTTAAAAATAACAACTATTAATATTTATGCGTTGTAATTTAAATCAAATAACTTTTAAAGTGCACTTGCCTTTAACTACAACAAATTTACAAAATACACATACTTTACTACCAAAAGTACTATACAAAAAGGGAGTCCAATGATAAAGATAATTCAAATGCTCAATCCCAGTAACGATAGGCATCATAGCAAGCATCGTAGCATAGCTGACAGCAAGCTACCCAGCTTGCTGTCAGCTATGCTACTATGAATGGCAATGCTTAGCGCCAGCTTTTTAAACAAGTCACGTTGCATTGATTAAGGTGCTCAAATATTCTTTTGGAAATGAGATAACTTCCCGACACCCGCTAATACAGTGTCACCACCGAGATAAATAAGAAGTTAATTTAGGCGAGTCCAATTTGGTACACATTCCATCTGGTATGCTGGTGTTAAATATGCTGCTAAATGTTGAGCTATTCTATATATTTTTTTAAATTTACTACAAATCGGTTGAGAATATCGGGCTTCTTCGAATCGCATTCCCTATTGCACTTATGATTTTTTAACTACAAATTTAAGAAATAAACCGATTATATTAATTCAATACGAAACAATGAACATTCTGAAAATCCTTATTAGCCCTACTATTTCATAAAACATTGCTTACATTGGTCGGAATAATAATAATAAATAATAATATTTGGTTTTTGCTGTCCGCAAAATGTACTAGACAAAATTGAGTTTCAGTAGTAACCCCGATTGGAGCAAACTTACCAGAACCATGGCAAAACCCAGCCTATACAAAACTAATTGTGTGTTTTGCGACACACAAACAACTGAAGACAGGGTCGCACTTAGGAGCTTTAGGATCATTTCTTAAAAATAAATAAAAGAAAATTATACATAATATTCTAATAGGACTTGTACCTAGCAAGAAAACAATTATTTGATTAATCTTAAGATGAACTCGTGGGATGACAATTAATTAGTTGCATTTTAATCTCAGGACTCAAGTCCTGAAAAAAAAAAACCTATTCGAATAGAAGAATTTTTGTCCTATTTTATAGTTCCGTACACAAAGGGTAAAAACGGGACCCTATTACTAAGACTTCGCTGTCTGTCCGTCCGTCCGTCCGCCCGTCCGTCTGTCGCCAGGCTGTATCTCATGAACCATGATAGTTAGACAGTTGAAATTTTCACAGATGTATTTCTGTTGCCGCTATAACAAGAAATACAGTATAAAATAAATATTTAAGGGGGCTCCCATACAACAAACGTGATTTTTTGTTCGTTTTTACTCGATATTGATAACGGCAACATGTAGACACTTGAAATATTCACAGAATATTGAGTTATATTATTCACTTTAAAAATAAATAATAAAATTAAAATAAAATTAATATTTTAAGGGGGGGCTCCCATACAACAAACGTGTTTTTTTGCCGTTTTTATAGATAATGGTACGGAACTCTTCGTGTGCGAGTCCGACTCGCACTTGGCCGGTTATATTTTTAATAATTTGGCAATAGATTTCGGAAGCATAATAACGTTCTCACAATAGTCATTTCAGATTTTTTAAATTTTAATACCTTTGGTACTGAAATCCGTATTAGACAAGTATTAAGTGAGCATCGGTGCTTAAAAAGTTAAGTACAAATATATAGATTATAAATGATTATCCCAACAAACCCGTATGAAAAAATACATTTAAGCATTTAATTCCAAATTTGCTATAATTTTAAATACATCTAGCATATCATAATATTGCGGCGGGGGCGCCCCGCCCGCCCCCTGCCATTATAACTGAATACGCCCCCGCAAGCCAATTTGCATTCCGACTACAGTTGAAATATTATTCAATTTTTGCAAACATTTTATCGTAAATTCGTTTATCGTGATCTCTTTATGAAAATAAGTTTTGTTATATAACTAGATGGATACCACTGTTTATTTATTTATAATATGACTAAATAGATACAACTGGTTTATTTATTTATAATATGACTAAATAGATACAACTGTTTATTTATTTATAATATGACTAAATAGATACAACTGTTTATTTATTTATAATATGACTAAATAGATACAACTGGTTTATTTATTTATAATATGACTAAATAGATACAACTGTTTATTTATTTATAATATGACTAAATAGATACAACTGGTTTATTTATTTATAATATGACTAAATAGATACAACTGGTTTATTTATTTATAATATGACTAAATAGATACAACTATTTATTTATTTATAATATGACTAAATAGATACAACTGGTTTATTTATTTATAATATGACTAAATAGATACAACTGGTTTATTTATTTATAATATGACTAAATAGATACAACTGTTTATTTATTTATAATATGACTAAATAGATACAACTGGTTTATTTATTTATAATATGACTAAATAGATACAACTGTTTATTTATTTATAATATGACTAAATAGATACAACTGGTTTATTTATTTATAATATGACTAAATAGATACAACTGGTTTATTTATTTATAATATGACTAAATAGATACAACTATTTATTTATTTATAATATGACTAAATAGATACAACTGGTTTATTTATTTATAATATGACTAAATAGATACAACTGTTTATTTATTTATAATATGACTAAATAGATACAACTGGTTTATTTATTTATAATATGACTAAATAGATACAACTGTTTATTTATTTATAATATGACTAAATAGATACAACTGTTTATTTATTTATAATATGACTAAATAGATACAGCTGGTTTATTATGATTTTGATGGACTGTGACTATATTTGTGACCTGTGTGGCCGAAGATAAGGATAATATTTTTTGGGTATATGTATGTTTATAAATTACTGCTGGTAGCATGAACCTATACTTCTAATATGCCAGATAAAGATGCCAGATATAATATTTTTTTTACCTTTTGAACTTACGAATGATATTTGCTTATGCAATTGGTAAATAAAACTATATCAAACACCATTTATTCACTTTAAATAGTGTAGAAGTGCAGATATTTTTGAGGCTATGGTTTAGAGTTTTGGTGGGAAAATGAGAGAATCTTTCACTTGTGGCGGTATTACTTTCATTATATGTTATTTCATACGTACGATTATGAAAGTATGTAACATGAAATGGTGAGACGTTTCATGTTAACGGCAAACCCCATGGAGATGTTATCTCTTAGAGGGTGCCATATTGAATTTCAGATAATCAACACCCAGCGGACGATTAAAATTAAGCTTAAACAATCATATGTGTAAACAGATAAACATACATGCAATCAGAATCATACCCTACCTTTCGATTCGTCTAACTCTAGTAAAAATGACAAATGCACAAGTCGCGCAAGTCCATTATCCCATAAAGGAAATAAATAAGACAATAAGATTTTCCTGGAAACTAGAATATCCTTCAATAAAACGTATTCAAACTCAACTTCCTTCCGTACATTTCCGCTGCACTAAATGCCGCAGAAACTTCCGAGATAGACTAAAGATTCAATCTATAGAGCTCCGATCGGAGGGAAGTGAGGCGTCTGGAAGCTTATTACTTCTTTATAGATAAATAGAGTGCATTCAGGAGAAGGAATTTGCTAAAGAAGTAGTGAGTAGTTGGTTGTATGAAACAGAAGTTCTTGTAAAGTATAGGTACTTCAATAATTTAAAATTTCCTTGCTTCATTTTTCACTAGAATTACAGTCCATATTATCCACGGATAGGTTAGTTGCCATATTTTACAGGGACTCCGCCGGGACATCGACCAAAATTAATTATCATTTTATCGACACTACAAAAGTAAGTAAAAAAGTGATAATGGTACAAAATACGGTGTTATCATTTAAAGGGATATTATCCAGAAGGGATATTATTAAAAAGAATAAAAAAACGGTGAGAAAAATTTCAAAACCGACCAGTTGAGTAGTTTGATTTTTAAAACAAAATAACTGAAAACATGTATGTCATCTAAGTTAACAAAATTGTATATTTTGAAGAGGGTTGTGTTAGTTTTTTTTTTTTTTTTTTTTTAGTTTAATAAAAAATAAAAAGTCGTTACTACTATACTCTTTTCTCTAGTATACGTCTCATATTCAGTTCAGTCCTACTCCAGTCTTATTTAGTACTTCCTGGCTCTCCCCTCTTTTGTTATCCCTTTTCTGTGGGTAATTTTTCACTGAGCTTCACAATTTTTAATCTCGGATGCCCTTAGTTATGTTTCAAAAAGTTTTTTTTCTTTTTGTAGAACGGAGATGCAATTTACGATTGTAAGTTTGCCTGCCTCTTATCTACTTCGCCTCAACTTTAGGCGCGCTGCGCTCCGGTTTTAAATTAAAGGTAACTGTAGACTTGCAAGAAAACTTGCAGAAATTAACATCGGCAAGTAACTTACCGTACATGATTCAAATTTTATTTCTTTATTTATTTATTTCCCTCCATAGCTATGTAAGTTATTACATAACTTACGTAAATAAATTGATAAATAAACAATAATAATTACTAAAAATGAATTTTATGTATGAAAATTAACTTGAATCAAATTGAAATATTTGTGATGTTGTTTTCTAGTTATAAAAACGACGATTTTTTTAAAGTTGATGCAGTCATTGTGTATCTTAAAAAAATGGGCATGCGTGAGCGAGCCGAACGATGGTTGGACTACGGACTCATAAGTTGTTGCCGGTGTAAACTCCACTTTACTACGGCGCTGCGCTCTAGGTTTCATGCAAGGATTTTTGTTTGACTTTTTTTGAATGGATCCGCAAGTTTAGTGGTTTTTAAGTGCTCCTCGCCGGGCTTGTTTGGGTTCCACGGGCAGTTTTCATTTGTTTTTAATTCCTTTGTTTGCTGTGAGTGGGGAGGGCGAGTTAATTTTATGATAACGAGAAAAGGTAGAGGCATTAACAGTGCAAGTAAGCTATTTTACACGTATATTTTTTATTTTTTATTTTAATTGATTACTTTTTTTACATGCTTTTAAAATTGTTAGTTAAATAATTTTTAAAGTAATATATATATATATATGTATATATATCCATTTTTTTCATATTTCTTAATTTTCAGGGCATTTTTTTCCTTATATGTAAAACACATAAGGAAAAAATATATAAACTTGGATTCATTATCATCTCAGTCACAAAATATCCACAACTTATTGATTGATCTACAATTAATAAGCTTACACCATTCGCCACACTCCTTCCTCCAAGCTACGTCTTCCTGGTACGAAGTCGTTTGTCCACCTTGTAACAGATCCTCCTAGGCTCAACTATTTTTTATTTTCATACATTCTTATATACATTTTTTTTCGATTCAATCTCGCAAAATAAATGTAATAATCCACCATAAATCATATCCCAAAATAGAACATCAATAAAAACTTTACCGAAGATACATTAACCGACAAGTAAACTTGTGTCCCATTTCCTCTGGCAAAGTGTCACGGCGGCCGCGTGACGTCATATCCGTTTAGCTAATGCGTCCACCCTGCGGCCAACTTTGCTCTCAGCGGTAGTGACGTCACTTCCGTTGGTAAAGATAGCGATGAGGCTTTAATATGGAACTAGACGGTTATATTGTTAGTTTAAATAGGTAAACAGCGGGTTTTCGTTAAAGCTTTTAATTTAGGTCGAACGCTAAGTTTCCTTTGTTATTTTTCTATTTTAGGCTTCTGTACTAAGGGTGCGGTATCCTGTTGCTGAGGATACGCTGTATGTCTAGTTGTCTTAAATTTACACGGCTGTATCTTAACCGTAATAAGTAAGAAATTGAAATTTTGGCAGAGTAAGTGATGCCAGGAAAAGATAGTGTTATTATATACATATAGTGTATATTACTACGTAGTAATGTATGTCTCTCTATGACTACTACTCTATGTACGTATATCATAAACTCTGTGAGCATTAGACCACGTTCACGAATTCCCACAAAATTCCCGATAAGATCTCGCGAGTGATAAAATGTTTGGTATAAAACTTAGTTTTTATTAGCAAAAATCGAAAATTATTCGTATTCAGTTGCTATTGTGCAAAAATACGAATATTAATTGTATTTATATTGTAATATTATTTAGAAGTACATATATTCTTAGCGATATATTCTAAAACCGAGACTTCCATTAATATTTTTCACATGTGCAATCTTAAAAGTCCCACTTTTCTGATTGGTTCCATATATAGATGACCATCGGGGTCCGAAAACAAGCGCGAATGAAAGCCGATACTCGGTCGCAATGGCTCCCGTGCGCAAATATGGGATTGTTAGGAGCTTTATACACATGTCATAAAAGTTAACTTAGAAAAACTAAAAACCTCCGACATAAAAAAACAGCTGAACAGATTCTGTTCAAACATCAACATACATCAACAGCTTAGAATACTCTAACCTCTTTCAAAGAAAATAAAAACTAGATCTAAATAGGTAATTAGTTTGGGAGAAATACGATATCACAAACACATCTTCTAAACATAAATAAATAAATAAATATTTGTGGACATTTCACACAACACCATCTAGCCCAAACTAAGCAAAGCTTGTACTATGGAACTAGATGGCTAGTACATATCTTCTATATCGACGAGTTCCATCATCGGCCACATCGTCGCTTAACATCAGGCGAGTTGGTGGTCAATCGTAGATCTAACATGTATAAAAAAAAACACGTCAAACTTTTTTGCGTCGGGAGTTAAAAAGAAGCTAACGTACCAATTTTTTTCAAAGTTGATGATCAATTGTAGAACAATCTGACATAAAAAAAACAAAAATTTTAATTTAAAAATAAGAGATTTTTTTCATATACATGAAATATCTTATAAAAAAAATCAAATCTTGAAATGGATTAGTTTGACAAGACTAATTATTATTGTCACAATGTCACTGTAATAGCAACGTTAAACATAATAAACACTACCTATATTCTTACTAATAACCTAAACGAACTTTTTATGACACTTGTATTATAATATTATTGTAGATATTCCCTATGTACACATTTGTCGTAAGTACATTCAGATAATATATACTTACATATTTTTGTGAAAAAGGTATCAAAACATCGGCACAAGTGTATCAAAATACCATTCTTGAGAAGGTAGTTAAGCCCCTTAACAACACCATGTTCAATAACCAAGTATGGTCCTTCCAACAAGAATCGGCGCCAGGTCATAAAGCTCGGTCCACGCAGTCTTGGTTGGAAGTGAATGTTTCAGACTTCATCAGAGCTGAAGACTGGCCGTCGTCTAGTCCTGCCCCCGTATTCTGAACCTATTCGGTTTAGGAATCGATTCGATTTGTATATCTGCGTCTCTGTCATTTCCATAGAGAATGACAGAGACGGAGATATACAAATCGAATCGATTCCGAAACCGAATGGGTTTAGAATACGGGGGCTGATCTTAATCCGCTGGATTATGATTTATGGTCAGTTTTAGAGAGTATGGCTTGCTCTAAACGCCATGATAATTTGGAGTCCCTAAAACAATCCATACGATTGGCAGTGAAGAATTTTCCCATGGAAAGAGTGCGTGCTTCTATTGATAACTGGCCTCAACGTTTAAAGGACTATATTGCAGCCAATGGAGACCACTTTGAATAAGCTTTTATATTTTAAATTGTTTTATATTTATGTATTAAACTAAAACACTGTAAAAGTAATAAATATTATTTGCAATAAAAAAATTTTTTTTTTCTTCGTGACAATATTTATGGCAAGACTAGGTATCTTTACAAATGTATATGCATTCCTATAATCCCTTAAAATTCCACGCAGTGTATATTCTAGTACGATTGACCATAGTACCTTTGTGATCTAGGGAAATTTGGTCGGCTGTAAGATTAATGTTATTATTGTTTAAATATTTTTTCGTCTGTTTTAATAAGTCTATAGCAAACAGCTCGTGTTGCAATATCGTATCTCATAACCGTGTAGAAACATGGAAATTTAATAGAAAGAGGAATTTAATAACCAACGTTATTCGTCGTCTATTTGTTTTATCATCTTCTTAGATCTTTTTATTTTATGATTTTCTAAGGTTTTTTGTCACTTTGATACTTCGGTAAAACACCGAAGTATCAAAGTGACAAAAAACACAAAATACATATTTCTTGGGTTTTTTTTTATTCGTTCATTATGTGCCTCCAAGGTGCCGGCTTCTGCTATGGTGCAGAAGCTCACATTCGCACAGGACATGTATTGGCGTTTCGTCCTTTGTGCGACATATATATATATATATATATATATATATATATATATATATATATATATATATATATATATATATATTATCTATAATACATAAAATAAGCCGGTAACGGGTCAAAATATATTTGAATAAATTTGATTGGAGGATGCATTACTAACAGAAGCCAAAACAGCAATTTTAATAATTTTTTTCTGTCTGTCTGTCTGTCTCTACGGTGTGTCCGATGGACGCCGAAACTACTGGACGGAATTGGACGAAATTTGGCAGGACTACTACTTATGCTATGTAGAAGGATCTGGCATACTTTAAATCCCGTAAAGTTTTACAGTTCCTATGGGATACAGTAAACAATGACAACGTAATCGATCAGCACACGGGTGGAACTGCGGGACGCACTGCAGTGTACATTGGTTCACAGATGAGACTAGATGAGAGTTACCTTTCTTGTTATGAAACTATTAATTACTACCACCTATTATACTTATGCAAAACGTTCCTTATGCACGCAGAAGTCCCTAACGGTGTTAAAAGGTGTCGCGGAACTGTACTGGGGCTGAGATTTTATTAATTTGATGACTGGATCCCATGCAGGTGGCACCTACCAACCATCTTCCCTATTAGACGCTGCAGTATTCGAAACATCAGGTCATAAAATTATGTAAAATATACGCGATTAATCGTTTAAAAGTTGTTTAATTTTAAGGACTTTTCCAAGCTCATTTAACATGCAAATTCAGATGCAGATTAGATTCAGATGTAGATTCATATTCGTTTGTCGATTATAGTCAATTTTATGAATTTTTTTCTACATCTAGTGAATAACGCCCCTAATAATCGAATATCGTTCGCCCGCAATCCGGCAGATGGCGTATCAACGGAAATGTGCCGTGTATGGAGCCAATCTACCCTTCCTTTCCTCTTGTTCCAATGGAAACAGAAACTAACGCCTCTATTTTCATGTTTGAATTATTTTTAAGCTCTAAAGGTGTATTGAACTAGATTTTTTCATAATATTCCTATTTTACCCAACTGAACATGAAGGAGGGAGGTACGCGAGAATTATGTTATTATTCTTTCACAAAAAAATAACGCATGACATGACACTCGGAAAGTAAAAACAAATTAAACGACAATTCGTACATCGAAGTCGGTCGAGCTGCAATTGTTGAGTTGCAGTTGCTGCGGTTGAGCTGGGGGTGTTGGTCGAGGTGCCTAAAGGCTGCAGGAAGTAATATAGAAAAATACATACATTAACAAATACACCTGAAAACTCCTCCATCTTGCGTAGTCGGTTAAAGACACGATTGTAGTTTTCTTCGATATTTAAACCTCTGTTCGGCGATACAACCAAACCAACATTCTATTTTTTAAAACGACAGCGCCACCTTCCAGAAACCTAAAGAACACAAATAAAATTCGCCACAGAACATTGACGGATAGCTTTTCCCTTGATTTAGCAAACCTAACTAGCAAGTTTACTCGCAATTTATTGTTAAGATTTGGAATATTTTGGAACAAAACTTGCGGTGAAACGTTATTGCACGATCTTTTGCCAGTAAATTAAGAGGTTTTCATGCAACAGGAAAAAACTGCTTTTTACGCTAAAATACTATTTAATTTACATAATTATTTTTTATATGGTTGGAACTATTAATATGATATTAGTATGGTTGGAGCTATTTCGCTATGGTTTGGTTTTTCCAAACATAAACTTAACTTCGGAATTTTAACGAATTTTGTAAAAATGAATGAAATGAATAACTTACACATAGCATCGCCCATTTATACGAGTATAACGAGTAGACATTTGTGATTCAAATCAAATAAAAAAACCGGACAAGTGCGAGTCAGCCTCGCCCCCCGACGGTTCCGTACAAACTAGTAGATAAAAGGAGAAAATCATATATTTTTTTATATTTTCCTTCATAAATCGAAAAATATACATCGTAAAAATATTTAAAACCCTGTTTTAGCTTATGCTAATGAAGCACTTTCATATGATACCCCACATGATACGGTTAAAGAACTTTAAAATTTGGGCCCTCATTCCTTGCATAAAGACACTCTTTTTTGTGAATAAATTAAAAATGTCCAGTTTCGGATTTTTTCCTATATGTGTACTCTAACAAAATGCTTCTTGCCAAATTTCATAGTTCTAGGTCAACGGGAAGTACCCCATAAGTTTTGATTCCCATGTGAGTGTCGAAATTTGCGTTTTTTTACGACATATTGGGCTGTAACTTTTTTTTACGAGAACTGAGAAATTTTATTTTTCTTTCTGCAGCAAGAGACTATGGATCTGCGTATATGGTTTTAATTTCAACACGATACCTTTACGCGTTCCCGAGATAAAGGTCTTGACACCCGGACAGACGGACAACAAAGTGATCCTATAAGGGTTCCGTTTTTTTTTTAGGTACGAAACCCTAAAAACGTGTAATGTACCGAGGCAAAAACTTGTCCGGTTTTTTTCATACATTAGGAAACACTGTTTTCTGAAAAATTAGAATTTTCACACCACCACTATGGCTTAACATATTAAAATAACTAATTGTTAAATGATCTGAATTTAGCAAATTATAAGCTTCTGCAAATTTTCTTGCCAGTGTAAAATAAGTCTTTATTTGCCATTCGGTTATAGTCATTGCCTCGCTGTAGTTTATTCTCTCCTTTCGAAACGAGATGTTAGTAGCCGTTTCGGTTGAAGAGTTTACGAATCGAGTACGGGTTTACTTTTGTTTCTTTTTTAATGATGGGATTGGAGATCTACCTACAAAATTTTAATTCAAAATAATTTTATTTCAGGTTAATTGTACCTATAGAATAAAACAGTCCTATTAAATATACAATCAATACACCTATACCTTCGAAACGCCTTTTAAGATAAACGTTGTCATGTATTTATTTGATTAGAATTAGTAAAGACTATGCTTCTAAGGTTGCGTTGGTATCTAAATTTAGGCGACTTGGTAGGTGTTTTAGATATAAGCTTATTGAATGAATTACTGATAAATATTCACCCAAGTTGGCAGTTCACAATTTGAATTTTTTGTTTTTATATATTGTAGCGATCAGTATCGCTACTGTTATTTAAAAATCTTCTTATAGTATTCTTCATGCATTCCAATGTAAGGTTTCACAGTTTTCCAATGACGAATCCGCGAAGCAACACAACTACGTAGAATTCTGAGAACAATAACACTTATTTATAACATCACAATATTCACTGTTCTTGGTTTGCTCTTTCTTTTCAATATAATTGTTACCTGCTTGAGTTTATATCCTGTTTTTAGTAATTTTGTTTATTGAATTCCGAAGTCGATTTGTTATTTTCTGGCGAGCGAGAGTAGATCGTGGATTTGACGGATGACACTGACAGCCACGTTTCGCAAGACATCGACTGTTCTAATTGCAAACCATAAAGGCTAAGTGTCGTACCGCAAAATACTATCTGCTCTCCAAGCGAATCTATTCGATGTTTTTAATCGTCTTTGTTTTTCATATTTTATTTTAAGAAAGCATTTCAGCAGTGTTTTCCTTAATGCTAGTTTAGCATTTGTTTTATAATGTCAAACAAATTGGTTTCGGACACTATTCTTAAGTATTTTTTATGTTGTAAACTTATTCAAAAGAAAACTTAATCGATTACCGCATCGACTGAGTGATTGAAAGCGAAACATTTTTTACTCGACGGAGGGACATCCCACCACTATTGGGATGAGTTGACAGGAGTCGAAATGGAGATTTGGAAGAAGGCTTACACTTCCGGACATCGGCTGAAGAACACCTCTTTCTACTGAAGATCGAAGAAAGGACGCTCCGAGGAACGCAGGCGTGATCTCGCCCGAGCAGGGCTGAGCGACATCCACAACCTAGTTTCTGGGACGACCTTTGGAGAACCTGAGGAGGCGTGATGAGACATCCCGTCGTCTAGGTTGTATTTTTATTCCCGAGGATCACCGTCATGGAGCATCCTTCTTGACGATCAGCCCGCCATTAGCCTGCTGTTCAGGACGTCGTGGAGCGCCCAGCGCCCGACGTCGTTTCCACGTGCGTGTCCATTGACCGCATGCTCACCCTATCTGCGAGGAACTTACCATCGGCGCGTGCTTTGACCCGCCGATTTATCATCACCGTCAAAAGTGAATCTCACGTGAGTAAAGCGATCGATCGATTTTTATTTGCGTAAAATGGCCATTAGTGTAATATCTGTGCGCGTTCGGAACCTTTCGTATCCACGCTTACAAAGTTCTTGAAGAACTTTGAACCGTATCTTTGTAACTAGAATATTTGTAACCTACATTCAACCTATATCATGATTTTTGCTAAATATAACCTTCATTATTAACTTCAAAACTTTTGTTTCTTTTGTGAGCTAAAACCCATATGTAAGCCGGCCGAACAGCAAGAGGACCCTTGAACTAAATGTTCAATGGCTCTCCGCTGAACCCTATCTAGGTAACCCTTTTTATCTACTTAACTAAGTAATTCCTTTTTTTACTTTTCGTAGCAGTGCGGAGAAAAACTATTTTTCACCCTCACTTTTTCCTCTTTCGAGGTAAAAAGTCTTTTTTTTTTATTATTTTTTTTTTTGCACGCTACAATTGGCGCCCGAATTTAATGTTATTGGACAGCTGCATATGGTTTTTACGCTCACGAGAACATTTCTTGTGTAAATTTAATTCAGTCAGTAGAAATTTTCAATACTTGACATTTTTTCCATGTGGGTAGCCGCACGTTTTTTATGTGTTTTTTTAAATATCGGCTACATTACTGTGTTTTCCACGTTGTATTGCAAGTGTGTTTCTGCAAACATATTTGTCTGGCACTTTAATAATAGAAGCAAATTATAACTCATAAAAATGAACAGTGAAGATGAGTTTCTTGATGTTGGGGATGAGGGTAAACCCGGATTCGTAAATTTGGATAGAAGGGGAAATAGGGAGGCGCATGAGCGTCCACCAAGCACAGATCCAGTATCTGCGATTTCAACTCAAGCGAATCCGCTTTCACAATCAACTCAAATTCAACAAGAAAGCCAGAGCATGCAGAACCACGCTTGCCAACAGATATTTGTTAAGGAAGATGCAACATTAAGATTATGGAATATACAATATACAGGCGACTCAAGCACGGCAGAATTCTTCTTACGCATCGAAGATTTTATGCGTAGTAGACAGACTACCGAGCAAACCGTAGTACGTTGTTTCGCTGATTTGTTAGGTGGTGTACGAACTAGAAGAGTGTAACACAAGCAACATAGGTAAATATCATGCTAAGGACATAATAAAGGTTCACAAGCGTGTATAAGTCAACAGTATTTTTTACCCAATTTTTTTCATATTCACCGTTCTAAACTTAAAAATTTAAATTTTAGTTTTATGCAGCAAACTATTTACATATTAATCCTCTGCTACTTAATGAGTCTGTCACCGTTTAAATTTTGAAAATCGGTACAGTACTTACCTCACAATAATAGAAATGAAGTTTTCATCCCGGAGAAGAAAAAATTAAAAAAGGGAAATTCATTTCTATACACAATACAGGAGAATCAAGGATAATTTTACGAGTCTTTCAGCGTTTGGATTATGAAAATCGGCTCACAAATAACTTAAAAACAATTAAAATCAAGTTTTTCAACAATATGTAAACAGTAATGCTGAACCAAACAACATGAAACAATTATGTTGAGCAGGTGGATAGATTAGAACGTTCACTCAAATAATAGTGAACATTTAACGCTATTTTAACTTATAATCATTTATAATATCATTTTAAAGCTTTTTCTATTTACCCAACAGCATCAAAAGATGTTCTGTCACTTTTTTTTATCACATAGCTAAATTTTTTTGTTTTGACAATTGACAACAACATTTTTATATAGAGCATGTGAACTGTGACCTTTGTAGGCACAATATTTTACTCGACAGCATCAAAAGATGTTCTGTCACCTTTTTATCACATAGCTCAATTTTTTTAATTTTGACAATTGACAACAACATTTTTATAAAGAGCATGTGAACTGTGACCTTTGTAGGCACAGTATTTTACTCGACAGCATCAAAAGATGGCCTGATGGCAATTTTAACCTCTCCGACATGACTCTCAAGGCTATAAGTTTAAGTTTTTAGATTATTCAATTCAAACAACATATAATATGCATATGCAAATACTACTCATGGAAAATACTTTTATGTGACCTTTGTAGGCACAATGTTCTTATTTGGTACCATGTGACAATAAGTCAGGTATCAATTATGAACTTTACAGTAGTACACTGAGACGTCAGTAATATAGAATTTTTGCAATAGTACACCGGGGGACCAGGTTACTATTCATGAATCATGGACAATACTTGTAAATAGTAGAATAGACAAGGATTTTTCTTAGATATAAGTAATAGATTAGGTATAAATTTTAGTATTAGAATAGAATTAGGGGGATACCGTTCGATAGGCTGATCACCTATCTTACGGAGTACCATCAGCTTAGTAAGTTTGTAACTTGAGTTACATTTCGGATTGACTGCTTCGGCTGGTTTTTTCCATGACTAACTAATGTAGCTTGCATATCCATAGATAAATATGATGGTTATTTTTTTATTATTCACAGCTCCATAAAGGGGATCTTAATAAAACACAGCCTTGATAGCATTTAGGAGGAGTTTTTTTATTTAGAAGTTTATTTTATTTAGATATTTTTTCCATGGTTTCCGCGGCTGTTCACGGATAACCACGGTTATCCGTCTTTTGCCGTGAAGGGAGGTATTGTAGCGATCAGTATCGCTACTGTTATTTAAAAATCTTCTTATAGTATTCTTCATGCATTCCAATGTAAGGTTTCACAGTTTTCCAATGACGAATCCGCGAAGCAACACAACTACGTAGAATTCTGAGAACAATAACACTTATTTATAACATCACAATATTCACTGTTCTTGGTTTGCTCTTTCTTTTCAATATAATTGTTACCTGCTTGAGTTTATATCCTGTTTTTAGTAATTTTGTTTATTGAATTCCGAAGTCGATTTGTTATTTTCTGGCGAGCGAGAGTAGATCGTGGATTTGACGGATGACACTGACAGCCACGTTTCGCAAGACATCGACTGTTCTAATTGCAAACCATAAAGGCTAAGTGTCGTACCGCAAAATACTATCTGCTCTCCAAGCGAATCTATTCGATGTTTTTAATCGTCTTTGTTTTTCATATTTTATTTTAAGAAAGCATTTCAGCAGTGTTTTCCTTAATGCTAGTTTAGCATTTGTTTTATAATGTCAAACAAATTGGTTTCGGACACTATTCTTAAGTATTTTTTATGTTGTAAACTTATTCAAAAGAAAACTTAATCGATTACCGCATCGACTGAGTGATTGAAAGCGAAACATTTTTTACTCGACGGAGGGACATCCCACCACTATTGGGATGAGTTGACAGGAGTCGAAATGGAGATTTGGAAGAAGGCTTACACTTCCGGACATCGGCTGAAGAACACCTCTTTCTACTGAAGATCGAAGAAAGGACGCTCCGAGGAACGCAGGCGTGATCTCGCCCGAGCAGGGCTGAGCGACATCCACAACCTAGTTTCTGGGACGACCTTTGGAGAACCTGAGGAGGCGTGATGAGACATCCCGTCGTCTAGGTTGTATTTTTATTCCTGAGGATCACCGTCATGGAGCATCCTTCTTGACGATCAGCCCGCCATTAGCCTGCTGTTCAGGACGTCGTGGAGCGCCCAGCGCCCGACGTCGTTTCCACGTGCGTGTCCATTGACCGCATGCTCACCCTATCTGCGAGGAACTTACCATCGGCGCGTGCTTTGACCCGCCGATTTATCATCACCGTCAAAAGTGAATCTCACGTGAGTAAAGCGATCGATCGATTTTTATTTGCGTAAAATGGCCATTAGTGTAATATCTGTGCGCGTTCGGAACCTTTCGTATCCACGCTTACAAAGTTCTTGAAGAACTTTGAACCGTATCTTTGTAACTAGAATATTTGTAACCTACATTCAACCTATATCATGATTTTTGCTAAATATAACCTTCATTATTAACTTCAAAACTTTTGTTTCTTTTGTGAGCTAAAACCCATATGTAAGCCGGCCGAACAGCAAGAGGACCCTTGAACTAAATGTTCAATGGCTCTCCGCTGAACCCTATCTAGGTAACCCTTTTTATCTACTTAACTAAGTAATTCCTTTTTTTACTTTTCGTAGCAGTGCGGAGAAAAACTATTTTTCACCCTCACTTTTTCCTCTTTCGAGGTAAAAAGTCTTTTTTTTTTATTATTATTTTTTTTTGCACGCTACAATATATAGGTATATATATTATATTTGAAATTTTTCCACGCTCACATTATTGTATTTTTTTCTTCGTGATTTTATGAAATATAATAAGGGTTTCCTCATAGTATTAGGGAACCCTAAAAACGAACCCTTCAAATCTACAAAAGAGATCTGTACACATTTGTACATCTGACAAGTTTACTCCATGTAGAAAGTCGAGTAAAATACGTATAACCCTCCTTCGGTAGTCGAGTAAAAAAACATACTTACACGTCGTTACTTATATGTCACGTTCTCATGTGTTAAAATGCGAGGGTTCAAGGCAAAATCCTAATTTAATATTTGCTCCATGTCAGAAGTAAGAGAGCAAAAACCGCGTCATATCGGGCCAAGAGACAAAACATGGGTCGGCCACTCGACTTGTTTTTGTAATACTTTGCCACTGGGATAAGAGCTTAGTGTGTGTTTTGTCAAGGGACTGACTAATCTGGGTCTGTCACCAGCATTCTGGTAAAATCTGACGTGTTAATTGTGATAGTTAAAGAAAGAAATAATTATTATACTCGTAGCGTAAATAATTATAGTTTAGAAAACAAAAAAAAACTAGTTTAAAATACGCAATTCGTTTACTTGGATGACATGTCAGTTATTTTGTTATAAAAACCAAAGTACATAACCGATTTTGATAAAAAATTATAAGGGACCACTTCTAAAGTTTTACCTACCAAAAAAAACCATCAAAAACAATTCATAATTGGCGAAGTAATAACTGAACAAACATACAAAAAAAAATACAGTCGAATTGATGAGAACCTCCTTTTT
Organism: Lycia hirtaria; assembly: GCA_947563715.1. Classification (NCBI taxonomy): domain Eukaryota; kingdom Metazoa; phylum Arthropoda; class Insecta; order Lepidoptera; family Geometridae; genus Lycia; species Lycia hirtaria. The sequence goes on along the minus strand of OX387377.1, from coordinate 3,361,924 downwards.
TGGAATTCGGTTAAAAAATGAAACAAACGACTTCGATTTCATTTACTTGGATTAGATATTTTTATCCAGTGTTTGTTTTAATAACCCAACCAACAAACCGATTTCGACCAATTTGATTTCAAAGAAAAACACATTTTTAAAATATGATTATAAATGTTAAAGTTAAGTGTTAACAAACATTTTAAAAAATATAACCGATTTGAGAACCTTCTCCTTATCGAAGTCGGTTGAAAAAAATATGATTTATTCAGCAGGCGCTTAAAACTAAAATAAAAACTGAACTAAAAACTAACGAAACAAAGTTAGATTTTTATATTCTTAATTTGTTTTTGACCAGTGCCGTAAATAGGGCGGTGCCACCGGTGCCCAGGCACAGGGCGTAGACTCTGGGGGGCGCAAGAATGGCCAGACCAGGCTGGACTATTATTTTTTCGGTTTGCTCCTGATAAGTACCTCGCTGCGCCCCTAGTACTAGGCGCAGAAAAGGCTATTTACGGCACTGTTTTTGACAACATGAGAATTATCGATGTCGATTAACCCAGTAAGAAATTTTAATTAGCTAATTGTGATCACTAAGCGGGTGAAACCGCAGGGTACAGCCAATAACAAATATAACTTTATAAAAGTCAAAAACCCCTGACAAAAATCGGCTGAACCGATTTGAAACATAAATATTCTTATTTATGACTAGGCTAAACTGACTAGGCTAAACTGGTTTATCCTATCGGGCTTAGGACAAACTAGTTTTGCCTAGGCTATACCTACTAGTTTGTCCTAAAGCCCGGTAGGATGAACTAGTTTAGCCTAGGCCAAACTAGTTTGTCCTGAAATCGGGTTTGGTCGGTAACATGTACAATTTCTGGTCTTCCGCTGGGAGCGGTAAGTGACGTCAAATAAAGCCGTCATTTAATGTGTATTTTTTCTTTTTTACAGTATTCCCGAATGTGCCTGCGGCGCCTGGCATGCCATGTGCTGGAGAAGACAGTAAGTAACCTTTACACTAGTAACCCACTGCTCATGGGCGTAGCTGGGGGTGTAGTATTTATTATATAAATTTTTTAGCGCTGGCCAAAGAAGCTTTATCCATTTAGGTTTTTATATGCTGATTTTTAGTTTTTAAATAATTTCTACTTGTAGGTTTGACACATACTTGACACACCCACGCGTTGCGACCCTAATAATTAATAAAAATCTAGGTACGTTAATCTAAAAATAATATAATTAAATAATATTATTAAAAAATGCTTAGTGATTCTATCACTGCATATTTCTTGTCCTGAAAAAATCAGGGTTGCTATGTTACCATGAATCAATAAACGCATGACACGAGTCTGAATCCAGGGTTGCCACTATCTATCTACCTGTAGGCTGTAGAGTCGGTACGAATGGGGCTGTATTTGCACGATTCCACTGCCTGTCGCCCACCGCATTAGCATCTATATGTTAGGGTTGTCACTTACTTAGTTATTTATTCGTTCTGGCCAATAGTAAATTGTAAATAGGCTTAGTGTTTTTTCTTGCATATCATCAATCTGGAATTATTCAATAGTCATATTATTAGATTCGTTAAACGTCGGAACCGTACTGGTAACTTTAATACCTTTTAAATAGCGGCTTTAAAATTAAAATATATGAAAATAGGGATAGCGCCTCAGCGGTCGTAAACGGAAAACTCTATTCTTCGTACGTTTTGCTATTGAATAGTAATGTAATTAATAGCATACCCCGAAATTGTACGAGGTCGTCTGTTCATCTTGTGCCTGGTCGTCCACGCTGAGCTTGCCGAGGAGTGGTCTTGATGTTGGTGACAATTAGAAATCCATGAGAAAGGCCTATGTCAGCAAAGCAGTCAACTTCTTGTGGCTGGTGATAATGAGTACCTAAAATTATACTAGACCACCGAAGACATAATTAAAAAAAAATGTTTAACAAAATCCGAAAATTTTATATATATCTGGTGAGTGTGGTAACCCTAGATACTTCAACTCGCTCAATTGGAGATTGCCCGCGTTTGTCCGCTTCCCACCGCGCCGCCGGCCGCCGCGCTTGCACCTACCTATTGTTACCTAGTGTGGCACTCTCACTACGTTATTGTCTGTGCACGCGTTTTACTCACCTAGATGTTTTTTTTCCTGTGGACTTGCGCAATTAGCGCATTTGCCATTTTCAAGACAGTTTATTTGTCCACACATTTGACGTTTATCTTGTCTGAAGTTGTGAGGCAAAGTGGTAATCTTGGATGGAGCATGAACATACTTACTCATATTCATATACTTTATTGCTACTAAGTGTACTTAATGGGTGTTAATGGGTGTTATAGAGAACTTACAACCTGAAGTTAGCTTTTATCTCATTGAGGTAAAGCTATTTTTCGGGGAAGGTTTTATTTTTCTGGTAGTAAGTAATATTATTTTATTCGGACAAATTTTATTAGGGTCCGATAGATTACTTTAATAATAGACTACAAAAAGAAGTACAAAATATACATACATAGTTATATACCAATGCAATTACATTGTATACATAAATTGAAAACAATTATCCTTCTCAGGAGTCCGGTAACTATAATTTCCTAAAAACCCAATACATCAACGTTTTAATAAGAAATACATTCACAATTCACTTTAAACATGATAAGATAGTATCGATAAAATAATAAATAATCGCCAGTATCGCACCGGCCGCCGGTTCGCATCGAGCGATCAACGAGCGATGTGCAAATGTCGTGTTCACTCGAAATCGCCAAATATTTGACAGGTTCGCTGTTTGTACGCTTTTGACGCCATGTAACAAACGGCGCCAGTGACGCTTGTTTACTCACTTGTGTAGTTTGGGGCGTAAATGTGTTCGAAATACGAAGTATCGGGATCGATTCGAAAATAGAAATGTTCTCTTGAGTAACGAGAATGAAGTGCATGATTTAAAATTTTGAATAGTGTTCTGAATTAAGTTTATTAGTGACTGACGTTTCGGATTGGACTAGTGCGATTTCCACATTTGCCGATTTGGTATTTTTTGTTTGTATAACCGAATATGCCCTCTCCTTTACCCCAGTGGATATTTAAATCGACAAGACCAAGATAGATAGTATTTATGACAGTTGAAAATTGTTTTAGTGACAGTGACAAATACAGAATTTCGTAAGGCAACCAAAACATTAGTGAAGCGAAAATTTCAAGAGGCTTGTCATGAAATGATCGATTGTGCAAACTTTTAACAGATTGCAAAATAACACTCTAGAAATGAAAGGTGTTGCACGGTGATAGCGTATCAAAATGGAAATGTTTAGGTTATATGACGATATTTTTAGTGAAAACAGATATCAAAAACGAAACTTTAAGAGATAGCGTCAAAATAGTATTGCAAATCATTGCATGGCTTATGCTTTTATTATAGTATTTTATTTATTATATATGAGATATATTTGGAAAATTTAAAACATTTTAAAGGAAAGCGCCCGTGTAACTGGATAGTTTTCTGATTAAATAAGTGATAAAAATATCTGGACAGTGTGTACTCCACTACTCATGTGAAAAAAGATATTTGGCAGATATGAAATTACGGGTGGTACATATTATAAATTATCTGAAAACCGGTATTTTGATAGTAACGGAAAAATTACAGTGAGTCTGGTAAATAAGGAATACACTCTTTATTTATCATTTGATTTGAGAAATGATCTTTGTTGAAAGTTAGATGAATTTTTAATTAATTATCCGATTTCAATGTTATTTTTTTCAAACAAACAATTAAATACTCTTTCTGTAATATAATTCAAACGTTTCATTTTCATAAAAATATAATTTTATATTCTATACTTATTTGTAAAAAAAACTATACCTAAACAAAATTACGCCTGTACTAAAAGTACAAGCTTATAGTTTTACCTATCACATATATTTTCCATCAATCTTAAAATATGGTGTGTCGTTATTAGCTAATATTCTAATACCTATTTGACAGAGCAAATCCACGCACTTCGTGTTACTAGCTTATAGTACTCTGTGTAAAAAAAAACAAGTATCCGTGTCGTTGATTCTCGTTAACCCGGCCATGCTCCCCGCGGCGCCAAAGTATCGCAACTCGATCGCGTGTGAGATTAATGACTTTACTAGCGAAAGAGGTGTGTTGTGCCCAAACACCCCATTTTCGGGGTGAATATGGCGCTGGCAACCCTATGGTTTGTGTGTCAAGCTGAAGATTCGACAAGAGTGTTTTCAGTGTACTTCGGTATGTTAGATTTAGTGTGATTAGGGCGGGTCACACTATGCGTTGTGGAGCATCGCAAGCGAGAAGCGTAAATTGCAGTGTGATACAATGTACAAGATATTTAGTTACTCGATTATGCCATGCAATAGTGACCGCTGAGCTCATCTGAACTTTTTAGCTGCATGCATTTACTTCAACTTGCTCAAAATCCTTAGTACTTATGTGTTGATTTATTTTACGATATGGTAACTATTTTTAAGTTATTATACAAAATTTTTTTGGTCTGTATATGTCATATAAAAAAATAGTGTTAGACGATTAAAGACATGCAAATATACCCAAATATTTTCGTTCCGCTTAAATTATTAATCATTCGAAATCTATTCACAGAATTAATTCGATTTAACCAACTGAAATAATTAAATACAAAAAATATTGTGATGAAAACATTTCTATACAATTGAAACGTATTAAATGAATTACTCATGTCACTAAGACCAACGGCAGTAGTTTCAGCTGTATGATATGTCCGTCAGGACTATGAAATTTATACATGCAGACATAGCTACGGATATCAAGATAAAATGTATATAAATAGCCGGAATGCAACACTTATTTTGTCAAAAAAACGTTTAACGCCGCGACACCACAACGCATTGTATGGTCAAGCCCTAGCGGGGCGTGGTTCATGAAAACTGTGTGCTAAGCTTAGCTTCTGTTTAGTTTGCGTGATTGAGCACTAAGGTGGCTTATTACCTGCTTGTTGTCCCGTACTATGCAATTAAGTTTTACGGGTTGATCGATAGGCACCATTTGCCCTTTGTCCTATAAAGTCTTTGTAACGTATTTTACAACCATTTATAACACTTCATTTTGACAAGTGGACTGCTAATTGGCTTGTAATACTTTTATTATTTTCGAGTGAAAATTTAATAATGCTCAGTTTATTGTTCTGTTCTGTTTCGATAGGTGTACACATCGGTACAAAAATTATCTTTAGTAATGGCAATATTTGTGAAGATTAAAAATAATAATGGCTCAAAGGAATCAGAATCCAGAGCCGTTAAACAGTTAAAAAAAATATAGTATCTTTTTAGCTTTTTTGATTGTCATTTCCGAATCGAATTTTTTAAATTGTAATTCATTAAATCTTCTATCTATATATTCGTTTTCCTGTAACTTCATAATCGCTTAGCCGTTTTCTCTCATCTAAACTGAGCTTAAAATTCTGGTCCGTGGTAGACTTGGACCTTTTTCGTATTCATTAACAATATTATAATAGCTCGCAATCAAAGTTAAAATTTTAAATGAAATAATTGCCCGTAAAATTGCATGACGATCGACCCAAACATTTATTATTTATTTATTTAAAATGTTCTACTTACATCATGTTCTGTGTAATCATATATTTACCTACTTCTTTACAACATTATATCTGTTCTTTAATCATCAACTACGATAAGAAGATTATTGAGATTCGGAATATACCTATAATACCTGTCATTGTAACTATGTACTTATATTTCTATTGAGTCAAAACAGATGCAAGTGTGCGTCACATTTTGTTGTTTTAAATTTTTCTTGACCATGGAAACAAAGTCCTTCAGTCGAAATAATAAAGAGTTCTTTTAAAACGTTTGTGAGTCCTCAGTAAAGTGATGGCGACTTTACTAGAAGCTTCTATGGAATTTTGCCGACAGCGTAAAGTAAAAAGTTTCACTGCTTTATTTCACTTGCCCACACTCACGCACTTGATTGAACACTTAATAAATAAAATACCACCATTTTTATCGCATTAATGTTCAAAATAACACAAGCTTAGGAAAATAAAACAAAGCAACAACATGTTACTATAACGTTCCCGCCAAAACTCCTGTGCGTCACAGACTGATTTAGCCTATGTATGACTTGTTTTTTACGCAAGATAAATCTACGATTATCCACCAACTCGGATGGCCGAGGATAGAGCTCGTTGATCTAGAAGATATCTACTCACTCTAGCCTTGATAATTCCATGAAACAGAGAAAACAGAGATGGCAAAGAATTCCATTCCTTAATATTCATTTATTCCTTTATATTTGTTTAAGCATCACGCTGACACTTACTTTTTCTGATTTTATATCGCCATTTTTTTACTCGGTGGTGGATTAGCCAATAAGAGCGAATTGTTTCACAAGGTTGAAAATAGTTATTTGTGCAACAAGAGAGCAAAGTCGTTTTTTGCTGCGAGTGCTGATTTTGAATCCTGAGTGTGGCGAGGGATTCAAAGGCACGAGATGCAAAAAACTTTGCTCTCGTGTAACACACATAACTTTTCACTTCAGCAGCGAGAACACTTTAGGAGATAATAAATATTTACAGGTTAAATATCAGTTTTATTTGCAGTAAATACTTATTTTCGTTTAAATACAACAATAAGTTAAAAATTCAATAAATTACATTAAAAGACATAATTATCTTTTTGCAAAATTTCTTTAGTTAGTACGAAATTCCGAACGTGTTTGACTTTGATGTCGAATTCAAAATCGGAACTTCGAAAGGGCTGGTCTTTGTCTCTCTCTCTCTTTCTAATGGCGGGAAAGAGATAGAGTGTGAATGTTTGAAGGCTGAATAAAATATTCGCGGCTTTCTGAAAAAAAATAACTAAAAAGTTACTTTGTCTCACTCAGTGAGCAAAATCGCATTTTGCTCACTGATTTCAGGCAGCAAAACCTACATGTTTGAGCTACTGAAGTGAAAAATGTATTTCAGACGAACAGAATGAGACCTCTACTCTTGATGTCCGCCCAATGTAATCATGTGTTGTAGCCAGCCCCGGATCTACGATTTTTTCGAACCGGGGCAGAAACATGACGGTGGCGCCCCTCTCTCCAGCGCTTAAAACAACTTACTTAAAACTTAATGTAACTATCTATGTGGCGCCTTTTTCTTAAAAGTTAACGGTGAGTCAACCAAGCTATCATATTCTAGGCGCTTTGTGGAGCAATTTACTTTATTTTTAATCATATTAATTATGATTTTTGCGCCCCTGAAAATGCCGCCCGGGGCGGGTGCCCCGGTTTACCCCCCCCCCTAGATCCGGGGCTGGTTGTGGCCTCGTGATCCGATTGCTTTGTCCGAACTATCGGAGTGAGAACGACGTAGGGTGACGGCGCCAGCACCGTATAAACTGCTTGTCGCCGGTAGAAAACCGACGACACTGTGTTACGGCATTGGTAAACTACGGTGGCTTCGCCGTGTTCCAGCGATGTTGTTAGCCACCGTTATTGGAACACAACCAACATTAATCTATAATCGCAAAAAAACCTATAAAGAGTATCATAAAATCATCGCTAACGCTGGTTTATGTTTATTTCCAGGGAGTATATACAGAAGAGGGGCTCGCCGGTGGAGGAAGCTATACCGTGTCAATGGACACATCTTTCAAGCGAAACGGTTTAATAGAGTAAGTACTCTTCTCTTAATAGTATTCGCTTTAAGAACTGTTAACTATCAACATCTCTATTAATTAGGACTTTTAATATTAAAATCAATTGTTTTTATAAATAGGGTTCCGTGCCTCAAAAGAAAGAAAAGGAACCCTTATAGGATCACTTTGTTGTCCGTCTGTCTGTCTGTCTGTCCGTCTGTCCGTCCGTCCGGGTGTCAAGACCTGTATATCTCGGGAACGCGTGAAGGTATCGTATTGAAATTAAAACTATAAACGCAGATCCAGCAAGAGACTGCTGCAGAAAGAAAAATAAAAAAAACTGTTTTCGTAAAAAAAAGTTACATCTGAATATGTCGAGAAAAAACGCACATTTCGACTCACAAGGAAATCAAAACCTATGGAGTACTTCCCGTAGAACTAGAACTATGAAATTGGCAATAAGCACTTTGTTATAGTAGGTACACATATAGGAAAAAATCCGAAAAATGGGCATGTTTAATTTTTTTTTTTTTAAATGGGTCTTTAAGTTAGAAATGGTTGCCTGGAAGAGATCGCTTTCAGCGATAAGGCCGCGTTTTGTTGCACTAGTCTATTTAAGTTCTTTGTTATTACTTTTTAGATGTGTGCAATAAAGAGTTCATCTATCTATCTATCAAGCAAAGAGGATCCCAATTTTAAAGTGCTTTAACCGTATCATGTGGGGTATACTGAATTAGCACAAGCTAATTAGCAGCAAGGTTTTGAAATATTTTTACGATGTATATTTTTTGATTTATGAAGGAGCATATAATTAAAATATATATATAATTTCCCCCTGTTATCTACTAGTTTGTACGGAACTCTCGGTGGGCGAGTCTGACTCGCTCTTGTCCGGTTTTTTATTAATTTATTTTGATAATAATATGCCACTATTACTGGTACTGATTTTGCCCCAATGTCAAAATGTTTTGCCTGCATATATATGTAAGTAGTTATAGTTCCCGTTACGTAAAAAAAAACGCTGGTTTGTTCGTAAACGCGAACAAGCCAGCGTTCTTTTTTCGTGACGGGAACTATAGTTGCCAAAATAAGTTATTATAAAATATTAGCTGCGCCCCGAAATTTCACGCGCGCTAAAAAATTATGATGGTTCAATCAATCAATCAAACAATAACACTTTATTGACACCACATAAAGTAATAATACAATAAACACATAAGAAAATGGCACAAAAGGCGGTCTTATCGCTAAAAGCGATCTCTTCCAGACAACCTTGGGATGTGATAGAAAAATATATGTAAAGGTTATGAAAAGTAACCTATGTCCGTCTCCAGGTTCACAGCTATTTCTGTTCTGTACCAAAATCCATAATGATCAGTTCAGACGTTTCATCGTGATAAAATAACAATTGTACTGTAAAATTAATTCTTCTTCTTTTTTACCCTTACGGGATGTGGACAGAGGTAATTAAGCTGTGGTCGTTAAAAGATGGACATCAATAACCTACATTTAAGACCTTATACCTATTAACAAGCAAAATAAAGAATTAGATTTATTTATTTTTTCATTTTTAGCAACAATTTTTTATCAAGTTTTGTCAGACGGGAACTGTCACGCGCGAGAATGAAATAATTAATCTTAATAATAAACGTCTATACATATTTTAGTTCAATTGTTGCAACTAAAATATGTATAGACGTTTATTATTAAGACTGTTAGTCTATATCTACTTAGGTCTGTTATCTTTATATGGCACACTTAGTTTATACTTAGATATAATATGTTATGAAGGAATTCCCTACATTATTATACTTTGTTATCTGAGACCTTGAAACCCCAACTTAACTTAAAAATTAAAAAACTTGATAACAGATTCAAACAATAGCAATACCGACCTAAAAACAATGTGCCTAAAGTTCCCACGCAAATTATCATTTGACATGAAGTTTCTGGACTAAAATGTTCAGTTTGTTTCCTACTCTAGCAAGAGGAGAGTTGACAAGCTCATTCGTGTTTACATATAAAAATGTAATTATATTTATTAATAGAGTCTTGGATTAACATAAAAATATGTGTTGTATATTCTCCGTGTAATAATATAAATCACTTCATTTATTAAGCGTTGAATAATGTGTGCAAGTGTGGGAAAGTGATATAATCATCTACAGTGTATCAAATGTTTTCGTGTTATTTTAATATTTTTTTTTGGCCTCTTGTAAAATTTGTCAATGTGAAATGTTTGTTTTGGAATAATGGCCATCTTATCAATAGTTTTGTGCTGAAATTAAATTAATAACAGTGGGTTGCGGGCTCAGTTTTTTAAAATTATTTTTTTCTTCTATCTCAGAGGAGTTTGGCGTCACATGACTTGTGCAGTTGCCAGTGCTAAGTTAATATCTAATTCATTTCTTGTCTGTTTCCAGCGCGCGTTTTGTGCCTTCTGTCAGGACCGCATATGGGGCCTCGGGCGGCAGGGCTTCAAGTGCATCCAATGCAAACTGCTGGTGCACAAAAAGTGCCACAAACTGGTGCAGAAGCCGTGCTCGAATGAACACGTCGACCCGGTCGAAGTTAAGGATGACGCTAACGGGGAGAGCACGCTTGGGCGTGCTTCATCTGTTAGGTAAAAAACTACTTTATTTACAAAGGAATAAAACATAATGTTCCAGGAAAGACACTGAGAAACATATGATCGTCTAATATTTATACCATTTGTTAGTTAACACTAATTTCATAGAAATAAATTTAAATGTGCATAATATGCAAAGAACGTCCACAAAGAATGCCACAAACTGGTGCAGAAATCGTGCTTGAAAGAACTCTTCGATTCCGTTGAAGTTAAAGATAATATCAATGGTGAAAGCAGGCTTTGTTACCTTAAGAAGTTGAAGTTGTTTGTTAGAAGAAACCCTTCTTCTGTTAGGTAACAAAGAAGATAATTTTAACTAATTTAATTTCTATTAAATCAGTAGAATTGATATGATCAACTGATTCTGATACATCCTAGGCAAGATAGTCTGATACATTCAAGATCTTATAAAGAAGATATCCATCTCCACGTCAAAAAGTAAATTTTTTTCTTTAGAGCTTTATGAATATCTGTGAATAAATATAGCTTATAGCAGTTTGTATATTTAACAACGGCACGTATACTAGGCAATACTCATGTTCCCTCTGTTCTAGTTCTAGATCCCGCGCAGAAGAGCCGCCGCTGCCGGAGACGCCGCCGGCGCCGGCGCCCGCCACGCGCGACGACCTGGAGCCAGGCTCGCAGCGGCAGTACTCGCTCGACGACTTCGAGCTCATCAGGGTCATTGGACGAGGATCTTATGCCAAGGTATGAAGGTTCCATTTCCAACTAAATCCGATATCAACGTACCCGCGGCAGTACTCGCTGAACGACTTCAAACTCTTTAGAGACATCCGGACGAGGATCTTATGAATGATTATTATGAATGATTATTTTTTTATACAAAATACTACGATTGACCACCAACTCGCCTGA